>JAOTQQ010000023.1:61339593-61353148 GCA_026546715.1 Gallinago undulata
TCAAGGCCAGGCTGGATGGGGCTTGGAGCAACCTGGGCTGGTGGGAGGTGTCCCTGCCCAGGGCAGGGGGTTGGAACCGGATGATCTTTAAGGCCCCTTCCAACCCAAACCATTCTGTGATTCTATGATTCCCTGTAGCGTGGCTCTAGCAATGGATGTTGGTGGGTGGGGACATCTCCTAAAGCCACCTTTCCCATCTGCAAAACCTACAGTCTTCCCACATGTCTCTGCCATTTCCCTTGCAGTGGGTTTGCTTCACATTTCCCACCGTGGGGTTTGATGCCTCACGCTCTCAACATGCTGCACAGCCGTGTAGGGCACCACTTGCTTTGTTGAAAGTGAGAAGAACTCGACTGACATTGGATTTTATTTTCATGCAGAACTGGAATTAAATGTTGTTGTAGCAGCTTGGATCATTTATATGAACACGATCCTTCTATGGAAGCTACGTGGCTGCCCACTGAAGATAAAGTGATTCAGGAGGCTGTATTTTAAATTTAGCAATGGCTAAATTGCAGCACTGGTTGACAGTTGTGTCTCCTTTCTGTCCCAGTAGTAAGGTACCTACGGGACATGATTACGAGTAGAAGATGGGAAAAAAAAAGAATAGGGAGAATTAATATAGACATACATCTAAAAGTATTGTCTTATTAGCAGAGCAAGTCCTGTTTAGGAAGGCTTTTAACAGTTATCAACAATTCTTTAGAAAACAGCCACAGTTTACATGTGCAGCCAGTTGCTTTCTAATTGCTACAGCAGGCTACCACTGGGAAGAACAAAGGAAATATTTAGCACATCGTAAATTCTTCTGCAGCCCTGCCGAGTGGCTGGAGTTCAGATTACACGTTTATAACCAACATTTGAGAGCAATTTCTCCTCCACTTTGAGAAAGTGGGTGGGGAAGCTGTTCGGCACTTTTCTTCAAATGCCTGAAGTAATGTGTGTCTGAAAGAAACGCGGGTTCAAAATTCGCTTCCACTTGGTTTTTTCTTTTGATTCAGGCTTGCAACGTACTGTAATATATATATATATTTAATGCTCAGAAAAAAAAAGCTTTGTTAAGAAGCAGATGTATGTCCTGTTGTTGCTGTTGTTATAACTATTACCTTTCAACTTGACCCCTATTGAGGATGATTTTGCTGAAATCTTGCAAGTTGATCAGTATTTGCTCCCAGTGATGCTAAGGAAGCTGCCAGCGCTGCAGGGGGGTGTGCTGGTAACTGGATGGGATATATTACTCTCCCTAAATTGGTACTTAATCACGTCCCTGTCTCGTGAACGAGGTGTTGAGGCTCCTACAATTGTAAAGATTTCATGATCTGGCAGAAAATATGCCCGTGCCCTGGCCAGCTCACGGCCCCCTTTGGTTCTAGGTGAATTCAGATTTTGCTCAAGCTTCACGCAGATAAAATATTGTCCATTAAAGGTTCTTAATGAGAAAGCAATATTTCTGTCGACTCAGCAGCTGCCAATAATGTACAGGAGATGTAAGCAAGGGAATCTTCTATGTCACCAATATTCGGTTTGTAAGCAGTTTCAGTGCTAAAACATAATTTTATTTATTTCTCCATAAAAAAAAATTGTCTTAGAATTTAAATGATATTAGATATTTGTTTATATCTACTTTGGCATGCCTTTTCTTTTTTTTCTTTTTTTTTTTGGAGGGTAGTGTGTCAGTACTCCGGTACATCAGCCTTTATTACAGCAACAAACAGGACAAGGACAGCTATTTATTTCCCCCCTCCCCAACTGATTTAAAAATGCAGCACACTTGGAGCTGAAAAATCAACACTCACAAGTACCTGTAGCCAAATTAGAAGAGAAAATAGAAAAATGGGAGATTAAGTATAATTTGAAAAAAAAAATACTTCAGTGTTGTTGACAGTATTGTGTCTACATAAAATCATAGAATGGTTTGGGTTGGAAGGGACATTAAAGATCATCCAGTTCCAACCCCCTGCCCTGGGCAGGGACACCTCCCACCAGACCAGGTTGCTCCAAGCCCATCCAGCCTGGCCTTGAACCCCTCCAGGGATGGGGCAGCCACAGATTCTCATGCTTTGCTACATGTAATATAATTTTTACATTGTTCATCTGACAAAAAATTCCGCAAACATTGGTGTATTCTATCCAAAAGGCTTAGTTTTGATGCATCAGAGACACTGTCGGTATCTCACTGAAAGAGGAACAATACATTTGTTCCACCAAAAGTCCTCCACCAACCTCCAAGTATCTAGCTTTAACATAATGAGTTTACAAAGCCTGCTCTCAATTACTCGTATAACAGTTTTCCAGGGATGTTTTCCGGGGATGTATTCCTATGTGAATAAGAGCAGCTGACAGTTTAATCATACTAAAATCTATAGAAGATGTAGAAACGCAAGGGGAACCAGTGCGTCTGCAATGAAGGGAACAAGGGCAAAAGATGAAGTTGCAGATGTTGCTAGAAGGAAACAGGATGAAATCATAGCTCCTGCCAGACAGTAACCTTAACTTCTGTGTTATCTGATCATGCTGTGTTTAGCTATAAAATGTTATAGCATGTATATGTATAAAATGTTACAGTCAGACTAATGTTTTAGCTTAGATTCAACTGTTTATCCAGGTTTCTTCAAATCATTAACTAAGTGTGCCCTTTAAAAAAATCATCAACTATCACGAAATTCTGAAACCTGTTAATTGCATTAAAATAAGGCTGTGTTCAAATTGTTCCTTGTCGACCCTTTAAAATAGGAGCAGCTGATGGAAAGCAGTCCAGAGGATGAAGACAAAGACGTGGTATTTTCCAGTAACAATAATATACAGCAATTATTCTAAATCCTAAAAAACCCAAGATTTTTTAGGGAGATACAGCAAGGCTGCACCATTAGAAGAAAAATCCCAGCACCTGGCCCTTACTGGGAGATTTAAACTCTTGAAGCAGCAGCACAAAGGAACGGCCGAGGTGCTCCATAGATGTCTGCTTCTATTTATGTCTTTCTATCATCAGCTTTGCGCTCTCCACCCCCACGCACATCACTCCTCTTCCCCTGAACAAATGGGATATTTCACCCCCGAATAACAGTGTCCTCTCACTCAGCCTTCACACCTGCAGGGCTTCTAAACTGCAGGTCCTCGTGGTCCTGCAATTAAGGGAACTTAATAAGCACACCTCACAGGTGAGGTGGCTGTGGGTTCCAAGTCAGAAGGTTGCGCTGGAAAATCTGCTGGGTCTCATCATCACCGAGCGTGGTGTTTCCCCAGCCTCACGCTCCTGCAGCCCACGGTCCCAGCAAAGCTATTTCCGTGGCAGTAAAGCTATCTAGAGGGCATATTGGAAACCCATTTACTTTTATAGTTTGCTGCCAGTTTGGTAATCCGCGTTTATAAGAAGTTGCAGAAGTGGTTTTAAAGGTTACGGAAATATGCAGAACTGGACATGGAGGGGCTGCCCCCGCCATTAAACGAAATGACAGATGGAGGAGACCTCATATCAGGAATATCGCTGGCACTTCAGCCACTGATGTTATTGCCACTCTTTTTCCCTTCTTCCTTCATCAGAACTTCTCCTCTCCTGCCCCGTCTCTTCTCGCTACTGACTTGCTGTGAAGGACTTTGATCTTCACTGAGAGACCCAATCCTGCAAGTTCTTCGTGTACGTGAGGAACGTGTTTGTAATGTGCATGAACATGGTGGTGTCTACTTGCCTCAGTAAGGCAAGCTAGTTGAGACTGGGATGATGACCTGCTTTTTTTTTTGATGACCTGTCCTATCATTTTCAGCTGAATTTTGTATAAAGCAAAGCATGATTCTTACACAAAACAAGATATCATTAGCTCCTTTCCTTATATTCAAGCAGTGACACAGGGCAGTGGTCATAGAGACCCTCAAGGGCTCTTGGATCTCTTCTTAATTTCTTTTTTCTTAAATGACCTTAAATTTCTTCTCCTTTGTCTGTTCTGGTCTTTGTAGCTGTGACCATAGGATTTTCCAGTCTTGTGAGGCATAAAGGTGAGGGGCACAGAGCCTTAAAGAGGAAAAGATGTGGCTGGACTAAGGGACGTAAAGCCCTCTTGAGGGCTCTGTGTCCATGTAGAAGATCATCTCCCGTTACAGATAGGAAGTGGGGCCTGATGGGGTAAAATTGGATGGGGAAAGCAACAGCCACCCACGTGCACTTATATCTGTGCTCTGCAAGTGTGAGAATGTATGCATGTGCACACAAAACAGAGAACATATGGAATCATAGAACTGTCTAGGTTAGGACATTTAAGATCATCTAGTGCAACCAATATATATAATATAAGTCCTTAAATGTTTACATTTCTATCCATAACCACTCAATGTGTAAAATGTACATTGCATTTGGAAAAGAATTGCCTACTATCCTTAGTTTTTAACTATTAGCTGGGAAAATGTTGCCTTGCCACGGAGAACTGCAAGGGCCATGAATAGTGAATCCCTAAATCCGTAGAGAGCCTTAAGACATGAGGAATTTGGATTCCAAATCAGGAAGCATTTTAACTAACAATATAGTAAGAAAGATGAGACCTGCTGATGTATGAATGGAAAAGTGGTAAAAAACCCAGCATAGAATCATAGAATGGTTAGAGTTGGAAAGGACCTCAAAGATCATTGAGTTCCAACCCCCTGCCCTGGGCAGGGACACCTCCCACCAGACCAGGTTGCCCAAAGCCCCATTCAGCCTGGCTTTGAACACTTCCAGGCAGCAGACATCCATAACTTCTCTGGGAAACCTTTTCCAGACTCTCACCACCCTCACAGCAAAGAATTTCTTCCTGAGATTTCATCTAAATCTCCCCTCTTTCAGTTTAAAACCATTACCCCTCATCCAATCTTCCTCCCAGGAGACACCATACAAAGCTGGTAATGAACAGAAACCAGTCAGTTGGTCTACACAGAGGTGATGCACAGCCCAGCGAGATCTGCAAAAGACTTGAGGAGGAAAGGAGTTTACTACCCACTGGGCTCCACCAGAGCTTGTGAAGGTCCATCTGCGGATGAGAATCCAGGAAAGTCTCGCAGCTGGTTAGTGGGTCAGATGTTTTTTTGTGTCACGAGGGACTTTTGGAAGCATCAGATACTGAGGGATGGTGTAACTTTCAGAAGCCTGAAGTCACCACCATCTGCATGTCGGCTCCCGCTGCCGTTCCTCCCAAACAAAGCTCATGTTAAATGCTTTGAGTCTTGGCATAACACGCATCCCCAAACCACATTTATCCCATGACCAGTGATGAGTGTGCAGTTCTATTGTTAGAAGCAAACCACTTCAAAACACCAAAACATACGTTTTACACATATTTTCAACTCTCTTCAATGTGAACAGCAAAATCTTGTGCTTTTTTTTTTTCCCCCTTCTTTTTTATCAAGTTTTTAAGATTTCCACTGTGACATCCTGGGTAGTTTTTATCTTAGAAAGGAGTATATTTTACACAAATCAGTGTGTTTGGACATCAGTTCTTTCTCTTGCCAGGCCTAGGAGTTATGGGTACGATGCTGAATTAGTTATGATGTCACTGACACCTAAAACCGGGCATTTTTCTGTCCTGGTTTAGGTGTCAATGACATCATCATCTGCTGCAGTGGAAACAAACCCCTAAAATTTAAGCCTGGGTATGTAAATTGAGGAGTAGCTGGGTTTTTTTTTGAAATGTTTTGCTTTAAAATGTAATATTTAGTCTAGACACAGATTGTGTTAATGATTTGGGATCGGGAATGTTCTATGTACAGGAGAATTGCTGTTAACCTTTAAGAGAATAGAAAAAAAACTTATTCAAGGCTATAAAATGTTTTTACATACCTGAAAACAAGAACTGCTCCTTAAGTGAATAGGAGTGGAGGTGGTTGTAGAAAATGCTAACTGCCTGCCTCATAGGGCAGGCTAATCCAATTTGCTTTATTCAAGTTTGTCAAGGAAATATGAACCAAAATCACCTGATTTTGGTGAAATATGAACCAAAATCACCTTTAAAGTTTATAACTATGACCTCTGAAACGTGCTGTGCTACCACAAAACAAAATACACAAAGAAGAACAATTGGCTTCTATCTCCTAAAAGTTGTGTTTCCCAAAGACACTCTGCTTAAACCCAACCCAATCTCTCACCTTGATCTATGTCACCATAATAGCTTTGGAAAAAATCCTAAACTGATTTTAAAAAATCACCATATTAACAATGATGCTAACTCATCACATTTATGGACTAAATTAAAACTACTTATTTGGCACACTTCATTTACAGATTTTTTTTACAAAAATATCTAGTTCATCCTCAGTTCATCTGCCTGCAGGGCACAATGTATTACTCACCGATCCCAATAATAAACCCCAAAACCAAAATAACTAGATGATGCCAGTTCAAGACAAGACCATCTCTAAGTTGCTGGTCACCAGCAGAGCCAGTAGCCCCCATCAGAATCGGGATTTTAGATTTGAAAAGCAGCTGGTTTCATCTAGGGCAGAAAAACTGTAAAATCCAATCACTTTTTCATTCTCAGATGACCTAAACGGGACTACGGTAGTTTAAGTACAAAAACGTGGGCTTCCATTTCATGTGACAGGACTATTATGTCTGCTTTGATCAACGATTTCTGAAAGCCTTTTTTTAAAGGAGATTAAAGGCAATTCCATAATTTTCCATAGGACGTGCAGTGAATTAAATGTTATCCCCACAGGGATGATGCTGTTTTGTTTCTCTTGGTTCTGGTGCCCAAGCTGCAAATTTAGCTAAGATTTTAATGTAATGTACATACAAAAACCTCCCACAGGGTTGAAACCAGCGACCTGGTGGATAAAGAACCAAGTTGGGAAGTGGGAAATGGGTTAAAATCCTGTGATATAAAGCCAGGAACTGAACTTGGGTCACAGATTTCTTTGGTCAGCACTCAGACCACAGTGTTACGGTACAAAGGGAACATGAGAGTGGTGGGACTCCTCCACCAGCTCTTCTAAAGGTGTACAGAAAATACCACCGTGTTTTCTGGTTGATCGTTTCTCACTACGGTGGTTTAGGGGTGACTTTATGCAACATATTTTGATGAGCCCTTCAAGGAATTTAGCAGAGAGCTCCTGGATGCCAGGCAGGCTGAAGTGAGAAGGTGGGAGTCAGCAGCTCGGCTTTGCTTATTAAGAACGAGACATTTTCTGCCTATAGACAGGAGAAATGTTTTCAAGTGCATTTTTCAAGTTGCCAGCTATGATGCCCCAAGGAGTAACTCAGAGGGACTTTTCAGAATCTGAGTATTGCACGCAGTCATCTACATTTTTGCCTACATCCATCCCTAAGTCCCCAAGTCCTTGAGTAGATGAGCACAGGTCAAGACAACACCGCTGGTTGAACAGAAACCTCATTTTTGACATGTTTATTTTAACTGGGTGCAAAGTGACACCTGCTGTCCCTCGATATTTGTATTATTATCTGGAATTTATTTGCGGTGGCTTTCTTTTTGTTTAAGAGCACAGCCTATACTTGTGTAGAAGCATCTTGAAAATTCAAAATAAAGACAAGACCATCCCAAAACCATCTGTGTACATCAGCCCTTAGTATTACCATGACTCACAGATATCCTCACAGCAACTTCATGCCTTAAAGGTTCTGGAAGTTGATTGATTGTTCCTAAACTACTACAGAGTTTTAGTTGATTAACCACATCTATTTTTTTTTTGCCAATATGTCTGGCTACCTTCTAGATGTTAGTGCATTGCTGGCCGTATTACAGTAACGGATCTTTTAAGGATTGGAATCAGATTTGGCAGTAAAGGGTTCAGTTGCAAATTCATAGGTGATTTTAAAATTTCATTTGACATGAAAAAAAAAACCCTCTTTGCAATAGAAAAATAAGAGCCTGGATTCTATTTAAAATGACATCTCCACTTGCAACCACTTTTTTTTTTTTTTTTTAATCTTTAATATAATCCCTCTCAGGGACAGTGCTCACTGAAATTTCTGGTATTTTCCCTGTTCGAGATCATCTTCCTAGGAATGAAGTAACATCCTGTCTTTTTAGAAGCAGACAAATATCTGTCTTCTCATTAAAAGCTCTTCTGTCTTCTTCTTTGGCTTTTGCAGTTTGTAACGAGTTGTTTATATATCTCAGTGGCTTGAAAAGACAGATGTATTTTATGTAATCTTCCCTGTAAGCTTTTTTCATTTCACTTATAAATTGCTTTTCCACATTTGAAGATGCGGTTGTGCCTTCATGGAAAAATCGCCCCCCAAGAAATTGTGAGCAGTTATTCGTTGCCCACCATGAACTTCCAGATGAAGCGGGTATAAATCGCGGTAGGTAATAAAATCCCAATTTATAAATAAACCTCATTTTTATTGTAGAAATTAAATACTCTGCAATTTACACAGTTAACAGCATGCGCCCTGTCTTTGCTCAAAGGGCAGCTCTCGGTACCGAAGTTGGAGACCCTCAAGCTGCCCAGAGACAACGATGACGAACGACCTCCTTATGGCAAAGGGCTTCCAGAGCTTTCCAGGAAAGGCTGTAACCTCTACTTTATAAACTCCTAAGGAGCAACTTAAGACAGAGATGCCCAAACTGTCAACCTTGTAAGATGAATAACGATCGTTTAAGCCCACGCGCCAGGCTGCGTGTCGTAGACTTCTGCTTCCTGAAGCACAAGGTTGACCAAAACGATGCCCTGTTTTTTCATCCTTATAAACCTTTCCTCGGTTTGCCCTCGGATCCGCCTTTCGAGTCTTGCAGGTTTGGAGACGGTTCAAAGCCTTAACCGCATCTTGAGCCTCCGTCTGCAAGCAAACAAAAGGCAACACAATTGTTTTGGTGGTTTAAACAGATGTGCAAATGTGTGTTTGGTGTGTTGATTTGGAGTACCAATAAATGTGCGAGCTGTTTGACCCGTGGCAGAGGTCCCAAGTCTGACTATAAAATCACCAGTGTTGCTTGGCATTTCTTCGCTGAAACAGGCGTTTCATACCAAGGAGAGATCTTTATTGTTATGACTTGGTATGGAAGTGGTATCCATAAATACCTGAACCATACACTGAAAAAAAAAAGAACGTATACATTGGGAACAATCCAAGACTGGTGTCTGCGAAGCTCCCAAAGCAAAACACAAGGCAAACCAAGGACAGACTTGCTGTTTGTGTTCTCTCTGGCTCTGGTGGCTGTGGTTAGAAGCTGTGAGATGTTGGTGTTTTTGCTGACTCTTCCTCTGTTCAAGCCCTTCTCCTGTTTACATTATTGCCTTTAAATTGGAGGTGGTCGAATAGCTCAGCCACAACTGACAGTGCCTCTGTCTGCATTGGGTTTAAGTACTGTTTAGGTTTCATTGTCATCCTCGACACAGAGCTGGCTGTCATCGGACCAAAAGTCATATTTCTAGGCCCTGGGGAAGGTATTTACAATAAAGTAGCAGGAGGAGAGGGAAGGGAAGGGAAGGGAAGGGAAGGGAAGGGAAGGGAAGGGAAGGGAAGGGGGAAAAAGTAGAGAAAAGAGCCAAGAAAAAGAGAACTTGGATTATTTTGGACATTTTTATTAAATTTAAGCTGATGCAATTTGCTGAAAAATCTTCTCAATTACCCCATTGTGTTGATTTCAATACACTCGCATGAAGGGGCGGAATTTCCTCCAGTGTATTACAGTATCCAATACATACAAACAGAACTAATCTACACAGAAATAAATTATGGAAGTCTGCAGTTGATATGTATTTATAGAAACATTCTCTTTTTTTATTTAACAAAATCGTTTGCAGTTAGAACAATTCTCTTGTGTCCATGTTGTTTTGGAAGTTATCCCAAGTTTTCAAGCCATCGCCTAGCCGTAAGGAAGCTGTTGAGAAAAAAAGCCAGGCTATGGACTATGCTATAGTGAGATAAATTGTAATATCACTGCCACATTATAAAAGCATCTAATGAAAAGATCACATAGGATGAAGTCAAGAAACCTCTGATTCTCTGGCACATGTATTATAAGATATATTGGTACGCTATAAAACTCTACATGAAATACCTTGTACAGTTCTATCCTTTAAGCATATAAAAATACTTTATAGTTCAGAGTTTGCCCACCACCTATGACATTTCATATAGATATTATTAAATTAGCAAACTGCTATTGTTTAATGTGTACCTAATGGTATTATTTTTTGTTGACAAGGAGACACGGGGGTCAGATTCTGCTCTTGACTATTCAGTTTTTCCATGGCTGTCAATGTGTTAGTGTATCCTGAAGAAGAACTTAGTTCTCTGTGTACTAGTGATAATGAAAAATGTTCATGATATTTCAAGTAAAATGAAATAAAACATAATGGTCATGAACTTTTCTTTATTTCTACTCTAATTGTGAGAAATGGACAGATTTAATAGAAATAGTTCTGCGGAAAAGCACTTTGCAACTTCATGATGGAATTTTCAGTTTTCCTCACTCAAGTTTTAAGTGATTTTAAAAAGAAAAATGTGCATTCGAACCCTAATATATGACTTTAATTCATGGAAATGTTCCCCAGGGCTAATCCTGCATGATGAGTACAGATCTGGGAGCAGGGGGGGAAAGCCCACCTGGAGGAAAGTGGGCCAGCTTCCCTAGCAGAGGTTGGAGCTCTGGAATATAGCAAGGCCACACATAATGTTCACATCCCTTAATTGAAACTTAGTTCCAGAGGGCTGTCATAGAGAAGAAAAGTAGAAATATAGCTTCCTTTACTGGCCGTGTCCTCACAGCCACCACAGATGGTAGCGAGTTCCTTAGCTTTTAATCTTGGTTGTCAGGTGAGATCTTACTCTTGTCCCCAGGCCGTGCAGTCATGACAGCGTGGCATGGTGTCCAAATCGATATGCTCTGCCATGGCACCTGGCCCATAGATTGGGCAATTGTGTAAGTGATGCAGAATTGGAAAGGTCTAACTGCCTTTCTTTTTACTCACCCATCGCCGTGGAGATACCTGAGCTGTTTTGGCTTTCTTATGAGAAAATATGAACTGCTTGTTCGGGGTTTTTTTGTTTGTGGTTTGTTTTTTTTTTTTTTTAAATAGCTTAATGATAGAGTTAAAGTTTTGGGTTAGGGATTTTTTTGGTGTTGGAAGGGTTATTGCTTCTGAAGGTCTGAGGAGCAAAGCTAGAAAGCCTCAAACCATGGCTTTTAGGACTTTTGAGGACAGAATGTGGTGGAATATTGCACTCAAAACGTGAATTATGCCGTAAAACATAGTGAATCCATTACTTTTTAAAACACAGAAGATTCAGGAACAGGTTCCTTAGAGACCACTAGAGCTGTAGAATCCCATAAGGATACGTTATTGACTGCTGTACTTGGTCACATGCTAATCAGACTACGTGTATTTTAAAGCCCATTTATGGTTTAATTTATGAGCAATTGCACTATTGGTATGGCATTTAAAGGTGTCACAGACAGTTTGGATGTAATCCAAAGAGCAAGCAAAGTTTTCTCCTTTCTCTGAGAACCACGCCATGCGCTTTTCTTCCCTTGATGAAAGATCCCGGCTGGGCAAGCTGAGCTGCCTCGCAAAACGTGTATATATATATATATATATATGTCTGAAATATAAGAAGCTTTGCACTGACAAAGGAAAAGCCAGGACTGAAATAAAGAAAAGGCAAGCCAGCCCGATGACAAGCTGGCATGTTTGAATTTGAGGCTCAAATTCAACGTGAATCACAACCATGTGAATCTTATTCTACCTTCGGAAGAATAGGCAGGATTACCTGGTTAACGCCCTGGGAAAAGCATCCTGATTTTTATTTTTATTTTTTTTTTTCTGACGAGTTGCCATCATAACACTTTTCCATGTTTTGGCAAGGCTACCAACAGGAAGGACTGAAAAACCCCTTCCTATGAAAATAAAGCTGAACAGATTTTTTTTTTTTTCAGCGAAACTACTAGGACTGTTTTTAAAACCCTTTAAAAATGCAGGGTTGTTTCTGAAGATTTGAGAGAAGGGCTTTGGTAGAAACTGGGCATCTGTGGTTCCAGCGTCTTACTGGGCTGGGAGCTGGGGGGAGCGGGGGCGAGGAGAGGGAGAGGTTGGAACAGATTGGAATAATAAAGGCGCACAATAGTATTACACATGGAGTCCGACATTAAATAAAGATTGCCCAAATTCCTACCTGCGAGTGCTTAGCCTGGTGTTTGTTACACTTCCAAGTGTGAAGGAAAAGCCACAAGCATTTATCATGATTGTCAGTAAGGAACCCCCCCCACTTCCCCCCCCCTTCCCGCACCTCTCCCATGCTCTCCGCTCCTTTCCCTGCGTTTCAGAGCTGTCAACATCCATGCTTCCTCAAGCCTCCATTCCTGGCTGCTATGGGATTGTTTTACACGGCCTGCCGAGGAACAGCAGCTTGATTTGAGAAGGCAGGGAAGGGCTTTTAGGAGCTGGGAACAGTCCGAGCCCTGGCAGTGTTCAAGGTGTCCTCTCTGAATTAGCCCCGTGCACAGGAAGCCCTTCAGATGGAGCAGAGAAGCTGTGGATGTCCCACCCATGGAGGTTTTCAAGGCCAGGTTGGATTTGGCTTTGAGCGACCTGGTCCGGTGGGAGGTGTCCCTGCCCAGGGCAGGGGGGTTGGAACTGGATGATCTTCAAGGTCCCTTCTAACCCAAACCATTCTGTGATTCTATGATTCACTGCCATTGTGGGGAACACCACTCTCTGAACTGGAGTTACCAAAGCTGCTCTGCACTGGTCACAGGTCCCTTTCTCTCCTCACTGAGGAACGTGAAGAACTTCTCTTATCTCTTGGCAAATTCCTAATATGATTGTTCTCTCTGTGTTCCTACCGCTTTCTTTGCTCTTTTTTTTTCTTCTTGTGATTCAGACCGTTTTCTTTGTCTTATTTTATCCCTCTTACAGATAATCAAAATTTGTTCAGTGACCATTCTTACATTTTCTTATATTTTATCATATACTTAAAAATGTAATACAGTTCTCTCAGAGTCTATCAGCAGGGGGAGTGCTTTAGGAATAAAATTAATAATCCTCATTATTTTTCACTCAAATGCTAGGCGTTTACACAAAGAAAGTGCCTTTTGGGTGTCAAAAATGCTACACTGGGGAAAGTGGGGTTTTTAAGTCAGGTGGACACGAGAGGTGGAACTAACTCTGGAGGGAAAGGGGAGGTCTGTGGAAAGGGTCTGAGGAACATCCAGAGATGATGAAGACTCACCTGAATTCTGCGTCACTGAGATGGGATGAAAGGCAAAAGAAACTCAGCAATAAAGGTGCATTTGGCTTCTCTGAGGAACGCGTTTGCCCAGGTCCCTTTCTCTCTCCTAAATGGTAGTTATGAGGAGTGGTGTTG
Organism: Gallinago undulata; assembly: GCA_026546715.1. Classification (NCBI taxonomy): domain Eukaryota; kingdom Metazoa; phylum Chordata; class Aves; order Charadriiformes; family Scolopacidae; genus Gallinago; species Gallinago undulata. Next base: position 61,352,882 of record JAOTQQ010000023.1, read on the forward strand.
TGCCCAGGGTTGTACCTGGGCAGCTGGAGGTCCCCATGCTGCTAGGCACTGGGCCAGCTCCGCCCCAGCACCACCTCATCCCACCCTACTAACAGGGTCCTGTCCCCTAAGAGGGTCCAGCCACCATGACCCCAGCCAAAATCAGATCTCCAGCTGGAAGAAGCTCAGCCCAACACTTGAAGCACATCTCCAATTGGAGGAAGCTCAGCCCAACACCTGAAGCACATCTTCAATTGGAGGAAGCTCAGCCCAACACCTGAAGCACAT
>JAOTQQ010000023.1:61366998-61384413 GCA_026546715.1 Gallinago undulata
CACAAGACTTGTGCTCCAGACCCCTCACCAGCTCCGTTGCCCTTCTCTGGACCCGCTCCAGCACCTCAATGTCCTTCTTTTAGTGAGGGGCCCAGAACTGGACAAAGACTAAATGCCCAACTTTGAGATAGCTAATTTTAGATGTGATGAACTCAAACACAGGGTCTCTACATGCTTCTTACACTGTAAAACAGGAATAACAATAACTGTTTGTCTATCTCAAATTGTAAGCTTTTGACTTTGACATTTAGGTGCTCCTGCGTTAGAAGTGTGTAGTTTTGTGCGATCAATCGCATTAATACCAATTGAATAAAATTTTACATGTCTTTCTCCCAACCACAGAATCCCAGAAGGGTTGAGGTTGGAAGGCACCTCTGGAGGTCATCTGGGCCAACTCCCCTGCTCAAGCAAGGCCACCTAAAGCTGGTTGCTCAGCCCTGTGTCCAGATGGGGTTTGAAGATCCACTGCTATTGATTTTCCTATTACTGGTTAAACACAGTTGTTCACTTTATTTTAAGTTACCAAGATTTATTTTTTTTTTTTTTAAGAAAAAGGTACAAAACCTTTAGTTTAGGACATTCCTTCATTGGGGGAAAAAAGGATTTTATTTGCTAAGCAGATCACTAGATATAGATAACAGACCTGAAGTCCATGATGACATTGCTTTGCCAGCTCCTTCATTAGTCCTTAAAAGCTCTTTTTATCAGTCACAATTTCCTTCATATGAGCAGTCTTTTGTTGTTGGTTTGGTGTGGAAATGCAATGAATTAGCCTTTCTCTGTTGTTTTTTGCGTGTAGCTTCAAAATGACTCAGAAAGAAAAAAAGAAAAAAAAAAAAAAAGAGGCAGATTTAAGCCAAATTTATGCTATAGTTTGCTGGTACCCTTCTCTCTGGCTGCTGGCTTGATTAAATGTGGTACAAACTGTTCCCCACAGCTTAGTGCAGCACTGGGGCAGGTGTCCAACGCGTTATGTTAATTAAATGCCACTGATATCTGTGGAAAGTTTAGTACCTCTGGTTACCGAAATGGAAAACACGAGGAATCTTCCCGAAATCATCACGCGTTTTATGGGATGAGCAGAAACCTCATTAGCGAAGCGCTGATTTCCCGTGTTTTCCCAGGAGAGTTGGTGGATGAGAGATGCATCGAGCAACTGGCGGTTCTATTTTGGGAAGAAGGAGATTGTAGTTTTCTCTGCGTGTGCTGTGGCTCAGCATCTAACGAACAGTGGCAAATCCTCGTTCCCCTGCATAAAAATCACCAAACCTGGGAAACTGGAGTTACTCCTGTGGCTCTTTCCAAGCAGCTCATGCCTGCGAACACAAAAGGAGTTTCTTGCAGGGTGGGAAAACAAATCAAAACACAAAAAAAAATCCCAAAAAAAACCAGGCAAGGAAGAGTGGGGGGGGAAAAAAAAAAAAGGAAAGCAGGAAAAAAAAAAAAAAAAAGAGCTGCGATCCCAAGATTCAGATTCCAGTTTGGCCAGAGATGAAATTGATAGCTCTGCGGGAGGAATGTGGGAATAATGGGCTAGGGCCACTACGGATGAATTATGCACTGCAGGCACGGGGCTGCTCAGCCCGAAAATTTTATTTTTATGTATGTGGCACATATTTAGAAAATTGAGGAGCGCCTTGGAAAGTTGGGACAGCTGGAGAGAGGAGCGGGGCGCCGGGGGAATGCCGGGGCTCTGCCAGAAGCCTCTGGTCCAAGCAGGTCTCCAACACGCCTGCCAGCCCACCGCCCCACCAGTAGCCCCCAGACAGATGCTATCAAAGAGCTGGCCTTAAGTGGCTTTTGCAGGATATTAAAACAGCATCCTAACTGGTTTAAAAAAAAAATAAATTTAAAAAAAAATAAAAAAATGAATTGTCACTGACATTATGTCGGCCTGCTTGGAGCCTTCTCTGCTACTTTCCGCAGTCTGGTAACCATTACGCACAAGAGATCAATATTCGCCTCGGTGCTGGAATTTAAGTAATGATTTCCAATAAAACCTATTTCAGACTGTTCTGGCTAGGGGACAGAGACAAGCCACAAAACATAATGCACTTAAAACCTTTCTTTTCTTGTCTTTTCTTTCCCTTTTTTTTTACCCCCTTCCTTCCTCTTTTTTTTTCTTTTTTTTTTTTTAAAAGGCTTGAATAATAGAAGCGAGATCTAGTGATAAGACACATGCACACACAGAAAAAAAAAAAAAAAGGAGGCATTTTTGGTCCTGGCCAATCTGCTTTGCTAATGGCTGTAAAGCAACACCAGTAATGAAATAAAAATGTCTGGTTGCAAGTGCATGGCTGGGCAGCCCCAGTGGATGGGTGCTGGGAAACACCCCCTCCAGCATCACTTTTTTCCCTTCTCCCCATTTTGCAGCGATTAAAAGATCCGTTTCCAAAGAGGAACGAAGTAAATACTTCAGGATTTTGCGCTGCAGAAGCCTGATGTTCTTTAGAAGTGGTGAAGAGCTCCAGCTCCCAGTGCCTGTAATTGACACTCCAGGTGCTCAGCACTTCTGAAAAATCAGGTTTCTAGTCCTGTTCCTGGTCTATTTTTCCTACTTGAAAGATCTTTTCTTCTTTTTTTTTTTTTTTTCTTTTTCACTTTTCCCCCCCACCCCCTTTCTCCTGGTCTTCGCCAAAGACTCTGAAGGGTGCAAGAAGATGACGGGTACCCGAGGACTGAAATTTCTGATCTATTATCTGCCAGTGAAGGAAATAATTTACGGAGGCGAGGTAGATAAAGACGTACACATATATCTTCCAAGTTGTCATAGTTTCATATTTTGCCTCTGGCCTCACTGGTTTCTTTGTGTCCCGCGGCGCTGGCTTCAGACAGAGGAAAGCCCCCGTCCGAGTGTGCTAAGACCGGACTACTGTGGTTAAAATGGTTTCCCCTGGATCTCCCTCGCAGCTTGCAGTTGTCTGATTTCAATCAGTGGCAGTTCTCTCCACATGTCCAGCCATCAATCTTCTCCTGCTCCTGGATGAGTGTGTCACAGCGTGGTGCATGTTCCAGTTAAAAAATAGACTGCACCGCGGCTCTCCCCCCCAGCTCCCAGTCATCGATAAGTATTCCTTTGATATTTTTATTTAAAAAGAAAGAAAACACATTGTGATATATGTTTCGGGGGGGGAATAAAAAAAAAAAAAAAGAGGAAAAAAAAAATGCAAGCCAGAAGCACATGGAAGCCCTGGAGGCTGTAGGAACAACAGGAAAATAGGGAGGGATTTTGGGGTTGTGTGGTTGTGATGAAGCTGTTGCTCAGTAAGTTACAGTTCGTGTAACAGTTGAGGGTTTTGATCTTTATTGCTTTCCACCCTGCAATCTTCCTGCAGCAGAAAGTTCTCTGGGCGTTGTGTGCGTCTCCAATGTCCATCTACCTCACACTCATTCCTCCCCCCGCGGTGAATAATCACTGCTCTGTGAAAACAGAGCTGCTTGGGGATGGAGGGGGGTTTTGTACAAAAACTAAGCCAAGCACGTCATAGTCCCTCGCTCTCACCTTTGGACCTTCTGGAAAAGGGAAATAAATGGCAGTTTCTCTGTTTCAGTTCACCTTTTTGGTTACAGCCGGTCTCCCAGACCAGCTTTCCTTTGGGTGGCTGAGGTCCTCACACAAGAGCATCCAGAAGTTGCCCAATAGAGAGGATGGAGTGACCTGTCCCCACCCAGGTGTCCTTGCCCAAAGTAACGGTTGGGGTTTTTTTGTTTTTTGTTTTTTTTTTTTAATGTGGTTGGTCTTGATGATCTCAAAGGTCCCTTCCAACCACTAAGATTCTGTGATTCTGTGATTCTGTAATCCCACCTTCTGCAAAGACTGAAGCTCCGGAGGGTCTGCATAATAGCCCTGCTTCCAAGCACTTTTCCACCACAGGGCTCAAAGCACTTTATAAAAGGAGGTAAGGTTATTATTCTCCTTCTACAAATTGAAAACTCAGGCACGAGGAGGCAAAGCAAATCGTGCACGGAGGCAAGTGGCTTGGGAGGCTATAAAACTCCTTATCCTCAAGTGTCGGGGTTGTATTTAGGAGGCTCTCTACTTAATATCTCACCCAGTAATGAGCTTTTACTGTTCATATATCGAAGCTGATGAGATTCAGCAGTTAAAGAAAGATTGCAGAAATTGGCTTGAGCCAGTCAGGCCCGAGCCTGTTTTTCACATATGATGTAAAAGTCCGTTTCGTTCCTCCTGCCGATAATTCTCATTTAGAGAGAAAGTGAAAGGGGAAAGCAGCCAGCTGGGAAATAATCCCGTTGAAGAAAGGCAATTAAAAGCTGACCACTTGCGTTGGAGTTATTGCTTAAGCTAAGATTAATCTCTTACATTGTCACGTTGTGTCTTTTCAATCAACGACTGGCAGTGAAATCAACTGATTCTCAACGCTCCAAGTATTTTTTAGAGCCCTTCCCCTTGATATTAACTAAAGCCCCTAAATCTGGGGAACTCACCCACCGTCACACAGTTCCCTTTCTCATGGAAAAGCACGTGATGAAAGCCATAGGAAATAGTTCCTGTTAAAGCAGTTCCCATGAATAACTAACTTCAGGATGAAAAATTTGCCACCAACGCTATTAATTAATAAGAAAGAGATTTTTATGGTCTAGTTTACTTTTCACTGTGTGTTTTGTGGGCTCTTTCTTTTACACTGGGGACTAGGCATTTTTATTTCTATGCAAAACAGCACAGCATACGTTATTCTCTCTCTTCTGGTAGGCAAAGCATCTCAAAAAATTGAATATACCTAATAAATAACGATTAAGTAGGCAAGTGTCTAGCATAGATTTGTTGCTCAACAGGGTGTAGTTTTTTAAAAGGGTATAGGAGAAGATCCAAAATCATTGCAAATGACACCAAAAATTGGTAGTTAGCAGTAATGATGAAGAGATACCAGCACTGCCCAGAAATCTGGGCTGATTAGTAAATTGGCCTCACCTGTATTGCTGCTCAATGACTCATGAGATGGATAATTAAGACCTTTCACTAAGAATGAAAAATATGGATTATTTTTACAGGATGGCCAAGGGTCTTTACGCCCAAAGTGACTCTGAAAAGAATGTAGTGGTTTTGCTGTCCCAGGGCAACACAGAGGCTGAGCCAGCAAACGCTGACCTGGAGGTATGTGTGGGAGAAGATTACCAGATAGATTGGAACAAAGGAGTTTTTTACTTCTATGGGTTACTGACAGCTAGTTCAGATCGTTCCTGTGATGTCTCTGTCCACTTCGGATGTACACGTTTAAGTTGGATGTCGGCAATTTAGAAAATGTTCTGAAAAGAGTTACAAACATAACTTTAGTAAGTGAGAGAAAAAGCATCTTAATTTAGTCACGAAAAACTGCAGACTAAGAAATGATATAATAATGGCCTGAGGGTAGCTCTTGAGCAAGAAAACTGGAGGATCTGACTTTTTAACTTAACAGAAAAGGTCATTATGGATGGAAGCTGAATCTCTGCAAATTCAGATTAGCATTCAAGCCCTTCAATGAAGGAATTTAACTGCTAAAAAAAAATAATCTAATCTTATCTAGGAATAACAATGGCTTCTCCTGTGAAGTCTCTAAATCAAAGCTGGCTGTCTTTCTGGAAGCGCAGTTGCAGCTCAGGCAACAGCAGTGGATTTCATATTGGGAACACTTGGCAAAATTCTTTGGTCCTACGTGATGGAGGAGGTCAGGCTACATGATTATTATCATTCTTCCTGGCCTTAAAAACTATCAATCCATGGAACATGGACTTTAAGTCTCACTCTAAATCATTTTACATCCATTTTGACTTCAGTGGAAGCATTGAACATGGTTGAAGCTAAGCATGTGCTCGAATGCTGTGCTGAGTAGAGGGGGACTTGCCCTCTTATGGCTGACCACATGCCCAGGTGCCTCGTTGAAAGGATGCCACAAGTCTGTAAGTCATCAAAAGGTGCAAATGAGAAAATCCCTCGTGTTTTTTTTTTTTCCATAGTTTTTTTTTTTTTAGTGCAAAAGCTACTCTTTTGCTCCCTTTATTTTTTTTTCCCTGATGTAAATCCCTGTGCAGTGAGAGACAGAGCTCCCAAATGGCAATGCCTCTTCTTGGGCTGTTTTCCTGGTCTAGGACTTAAGGACAAGTCTGAATCCTCCATGAATCAGCAGAAGTCATCCCAGGTACATTAGAGGGTTGTACCGACTGGCAGAAAAAGACTCCCCTTCTGGGAGGCAAGATACTGCTTTAGGAGACACGATTAGCTGTGCCTACCTGCTTGAACAAAGTATTCACAGAGATTTAATTTTATGAGTGTAAACTATTAAGAGACCTAATCAGATCAAATTGATGCTACGTGCCATGACTGTAGAGGATTTTTCCATCGGAAATGATATTTAGCACTGAAGTTTTATAATAACCTCATTCACACACGCTGATTCTTCACTGTTTCAGTTGAAAAGGAATTCAGAGGATGTGAAATGGTATTTAATGAAAGGCCTTCCTGATATAAAATTAAATAAATAAATGGGGCCTCCCTTTTCAGTATATTTTTTGTTTTGTTTTTTTTTTTCACTTTAGTAGCCATATTTTATGCAGCATTTATTTAATTTCAGTCTAGTGAAAAAAAAAACCTCGCCCCGTGTCTTCGCTTTTACATGGCGACAAACCCCACAACTTCTATGATAAATCTTCCTGGGCTTCTTTAAAGGGCAGCTCACATTTTTAAAAATTGTGGTGAGGTCTATTAGTCAAAAGTCCTGAATTTCACGTTAAAAACAGTGAAATAAATCAGCAGTGAAAAGCAACCGAGTGTTTGGTACTGAAAAGACTTTCTATAACAGAAAAATGAAATACAGCCTGTGAAATACCGCAGGAAGTGCTTATAAAGTTCATTATCACTTTTCATATTTTCAGCAATTTCCAAAGCCAGAGAGAATGAATATACTTATATTTTATCTCGATCTTTCCCTGGGCTTCAGAGTTCCTGCCAGGCAACTTGATCTGCAAGGCTGAGCTGTAGGGGCATTCCTATTAATTTAGATATTCATCTCAGCTACAGTATGCGGCGCTGATTCCTTGTTAGGCCGAATGGTTAAAGTGAGTATTTGCAACTTTGATTTCCACCTGGCAAATGGCGTTATTTATAGCAGTTTTGCCCTAAAACGGCTAGTTAGCAGAGTTCAGCAGAAGTTAAAATGACTTAAGCCCGGCCTTAGGTCACGCATGCCACGGAGCGCTGACTTTCCCTTCTGGGGAGCTCGGTTCCATATTTACAGCGCAGGCCACAAAGAAGTGCAGGCCAGAATCCAGCCCCAGTTAATGGAACCCACAACCATCTCGTTAAATCCTTCAACGCACAGTATCGAAAGCTGAAAAACCCCCTCGCATTTTCCAGCTCCCTGCCTAATTTTAGCTCCGAAATGGTTTTGTTGTGTTTTTTTTTCTACCACAGGAAGTGATGGCACACGGTGTCTTTGGTGTCCAGGTCAAGCAGATCCCCCAAAAATGTAAGAGCAGGGGATGACTAGAGTCGAGCACTGCTCAGTAAACATTAAAATTAAGGGCTTCTTTTTAACTAATATCACCTCACTGATCCAACTTTAAAGCCCAGCCCCACAAAAGACTTAAAGAGGACAAGGAAAGTTGAGAGGAGAAGGAGAGTTGGAAACCAGAAAACTGTCGAAATTCCCGAAAGGGAAGAGTTTTTGGCAAGCTTCACCATTGAAGGGAACGTGGTCAGCTCTATTTATCCTGGGCTTTTCATTCCGCCCCAGGATGACCCCTAATTCCTGTGACAGTCTTGTGCTGGGCTTCACCACAGAGATGCTGAACGGGTAACAGTCTCCCACCCCTAAAGGAAGAAAATGAAGAAGGGAAAGAGTACCTTATGTGCCAAACCACCTGCCTGGAGACACAAAGTAAGACTTTTGCTGTTTCAGATAATTGCATATAATTAAGTTTTTTCACCTCAGCGTTTCATTTCAGGCTTGGCCATGGGAGAAAATGCCATATGGCATTGCTGCTTTTCTTCAGTTAACAATAATAACAAAATAAGAATTGGAAATGTCTCCTCATTCTGGATTTACAGAGCCATTATGGAACCAGGCTAAATTATTTGAGTCAAAGAGAGGAATCTGTCCTTAAAATTACATTTGCAAAGAAAGGAAGAATGGATCATTGCACAGAGCGCTTGCCAATTACTTTCCTGACCTGATCAGTGTGTAATTTCTTACAGGTGTAGTGAGATTAATTACACGGCGACAGAGACATAGAGCTGTCTCTTGCAGGATATCCTATAGGTGGGGTGGAAAGGACACGACCTTAAAAGGGTCATCAAGCATTGGAATGGGCTGCCCAGGGCAGTGGTGGAGTCCCCATCCCTGGAGGTATTTAAAAGCCGGGCAGATGTGGTGCTGAGGAACACAGGTCAGTGATGGGTTTTCTCAGTGTTGGGTTGATGGTTGGACTCGATGATCTGAAAGGTCCCTTCCCACCCAGGTAAATCTATGATTCTGTAGGAGGGTGGCAAGAGGCACTGACAAGAACTTTCCTCCTGCCCCTAGATCTCTAACACCTGATTATCTTTTTTACATCTTCGCCTTTATAAACACATAATATAATTCAGCCTTTCTTCTTAGCAGATCATTTCCCTGTTTGACCCAACCTTTTTACTGTGGCCTGCAGATGTGTCTCAGCACAGGCGGCCCCAAAAAACTGTCTTTTGGGGCATCAGACCTTTTTTCCATGTGATATGTTTATTCCTTGACCACGCATAGAGCAAGAACGTAGGAGAGCACAATGCCCCCCCCCACTTTTTTTTTTTTCTGAAGGGCATGGTGCTTCTTTGGCATATTTTGCCCGTTACCAAGCTACTGGGCACACATTCCAAGAAAGTTCGAATGTCAGAGCTACTACATCTAAAGGGCCACATTAAAGAGATCCAAAATCAGCCCAGTCTTTTTATATAAAGAGCAGTAAAAGCTCTCCAACTTTACCTAATAAATTACTGTTATAAAAACAGTTTTATGTAATGTACAGAAGTCTAAGAAAAACTGTTTTAATGGTTGTATAAAAGAGAGATTTGCAAATCTGTGAATACAAGTTAACGTGATGCATTTTTCAAGTAAAGGGCAAAAAAAGAATGGCTGAAAATTGCCAAAGTAAAATGCAGAATAGTGGAGTCTCAGTTTCGCTTTCAGCCCATTAACTTACCTTGAAAATGAAAAGGCTGTTCTACAGAGTTCCTTTTAAAAGTTGGATTGATTTGACTTTGGAAGTCTAATGCTAGCCGATTTAATGTAAACCATTAAATTTGTTTCAAACCCCACTTTTTCTCTGCTCAGAATTAACAAAGGTTAACCTGAAATCAAATAATGGGCTTACCCATCTGAAGATGTTTCACTGTGGTTTGTGAAATCTTTGAGTTTACACAAGTGATCATTTATTTCTTTCCCTTGTTTGTCATTTTAGCCCAGAATTTCTGTTTCAGCTTTTAAGATAAATTGGCAACCTCCTTTTCTTTCTGATGGCAAGACTGAGGCCATTTTTCACAGAGCTTCATATATGATAACACGTATGCACCTAGAAATATTTTTTTTCCAATTTATTGCTGAAAATTGAAAAAACCTGACCCTTGAAGTCAGAGATTTGATTAAGAAAGAATAACAGATATTTAGTAATAAAACCATGAAATGGCAATAAGAAGGAAGTTCAGAAATTCATAGGTATGTGGCTTAAACCTAAATAGGCACAATAAGTCACAGCGAAGAAAAAATTACCTTCTATGCCAAGACATACCACATTGCTCTTGTAAATACATCTTACCTAAAAACCCGGAGTTTTTGAAAATTGCTTTTGAAAAGCAGCACCTTTTCAAAATATCCTCACCCCAGCCTCCGCTTTGTGCTCTAAACGTTTCTGTAAGCAACCTTTTGTCCTGTATTGTCATTTTTACACCTGATTCTCAGACACTTTTAAGTGAAATGCAGACAGGTTCTGTCACTCTGCCTGCACAGCAGCGTTCCTGTAACCCTCTGGCACCTCGGCCAAGGCACAACACAAATTTTAAGCAATATTAGAGGGCTGGGTTAGTTATTGCTGTGATTATCCTATAATCTAGACACCTCCTCACCGTCCAAAAATTTTTAAAAAAGTCTCCGTTCTTTTTGGTGCTAAATATATTTTAAACACCTTCCGTGCCTACTCCCTTCTCTCAGAAATTTTATTTGTGGGTGTCAACCAAGCCCGAGCACCAGTTATAAAAATATTACAGATTGTTGTCTTGTTTTCCCTTCTCTGGTGGAAAACAGCTTTAGCCTCTCAAGTGTTTCCCGGGCATTGTCCCACCTCCAGAGCAACGGTGTGCTTTCTGTGAGGAGACCCAAAGTGTCCAGTTTTGGGGAGGAAATGGAGCTAGCACCTCATACAGTCTCCGAACACTGGAACTAATTTGGATTTCTCTCCTCATTCATACTCTCAGCCTTCTCCCCCCACTCTGCTCCACCTGTTTTCCTTTTCTACTGAAGTCGTACAATGAACTGATGACTGAAGATTTTCCTATCCACAATCCTTGCCATTTCTTTCCAAGTCAGGGCACAGCAGGATTGCTGCACTTCACCACATTTTGATTTTTGGGGCCAAATTCAGCACGGTACCACCCTGTACAATCCACTGTATGCCCGAGATTGCAGAAGGAGTCATTCAGTCCACTGTTACAAAGGCTTTAACTTGTTTTCCCAGCTCACTATGAACGCTAATTGCCTAGAAAACTTTCTTTGCACTTGTAGCATCTGGCAACTTTAACTCTCTTTTCCCTTATTTTGCCTGTTTGGTGTCTCCACCCGCTGCGCGGTGCTGCTTCGCTCCCTGAATCATCTTCAGCATCATTTGATACCTGCAACCTGTTGGACACCCATGGGTTCATTCAAATTCCCCTTTGCCAATTCTCGAGCTCACCCATTCATTTCCCCGCACATAATCTAGTCACCCCTGGGCAGCGTCCCCCTGCCAAGCATCTCACTGTCACAGACAGGAATCCTCCTGTCATTCCCCATGCCCAGCTAAAAACTACCGGGATATCCTTAAAGTGCCTCTCCGAGTCATCGGCTACTCCGAAAACCCAAGGTCTTTCCTGTATCCCAAGAAACAATTTCTCAAAACGCGATGTTTCTCCTCCCATCAGCTCAAATGACCAAAACCCCTTCTGGCTCGTGTGTTGTAGTCACTAAATCCTCTTAATGGGAGAATCTCAGGTGTGTCAGGAAGCCCCAGTGGGCCTGGAGGTTCACACTATCAAAAGCAAGACAATGGCTGAGAAGGGAGATCATCGAATCATAGACTCATAGAATGGTTTGGGTTGGAAGGCACCTTAGAGATCATCTAGTTCCAACCCCCCTGCCCTGGGCAGGGACACCTCCCACCAGACCAGGTTGCTCCAAGCCCCATCCAACCTGGCCTTGAACCCCTCCAGGGATGGGGCAGCCACAGCTTCTCTGGGCAACCTCTTCCAGTGTCTCAAAAGACGGGGAGGTGACACATCCCAGAAGGTAAGGACAGAGGCCACCTTCCTGGGGCTGAGAGCCTCACTTCTCCACCCAAAACCCCGGGTATGGATACACAAGATGCATTTGCATGTGGCCGGGGAGCAATCCAGCCACCAAAACTCACCAGCCAAAGTGGTGTGTGGACGGCAGCGAGGTGGGGCAGTGCCCCACACATTGCCGGGGGGTAAGGTAAGCGCTGAGGACGGGCTGAATATGCCCCATCTGGTACTTGCCAAGGGGAGGCATCTGGGTTTTCACCACTGGCCCCCTCGGAGCAAACATGTTCCCCGACGATATTCCCCCCGAGCAGCAGCTGCAAGAGGATCACTTAAAATTGCATAAAGCATTAATCTGAACTCCCAGACAAGTTTGGGTACCGCACGGTTGGACAACGGCCAAAGCGTCCCATGTAGTGACGGGGAAGGGGAGAGGGGGGGGGGGAGGGAAGGGGAGGGAAGAAGAGAAAGAAAGGAAAAAAGAAAAGACAGTCCTGTCAGTGGTTTTAAGCCGCCACTTTTTTTTTTTTTTATGCCTTTTTTTTTTTTTTTTACCCTAAATGGAAAAATTGTTACAAATGGGTTCTTCAACATATGTTCTTAATTTCATTGTGCTGGCTTCTTGCCAGCTAAGCATCAGTCCGGGTTTCTTTGCTTTCAGTTTTAACTAGCAAAACTCATGAGGTCATTAACGAAAATGGACACGAAGCCTTTTTTTTTTTTTTTTCTTCTGCACACAACTGTTATGGAGCAACTGACTCTTCTGAATGCTTTTATTTTTTTTTTTTTTTAATAAGGAGATGTGCTCCTCAGCAAAATCTGGTGTTTCTACTATAAACAAAGCAACATGCGAAGGACTTCAAACACATTTACTGGTACTGGCAAGGGTAACAAAATCAGAAACTTTAAAAAACACTCATAAATGTTAAGTAACATTTCATAAAGCTACACTGCTATTTACTCTGCTCGGTATGTGTACGTGCGAGAGACCAAAGTGGTACTGAAAAATAGCAACCAGAGAGAATGCGGTTTGATCGAAATATCTCCATGTGGAAATGTTGATTGGATGTTATTAATGTTTGATTTGGCTTGCAGGGAACTGCAAAAATCCACTGGAAGGAAAAGTGTCGTTTCATGGATTCCTGTGCAAAGCAACATCTCCCCACATCACGAGAGCCACGCTGAGCCCTTCATCCCGCGTGGGCACTTGCTGTAGGTGAGGGCAGGGAACACAGGCTCATTTGAAGAGAGAACTGGTTTATTTTGCAAGTGGGAACTGGCAGTATTCACCCCAAGGAAATTTGGAGCTGCCATGAAAATAGTGCTTTGAGTGGTTGCTGATGGCAATCTCCACTGCCTGTCTACTTCCTGGCCAGCCCGTTGTGGCCAAGCCCATTGTGAAGTCCTTCTGCAGCCACTGCTCCCAGTACCCATCTCCAGGATGTGCTTTGCAACCTAGCAAAGGAGAGGAGAAAAAGGACCTTCTAAAGGCTTGGCCCCTCTCCTTCTCCTGCTTCTCATCGGCCATGTACAGGGAGAAGATGCTGTTGGATGGTGGGTGCTGGATGGGACCTGGCAGAGGAATGTCCAGCAAACCACCAATGTCCAGCAAACCTTACACCTGGAACCTATCTACTGTCCCTGTAAAGAAACTGCCCTTTCTGGAAGGAGGAAATAAATTTCCCAGCAGCAGGCATAGCCTCTAACCGTTATTAGTACATACAACAAAATAAGTACTAAAATAATAAATTAATAGTGACATCTTCACATTCAGCAGAGCTACCAACAAGCACAAATAGCAAGGCTGGAGAAATGCATGTTCTTATGGCTTTTATCCTTGTCCTTAATTCCCCCCCTTCTCTGCTGTTGTTTAGCACACGCTCCTATTACATCATGCCTAAAATTAGATTGCAGGATCAGGCTTTCTTGTGAAATATTTAAGCGCTACTTTCTTCAGGCGAGACGAGGAATTCTACAGGAAAGGCCTTTCTTTTTTTTTTTTTCTTTTTTTTTCCCTTTTTTTTTTCCCCACTACTTTTTATATCTAAGCCTGATCCTGCTGCTGCCAAACGAAAGAATGTCTTTTTCTTGGCTTCAAAGAATCTTGGGCTGAGCCCTGCGGCCAGCGACCACAACATGGCATACTTGTTAGATAAAGGAAAATGTATGCCCGCGCGTATAAATAGCCGGTCTGCCTGCTAGAGCAGCTGAAATCAGGCTCAGAGATTTCTTCTCTAATTAAAAAAAAAAATTACGATTCAGATGGAACCAAAGCCCCTCTCCTACGCCTGAGCAGCCGGGGAGACTATACTAGAAAGAGATACAGGAATCCAACTTCCCACTCGAAAGATGCGGAGGCTGTAGCAGATAGATAAGGATATGCAAATGTAATCTAATAGCCAGGGCTCTGTTACACGCAGCTCTGCGTGCGTACACGCAAATGTATGCAGTTTCCAAGAAAGTCATAAGCTTAGAAAGTGGAGTTTGGTGTTTTATTCGGTGGAGAAAGGTGAACGAGAAATTAAAATTGCTACCAAAGGGTTTGTGCAACTTCAGCTCAAATCCATGTTTTATTGAGAGCGTCTCCTGTGCCTTCAGTTAAGTCTCTGTGTTCCCTACACATTTATAAATGTAAATTTTCTCCTCCTCTCAGATGAATTGTGAGAATACTTGTAGAACTGAACGCACCTGGGAACAAAAAAGGACTTTCCCAGTTTCTGGCATTGCAAAGGATCTGCCCATTCCTGATGCCTCCTGCAAACTCAACCCTTGTGAGCCTCAGAGGGGGCAACGCACTTCTCCCTCCAAGCTCCTTACAGCTCTCTATATTTTACCCCCCCAAAAAAAAAATCCTCAAAGAAACAAACATTTTAATTCATTAAGGATACACAGAGCCCATCTGCATCGATAGCACATATTTCATAGAAGCTATATAGAACATACTCTATATGAATATCATGATAAAATACAGAATATAATTCCTCTTTTCCCTTTCATTTGTAGTTAACTGCTGTGTTTCAGATTGAGAGAAGTAGTTTTGTACTTTAATTGATCCTATGGCTAGTTATGTTCTCTTTGAGAACTTCTATATTATCCACTTTCTGGAGCTCGAAGAATTCACCATAGTGGTTACCAAAGATGTAAATGTTGCAGCAAATTACACTTTCATTGCCCATGAAAAATGGCCTTGTAAGGTTTTCAATGGATGCACTTCTTTTGTGCTACAAGTATTTTTTAAAGGCCAGGAAAAGATTTTTTTGTTATTCCTTTACCGTAGTAGAGGTTAATACACACCCTAAAGATTAAAGCTTAACAGAAAAAGTTATGATAGAGTTGATGGATTATTTTATCGAAACACTCCTTTTCTGATCTCAGAGGAAGACTGAAGGCAACCAGAAATACACCCATGATTTTGTCATCTGTCAAAGATTTATTAGAGAACGTTTTTCACAAAGAAAATCTATTTGTCACATATGCTTGGCTGATCTATTAAACAGGCGTGACTTCAAAGGATACATAGGTGCAATAACCCATTCTCACAGAACAAGTGGCAGGACTGGGATGTAACACTTGCAAATTTAAAGGAAGTGGCATAAACATCTGCTACAGAAAAGAGAAATACCTACGGACACGGCAAAAGGCGAAATCAACTCAATTTGTACTCTGGCTGTGCATAGCTACAGACTAGTTCTGGCTATAAATTTTTTAATAGATATGCTGCTCTGTCAAGATCAAAAGTTTCTGAGGAATGTGTTGATTTTTAAAACATTTTGTTTCCAAAGTGAGTGACAAGATACATGTGCTTTTGAGTTTTACCACGAAAATACATCTTTGATTTTATGCTTCATAAAAATTAATGTGTGAAATAAAAGGAATTGAAATCTACTGTTTCCTTGACATAAAGACGGTTTTAATGGCTTGATTTACAGAATCCATTTATATTCTTGTTCTGACTTGAATCATAATTCATTTCATTATATTCAAATGTTGCAGATTTTAATTTCTGACCAGTTTGGTGACCCAGGCATTGAAGAAATTCTATTTTGATAATGTCCTTTCCTCATCCCCAGGTGATGTGTTTTCAAGAAGCAAAATAAGAAAGCCTTAATTAACCCAAGTGGTAGCACTTCATTTCTGGCTGCAAAATGAAGCATCCATGACACTTGCACCTTCTTCTCTGTTATGGGTGGGTATATGTCCTACGATGTGCACTTTTAAATTGTACCTGGTACTGTTGGTCTAACTCACAAACATAATCATAGAATCCCAATATCACAGAATGTTTCAGGTTGGAGGGGACCTTAAAGATCATCCAGTTCCAACCCCCTGCCCTGGGCAGGGGCACCTCCCACCAGACCAGGTTGCTCCAAGCCCCATCCAGCCTGGCCTTGAACCCCTCCAGGGATGGGGCAGCCACAGCTTCTCTGGGCAGAAAAGGGAATTCCTGTTGCCCTAACAGGAAGAGTATTGGTGTTGTAACTGCCATGCACTTTAATTAGTCAGGCTCATTGGCTCATTGTAAATGGCAGACTCATTTCAATGCCAGAGGCCTGATGCCTGTCCCTGGGGAAAATCATAGAATCGTTGAATGGTTTAGGTTGGAAGGGACCTTAAAGGTCATCGAGTTCCAACCCTCCTCCCTGGGCAGGGACACTTCCCACCAGACCAGGTGAAATACCCTGACTCTTCTTAGCCAGGGTTTGAGCACACAGCTTTTGGACAGAAGCTTGAGCAGATTAAAGCACTGATTTACCCAACTGCCCCAGCTACTGCACTTAAAAACCTTAGGGCATCAGCTTAGCTTACTGGGCACAGCATCTTTTATTTCCCTCCTGTTTTCCAGTTGGGTACTGTCTTGTACAGTTCTCCTTATCTACACTTTTAATAGGTGTTTATAGTTTGTGGCAAGGAAATAAATAAAACACCTTTTTAGAATCAGAAAACCGAAATGTAATATATATAAACCAATCAAGGCAATCCTACAATCTGACAATGATTAACCACAGCAGCAGCAAAGTGAAGCTGTTTTTATGCACTGGAATTAAAAAATAAAATAAAATAAAATAAAATAAATAACCCACCTTAAACCCTTCCAACAATCTTTTTCATAGGTCAGCAACCAAAACTACTGAATATGTGTGTTGGATTGAGCTGATCGTCGGCAACCAAAGAGAGTTTGTTTGCGTGAGCTCTGAAGTGATGCTGCGTTGGCAGCGCAAGGAATGGTTGGACTCGATGATCTCAAGGGTCCCTTCCAACCATGAAGAGTCTGTGATTCCATGATTCCGTGATTCTGTGAGTGCAGTGATCCCTTCGGCAGGGATATGCCGCCGGCTCTGCCCGGGAATGCTCCCTTGACTTTGCCTGGAATGCTGTGGTTTTGCAGTCCAGATGTATCTGTCGGTGGTGGTTAGGGGATTTGTTTTTTTTTGTTTTTAAATGAACGGGGCTCATGGAAAGCAAAATAAATATTGTGAGTTTGCATGTGAAAAGACAGCTGGGAGACTCTAAAGTAGAGTAAGATCATTAAAATAAGATCTTTTCTACCTCCCCATCTCTTAATTGACTGCCTGAATATTTCCTATCTGAAAATGATTTATCACCAGTGAGATCCTTTGCAAAAATGTGCTAATTACCGTGAATACTCGTCAAGAAAACAATTGGGTCAGTTCTCCCAATTTCAGTGTCAAAATGATCCATTGACAGGATTGTTCAAAAATTTCTATAGTCCAGCATAAAATAAAACCAAAGATCAGGATCACGTTATTCAGAATTTTATTTTCAAGCAAATAGCACACCCAGTAGAATCATAAGAATCATAAAAATCATAAAACGGTTTGTGTTGGAAGGGACCTTAAAGATCATCCAGTTCCAACCCCCTGCCCTGGGCAGGGACACCTCCCACCAGACCAGGTTGC
>JAOTQQ010000023.1:61384513-61407900 GCA_026546715.1 Gallinago undulata
GGGACACCTCCCACCAGACCAGGTTGCTCCAAGCCCCATCCAGCCTGGCCTTGAACCCCTCCAGGGATGGGGCAGCAGGTATATAATACCTGGACACTTGGGTCAATGTGCCAAACATTTTTACTTCGAAACATTTCAACCTTTAAAACTTTTCTATTTGTGCCCAACTTTAGGCCGATCAGTAATTCTGGTTGCACCCTTGGCTGTGCGCAAACCCATAGATGTGCCATGGAAGGCTGTAAAAGCCTTGTCTGCTCCTACAGCTGCTAACCCTGCTCTGCTTTCTGGTTGTGGTGGGCCCTGCCTTTGCAGATCAGAGATTTCCAAATAATATTAGTCATGACACGTCTGGCCCTCGCCAGAGGCAGGGAGTTCTGGAAAACTCAAAATGTGTCATTAAGCACTTTCCAGCTCTGCTTAACAGAGATCAGGAATATGGATAACCACCAAGCTTTGCCCTGAGCTCCAGAATATCCTGGGGTATGTCTGGCACGGCAGACACCAGCAAGGGGGAGAGCAGGAGCCCATGGGAACAGCACAGCGACTCCCCACCAGACCATGGTATGGAAAGAAGACGTTCTCTGCCATGCAGAGAACTTTCCATTAGCAATTTGAAAATCTCATAACTTCTTCTTACTATGTGCCTTGATTTTCAAAGTCTTCTCAAACCAACTTCATGTAAGTGTCTTTCATAAAATAAAAAATGCAGAGCTCTTGTGTTCTTGGGTGCGTTCCCCAAAACATATTTTCTCCTGCCCTTGTGCCTCTTGAGTCCCTGCTAAAACTGAAGGCAGTCTCTCACTTGTGTTCTTTCCATATACTCATTTTTCCTTGCCAACCTCTGCCTCTGCTCTCTTTACTCACTTTCCCCAACCAGGTAAAACTAAAATAAGTCAGACTGGTTTGGGGAACCACAAAGCTCAAACCTATCAGCAGCTTCATGCCACTGCAGGCTCCAAGTCCATGAGTGGTCCAGAGAGGGTGGCACAGAAGGAAATGACAGTGGAACAAATGTCCTTGCCAGGGATGGGCAGTCACTCTCTCCCGGAGAAAAAGGAGGTGGAAAAAGGAGGAAAAAAGCCACCCCTGCTTGCAATCCGTTGTGGGATTTTCCTTGTGTATGATGGTGGAGGTGCCACCTCTACTGGGTAGAACATACTTGTGATAAAGCAGTTTACCTTTGCAATGCAGCACAAATTTACGCAGGTGACCTAATCAGCCTTCTTTCAGCATTTTGATTTTGATGTATTTAACTTTGGAGCCATTTAAATTCCAAAAATGAGTGAGACTGTCCAGGCTGCCAGCTCTAAGTGTCATTAAGTACCACGAGGTGATTGTTCAAAGGACCGTTGAGTGGAAAATTATATTTCTGATATGGGACAATAGTGAAGGTAAATAACTTTTTTTTTTTTTCAATTTAAATGAGTGAAATATTTACGTAATGTAGGTATGTTCAAACCAAAAGTGGCAAATGAACTTTTGAAAGTCTTTGAAAGAAACCTTGCTCTTGGAGAACATCCATTGGTTTCATCAACTTTTGGATGTACAACAAAGGGATAAGTAAACCCACATTTATCCAGATATATATATATTTATGTATGGATATATATGTGTATCACCATATAAATTCCTGTAGAGGGAATATATAGAAATGTAATTCAGCCAGAGGAGTACAAGGAAAGTATGATGGCAAATGATTTTCACTCTTTTTCCCAATCTTGTCGATATTTTGTTGCTCTTAAAACATGGGACTTAGTTTTTATTTAATGCTTCCATCACTAGGCTTCCATTCAGGAGAATGTCTGCATTGAGCATCTTTACCAATGAGTGACAAGGATGTTAACTAATTAGTTTTGTTGCAACGTGCACATGCAGAAGGTCAGATACAGTCAGGAAGTTTAGCAGCAGATTTTAAAAAATCAGTTCACCCTTAAGTTATTCCCCAAAATGGGCAAACTCCCCGCTTTCTGACAATACTATTTGGTGCTCACAAAGAGCTTTTACAGTTGGTTTCTGGAGGCTGGGGCAGCGACTCCAAACAAGCTTCTCCTCCTTTTGGGGGTTCATTGCTCTCATGCAGCTGTTGTTGTAGCCTCCTGTACAAATAGGTTTAAAAAATAGGCACTTCCTTACATATAACTGTTCACAGCATCTGGAATGACAGGGTGGGCACATTACTGTAAATGGTGTTTAGAAAGAAATGTTGTGAAAACAAAGAAAGCCACAGAGGAAAACACTGACAAAACCACACAAATATGCGGCTTATCTATTTTGACTATTTGCTTTCTTTATGTTTTGGAGGTTTTCACGGAACGCATGTGGCCCTCACTTCCAGGCACACAGTATGTAGTTTCAGGATTCTCCAAATGGAAAGAGTAGTCTGAAAAACTGTGAATATAATTAGATATGGAATACTTTTAACAGCTGGAGGGATTTCACACTTACAGCCTAATTTACAAAACTTTGGGCTTGGCAGCGTTTCAACACCAGCACTGGAAGTAATAATTTCTCTGGCATTTTTTTGGCTCCTGAAATTATTTATGTCTATACATATATCATTTTAAAATCACACACACACAAAAAGAATACTTCTACCTGGTTAGTGATAAATGAGCAACTTTAGAAGTGGTGTCAGAAAGAAGTCAGAAAAAAAGTGAACCCTCACATAGCCCATGCTTAAAAATTACAGTTAATTTCTCTCCCTGTTTATAAAAGGTCTTGGGGAAGTTTCCTATGTCACTGAAAGTGTTTCAGACATTTTTCTGATATTATAATGGAGTTAATTTGTATGAGATTTAAAAGAAAAAAATATTAGCAAGTAGCCAGGACATTGTATATGGTAGCTGGAAAAGCAGATTTATCAAATAGGTGAACCAGACACCGCTTCTGAAGTGACATCTAAAAGAAATGAGAACAGTAACAACAGAAGGAACAAATGATTACATTTAGCATTTTCATGTCTTTTTTTGGCCGTATTTTCAAAGAACTCTACATAGATTGAATTATCTTTTAAACCACATTCCCAGCCATTCTTGTTCTTACAGCTCCTGTGCGTGATTTTCTTTCACTTTTGAGAGTCTAGAAGATAAAAATGTCACTTTATCTTCTTGATATCTTCTTGATATCTTGATATCTTGAAATAGCAGAGTGTTCCTCTCAAAGGTAGAAGGTTAGAGTTCTCACTAAAACAGTATCTAACTGAACTGGGATAATGACTGTACAGCATCCCAACACTTTAAAGTCTGTATTAGAAGAAAAGTATATATTTACTTCTTCGATAGTCTGTAGATCACTAATAGTGATAAAGAAAAATTAGAGTGAGCCAACAACTTTGTGATGATATGCAAAAGAGTGCCTTCCAAAACACGTGCTGTTCCTGGAAAAACATACCATCTGAGATACTGACAGTGCATATTTATGTTTTGTAGATATGGTTTAGTAATGGGGTTTTGTCAGTGTTAGGTTGATGGTTGCACTAGATGATCTGGAAGGCTCCTTCCAGCCCAGGCAATTCTATGATTCTATAGATAAATAGTTCCAAAAGAGTTTTTACACAGAGATAGAAGCATATGCTCTATTTGCAGCCAGTGAAGAGGATAGTTATTCCCATTCTTCTAAGGATTTCAGAACAGGTTCATGGCTGCAGACGTCTAGGTTGCAGAGCTAGTCTTCTCTTGAAGGCGGTGGAATAGGCACTTGAAAAGAGGGCCTTCTTTTGTTGGACAGCCTCCTGAAGGCATAAGGTTGGGCACTCAGGATCAGATTCGTGGAAGTAAATGACTCAATGAATGGATGAAGGCATTTGCAGTGGTTATTTTTGACTTCATTTCCCACCTGCCTCACACCGCTGGTTACTCAAACACTGTTTGTTCTTGGGAGAAAGAGGAGCTACCACAAGGAACCAGCATTGCTGAAGGTCATTTAATGCTACGCACCAACTAACAATTCCATGGTGAAACCTCTGGCTCCACCAAGCCTAGGTGGTCTTCCCATTGGCAATGAGGGAGTGAAGAGAGATGTCTTCAGCAGCAACCCCACAATGCACGTTGCCTGGGTTTGCTTTATCCTTTCAGAGAATTCTGACCTCTCCTCAAACTTTCAGACACAATAAATTTCATTAAGCTATTGCATTATGAATAAAACTAGTTTTTCCCTTAATCATCGAATTGTTGAGGTTGGAAGGGACCTTTCAAATCGTCGAGTCCAACCATCAACCCAACACTGACAAAACCCACAACTAAACCATATCTCCAAGTACCATGTCTACCTGTCTTTTAAATCCCTCCAGGGATGGTGACTCCACCACTTCTCTGGGCAGCCTGTTTCAATGCTTAATAACCCTTTCTGTGTATAATTTTTCCTAATATCCAATAGAAATCTTCCCTGGCATCACCAGGGCTTACCCCGAATTCCAGTTTAATTACAGCAACAAACATGGGCTGTGAGCATTCATCAATACCTCAAGTAGACGGAAAGGCAGACATAAGGACAAATTCCTCGTTGATCCATATGTTTAATATATAGCACGTATGTTAGGAATTACATCTTAACACTGTGGCATGTTTCAAAAATAAAACCCAGTTTGGGTAGTCTGAAAAAGTTTGTGTTTGAATACATACTGATAGCAGGGCAGTTTTATTGCTAGAGAAAAGTTACTACAAATATCCATAAAGGATTATTTTCCTAAAATAGACACAGGAGTGAGAACTTAATTTGCCTGTACCCAGTTCTGCAAAACTAAAAAAAAAAATAATAAGGAAGGCATATATTTATAACTCTATGCCTGTCACATTGGGATTATTGAAACATTCATGCATCTGATCCAAAGTCCTCTAAAACCAATCTCTCCTCAGCCTCTGGATCACGTGTGTAAAATCAAACAAGCCGATAAATCTTTACCAGATTGGGTTGTAAATAACTATACTTCCTGCTCCACCCCATATCTAATACCTTTAATCTCTTGCTATGGGCCTTTGCAGACATTCTATTAACTCCAAGGTTGGAAAGGAGCCTCCAAGGGCTATAATCCTGCTCTGGCAGCTCGGAGTTGGGGGTCTCCTCACCTGTGTCCCCCCAAAGTGTCTGCCAGCTCCAGGTACCCACCCCTACCTTGCCCCGAGAGCTTAGCATGGAAAATCAGAGCAGCCTGGCTGAGTTTTCCCACCGCCGAGCACCCATACCCTTGTAATCCCTACCTCTCCCTTTCTGTTTTTATTTTAGCACCGATGAGGGGGAGGGAGAGGAGGTGAAACACAAGATATTCATGTGCCAAACAAAGGATGGATCGGGTGTCAGCCGACAATTGTCTCCGCCAAGGAGGCAACGTCAGGAGCTGGCGAGATCAAACGCCGGGAGGAAATATGGTTGTAATATTAATAAACACCTGTCTGGTATTACTGTACCTGCTGGACTTCTCCCAGCAAGATAATTAATCACCTAAACCTGGCAAAACAGTCTCCAAAGCCCCATCACCGTATGTATTACAAGGTCAGGCTGAACCTGCTCCAAAACCCATGCTGGGGACCCCACAAACTCCAGATGTGAGCTTTTGAGATAAGAAGAGGTGGCAGTTCCCGTCCTTCCCCATGAGCTGCATCAAGAGGGGAGGGCGGTGGAAGGCGCAAAGCTTTGGGGGCGCAGCTGCCCCCCTGCCCTCTGCAGTGTTGGGGAGGCATGGCTGTGGGGATGGGGATGTCCTGCAAGGACTCGTCCCCTCCTTTGCATGCATGAGCTGGTTGGAGTGACAAAACCCACTGGAAGTCCTGGGCGCCCTCAAGTTCCTCAGGGAAACTCTGTGGGATTGCTTTAAGCACATCGTTTTGCAGGATCGGGGCCTGACGTGGCCATCCAGTCCCTTTGGTAGAAAGAGACCACTCTCTTGACCCGGTGACAGCTACCCTAGGGCTGCCAACACATGCTGCCCTCCCACTTTCATCTCTCTGCGGGGACCAACCCCGATTCGGTTACACGAATAATACTGGCCCACTGGAAGCCATCCAGCCATTAAACCCCTTGATTCCGAGTTTAAACCCGAGATCAGGATGAGGCCTAATGCCTGTGGAGTGGAGATTATCCCACATCTGCCAACTGTGGTACGCCGGCATCTGCCCGGCACCTGGTGGGGGTCATGGTCAGATCCGCCCTCCACATCCAGGACAGCAATTCCTATATTCCTTTCTCTTCCTCAAGTAGCAGGACGTCATCAAATATGTCTTTCTAAGACAGATTGGCCCTCAACTGAATAGCAGCCCCAGCTGAAGACAGTATGGTAGTGGGAGAAGCTGTGCCCTGAGAGTTTTTGTTTCACTTGCTCAGGCAAGTCTTCCAGGCTTCTTTCCGCAGGTTCAAGCCCACAATAACTTCCTCTGCAGTATGGTAGGCTGCCGCTATTGTAATAAAATAGCTGTGATCTTCAGCAACTGCAATACAACATTGTCTTGAGGTCAATTTCCTTTTACAATAAAGTCTTGGCTTTGCCTCAGCATTTATGAAGCGGTGGGAGGCCGTTATCCGTCGAAATTATCTCTTTCATATACTACGCCATAAAAATATGGCCCTCGATGTGTAGCGTTATAAAGGTATTTGGCTGACTGACTGACTTGAACCACCCAAGAAGAGTAATAAGTTCAGTAATCCTCTGGAAATGCATCGCCTGGAGTGCGTTATTGCAGCTAGTACACCACGCGCTCTACAAAAGCAAATCACAAAAACAATTAGATTTATGCGTTTGCAATCCTCGATCGATACAGCCTTGACATAAATCACAGAGTTAGAAAACCAGGCTGCTGGATTAGCAGACCACATTATAATGGCGTGGCTCACAATGTCATTTTGCTGGGATATTTACGATACCAACAAAATCAACGACAGTCTCAAGCAAGTTGTGGCTGTTCTGGGGCACTATGAATAGACCGTGCATCTAGATTTTTAGTGTGTGCAGAAGAAATGCAACCAAGTTATGACTTAGAAAGATATCTCGGGACAGATTCTTGGACTGAAGTCTCAGGACGGTCTTGGCTCCATCTGGAGTACTGGTGTCCAGTACTAGACTCCCCAGTTAAAGGACAGGGAACTGCTGGAGAGGGTAGAGCAGAGGGCTACAAAGATGACTAGGGGCCTGGAGCATCTCTCTTATGAGAAAAAGCTGAGGGACTTGGAGAAGAGAAGACTGAGAGGGGATCTGATCAATGCCTATAAATACTTAAAGGGTGGGTGTCAGGAGAACGGGGCCACTCTTTTTTCAGTGATGCCCAGGGAGAGGACAAGACGAAATGGGCATGAACTTGAACATAAGAAGATCCATTTAAACATGAAGAGGAACCTTTTTACCTTGAGGGTGTCAGAGCCCTGGAAGAGGCTGCCCAGAGAGGTGGTAGAGTCTCCTCTGGAGACATTCAAAACTTTCCTGAACATATTCCTGTGCAGCCTGCTCTGGGTGGACCTGCTCTGGCAGGGGTTTGGACCAGATGATCTCCAGAGGTCCCTTCCAACTCCATATCATTCTGTGTGATTCTGTGATGGCCAGCCCAGTGAGCACTAACATGCAGTTGAAGTAAACACTTCGATCAAAGAGCCATAGGTGTATTCTGGTGCCCATAATGGATAGAGGAGGGTGGGATTTCTTTGAAAACAGTATCTGCAAGGGGCTAATTTGTTTGTTGAGAAGTAACTGTGTTTATTCACTGGTGTCCCTCATCCAGTGCCTGAAGGGACAGGGAAAAAGATCTTGAAGAGTGTTTCTTCACAGAAATGGTTAGGATGCAGAGTCCGGTGAAAGACTGTTTTGCAGTTGACCATGGTTCTCATCACTACATGGTCAACTTGGCAAGAGGGACATTTTTATTCACGGGGAAACATTTCTGCAGAGCATTACTGTTGGTTCTCCTTCACACTGAAGCTCCTGTTGTCCACAGCACAGTATCTTTATTTTATCCCTGAATCTCTACAGAATTGGGTGATCAGCAGGAGTGCAGGCTGAAGGCCTTTTCGGACCCACAATTAAATATAATTATGGCAAACTGGAGGTGGTAAATTCTCCTTGAGGCCATTGTACCTGGAAAGCAAACATTAGCAAAGGTGCTGACGGAAAGAGTAGATATTTCAAAATAATAACACTACTTTTATTATAGTTTATACCAACCCAAACAGCAGTGTTTCAATATCAGCCACCTCAAGGCTGCAAGAAGACAGCGGGAAGGAGGGGAGCAGAGGTATTGTGGGATGGTTTCAAGTGTGCTTTATAATTGCATGAGAACATTTTAAGACTCAAGTTGATTAAAAAAAAATAATCAGAGAGCTTATACTGACCAAAGCACCAATTATCCAGTAGTCAGAAGGGTAGAGTACCCAGGGGGCTGCTACTTTCAAGGTCAGCTGTGTGAACCAAAGTTTTAGAGGAGGAGATCAAACCATTGCTGGAAGAAATGATAAGAAGACAAAATCACAAGTGGATATTTGGAAGTTGGTGAAGTTACCTGGGTGAATAAGCAGGACACGGTGCCAGTCCATCTGAGGCCACACCATCTAGCCTTAAAAACTGCCCGGATTGTTTACAGTTTCCAATAAGCACCCCCTATATTTAGGATCAGTCACAGCTTTTGACTCCTGGTTTTGAGAGCAAATAAATGGTTGTCTGCGTTGAGGGTGAATTAGGCAGGGACTATGTGAGATAAGAGATTGGCCATGTTTCTGCTGTTGTGGACTCCAGCCAAAGAAGGAAGGATTATCACTACTAATGCAACATGGGACTTTGAGATGGTCTATCAGCTGGAACAGAAGAAAACGTAATCCAAACTCGAAATGCCAAAGGGAGGGAACTAACATGGCCTGATTTTGATGTGTCTGAGCAGGGGTTCTGCTGGAGACAGCCTTTTCGAGCCTATGCTAAAATGTTCTTTCTCCACAATTTATGCTTCCACAGCAGGAAACGAAGATTTGAAATTTTGGCAAAATTCAGGCCTGCAATTTGAGGTAAACAATGCACGTCCCTCCCTTTCTTTTGCTTCTCCCAGAGTACAGAACCCCAAGGAAGGGGAAGGATTTTACCAGTCAAATCTTTTTCTATTTGTACACTTCAAGGCCAGCCCAACAGCCAGCATAAATCAACGGAGCTCCCTCAGGGTTGCATTGCTTTGCTCTTCTGATGATCCGGTCCAAGAAGAACAGGAGAAGAATAAAAACAGAAACTCCTGACTGCTTTGGCAAGGGGTTGGACTAGATGATCTCCGAAGGTCCCTTCCAACCCCATATCATTCTGCGATTCTGTCACTGCCAGGAATAGAAGAAAGTTAGAGTAAAAAAAGCCAGGCAAATAGTAGATGTTGCTTATGTATGCAAGTGCTTCCTCAGTACTTGCTCGTTGTAGAAGACCTGCAGGTCGGTTATGAGTAGCTGAGAAGCTGCAGCATGGGATCAATTCATCTCATACTGCATTTTGGGGAGCAGTTTGTCAATGGATTTCGTTACAAAACAGCCTGACAACTATTTTACCCTCATTCCACTGAATTTTCATAGAACAGAAATCCTGCAGCCCTCCCTGTTACATTTAATCCTCTGGCTTCGCTCCCCTGGTTAGGAAGCTGATGACTGTAATGTGTCAGTATAATCAAAAGTGAGCACTTGGTTCTTGCTGAAGAAGATATTCTTAATACGATTTGATAGCCTCAACATTGTTGTTTCTGGACAATTTTACTATGTGAAAATGGTCTGGCTTTGTAATTGGTGTGGGCAGCTGAACTGCGGATGGAGAAGATGCTGTGTTCAGTGACTTACTTAGACAATGCTCTGTGCACAGCTGATGGAGATGCTGTCCCTCCATCCTCCCCATGCAGATGTTCCTGAGGCTGTTTTAAGATAGGGATGGAATGCAGCCATTTCCCATAATGTAACACAGTCAGAAATATTCCCCCAAAACAGTTTTTTATCTCCCTTTTTTATAGAGGCTTGGCCTGGCTTCTTTAGCCAGGTTCCATTTGCAGGGCTTGTTTATCTTAATGACAGTCCCCAGAGTAACTTCAGCTGTCTCAGCACTATTGCCTCAGGAATTGTGAAGGAGCTTCCAAATTTTGTGGCGATTTAGGCCACAAGTCCCTCTGAAACCTGGGCTCTGGCAGTTCTCCAAAGAACTATAAACATAACACATCTCCGGCTGCACAGACAGAGATTTTCAGGGCTCAGACTGTGTACAAAGGACTGGTTCTCATGACTGGGCATGTGATGGCCCCTGAGCTGCCCTTGTGTGGGGCAGCAGCAGCTTGGCTGGGGCATTTAGCACCCCATGGCCCCAAAGTGGGTGTGAGCATCCTCCATGCTTGCCCAGAGACGCTGTGGGTGCCCCATCCCTGGAGGGGTTCAAGGCCAGGCTGGATGGGGCTTGGAGCAACCTGGTCTGGTGGGAGGTGTCCCTGCCCAGGGCAGGGGCTTGGAACTCAATGATTTTAAGGTCCCTTCCCACCCAAACCATTCTGTGATTCTATGAAGGTGTGTAAAGCTAAGCAGAGGCCTATGTGCAGGTTGTAATCTCTGTGATATTATTCAGAGCCATTGCCCAAGAACTGGGCTAGAAAAAAACCTTGACTGCACACACTGCTACAAAGCCCTACTTTGTCCACTGCTATTACGTT
Organism: Gallinago undulata; assembly: GCA_026546715.1. Classification (NCBI taxonomy): domain Eukaryota; kingdom Metazoa; phylum Chordata; class Aves; order Charadriiformes; family Scolopacidae; genus Gallinago; species Gallinago undulata. Next base: position 61,395,136 of record JAOTQQ010000023.1, read on the forward strand.
GAAATATCTTCTCTTGACCTTTGATGGGAGATATTTCCCATTTTGCTCATCGGCTATGAGCCAACATGAGAGCTATGGTCAAATATGCCTTAGAACAGGTTGGGAAGTTTACTTGTTTCTTTCAGAATCATGGACTGCTTTGGGTTGGAAGGGACCTTAAAGATCATCCAGTTCCAACCCCCTGCCATGGGCAGGGACACCTCCCACCAGACCAGGTTGCTCAAAGCCCCGTCCAACCTGGTCTTGAACCTAAAGAGATACTATTACTGTACACTAACGACATGCATCTACAAATACCTCACTGTGTCTATAAATTAATGAGTTCCCAATTACCCAATCACGGAAATGAAAAAGCTCAAATAATAACGTATTGCAATCAGGTTTCGGGATTTGACTCCCACGTGCCAATATTCGCTAAAAAAAAAAATAAGTACATAAATGAACAATTGATTCTGAGGACATAAACTTTCATTGAGGGGCGCTGCAGTGGCCAGCTGTAGGCACTTCACTGCTGGAGAAAGAATAAATTTTAGATAGGTTTTTATTACACGTGAGGCAAATGGCTTGACTTTCTCTGTTCAACACAAATACGCAAAGCCTGCCTTTGTACCACAGCGCTACCACTCTCTTGGCAGCAATATTAAAGAGGTCCCCTTGTTTTGTTGGATATTAATACCAGGCTGCGCTCCGAAATGTGATTTTAAAAATAGAAAGAAAGTTAATTGTTGCTGGGAAATTTTAATTGAGCCTGATTAAAGGAAGCAACAAAATATATTGACTACTAAACCTCACTTCTTGTTTTAAGTGTGACCTGCAACGGACTCCCCCATATCATTACGTGGTCCCTTTTAGCATTCCAGGTTTTTTCATTTGAAATTCATTAAATGTTTGTGTGTCTGATTTTGGGGGGTTTTTCTGAAAAGTTTTATAGTCACAGCTGCACTAGTTATGGATCGGTTTATAGTGCCTTGCCCATCAACTGGCCCACATGTCCCGTCCAGTTCGTTTGATACCCTACCTTTCACAAGCGTTCAGCAGTTCTGGAGGTGTTCTTATAAAGCTGCCAGTAAATGTACCAGCTGGGCTCGTTTATGTCCACGAGCAGCCTCATTCCGGCAGACTTACAAAAAGCTAGTGGCAGTAAATCTGTGGTCAGTCCATATATGTACTTTAAAGTATTTTTTTACACTTCTGAAAAGAAAATAATAAAATATTGCTAAGCTTTTTAGTAGGTTATATGTGGTCTTCAGAAGAACTTGAATACTCCGTGGTGAACAAACAACCTTCTGAGAGTCCCTTTTTCTTTGCAGTAAATTCTTTATGCTATGCAATTAAAGCTGTTAGGAAAGTCTGCTCTCTCAGAAGCACACTGACAGACCACATTTTTGTAGAAAATCATGTGAACAAATTGCTCATTATTTTCTTTTGTGACTGTTGCAGGTGCAACACGAATAAAGGACTTCTTGAAGGCTGCAAACACCTTCTTCATATTGCCCAGGGAGGTTTGGTGGTAAACAAGATTCAGATTTAAAAAGGTTCAGGTGAGGAGGCTCAGACAAGCCACCAGTAACCTCAACAAAAATGAGCACAGGTGAAAGGACTTCCAAAGGAAGGAAGGGAAAAAAAAAAAAAAAGAAATGAGAAGAAATGTTTCTTTTTTCAGGATTTCCAGATTAACTCTGAGACAGATGCTCAGCATAATGAGAGAGGATGTCAAGAAAGGGAACTGCTTCTCCCTGACCACATCCTGCTACTTGGAAGAGACTCTTTTTTCTCTTTTCCCATCTTTTTTCTGCATCTACTCACAGCTCGCCTGGGCCGTGTGTGAATGTCTCAGTGTGTCCATCAGTTAGTGCAAGGTTTTATTAATGTTTACAATCCCATCTGAGAGGGTTCCTGCTCTGAGGGAATTTACCTCAGCTTTTCTAGTAAGAGCAAGGTCCCCATGATTTCTGTTTCTTTAGGATAACAGCAGCTTTCAACTAAGCACGTGTGTTATCACGTGTGTAACTCACTGGTGTTTTGTACCAGAGTTTTCAAATTAATTATTTGACAGCATGGCTATGGAAAAAAAGTTATAGCTTCATGGCAACAGTGGACTTTCCTGCTTTTTATTTTACCAAAGGGATACTTTAGGCGTGTGTCACTCTCTCCTCTGCTACCCTACAGACCAGTCCCTATAGCTTTTCCTATGAGATAAGTAAATGGGTTCAAGCTTCAACAAGGAATATATCTGGGATCTTACCAGAATAGCTATCATGGCTATCCTTTTCCAGACATAATTCTGTTGTAATAAAAGGATACATATTATTGTGCTATTATATATTATGTTATATTGTACTATTGTGCAATATAATACTAATACACATTATCAGTGTCTGTGCTCCTGTGAAGTCCTAGGACACTTTTCTTCTCTGACACGTCACCTTGTCTTCTTCATCCCTAACCTAGAACTCATTTTGATGGTCAACACCAACTGAAAATAAAATTTTTAGGGTTGCAGCCTCCATATGGTACACAGCAAAATATAAGAAGCATTGAGAAATGAAACTCAGAATTTCCTAAAGCAACCTAATACTCACTTTGGTTTGGGGATGTATTTTTGACTTTATTAAAATGTATTTGCTGCAAGCAGCTGTCCTGTGTTCTGGGAGCCCTTTCCAATGCTTCAAATTTCATAGCAATTAACAGTTGCAGGGAACAGTCAAAATACAGGGCTGTTGACCTGTATGATCATAAGTCTTCCCTAAACCCACAGCTTGTAAGTCATGGAAATTCATGCTTTAGGAAGCTTGGAGCCAAACTGACCTAAGGGCATGGAGGCAACCAGCTGTGCTGCCAGCAAAGTGACCCGAGTGGCTGAGCCTACAGACCCTCAAGTGACTACACCAATGTTCATGGTTAATCCAGTCATCAGTTGCCTTCTGCTCAGCACTTGCATGTCCAGGGACAAAAATCTTTTCTCCAAAAGAAGGAAAGGAACACTTTTGTCTGGCAACAGGAACCACTCTCATTCCTTAAATAGCACCAGTAGATGTGTATCAGATCAAATTCTTGTTACCTGGTCCCTTCATTAAAAGTGTAGGAGAGGTGACAGAGGGTTGTTTTTGTGTGCCAACTTTTTGTTTTTTCGTTTCCTCCCAGCAATTGGAGGCAATTGGTTTCCTCGGGTGGAGAACACCTTGACTACACATTGCACTCAGATGGTGCCCTAACAGTTCAAAAACACTTCCAACATTACTCCTCTCATGAAAAATCAATAGGTTCTCATTCTCTCTTACTTTCTTAAACCAAGCTAGTTGGTTTTAACATTAACCTCCTTTTATTTATCTTTCTGTCAAATCGAAGAGGTCTGACCTGAGGTGTGGAGCTAGACTTTTCATATCTTGTTACTGGCGCAACGTTGTGTGGGGACTAGTTATCTTATTGTAGAGAAATGCAATACAAAGTGCATGTGGATGATATTAAGGGAGCAGCGTCTAGACAGAGATTGGGTGCCTCTAGACTTGTGTCTACTACAGGGGCTGATAGAAAAATTAAATTTCTTAGTAAAGCTTTCCTAGAAAACCACATAAGCATTAATGGTTTTATTTATGGCACTAATATTTTAAGCATAATTGTGACTTCAGCCATTTAGAATAGCAAATGAGTCAGGGCATGATGCATGACTCCTACAAGCAAATAGAATAGACTGGTTTGGTGTCTGGTTGTTTTGGGTATTTTTTTTTTTCCTCTCTTTAAGAGAATACCTCTTAATCTGCTTATGTCATTAACAGAAAGGTCATCAACTATGGCTAGTCCTGATATTTTATTACTAGTTTAAATTTTTAAATGCTTATGTGGTGTGCGAATGTGCCGCTGAAGAGCAGCCAGGAGTGGCAGGTGAACATGGCAGGGGATGTCAGAAGTGATTGAGTTTTGGAAATGGGATGGGTGTCTTAAAATAGATCAACGACATGAGTCATAAAGAGATTTCAGGGAAACTCTAACTCCTACTGTTAGACAGTGAGGTAGAAACCTCTATAGGGCCCTGTCCTGGGTTGAGAGACACAGGACTAACTTTTCTTCTAATATTGGGGAAAATTGCACTTCTAGAAGACTCTAGTGTTTGAATTGGTGAAAATATTTACTTTATAGCCAGCCAGGCTCTGTGGGATTCAAGGTCTGAGTGTTTTCAAACCTTGCCAGGTGCAGGGACAAGGAGGAGCAAGGCCTGGGCATTTGGCCCAACCTGGCCAACAGGGTTATTTCATACCATGAATGTCACATTCAATACCAATTAGAAAAGTTTGCTCCGTAGCTCTCCCTCCCTTGATAGCGGTGGGTCCAGACAACCCCTTGCCCCGGTGCCGGAGCCCTGAGGCCTTCCCTTCCTCCTGAAGCCATTGTGCTGGCAGTGTCCGCCATTTGCTGTCCCTGCTGGGAGCGCACAGCTTCCTGCTGAGAGAATGGGCTGCGTATAATTCCTGTATCTTATATCAGTATCAGGATTAATACTAGTTCTTTAGTATTATTGTTAATTATTTAGGCTTAGTCTATTAAATCTATTTTTATTTCAACCCTTGTGTTTTCCCCGATTCCCATTTCCGGGCGGGGAGGGGTCATCAGGTGACAGAACAAGTGTCTAAACTACAATAGATTGTTATGGGTTTTCTCAAACCATAACAGGCCCCAAGGCTGAATCAGGAAAATGACAAGGTTGTGAGAACTGGAAAAAGTCAGTAGAACAGGCCATCAATGGCTTTGCACTTTTTACACTGCTGTACTTTATCAGAGTATGTGGAAATACTTTGCATAGGCACAGTAAAAAACATGCTGATTTTTGTGCCTCATGTTTGAGAGGACAAATTCTGACGAGCCAAAGAAACTAGGCTATATTTGAACGGTTTTGTTTTGCGTGGAAGCGTGGACACTGAAAGAAATTGTGAATCTGAGGAACCTGAAAAATGCCTTTAAACATGTGTTTACATTTTGGAAATACTACAAGAACATAGCAGTCAGCTGCCTGTCTGGAGGCCAGGTCTTACAGAAGAAAACAAACAAACAAAAGATTTACAAAAGCCTAATGTGAATAAGATAAGTTCCTTAAAAGCTGAATATGAATAAGGTGCAAGGAGCAACTCGCTCCGAGGTCAGCATGAGTTTAACTTAAATGTCAGTGTAGTAAGACCCATGGCCAGCATTTTCACAAGGGGCTACTGATTTGGGCTTTTTCAAGAGCATTGCCTCCATACCCAAAGTCCAGCATGGCACTATGTGACATTCCAAACCTGCAGCGGCGTTCGAACCTCGGTCTTATTATTCCTTCAGAAAATTCCCTGCAGTGTAGGGGTTGTTAGAAGGTAGTTTTGTTCATCATTATTACTGACTTGTTAACATTTCTCTCATGCAACTTCTGCTGCAGTGGATCTAAGGTTAACTATTATGACATAACCAGGAAAACATTTTAGCTTTTTTTTCTTCTCTTGGCAAGAAAACACTCACATTCTGGGATGAAAAGATAACACAAATGACACCAGACAAGGAGCATTACATTTGCTAATCTGAAGTGAGAGGTTAATGTTGTACTCTGGACTAGTTCTAAAAAAAAAATTTAAATGGAGTTTTGCTCCATTTTCAGAACAACACCTGCATCTGCTGAGGTGTAGAGAGAGGGAAAGGATTGACACTGATTTTCCAGTCTCTTTTATAGGATAATGGTAGCGTTGTCATGTTTTGCAGCTTAATGACTTAAGGATTTGCATGTCACTACATCTTGTTCACTGTCACTTTGTTAAAATCAGAGTGCAAGAAAGCAAGAGAGAGGTCATTAATTACTTCAGCTTCTTGGTAGCAAGACATGGCTTTGATTTTAAATTTGATTTTAAATGTCTCAGATGAGACATTAACTAAGATTAAATAAAACACACCAGCTACAGTCTAATATTCAACTCAATTCAAGGTAAATTTTTTATTCACTGTGAAGGAAATGCTCTCTGTTATCTGGGTTCCAGCATCAATGTGTAAATTGCCATACACTGATAATCATATGTTCAGGTTGGAAGGGACCTCTGGCTCATCTGGTTTAACATCTTTCTAAAAGCAGAGCTGTTGTAAAAGTTGGATTGCTCAGAGCCGTGTCCAGCTCTGTTCTGATTATTTCCAAGAACAGAGGGTCCACATCCTCTCCGGACACCTCTCCCAGTGCCTGGCCACTCTTATGGTGATATTTATTCTTCCTTTCATCTAAGTGGAATATCCCTTGCTGCACCTTGTGCTTGTTGCCTCTTGACCTTGCAGACATGTTCTCCTGAGAAGAATCTGGATCTACCTTCCATATAGTGCCCTTTAGAGAGCTGCAAGAAGCATTTAGAGACCTGAGGCTTCTCCAAGCTAAACAGATTCAGGTCCTCACCCTTTCCTCACATACTGTGTGCCACAGCCCCCTAACCACACGTGTAAGTGATCAGCTGCACTTTGTGCAAACATGTGAAAAGCATCAGGAGGTTCATTACCAGCTCTTGAATGAGACTTGACACAGAAGTAGGTAAAGAGCCTTGGATTCGGGGTGAACGTTGCCAGACAGAGGGACATGTGATAGCACAAAAGGGGGAGACTGCTCCAGAATATCTTACCCAAGTTCTCTTGTCTTGTGCCAACACGACACCTGGGCCCTCTGCGTTGTCACCCCATCCTACAGCCACCTCACAATTGCAGGAACAGGTTTTTGCACATGTTCATAGAAGGAACCTTTTTTTTGAGAAGTATGTGGGGCAATACGGCAGTCGCTGATGTGAATTTGGGCAGATGAGACAGAATAGACAGGGAACTGCTGGCAGTCTAAAGTTTTGTTGTGAACAAGCAGGGATCTCCTGATCTCCTGTCTGTAACCTCACTTAGCCTCACTGGAACATTAAATATCAGAGAACTGCAAAATCCTGAACATCCCCATAAGTATTTTGCCTTTAACCTGTTGGTGGGTCTGACTTTTTATTCACTTTTAAATAAGACCAGGTTTGCCTTATATGAGGAGCTAATACGATAACTAAGCCCGTTTTCAGCACAAGGGTGCAAATATCTTTTTCATTGTTCATTCCAAGGTTTCCAGAAGAACCACATTGTGCAAGAGGCGTTCAACATCAGTGTTTCGAGGGGGTGGTTCACTGTTAACGATCGGGGCTGTGGATAAAAGACGGGTTGGCAAGTGATACTCTGTCACCCACTGTTGTGTCATATCCAATATCTTACATTAAGGAGGCTTTAGGGGGAATAATAATAATTTTGAGGGGGATAAAAAATTAATGGAAGTAGAGGTTTGGCAAAAATAAATGTTTTATCAGGAACAGCCCTTGCCAAGCATAACATTTTCTCAGGAGCCAATCTTGGCAAAATGAATGTTTTATCAGGAGCAGAAGTTTGGAAAAAGTAACATTTTATCAGAAGTGGAGACTTAACAGAAAACGCCTTTTTATCAGGAGTGAGGACCATGGCAATTTAAGGAGAAAGGCTTGCTGAAAGTAAAGTTTTATCAGGAGTTTTGCTTGAGGAAAACAGTGTTCCATGAAGGGCAGGAACTTTCCAAAAATAATGTTTTATTAGGGGGAGGAGATGGATGAAAATAACATTTTATCAAAAAGAAGGGGGGAGGGATGGATTTAGTGAAAGCAGTGTGCTAACAGCTTCTACCTTCCAAGATGGGAAGCTTTGCTCCTGGAAAAACATGATTTGCACACTGAGTGCTTGCCCTAGCTAAAATGCTAGTTTTGACAAGCTGTGCTGCTGATAGAATGTTATTTTTGGCAAGCCCATCTCTCAAATAGATGTTTTTAGAAAACTCTCTTCAGAGGGAAGATGTGCAAATGGACTATAATACCTGCAGCAGAGCCAGGTACCTCTGCGAGCCAGATTTTCATCTGTTTATTAACTCTCCATGGTTTCCCTTCCGCCTTTTGCTTTACGGTGATGATGTTGATGCACAGCACTTTGGATCCTGAAAACCTATTCTGCTTCCAAATGTAGGCCTCCTTCATCATTTGGTTTCCCTCAGCTGCTCACTGACTCAGACCGGTTGACTCTTCTCCAAGTGTGTGTTACGCATCCTTTCCCACCAGGGCTCTCTCCCCACACCTGGAAGATCGCTTATGCCTTGTTTCTAACTCCTCCAGTCAGAGTTTGACACCGCCAGCCTTGAGAGGTCCCCGAATGCAGTGAAGGAGACAGTGGCCAAAGCCACATGGGAAGGCCTTCATTGTATCTTTTTCTGGTGGTAAGAGGCTAGTCACAAAAGTCTGAATCTCTTGCAAACTACACTTTCATAAAGGGGGGCATGAGAGAGGAAGGAAATGATGGGTCAAATCATTTAATACATCTCTGTTTCTCATCACATCTCAAAGTCATGCTTGAAATAAATTCATGTGCTCCCCAATGGAGTTCCTGGCAAATACTGATGTCAGGAGTCTCTCATAAGTGTTGTAGAGTCATAGAATCAATCACAGAATCATAGAATGGTTTGGGTTGGAAGGGACCTTAAAGACCATCCAATTCCAACCCCCCTGCCATGGGGAGGGACACCTCCCACCAGACCAGGTTGCTCAAAGCCCCGTCCAGCCTGGCCTTGAACCCCTCCAGTGATGGGGCAGCCACAGCATCTCTGGGCAAGCTGCTCCAGTGCCTCACCACCCTCACAGCAAAGAATATCTTCCTCATATCTGATCTGTAGGTATCACCACTATGAAGGAACTAGGAGCGTGAATGTAGGACTGGAGCCTCTTAACAATTTGTTGCATGAATAGAAAAGCTGAGATGGCATGCGATTAACTGGAACAGGAGAACATCAATCACTACGACCAGATGGATGGGATTCTCCATGGACATTGCAGGAATTTGCAGGGCATCATCAGAATCACTCACTGTTTATTTACAATGTCACTGAGCACCACCGGGAAACCATGAGAAAGGCTGACTCAATAGCTATTTTTAAGAAAGGTGACAGGTGTGAGCTGGTTGTCACAGGCCACCCCGTTGTCCTCCCTTCCAGGTACTGTAAGACACTTGCCCCAGGAATGGAACGGCTGGTTATTTTGAGAAAGGAGACCCTGAAACTGGTTTCAACTTGAGGTCTACTTTTAAGGCTGTAAGAGAAAACGTCCTGCAAAGAACTGGTGAATGAATATGGACAAGCATACATGGCACAGTTTGTTAACTCTTTCTGAGTTCTTTAGCTGAGAACAGGATATGGGACATGCAAAGCACATGAAAAATCCCACAGATCTGTCTAAGAGGACCTTAATTTTCCCACTGTCATAAGAAGGAAAGAACATCCTCCAGTGGTTCAAAATTTTCCCTCTGCACATTGGCCTTTTATCCAGGTCCCACTGAAGCATTTCCATCTATAAATATTTTAAGTGAATGTCATCGCATTGGTGATTGCGCTTCCTTGAAGCCTAAATCACTGTGCTATGAGTGATTGACTTATTACTTGGACTACGAGCATCTGTATATCATTGACCTACTGACAAATTGTCCCTGTATCCCCTAAAAAAATATTTTGTTGTTTAATAATTTGATTCTTCACAGGGGAGAGGAGGGGTTGGCAAGATTCGTTTTTTCTATGAGTGAATGGATCTAGGTGATGAAGGCTTTTAGGAGAAACACGAGATGTTTGAATCCATCTGTTGTGACTCCCAACGTGGCAGAGAAGGCATGCACAGAGCAGGGTAAGGTGGGTAATGTCTCCTCATGGTTGTAAGCAGCAGAACAAATTTGGGGGTTGAGGAGATATGGGCTGACTAGGGAGGAAAAAACTAGAGAAAAAAATGTAGAAAAAAAGACAGAAAAAACTACATCTGGGTCCCCTGACCACTGCATTTCGCTTCAGGGTCAAATGAATCTCATATTCCAAGGAAATTCTTACCTGAACCCATTGACTAAATTTTGAGTTCGACTCGAAACTCTAGGAAACCACTTTCACGGAAATCTATTTGTACCCGGTTTCCACCAGAAGCGGTGAATTCTTTCCAGATCATTGGAGGTTTTTGCCCAGGCGATGTTAACCCAAATTTATGGCTGTGACATTTCTGCACGTTTGTCCCCTGCCGGAAAGCTTGGCTTAGCTCTTCTTCTTCGTGCCCTACCAGAGCAGAGCGTGCCCTCAAGGGTTCTCCTGCAGGGCCAGGCTGTCCCCTGACACCCTGACAGCCTCACACGGGTGCAAGTGGCCCCTGCAGTGAATTTCCTAGCCCATTCCAGGCTCGGAGCTGGAGTATCCCTAGAGAGCACTCTGTTCCCCCTCGGTGGCTCCTCTTGCAGCTGCGCTTACTCTGCGCTTCCCTTAAACAGGCAAGAGAAAAACAGGTGCAGCAGCAGGAGGGTATCTGTCCCGGCTTCTTTCTGCTGGGTTTTTCGGTTGTTATAAAGCACTTATTAATAACATAGGGCTGTTGTTGGGTTTTACACTGGATTTCCAGAGGATGGCTCGTCATACAGCGAGGGTGAGCTGGGCGTGCGTGTGGAGAAGGGATGGGGACTATTTGTTTCAGGTTACGGCAGTACTTTGCTCGAGCAGAAATAAAGGAACATTTTGGCTTGGCTACTGAACAAAAAAAAAAAAGAAAAAAAAAGAAAAAAAAAAAGAAAAAGGACAAAAAAATCCATTTTACACATAAGCTTAACCCCAATGCCAAATAGTTTCTATTGGGAATTGTTTGCAGGGCTTCTTCCTCACGTAGGATCTCTCTGTGCATCCCCAGCTGCAGCCCTATCATAGTCTTCCAGGAAACACCGTGACAGAAGGACCCGCAAGCCCTTAGACCTCCCTCCACCCCCCCCCCCGAAATGACTCTCAGCCTGATGCGGTGTGTTTATTATAGTAAGCTATGTCATTGACCTCAGGGGGACAAGGGCTTGGCTCCTGGCTATTGAAATTACTGCTGATCTCTGCCTAAATAGCTGCTGCATTTGCAGCAAGGCAGAAGCCTTTAACTGCCTCAAAACAATTGAAGGGAGAATTCATGGTCACATTTAAAGAACCGTTGTCAGATCTTTTTTTCTTTTTTTTTTTTTTTTAAGAGAACAGTAAGAGGTTAAAATTCAGCCTTTGCTCACTTTTTTATTGTAACGGTGTCCGAGTTGTTTTCGGACTCTTCCAAGTTTCAAATAGTAGTAATTCCTCCCCCCTCAAACCTTGTATTTCTCAAACTCTTAATATTGTTACATCCTGCAATGCAAACATTATATTCAGCTCTCTCCCCCTCTCTCATTCAGGACTTTTTGTCTTCCCTAAGAAAACCGCAGCGCGAGTAACATTGATGCCTTGTTTTCTCTACCTGCATTTCTGTCTCTGAAGGAAATTACATGATGCATTTAAACGGCTGATAGAGACCTTAAAGCTTGATTTATAACTTAGGAAAGCTTTATCCTTCCCTTTTTCTAAAAGCTGCTTTCCTTCTGGCTGGGTTTTTTTGGGTTGTGGGTTTGCCCTTTTTTAAGGAGATTCAAGGAGGAAACTCCTTCACGAGGGGACCTACCATTTTTTGAGGAACTTCGTGCAGTTTTCAGCCTTAGGATCTACAGGACGTGACTGTTGCATAGTATTTCTGTAATAACCCTAGCAGAAAATACAGAACTGAGCAATACATCGACATATATATATTTTTTGCTGTGGAAAGCTCAGCCCTTGGGGTCGATGCTGCCTTCCCTTGAGGCCACTGCAGGCAGCAGGGCTCGGTGCTCCCGCTCCTCAGTCCCGCATCTCCGTGCTGCGGTGATTCCGGCAAGGATGGCATTTTTTTCCCCTCTTCCTTTGAATTCGCCTGGCTTCGGGGGTTTAAGCGAGACCATTAGTGTTATTGAACTTAGCATTTGGCGGTTTATATATGATAAAGGGGTTATTACATGGTGATCCCTGTATGTTTAGGTCAGCTGTGGCAATCAATCAATGGACACTTTGCCTTTGACAGCACATGCTTCCATAAAAAAAATTCCCTGGCAGAGCCCTGTTAGCTAGTAATGACAGAGTAACCTCTGTCAAGTAATAGACTTGATAAATTTTGCATGTGCTGTTGACTGACAGAAGCTCCGGCTTCCTGTCTGACCGGCACACACGGGCTTCAAAGAGCACAGAAACCCCTTTCTTCTCCCCGAAAGGACCTCCTGAAATCCACGTGGGCAGAGTCAGACCTGCTTCTGAGCGGGGAATAAAACAATGCCGCGCAAGGGACGGCTTTAACAAAGCCAAACTTGCTCTTTCCCCTTCCTTTGCCTTTCCCTGTCCCTCCTAATTACCCCCAGACTTGCCGGCTTCGCCCGCTTGTTCGAGCAAAACACTCGCCTGGGCCAGCGGTGGGGGCTGGAGGGGGTAAAGTCTCCCTCCCGGTCCCGCTTGGCCGGGGATGCCTATCTCGGGGATCCGAGGGGGCCGCGGCGGTCGCCCTCCCTTTGTTTAGTCTGGGCAGAGGCAGTAATTGTCTGCAGCTGCCTCTCCTGGCCCCAGGGAGTGGGGAAGGTAGAGCTGCAGCAGGTCCACAGAGGTTTTCCCAGCACGCTGATGCTCACCGGTGTGTTGGTATGGTCCAGCGGTGGGAAGGAAACCTGCATGAATGGGGACATCCCCAGCAAGCCCAGCTTGTTGCTGCTGGCAATGCAGGTAGCTTAGAATCATAGAATCAATCATAGAATCATAGAATGGTTTGGGTTGGAAGGGACCTTAAATATCATCCAGTTCCATCCCCCTGCCCTGGGCAGGGACACCTCCCACCAGACCAGGTTGCTCCAAGCCCCATCCAGCCT
>JAOTQQ010000023.1:61439972-61472126 GCA_026546715.1 Gallinago undulata
ATCAGATCCCCCCTCAGCCTTCTCTTCTCCAGACTAAAAAGACCCAAGTCCCTCAGCCTTTCTTCATCAGAGAGATGTTCCAGGCCCCTCATCATCTTTGTAGCCCTCTGCTGTCCCCTCTCCAGCAGTTCCCTGCCCTTCTTGAACTGCGGAGAATGAACTGGGGAGATGACTTTGTGTCGCACAGAAACACAACCCAGCAAAGGTGGCTTCCCTTTTCTCTCCCCCAGATCTCCCACAACAACCTGGCTGGCAGCTCCACAGCTGGGTCACCTTGCGCTTTTGTCACCCTTTTGTGTCCCCATACTTGGGTACCGCCTCGCAGGAGCACATCGGGTGCAGAACAACGCCAGGGATCGATAAGGCCGTTTGGAAAAGGGAATCGAGTGAAAATACAACAAGAGGGTGCAAACCTCACCCAAGAGGAGGTTTCGGTGCTGGTTGCCCACGGCTGCTTGGGTGATGGGGCCAGCCAGGGCTGTGGCAGGGTCTGTCTGCTGCCCTGGGCTGCCCTCTGAAGGCTGAAATTAAATCCACAGCGCCGGGTTGAAAAAAGCTTCTCCGGCTGCCCAGAAAATTAATTTGGAGGGGACTGTGAAGTTTTGCTGCTGGGGAAGGAAATGAAAGAGAGCCGCGTTCGCAAAAGTTGTCAAAAGCCAAAAAGCCAGCTAGAAGGGGGCTGCATGTGGGGCAGCTGCTCTCTGCCCCCACCTCAGCCAAAACCTTACCGCACTCTAGACAACCGAAATATCAAAACCTCCCTGACGTATTCTTTTTAAAAAAAAATGATTGCAGGAATTGGGAAAATGAGGAGTACTCTAAAGGGAATGTCGGCACCGGCTCCGTTACTAAGTTAAGCTGAGCTGCTCAGCTTTTTCTCTGCTTGACTCTAAGAAAAAGTTGGCACTTTATAAAAGAAATTATGACCTGTGTTGCCCTGACGCTGTCATTACGTATGTCTGCAACGCAGAGAACCACGAGCTGCCCTCCCTGCAGCAGGTACAGGCCCTCTTTGTCCCCATCCATCTAAACCCCCTCTACGGCACGATTTTGTACAGGCTGATCACGTTTACTCATTCTGCTCATCCGTGTTTTCCTTCCTGTTTCTCCTTATTCACATTGGCAAAAATAAAGCTTTTCAGCAACGGACACTTTGCCCGTCATAGAGAGCGAAAACAAAAATCACTTATATTTCAGTAGGTATCACACAGATTTATTCCCAGCCCACATCCCTGGCTATTCTACACTATTAGAAGCATGACTGAAACCATTAGCTCAATTTTAATGAACTCCATGTGCCATTTCAGTTTTTTTTCCTCCTGGAAAAAAAAATAATAAATGTCTATCATATAATTCCACGCAGACATAATTGAGATAAATCCCGACATGGGCCCATTCCTCAAATGTTTGGTTTAAGAGAATCCTTTTAAAAAAAGACATTTGTGAAAAATAAACACAATTACACGTACATGATTGGTTCTGCTTATCGCTTCCGCTAGGCATTAGGAAATGTGTGTGCATGTGTGTTCATTTATACAACGATGCTCACAGCTACAGTGAATTATGGCAGGTGAGTGCACCCTGAACCGAAGGGCTTTCTTAGCCTGGTTTCCCAAGGAAACAAGTCTTACACCACCACGAGACACACCAGTAACTTCTGAACCCTATTTCAGCTAAATTTAACGAAGGTAGCAGAGATCTCAAAGACAGTGAATTTCCCACTGGTGTGGGAAAACAGGTGGTGGGCTAAAATGAAGTCCCTTTGATGCCCACACCCCATGCCACAACATGCCCTTGCTCCTTATTAGACTTCAGAGAATCCACAAGGGAGCCCGAACCCTGGGTTAGGGACAGAGCTCTGAGTTTTGTGAACTACCTGCTCTTGTTTAAAAATAAACAATCAAATACCTTCTTCCCTGCTGTGCTCTGTAGCACGGGCGTATCTTCCTCCCGTTAATTTATTTGCCAAAACAAGATTTCTACAATGTACTTGTACCTCTGTGTAGGATTAAACTAGTCCTTCTGCTTCTGCACGATGAAGATGAAATTCAGATGCAGAAAGGTTAAATGAGTCCCCCTAAAGCTTCTACTGGTTGACAGAGGAACTGGATCACAGGCCAGCGATGTCTCTATTCCAACTACTACAAGGATCCAGGCCTAAATGTTGTTTTCTGAACATGATGAGTTAAAAAAAAAAAAAAAGGAAACAACAAAAAAAGCTTTAGAAAAGCCTCTAAGGTTTCTGGTTTGCAAAAACTTTAGAGTTTGCCCTCGTGGCTGCCATTTTACTTCCTCTGCACTCCCATCAACTCTATTAGCAACCCAAACCAAACTGTTTGAAATAGTTTTTATCTCTACTTTCAGAGGAAAGGTCTACCTGCTCACTGGCCCGTACTACTGGTGAGCTAAACCCTCTTGTTTCCACCCTAAAAAACACCAGCAGAGGTGGACAAGAGCCTATGATGCTCTCTGGGGCTGGCAGGTCCTTCCCCACCAGGATCCTGAGGCAGGAGAGGCTTGTTCAGAGAAAGCTGGTGTGTAGGAAACGTGAAAGAGGATCCTGCACGTTCTCTGCTCACCATTATTTCGTGCATGGGTACGGGGTACTGACACTCCTAGCCCCAAAAGTGTGTCGTTAGGAGAGTTTAACTCAGTTACGAGGCATGGAGTCTGTATGATGAGATGAAGCCTAGTGGAATTTAAAGGCAAGACTCCTTTTTGTGGAGTTTGGATCTTGATGTGAACACCTAAATGCGATACACTTGAATTTCTTTCAGTTTTCTGTAGGATATTCTTTTCCCCGTCCGCCGTTACAGAGAAGAATAACTGTTTGCAAAAGGAAACTACCTAGAGAGAGCTTCTGGAGAGTTTTTGCTAAGAGCAGAACGTGGGAGAAAATGCCTCTAAGTCTTGCAGTGCCCCACAGGTATCAGCTTTACCGTGTGAGAGCAAAGATGAGCTCAGTTAGTTAAGGGACCTCCTGTGGAAAGCAGCACTCCCTGACCAGAACTATGCACTTGGCAGCTGGGCATCCTGAATTAAAGGGCTTAAAAAAAAATAAAAATTCAACCAGCAGGAGAGAATCTGACAGAAAAACTGTTAGGATTCAGTATTTAACCTATTTTTTTTTTGTAATTACTAGGGCTTGAATTACAGTAATTCCAACTGAGATGGGGCCCAGATGCCAGGCACTGTGCAAACACCTAATAAGAAACTGCGGCTGCTCTGAGTCACTTACATCCCTGATCCTGCAAATGTTTAGGAATGTGTTTAACTCTACTACTGTCAGTATTAATGGAGCTGCTCGGGGAGGTAAAGGTAAAGAGATGAGACCAACGAGAGCCAGAGATTTCGAGACTGAAGTGTTTAGGTGTCTAATTCCCGCCGGTCTCAAGACTAACTATCTTAATATTTGGGTGCTGTGCTTTTGAGCTCCTGAGGGCACGGTGCAGTGATGCCCCCCGTGCTATTTGTCCCCAGAGCTGCTGGTTACCCAGAGGAAATACCCTGGTGAAATGAGAAAGCAGGCAGGGGGAGAACTTCTCCCTTGCTACAACCGTTGCCTGGACCCTAAATAGCAGTATTTTATAGATTGCTATGGATTAACAGAGTGGAGAGGTTTCTTTCTCTTCTCCTCTTCCCATTCTGCCCCCCAACTCCCTTCTGGTGAGAGGTCTTCCCCCCCACCACCACCACCTTCTCCCCCTGTTTGCTCCCTCCCTTCTCTCGCTTTTTTTTTTTTAAAAAAAATACAGTTTTCTTTCAAGTCCTCTACAGTTACAGTGTTTCGGCCATCAAAGTCCCCTCCCAGCCATTTTCATTTACCTTGTGACTCTGACCCTTTGTAAGGCTGAGGATTTTCAGAGTAAACCGATCCCCGAGGTCCCCAAGGATGTTATTCTCATTTATTCACTCAGCCCTTTGAATGGAGCAGCCCGGGGTTGGCAGCGGTTCAGCAGCCTCGCATTCAGAGAGCACACAATCCCCCAAGCTTTTTTTTTTTTTTTTTTGCCTTTTTTTTATTTTTTTCTTGCTTTCGGGGGCCTTTCGAAATAAATCCCGAGGTTCGCCGAGGAGCTTGAAGGGCTGTCAGTCACCCTAAAAAGCTGCGTTTTCGCCCTCCCCCCCCCAAAAAAAAGCGATGAGCACAGGAGGAGGAAGAGCAAGGAGCAAGGAGAGTTACCTTCTGGGGCTCTGCCTTCTTGGCCAACGTGGAACACGCTGGGGAAGACCATGCCCATCACCATCGAGCCCCCCCACCAGCCTGGAAAGGGCCCTGAATCCCGGGATGGGGGGCAGAGGGTGGTCCCTGCTCATCCCTATGGGAACAGCTGGGCAATGGACACCTTCTTTCTTCAGGTGGGATTGAGGCACCACCTCCAGTGCCATCTGCGTGCCTACTGGTAGTCATTACCCCCGACAGCTGGCCCTCCTTTGCGGGAGGGAGAGGGGCCCCCTCTTTTGCATTTTCATTGCAAAATGTTTGGGGACGGTCCCCCGGGACTGATAAGACAGAGACACGTCTGTGGTTGTCCCAGAGGGAGGGAAGGCTGTAGGAAAAGGCTCATGGTTATGTACCACTGTACCTGCCAACTGGTGTGTCACAAAAGGCTAAAATTACCAGCCGCTCCATTATCTGATTAAAGAGAGCCTTTCATTTGAGATTAACCAGAAAAAAAAAAAAAAAAGAAAAAAGAAAAAAGAAAAAAAGGAAAGAAAAAGAAAAAAGAAAAAAGGAAAGAAAAAGAAAATCCTGGCTGAAAGCAATACCTCTACTAGGTTACCCAACTTACTAGACATCGAGTTCTTAGCTTTTTTTTTGGCAGTGATGAACAGCAAAGTTAAAAAAAAATCCAGAAACGTGGGGAGAATAAACATTTTGCTTTAATCAAACTTCTTCCCTACGTTTCTTTCCTCCAACACGACATGATCTCATTTATCTCCCTTTTCACAGAAAGGCCGTATTTTTCAAAAGAAAGAACGGCCGCCCGTTTTACATATTTCCATTTTTTTTGTTCAACTGATTAAATGAGGAAAAGCTCTTCGGGTTTCATTAGTTTACAGTTGCCCTGGAATCCCTTTGAATTACAGCGAGCCTAAATTATCCTTCTGTCAGCTAACATCAGAAATACCTCCTTAGGGCTCCTGGACCCAACGATGGCTGCTCAGGTTTGGGAATAAATGTATGATGTGCCAGGGGGGGCTTCACCAGCTGGTTAATGACCTGCCAGGGTAGTTATAGGGCCCAAGATGGAGCTGAAGAAGATTAACTAATCTGGCCAGTCACTCGAGTGCTGGCTCCCAGCGCCGAGCATCGCCGAGTGCCTGATTCTCAACTTTATTGTCTGACCTCTGCTGAATTAGGAACTGGGGGGTTTTTGATTGGTTTGGGGTGGGTTTTTTTTTGGGGGGGGGTTTTAATGTTTTATTAATAACATTTTCAGGGTTTATCCTTTCCTCTTGGAGCAACTGAAAAGGTAATTTCCCAACGCGGGAGTCGGCAAAGCTGCTGAGGTTTTTTTCTTTCAAAAAAAAAAAAAAAAGTCCGTGTTCTCCACGCACAAGTCAAACAAACGTGGTTCAAGCTGCAGATTATTCCTGTGTTGCAACAGGCAAAACTGGAGCCAAATATAGTTCTTCTTCTTCGATCATGTCCGCTCACACGGTCCATCCTTCAACTGGTAGTCACCGAGCTACAGACCAAATCCTCCGCAGACCGATACCTCTGCAAGCCACTAGCTCCAAAAATCCTCAAAGTTCAATAAAATCCAAAACCTTTCTGGTCTCACCCATCTCACAGAATCACATGGGGTTGGAAGGGGCCTCTGGAGATCATCGAGTCCAACCCTCTGCCAAAGTAGGTCCACCCAGAGCAAGTTGCACAGGAACGGGGACCAAGCAGGTTTGGAATGTCTCCAAAGAAGGAGACTCCACCAGCTCCATCATCTCCCTTGCACTTGATTTCCTATCCAGGCAACGTGAAAGTGTTCATACAAGATTGGCATAGCTCAGGAAAAAAAAAAAAAAAAAGGTATGTTATTGTAGTTACAGTGCAGCTAAAATGAACTCCCTTTTAACACATCTTAAATCCTTTCACTTTTATGCAACTGTTTACTCTGCTACCCAACCAAGGACATACAGAGAGTATCTCTTAAGTATGAAATATTTTTATAATGAAACACTCATCTTCTGGATTTCTTCACATGCAGGGAAAAAGTATGTCTGATGTTAAACATATTTTCCTACTTGGTTTCTGCTTTGGACAGAGGAGAAGAATTGGCAGAAAATATATTACCTTTTTGATGTTTTTCAAATTGCTACAAAGCAATTCAGCCAGACTGGATGAGACCAGGAAATCCTGTCTCCTGTCTCTCCCCTGGTACTGACCAGTACCAGCTTGGGTGGGCATCTGTGGGGTGGCCCACCTCATGGAGAAATTTCCTCCAGTTCCTGGAGGTTGCTGCCTAGATGAAACTTCAAAGTATTTATGAACCTTGCAAAGCTCTTTCATTGAGATTTTCTATTTTAACTGGAAGTTCCCATTAACTATAGAAATCTAATTATTTTTTTTTTTTGAAGCCTTCTAAAATATTTATCTTATGTTAAAGAATTTTGCAATCTCCGTGAAAGGTTAAAGTAACTAAATTAATGGTGAATGTTCTACTCATGCCTTGAAGTCATGCTCAGATGCCTCCTCACGCTGGAAGGATGAGGCTCAAATTTTAAACTCTTTGGTGCCTGCCCTGCTACTGGCATACACATGCTCTTTGTCCCTAGGGCCCAGTGTCATCTTGGTGTCCTCTGCGGCCCAACTGGGTTGTACAATGGCTTATACACACAGCCAGGAGATATGTGTGTCATGGCCAATGGCTGGACCGCTCTCCTGGCGTATGGAGGACCTGGATTCAAATCTAACCTCCAGAAGCCCATTTACCTTCACCATGATGTTCTTTTGTGAAAGCCCATCTGCTGTATCTCCATTCTTTCTGTGAGAAAGGAGGTGTTTTGGTGTTAATTACGCAAGAAGGCTACTTTCCATGCAAACTGAGTGGAGAAATGCACTTGGTTCCCAAGAGCCCCTGCTTGACATTAGCCTAAGTGCTTTTCCACTCCAAAGGCAGGTCTGGGTGAGGTTTATTCTTCACTGCTTCATTCTGTGCTAGTCTCTGGGCTGAGCCTCAAAGCAGACTCTGGCTATTGCCAAGGTGCTTGAATGCCACGGGGAAGGACAACAGGAGGAACGTGCCAGAACACTATCCTGCAGCTGGGTGTACAGCAGTGTAAGTTATTATAATATCACTAGCTCGTGAAAAACTTGAGAAATGGCAGGTTTTTTTTCCCTTATCCCACCCAGGATGAGTATTATATTTGGGGTCAAACATGACTCCAGACAATGAGGGTGAAAAATGCTCAAGTGGAGGCAACCAAGGCATCTCATTTCTCCTCACCTGGGAAAGGGTGCACCACCCATCTAATTTTCACGGTTCTCTCTGTGTTAAGAAATGACCACCGAGAGAGGAGCTGCTCCATATTAGTTTGCCTTAAAGCACAAGGCTGTCTTGATACTGGATAGAGAGACAGGCTTTTCGTGTCCTTAAACCAGAGTCTGGGGAGGAATTACCTTGTTGTGCACTGAGAAGAGTGAGTTGCAGGGATTTAGGATCTTGGGTGTCTTATGGGCACGGTGGAGAAGAAGAGCAGAGGAGGGAGAAGGTGAGAGGATCACAGCCACGCTGTGGGGAAGTGAAACGTGTCGTTCTCTGCTGCTGGTGGGAAAACAAAAGAAACTCTAGGGGAGTGGGAAAGAGCACGTGAGTCCTTGAGAGAGGATCCAGAGGGAGCTTGGGGGTTGAAGAGAGCTGCATGCAATGGAGATGGGGAGCAGGGGCAGGGGGTTACATACCCTGACAGTCCGAGACGTGCCATGGGCAGGGAAGAGCTCTAGGTTAGATGAAAAGAAAGCAGAGGGATGCAAGCAGGGCAATGGGAGCACCAGAACATCCTTCCCCTTCCCACCCCTCACACACGTAACTAGAGAGAGGCACAGTAAAGCCACCTGGGGACTCACAGAGTCTCACATATTTGTCTAAGTAGCAGGAAATGGGGCTGAGACAGAAAAAAAAAAAAAAAAAAGACACCCTGCCTTTCCCTGTCACACCTGCATTAACCCCCATCCCTCTTCTTCCTCATCTTGATTTTTTTTTTTTTTCCCCAGTCTGCCCCTTTAAAAACTCCTCGTGGAGCCGTGTCTGAAGCTGGACTGGCTGTAGGGAGCTGAGACAGGCAGCCATAGAGATGTTATAAAATCCCCTCAGTGCCAATTTATTAATGCTAATGAGACTTGCGTGTGCTCGGAATAGATATATTGCTGCAAGGGAGGCCTTCACGCAGCCAGAATCAGTCTTCATGGCTCCGCCGAGATGTAATCTACCAGAAAAAAGCACTGTTTGAACAAACGTTTTTATTGTAGGGCAGGTTTTTCCCCTCCCCTCCCGAGGAGCAGCCCCAAAAGCAGCAATCTCCACCCAGACACCCGTGGGCCGACCTGGAAAACCATCAACTTACTCGGCAGTATTTAGGGTCGTCGTTTTCTAAAACAAAACCGAGCCTGGCTCGTGATGCCGTAGGGATGAGGTGGGACAGGCAGCGTCCCGAGACGTGTCACCCCGCGGTGGTGCCACAGGGTGCCCGGCTGGTGGGGCGCAGTGGGTCCCAGCAGGGGTATCAGGCACGGGAGAGGGGTCTCACAGCAGGGCAGAGATTTGGGGCAGTGCTGCGGCTCATTTCACAGCCCAGCAAGGTTTCTTGGCTCTTTCAGCTGAGGACAGGAGCTCCGGAGCAGCCCAGGATTGAGGGAAAGCAGCGGTGGTGGGGAGCAGGTGAACAAAGTGTTGTCTCTGGCCCAAAGTGACTCCCCAGGAGTTTTGCTTTATAAAGGAAAATGACTTTAAACTTCCACATGGGTAGTGCCTCCCATTCCCCACCACATCCTGGGCTGCATCCAAAGAAGTGTTGCCAGCAAGTCCAGAGAAGTGATTCTGCCACTTCGCTCTGGTGAGACCTCACCTGGTGCACTGTGTGCAGGTCTGGAGCCCTCAGGAGAAGAAGGACATGGACCTGATGGAGCGGGTCCAGAGGAGGGCACACACAGGCAAGGCGAGCTTTCTAAGCAGAAATATGTGTTTTCTTAGGCAAACTACCGTAATTGGAAATGGCTGACAAGCCCCTCTTTGGTCTGAAATAGAAGTAGCAAGCTTTAAAATTAAATACAAGTTGAGAACAATTATCCCGAGCGCAGCAGGAGTTCAGAAGTCCTTATAGATGTGGGAAGGGCACTTTTTCATATGATATTTTTTTAAAAAAATATGGGAAAAAATATGGAGCAAAGTAGAATTATGTTACTATAGCCCTCCCCAGTAGCCTTGCAAAGCCAGAAAGCAGGAAAGCCTCTGCCTTGAGCACGATCCTACAGCAGGGTTTGCAGCTGGGATTTGTCATAATGTCAAACAAAACGTAACCGCACGCTTTTCAGATGCATTCCTGGGGGGACCTTCAGCTCTCAGTGGCACAGCCACATCCAGACGGGATGGTTTGCTGGGGAAATAGCTGATGGGCTTCACAACGCTGCCATACAGGCATCTGTCATGTAACATACTAGCACAGGATTAGGGTAAATATGGTCCTCTCTCTATGTTTCTTCTTCAAGGACCATGAGCAAAGTAGAGGAGATGACAGAAAAAGGGAATGTTTGGAAGGGCGCCATAGGCAGATGGGGTGGAGGTTCACCACAGGAAAAGGCAGAATTTCAGCGCTCCTTGAGAAAATCGTAGAATCATAGAATTGTCTAGGTTGGAAGGGACCTTAAAGATCAAGCCCAACCATCAACCTAACTCTAATAAAAAAACTTCACTAATCCATGTCACTAATCACCATGTCAACCCATCTTTTAAATACCTCCAGGGATGGTGCCTCAACCACTGCCCTGGGCAGCCCATTCCAAGGCTTCATAACCCTTTCCGTGTCAAAATTGTTCTTAATCTCCAATCTGAACCTCCCCTGGGGCAACTTGAGGCCATTTCCTCTTGTCCCATTGCCTGTTCCTTGCGAGAAGAGACCGACCCCCCTCCAGCTACACCCTCCTTTCAGGGAGTTGGAGAGAGCCAGAAGGTCTCCCCTCAGCCTCCTTTTCTCCAGGCTGACCACCCCCAGCTCCCTCAGCCTCTCCTCACAAGACTTGTGCTCCAGACCCCTCACCAGCTCCGTTGCCCTTCTCTGGACCCGCTCCAGCACCTCAGTATCTTTTTTGTGGTGAGGGGTCCAAAACTGGACACAGCCCTTGAGGTGGGGCTTCACCAGTGCCCCCCCAGTACAGGGGAGCAATCACTGCCCCAGTCCTGCTGGCCACACTGTTCCTGACCCAGGCCAGGATGCTGCTGGCCTTCTTGGCCACCTGGGCAACTGCTGGCTCATGTTCTGTCGACATGATCTGCCCACAGGAACCAACACTAGAAAACCATGTGCCTGCGAGGAACTTGGTACATGCCAATAAGCCCACTTGAACTCAGTTATTTTCAGTTGTAAACATGTAAGATTAGAGTCAAGGAGATCGATCATTATGATTTAAGGTATCTTATGTCAAGCAAAATAAAATAAATATCAATAATCAAACATTCACAGCACTTTTGTAGTCTTTATGCAGTAGAAAAAGTCAAAGGTAAATTAATATACTGATAAAAATAAGACACCATTGTTAATTCTACTTTCCTGATGAAATCTGAATGGAGAAGCTTTAATTCTTTGAGAGGCTTATTTGGTGGGTTTCTATATTTTTATTTTTATTTCACTAACCTCCCCAGCTGTCACAATTCATGACATGCTTAGCAGAAATTCAAGTGTAACTGAGGACGCAGCCAAATTTCTGCCTGCTGGTCTCACTGTCAGTATGTCATGTTTCACTTAATTTTTATCTGATGCAACCAGCGGAATAGACAAAGGAAATCTCTAGCACAGAAGTTCTCTGCCGGGAAGTATCAAACTGCTTTTCTTCAGAAGACACTAACACAAACTGAAGATAAACAAAGGAGAAATATTGTCATGTTAATTTTTCCTAACAGAATCCAATTAATTTTCCTCCTATGTGGATTTTTTTTTTAATATTTTTTTTTTCATTCAGCAGAGCAAGGATTTGTCTACAGCAAAACCAGACTTTTGATATTACCTTACCCTTCTCTACCTGAAGCTGTAAGAGGGTTTATAATCCAAGGTAGCAGCACAAAACACAGCTGAAAATGGCAACTGACTCTCTGTGAGCTCTTATCGTGCAGCAGAGATAAAGTCACTCCACCAGCCACCGAAAAACTTGGGAGAACAACAGAAACAAACCGCTCCCTCCCTCGTTTTCTCTTCATTGTTTTGCATTATTTTAACCCAGCTCACAGAAATAATCAAAACCCTAGTAGGGCTCTACAAAAGTTGCATGGGCAGACCAAGGTAGGACGGATCTGCTGAGGTCTATCATAACCTCTGATGATAGTCTCCAAGTGATAATCTCCAAACTTGGCTTCATTGCCATAGAACCTGCATGTGAACTTCCCACCTCATTAACACTTGTCTTCTGTGGATTAATACTAGAAATGGGGCTGGACTCAAGAGCTGACCTACTTCCCCTTGCCTTGATTATTAGGGAAACTCAGGTCTGAACTTAGAAGCTGTTCCCTCGACTGAATCAAAGCCATTGACCAGCACCAGCTTGGGAAGTTTGCATATGGATCGTCGTGGCTCAGGCTATTTCCCCCCAAAATGGGGTGCTAAGCAATTTTACACAAATCTCCTTTTTCTCTTATCCATTATAACTAAATGTACTTTAGCAGTTAAAAATAATTTTATAATTACACTTTGATTAAAAAGTTATTCCTGTAAATGATAAATTGCTGAACATTATCAACATTGTTTTAATTTACAAGGCAAGTGTGCATTTTCATACTATGGGATGAATCCAATACTCTCCTGAAAAATAGGAATAGGTTCTTTCATTCTAGTTGTACTTCTTGTTAGCAAGGCTGTTTTTACCTTTGAGAAGGTAGAATCAGTCCCCTCAAAGTCATATCCTTCTTGGGCCATTTCAGTGTAAAGCAGCCAAGATGCTGTTGTGTCCCAGCCCCTGTTGTACATCTGTGGGGAGGCTACATTGGAATTACCAAGGGCTAGAGAGGTGCTATTCAACCTGAGCTCAGTTTCATAGAATCATAGAATGGTTTGGGTTGGAAGGGATCTTAAAGATCATCCAGTTCCAAGCCCCTGCCCTGGGCAGGGACACTTCCCACCAGACCAGGTTGCTCAAAGCCCCATCCAGCCTGGTCTTGAGCCCCATCCAGTCCAGTCCCTCCTGCAGCTTTTGGGTGACACTTACCTTAGATAACCAGCCAAAGGACTGACAAAAATCCTTGCCTCTTGGTAGAAAGAGGTCTCCTGATATTCAGCAGAGCTGAGTGAATAACTGATTTTTTTGTGTGTCTGAAGTCCTAAATAAAACACTGCTGAAAATGGGAGGAGAGTAAGAAAGGGCAATATTTTTCTCCATGTGAAATTAATTTTTGGGAGGTTCTTTCTAGACTGAAAAACCCAAAATATTTCCATTCCAGTTCAGACCTTTTGAAAAGAAACAGGGCAATTGAAATAAAGGGCAATATTTTGGCACCATGCATAAGTCTACTATTTTTTTTACTCAATAGCATGGAGACGAAAGCAGCAGCTCCCAACCTAGCTTTAGGAACACTTATATGTGAGGTTAGAAGCCCTCAGAAATGGGGTGCCAAGGGAAAATGGTGGGACCTTTTGTCTCCAGGACATTCACTGTGGGCTTCTCCTGCCCTTTCCTGAGGGAACAGGACCCAACATCTCCTCCCCCCTTATTTTGGTAGTTGTGTCCAGGCATAGACTATCATGACTGTGTATATGATAACTAGAAGGTGATATAGCAGCAAAGAGATTTAAATTTTCCTTTTGATTTGATCTCAACGGGATAGTTATTAAGAGCGTGAGCCAGTGGGATTGTTGCTTTTGCTGTGTAGGGATTGGTCAAAAAGGCAGGGAATAGAGGCAAATAACTCTTTTTATATTGGCATCAAATGAAACGGTAGCTCCTTTTTGATTCCAGGGATTTAAAAAATCTTTAACGTGGCACGTTTGATTTGTAAATGTAGGGAATGAAAAACAAAAAAACCCTCAATATTAAAATTAAGCAAGTTATTTCGTTTGGACAGGAGTTAAACTCAGTGTGGAAACACTTCCCATAATATAGCAAAATATAAAAGTAGTTTTATACAGCAATGTTCCTTTTATATGTATACATATACACATACCCCCAAACACACATGATAATGTATATGTCTATATATTTATGTGACAGCAGGAATATATAAAAATGGAGCCAACACTGAATTCTTACCAAACCTTAACAAACACACATTAGTATGAATATAATTGCATCTACGCTGGACAGCTTTGAACACAAAAGCTACTTTCTGAGATGGATCTCTGTTCTTGCCAATTAAAATGGGAAATCTTCTTTTTGGAGAGTATCCATTTACATCCCGAGTTGCTAAGCTACAGAACAGAAGGGTACTGTTATGCACATCTTGTTTTCGGAGGCCACATCTCTGCGTTCAAGGACACCAGCACATATTGGTTTAGTTGTTGCCCTTGAGAGCAAGTCTTTTACTGAATCCCTTGTAATTCTGGCCCGGCAGAAGGAATTTTGTTATTAAAAAAAAAAACAAAAAAAAAAAACAAAAAAAAAAACAAACAAGGAAAAAAAAAGGCAAGATTTTATTCATAACCTGTAATTCATATTGATCATGACCTCATTTAATCCTTGCAAAATGTAAAGGTAGAAAAATGCAAGTGTCTTTTGCCATATTTTTTTCCTACACGGGCTGGCAGTGTGTTCGGCTCTAATGGTCCCACTGGTCATCTCCTCAGGGCACTTCTGCAATGGTTTGCTCCTACAGAATAGTTGGCCCAGTGGACTGCAACCCTTCTGCCAGCTCTTCCAAGGGGGACCAGAAATGCACACCTACCCGCTCAGCATCTCTGCTAGCCAGCACCACAGGAAAAAAGCATAGAACTGTAGATCAGATCATTGAGTCCAACCATCAACCTAACACTGACATAAACCACCACTAAACCATGTCCCTCGGTGGCACATTTACTCATCGTACCATAACTCCAGGGATGGTGAGCTCACCACTTCCCTGGGCAGTCTATTCCAAGTCTTGATAACCTTTTTGGTGTAGCAATTGTTCCTAATCTCCAATCTAAGCCTCCCCTGGTGCAACTTGAGGCCGTTTCCTCTTGTCCCATCGCCTCTTAGAGACTGATCTCTCCCCAGCTACACCCTTCTTTCAGGGAGTTGTAGAGAAGGTTTCCCCTCAGCCTCTTTTTTCACTAGACTAAGTAATCCCAGCTCCCTCAGCCGCTCCTCACAAGACTTGTGCTCCCATGAGACACCTGTGGTTTTAACAATAATGCGTGGATGTCCATCAGATACAGAATGGTTATACAACCAGACCCATAGCTTTTAGCGTGCATATTATTCAGACCCACAACGATCTCTGGGGCTCTTCTAGCTTTCACACATGACCTACTGGAGATACATCTACAGAGATGACGACTAGAAGATCAACTTAATCTAGGAGGTGTGACAACATGATAGGGTGTGATTCCCTCTGTTTCTAATTATTATATCTAATTTTTAGACCAGATCTAGCTTATGTTGGAGGGAGGTAAAGTCAGCTTGACCCTCTATGATACACTATGAGATTCTGTGCACAAAATCCATGGTCCCTGGGTATCATTTGAAAGAGCTGCTTGAACTGTGTTCCCTGCACTGCTGGTGGTGGCTGCAGAGTATCAGCAAGGGGGACAGTCACAGCTTTGTGTCTCAAGGTGCTGCATTAACCTCTGTGTTTCCAGCTGCTAAAAGGCAGGAGAAATCTCCTAAATGCTAAGAGATTTCCTTGTGCTGACTTTTCACTCGCTTTACTTGCTATAGAAGCAGTAGGTGATGAAAAGGACAGGATGAAAAGTGATGTGTATGGCTGTGAAAGAGAGAGAAAAATACAGCTGGGCATCTCTAACGAGATGCAGTCCAGTTTATGAAAAAAAAATAAAAATAAAAAAATTTTAAAAATGGTTGGGCTGAGCGCCCTAGTGCAGCACAGGCCCAGATTCTTTGCAAACAGGAACTAATTGCTAAAAGCTCTCCAGAGGGCTTTTTTTTTCATTCCTTTCAGTTAGCATTGGCAAAGAGTTTGAAATTTCATCAAGAGGAATGATCTCTTATAAGTCCTTCTTTCTTAAATCTTTTTTTCCTCGTTACTGATGTGAGGATTGGCACCAATTTAAGCAACTTCTTTCATCTCTGAACATGGACGTTCTTAAAATGATTTAACAATTTAATCCATTTAGCTGAAGTCCAATCCAGTCAAACCCATTCAAGTATTGCACGGAACAGACCCTCAGTGTTTTAACCAAACCACTGCTCCCTTAGCAAGAAGAATAAGAAAGGCAACTTCAGTTAATGGGCTCATGTTGCTCCTTCTTTTGGTCACCCACCCTGACTTTCCAGCCAAGTCCTGGAAGACTTAGGGGCCCCTGTAAATGGTCTTCCAGTGAGAGAGAAAGCAGTGTCTTGGAGGCTGTCTGTGACTCTACAGGTATCCTAACTTGCTTCATACCTACATGAAAGCTGTTATAAAAGAGGCAATTGCATATGGCCTGCACAAAATCTCTGTAGCTTAGGGTCTAAACCAGCAATGCCTACAACCCAAAAAGTAATCACAGAATCACATAATGTTATGGGGTTGGAAGGGATCTCTGCAGATCACCCAGTCCAGCCCCCTTGCAGAGCAGGTCCACCCAGAGCAGGTCCCACAGGAACGTGTCCAGATGGGTTTGGAATGTCTCCAGAGATGGAGACTCCACCACCTCTCTGGGCAGCCTCTTCCAGGGCTCTGACACCCTCACAGGAAAGAAGTTCCTCCTCATCTTTAGATGGAACTTCTTATGTTCCTGTTTGTGCCCATTTCCTCTTGTCCTGTCCCTGGGCACCACTGAGAAAATCCTGGCCCATCCTCCTGACACCCTCCCTTGAAGTATTTATAGGTGTTGATCAGATCCCCCCTCAGTCTTCTCTTCTGCAGACTAAAAAGACCCAAGTCTGTCAGCCTTTCTTCCTAAGAGAGATGTTCTAGTCCCCTCATCATCTTTGTAGCCCTCTGCTGTCCCCTCTCCAGCAGTTCCCTGTCCTATTTCTATATATAATATAGAATATATGTAAAATACAGAATATTTCTATATTTGTATATATGTCCTATATATATGTCCTTCAGAGCTGTCAACCATTGCAGGCAGTGATCTGCCAGTTGGACTTTTCTCCCAAGGGATTTTTTTCAAGTAGCAGTGAAAATGAAGGGTCAACCTAGTAGTTTGCCAGGGGCTAAACTTTTCCTCCTAGCTGAAGGGTGGTGAGCCACCCGTCCCCTCCTGCCACACCACACAATTAATGGCTAGAAGGAAGCTAATGACCGAGAAGTGAATTTACAGTTCTGATAAGATTTTTCCCAGTGGGTTGATGCCACTCTGGGTGTTCGGCTGGGCACTGAGGGACACGGGAAAACCCCTTGTCACCATCCCCCCCCAGCTCTTCCCGTCTGCCTGTCCCAATCTGCAGCCTGGCAAATTACAGGCTGCCCTCCCTCCCTAAAAACACCCACCCTCCCCGTCCCCCAGCTCCGCCGTGTTATTTTTATATTCGCGAAAACATTAAAGTCAGGGTAAAAGGGACAAATAGACCCAGATTTGAAGATTTTCCAGCTAGACCAAAAAAATGCCGCATGGCATGTGTGTTTAGCATTAGGAGGAAAATAAATGTGCTGTTTTCAAATTTTTGCTTCAGGGTCAGCCAACATCAGTCTACCATGTAACAGCTTTGAGGGGGGAAAAAAAGCTTCACTTAAGGATATATCTGCCAGAGTAAACAGTGCCTCAAACCAGGGAAATCTAAAGCACATGCCTTATTGTCAAGTTTGGTTTAACTTGTTTTACAAATCAAAACAGCAGCTCAGTTTTTAGAACCTATTTTTAAGTCCGCTGGTGTTTTATCAAGGAGGTTGAAGACCTACATTAGTGTTTCAGCCCCTGCGTTTCAAATCAAATCTGATTTACCAAATTCTCTTCAGTGAATTAATGTCTTACCCCGTTCTTACGTGCAGTCCTTCCTTCAGTCCTCTTCATTACGTCTCATAAATCAGAGGGTAGGACTCCCCCGTTTTAACTGGCCTGATACCCCCTGTGCTCTCTGGACAGTCTCCTTCATCATCTGGGGCTTCTGATGAAATATGTTAGTGGTGAGAGCAACTGGTCCCCAGTACATGTTGGAAGCCCACAAAATTTTGTTCTCCCCTGTGTGAATAGGAGGAAGCTCAGAATTTACTTCTCCTTCAGAAAAAAAAAAAAAAAAAAAAAAAGCACAGACCCCAAAAAGAACCCTCCTTCACTCTGTGCAGACAATACTTCTGATTAATGTGGGAGTTCTCGCAGGCATATCTGAGGGAAGAATTTGGCTCTTCACTCTTTAAATAAAACACTGAGGAATATTTAAGGAGCAAAACCAAGCCTGGAATGTTTTGAAGACATTTCCAAGAAACTCTAAGAAAGGAAAAAGTCTTTGCCAGGCATAGACAAACCTCATCAAACCCTATAGCTTCCTTTCAACTTTTATTGTTTCTGTTCCCCCGCAAACTAAGCCTCAGCAGGTAATTCTGCTTGCTTGACTGCGGCTGAAGTTCCATGATGATTTTATTCCAGAAGCTGGATCTGTGTTGAAAAGGGGTGGGTGGGGGTCCTTCTTTGCCTTCTTTGGCATATCTATTGTGAAAGGTTGGTTTGGTGACAGCAGATAAAATTTTCTCATCTTTAGCATCAATTTTTGCATTTGTGGATTTTATATGAGTGAAATAGGCGTAGTTTTCAGGGAGTCTGCTTCCTTATTGCTCTGGCTTTTGGGGTGCTGGTGGAGCACTGAGCAAGCTTGCGATGCCACTGCAGTAATAGTAATTAAACTTTAAAAAAAACCTCTGGATGCCAAGCATTTACTATAAAACGTGATCTAGATTAAGCAAATATAGGAGATGCCCCATTTTATGTGGAAATCTATTAAAACCGAAGCCATGTTTCTGGCACGGCCGAAGGATTACCTAATTGACATGTGTTCAAAAGGTAAAGAGGTTAAAGTCATGCTTAATGGCCGAATGTTGAAGTTCATTCAAACCTGTGGGCCATTACTTACTCCAGTAGGAACTGGTTACACGTTGTGTAACTGCTCGCCGATACCAACGTGCACCCAACAGATGCCATATCCTTCAATAAAGCTGCAGTAGATGCAGTCACTCAGGTGTGAAGCTGGAGTGAGGTCAAAACTTGGCTTCAGCCGGTGTGTTAGCAAGAGCTGAGACAGAAGTTATTGACTCTTAGCATCCAGTTGGATTCAATGAAGAAAGGAAATAAAGCACACGTGATTCCTGCCCAACATATTCCAGATTGTTTCGAGACGGGCTGAAATTTAACTTTTTTTTAGAAGGGCTTGAAGTGTTTCTTTCCCGTCGGGAGGCAAGAAGGACTGATTCAGCGTCCAGGCATTCCTGTGAACGTTGCTTCAATGGTCCTTGCCGGGGCCTCCTCATCAGGAGCTGGGGAAGCCACATAACTCCCCAGGAACGCTCGGGAATGGGCAACACATCACCAGGCAGGCACAGCAGGTTTCAACGAAGGGATTTACCCAGACCTGGCTTTACAGGAGGAAAAAGGGGAGGTGGGGGACACAATAAAATAGCAGCTTGGAAGGGGCGGATGTCCAGAAGTAGGGGAGGACCATCACCTCCTGGGCAGCTCTCGGCTCAGCACTCCCATGGCTGGCTGGTCTGGGGACACAGATGGGAATTTTGACCCATTATTTAGCAGCTGGAAAGGGAAAAATTACCTCAGACAGATGCCGGCGTACAAATGGCCCCAGTCTACCCAAACAGTTTCTTTTATTTACTAAAGATATTGGCAAAGAGCCGCTTCCCCAGCAAGTCTCCATCTGTCTGGAGGCCTGGGCTGCCCAAACACCTGGTGTCGACAGCAAGCGCCTTGGTCTTTCAAGGTTTCAGGCCACAAGGACCGCAGAGAAGTAGAAACTACTTTCAGGGGAGGCTCAGTTGTGTCTGTCCAAGAACAACACAAATCAGGTGTGGATCAGATCCGTCACGTACGTCCACACACATCTCGGTGTTGTCCAACGTAGAAAGCTTATTCCAAGTCTACTCATTGACTTCAGTCTTCTCCTGCCTTGTTTGTGGACCACGCCGTGGAGGACATGGACAAGTGTCTCACAGCAGTGCCTTGTGGAATAGGGTAGCTGAGAAACCACCTCACTTGGATCACGGTGCAGAAAGCCTTTGTTGCCAAGAGCCAACATCTTTAATTACGCTTCAGGCTCAAATTTAGCATGCAGACGTCCAGCTCGGAGGAAGCCTTTTAGAGCAGCTGGCCATTTTAATTATAGAAGGAATACAAACAATAAATTTCTAATATTAGATACATTTCTCACAGTCCTTGTTACTGAAAATAATGTCTTAGGGCCACATCCAAGGCCCACTGAATCAGTGGAAAGCATCCCACTGACCTCATTGTGATTGGATCAGGGCCTTAGTTTCTTAAAATAAGATTTTTACAAGGTGCAGGCTAATCCTATTCCACATATTTTTAGTAAAGTGGCCGAAAGGTTTTTTTTTTTCCCCCACTTATTAAGACCCGTAAGAAACCAAGGCAGAGCCACAATAACTGCCTGGCACCAGATATTTTATAAGGAATTTAAATGTAAATGGAGGGGAGTTGAGACTGTTTTACACCTGGGCTTCAAACTGGCTGGCTCAGAGCGCGGGTCCCGGGAGCAGCATCGAGGGTCCGTGGGGACCAGAAGCACCCCCTCCACTCCCGGTGGAGATTGGGGTGGGCAGCCTTTTCCCGGCAAACAAGCAGCGAACAAGCCCTGGCCGCTCCGTGAATTCCACCAATATTTCATTTATTTAATTTTTCACGTGCCGCCGGGCTCTAGACGGCTCTAAAGGAGCTAGAGCCACCAAAACACTCCGTGACAAGCCGTGCCTGCGGTACGTCCAGCCACACCAAGCCCAGAAAGCGGTAAAGCGCTCCCAAGAACGTCTGATTTGGTGATTTTTCCAGCCTATCTTCCAGCCCATAAAGTCTCAGATAAGCCTTAGATAAGCAAATGAAATTGGGGAGTAAGAGAGGAGGGGGGGGGGGGGGTGTAGGGTGATATCCCAATGAAAATATCCTGCCACCTTTATTCTACCCCCGGCAGCTGGTGGAAACTGAAAAGGAAACATCTTGAAAGGAGCAGGGAGGTGAGGACCAAGCAGAGTTGCCTGTAAAGAGAGGTCATCTCTCCGGCACCCGGAGGAAATCCCCGTCCTCCACCCACCCAGCCATCAGGCAGAGGCTTTCCGCTGCACTAATCTCTACAGCGTGACAAAAGGTGTCATTTTTAGAAAACGTGAAAACTCCAGAGGAAAGGGGAGAGAAAGAAAGCAGGCTCCATTTTAAAAAAAACAACAACAACAAAAAAAACAACAAACAAACAAAAAAAAAGTGTAAAAATTTAGGTGATGCAAACAGGAAGGTAAGGTTCCCATCACACCCACTCTTTGGCAGTTATTGCTGCGACGTTTCTGGGGGTCCCCTACTCTGCCCTAATGAGGATCGATCTGGAGCACTGGGTCCAGTTCTAGGCTCCCCAGTTCAAGGACAGGGAACTGCTGGAGAGGGGACAGCAGTGGGCTACAAAGATGATGAGGGGCCTGGAGCATCTCTCCTATGAGGAGAGGCTGAGGGACTTGGGTCTGTTTAGTCTGGAGAAAAGAAGACTGAAGGGGGATCTGATCAACACCTATAGATACTTCAAGGGTGGGTGTCAGGAGGATGGGGCCAGGATTTTCTCAGTGGTGCCCAGTGACAGGACAAGAGGAAACGGGCACAAACTGGAACATAAGAAGTTCCATCTAAACATGAGGAGGAACTTCTTTCCTGTGAGAGTGGCAGATCCCTGGAAGAGGCTGCCCAGAGAGGTGGTGGAGTCTCCTTCTCTGGAGACATTCCAGACCCCACCTGGACACGTTCCTGTGGGACCTGCTCTGGGTGACCCTTCTCCGGCAGGGGGTTGGACTAGATGATCTCCAGAGGTCCCTTCCAACCCCATATCATTCTGTGATTCTGCTTTTGCTTTTTTCCTCTATGAGCTGCATGTTACCTCTCATGAATTTTAAGGATCTTGTTTCTAGTCCTGTGTAAAGCCTGTACCACCACCCTCCTGGCCGGTCCAGTGAGCCCTTTCCACCCCAAAGTGACGTAAAAAGCCGTGCCCCAAAATCAGTGCCATCTGACAAGGGCCTGATACAACACCCTCTGACATTCGTGAGGTTTTAATGGGATCTGGATGTGGAATTCAGCTGAAACGCATCCGGCCTGGGTTGCAATTAAAATGTACTCACTACCCAAGATCCTCAAAGAACATTTTGACACGTCGGTGGGCAGATACGAACGCCGTGGGTCAGGCCAAAGAGAAGGGGCTGGAAAAAAACACAAGAAAGACAAAACGTGCCCAAGTGACAGCACCATCCAATTTCACCATCAGGGATAACGTATTTATTTGATGCCTGAGCCAAGGTTTAAATTGCCAACAGCTTTGTCATCATACCCTTTCACCCTTGGCTCCCTTTTGCATACAGCGTATCACAAGACACAACAATTCATTTTCTCCTGTCTTGCTTCCTGTCAAACCCTCCTGCGCGTTGCGCGGGGATTTCTTGCCCCATAACTGGGGATTAAATAGCTGAGAGGTCCAACAGTGCAGACTAGCACACGTTTCGCTGGTCATTTCCAGATTGTGTTAGCCTGGTCTTGTCCCCCCACCCCTCAGCCCTCTAAAACACATGTTGGTGCTGTAAAATTTTAATTTTTAAAAGTATTTTTTCTCTAAGTTAAAGAAGATATGAATGGCAGGTCCTAAGCTGGAGGACTCTTCAAAAAGTGAACCTCTCTGCCCACGGACCCCTCCAAGCATGGGATGCTCATGAGCTTTCTCCTCAACAACATCAGGGTTGTCCAGACCTGCAGAGCTGGAGAGAGGTGGGAAGAGCTCATCATTGCAGCCTCCTCAGCAGCACCAAGGCAGGTCCTGGAGCTCATCCTGAGTTCTGCCTCTCCAAGACTACTTAGGAAAGGAACCACAGGAACAACAAAGGGCTAGAAAAATATGCTTTAAAATAAGATACACAAAGAAGACATTTTATTGTCATCAAAAAGAAGGTTGTGGGTGACTCTTGTAAGCCAATGCACCAGTGCCATGTTAAGTATCTATTTTTAGATCAGTTTATCTAATCTCCTGAGTATATGTATTGCCAGATTTTACCCAGCTACCCCTTAAATGAATCCTGACTTTGTGTAGATCAAATGTTAGTATTTCCAGTCTTATCTGGGTGATCAGTTTGAATTGAACAACTTGGCCGACAAATTTAATCAGATTTATTCTTGGTGTATATCCAAAGGCTTATTCAATGGTTATGAATCTGTGGTTTCAGTAGAGCAACTGGTCACTCAAGTTCCAACGCATTGCCCCAATTTTTAAACCAGATGGATTCACCATTCTCAACTTTTTTTTTTTTTTTTAATTGGTGTATTTGAACTCATTTCATTTAGCCAATACACATATGTTGAAATGTAAAAGAAACATGTCTGCTCCTCTGCTAAAACTGACCCTCCAAAAGATTTGGGCGACCACAACTTGTATTTACAGAAAAGTGCACAGTAAGCAAATGAAGATGCTTGGAAACACAGCCACGGGAAGAAGTTTCTAGATGTCATCAAAATGTCTATAAATAAGTTTTCTCGCTACTTACCCTGGTGGTTTAGCAATCCAGACTGCGGGTAGCATTTTTTGCTGGTGTAAACTACACCATTTCCATTGGCTTCACAGGGGATGTGACACTGAACACAAAGCCAAATTTTGCAATTTTGCGCTTGGAATTTGCGGACAGGGGAACAGACAGCTATTTGTAGTGGTACTCCAGTCGGTTCTAAGCAACAATGTGCAGAAAAGTTCAGCCATCTCTATTCATCGGCAAGAGGAAACGTCTCATAAACTCAAAATGCTACACTGAGGGCTCTTTCAGTTTTACTCCTCTCTTTATTTCCTTAAAGACTGCTTTGTTTCCACTGCTGTCTCGTTCCCATTCAACTCTGAGAAATACAACCTGCGTGCTTTAGCAGCCTGCCCACCCCCAGATACGCTTACAGCCAAATATTGCTTCCCCTTTGCTTCTTAAAACAAACATCCTCTCGCCGCTCGGAAGACCCTACAGAAGCGGCCGGGATACTTTGCAGATATTTGACAGCCGGCCCAGCAGTGACCCATGGTTTTTTTTGGAGGACAAAAAATGCAGAAGGCTGAAGTGGGCTTGACCCTGGGGCAACTGGTAGGACAAGGTCCCCAGGGCCACCTTGGGAGCAGGGTCTCCTAGAGCTGGAGACCCAAGGGCTCTTCTGAGCCTACTCCTGACCAGCCATGAAGGGAGCAGTGGGGATGGATGATGTTCCCAGGGCACTTTGATGCTGCAGCCAGTAGTGGTTTCTGCCGGGAAGGGGTGATGCAGACAGGGCTGAGAGCCACCAGGCTGTGGATAGGTAGTCTAGGCCACCAGGGTTAGGCTTGGGGCAAACTAATGAGCTCCCTCCCCACCTTAAAAAATAGCTTGGTTTTCTGCTGTTTACTTTCCATGACCACACAAGCTTCGAGTTCTGCAAAATAAGGATTTCACACCCTTTTGTCAAGCATGGCAAGTCCACTGGTCACCTGCTCCTGAAACCCATTCCCTTCCACCAGCTTGGGTTTTGTGCTTCTTGAGGTCTTTCAGGTTTGCACGTGGCAATTGTCAACCCTATTTGTCCTATCAAGATGTTGTTTGTCAGCCCAAGAACTGAGGTGCTCACATGTGGCAATACAATTATCAGCTTTAGAAGTGCTTTAAAATGTAAAGACTAAATATAGAAGCAGTAAATAATAAAACAAAGCTGTGGGTGACCTCTCCATGAGAGGGGAGCAAACCCTGCCTATCATCCTGATCTCTCCAGGCTCAGATCCTGAGCGACCCAGCTGCAGTGCTCAACAAGGGGGGCATTCCTAGAGGCACAAGTTACACCCAGAGGGCACCCCAAGCTCAGTGTTTGGCCAATGTGGGCTACCAGATCGTATAAAGGCCATACTTTTGTTCAAAGG
Organism: Gallinago undulata; assembly: GCA_026546715.1. Taxonomy (NCBI): domain Eukaryota; kingdom Metazoa; phylum Chordata; class Aves; order Charadriiformes; family Scolopacidae; genus Gallinago; species Gallinago undulata. The sequence goes on from JAOTQQ010000023.1 coordinate 61,464,367, forward strand.
ATGGGATTTCTGCTCTGTGAGGTCTTGCAGCTAAAATTTTTGTAAGGACTTAATTCTCTGAAATCCCATCTTCAACAACATCTCAAAAAATTGACTCCGAGGACACACAAGTGCCAAAGCTGCAGAGGCAGTGGACTTTAAAAAGCAACAGTACAGAATTGATAACATGGTGGTTTTGACACGGTCTTGAGCTCTCGTTCTTGGGAAGATGGTCCACAAACTCCTTTGTCTTAAAGTTAATGACTTAAATACATTTCTCTATCAGTGCTGCAGTGGATGGGCGGGTTCTCTTTGCCCAGGACACCTAAATCATTCAGTTTGATTGCATCACCAAGATAAGTGTTAAGCTGTTCTTTTCTAATTTGCCTCCAGGGTCTCCATAACTACCTGCTCCAGATGACAGGAGGAACACGACCAGGAATGATCATGTGGAAATGATGCTGTCAGAAATCCCCCAGGATCACGTAGCAGCCACGTTGAGGTACGTATCAGATCTGGCAGTGCACATACCACTTACCACTGTAAATACAACCATTACCTGGGGTCGTGCAGCTTTGGAGAAGCAATTAAGTAAAGATGGTAGCTACCAGTAAATGCTGTCTTGCAAATGACGTGTACAGCATTTTTCCTTCCTTGAAAACTAAGAAGAAAACTTTTTTTCCTGATTTAAATAGCTATTGAAACCCTGCTAAAAACTGACAGTCTCTCTGATCTGCCTCTAAAGAGAACAGAGTGATTGAAAAAAATCCTTAAAATGTGAGACTTCGTTCAGGGAAATACCTACTAAGTCTTTAACAGACTAGTTAGCACCTACCTTATTGAGATTTAGCAGTAGATTTTTAAAAAGTGTCTGCTGATGTTTACAAATTCTTGCATGGAAAATTGTTAAAAGTATTCAGAATTTGCAGCAGTAGTCAAATACCAGGCATTGTTTGCATCTACAGATCAATTAGAGATTCAAAAGACAGACGTGTATTTGGCAACTAAACAGCACTTCTTCGGTAAATTTTATTTTTATTATTGGAGAAGATCCCATTGGTTAGTGCATTTTGGATAGAATCATAGAATTGGCTGGGTTGGAAGGGACTTTTCAGATCAAGTCCAACCATCAACCCAACACTGATAAAAACCATCCCTAACCCATGTCCCTCAGCACCACGTCTGCCTGGCTTTTAAATACCTCCAGGGATGGTGACTCCACCACTGCCCTGGGTAGCCTCTTCCAATGCTTGATAACCCTTTCAGTGTAGAATTTTTTCCTAATATTCATCCTAAACCTCCCCTGGTGCAACTTGAGACCATTTCCTCTCGTCCCATGACCTGTTCCTTGGGAGAAGAGACCGACCCCCCCTGGCTACACCCTCCTTTCAGGGAGTCGTAGAGAGCAAGAAGGTCTAATGGGAGGGAGCAGAGAGGACAGAGGTACACAGTCATAAGGCAGGGGACAAACAGCACTTGTTATAATGTGAAAAAAAAAAACAACTGATTAAATATTAGGAAAATATTTTTACCATGAGGGTGGTCAAAGGCTGAAAGGAGAGGATGTGGGGTTTCTGATCCTGAAGATATCAAAACTTGACTGGACAAACATCCAAGGAACATGATCTAAGTTGGCCTTGCTTGGAGCCAGGGGTCTGGACCAGGTGATCTTGGGAGGTCCCTTCCAACTTCAATTATTCAGTGGTTCAGTGAGAATGGGTCTCAGCTCTACCAGCAGAGCCTTGCCTCCGCTATTAATTGTCAGCAATTTTAACTGTTACATGAGAGTTTGGAATTAACTGGATATATAATCGGCACAGGAAATTAGATTTTCTCCTTTAAATTAAACTGTCATAGTAGGAAGGAACATAAGCAGGGGTTGATAGGGCTGTGCAGTATGCTGTACAAAATCAACTGATTTTGTTGCTTTTTCACTTCTGGGTAGAACGTTACCTTCCCAAGTACAAAAAAGCAAGTAGTTTAAAATAATATAAAAGACAGGTAGGAATTCCTTTTTATTTTGCTTTTATGCCTCATAGCTTCACCCTCTTCTAGACGTTATTTTTGTTGGTATCACACAGACACCTAAGAACTGTTGTTGTTGGTCCTTCCTTCAAGAGACTTCACCTTCTCTTTGTCTTTTCCTTCACTCCCTTGGTTCCTGGCCCTCCCTTTTCCTCAACAAATGTTAATAGCTGCCTTCAGCTGTACCCAATCTACAGATAACAGAAGAGCCAGAGACTAATCTGACTTCATGTCCAAGGAATTAAAGTAATTTTCTCTATGAGTAGCTGGAAATAATGGCACTTGCTGTTTGGGACAAGATCACCAGGACCTGTCCAAAGCTAGACTGCAGGAGGGGCTGGGACTTGGACTCAAAGTTGGGCTCAGACTTGGAACCAGATCACAATTTGGGAACCAGGAGACTATGCTTTTTGGCAAACTGACTGTTTGAGAGAGGCTGAAAAGCATTTGCGACAGTAAAATATTCAGGATGTTCTGCCTAGAGAGGTGGTGGAGTTTCCATCTCTGGGGATGTTCAAAACTCACCTGGACACGTTCCTGTGGACCTTCTCTGGGTGGACCTGCTTTGGCAGGGTGTTGGACTGGATGGTCTCCAGTGGTCCCTTCCAACCCCATAGCATTCTGTGATTCTGTGACCCAGTAGAACGACAGCCCTATGAACTCTTTGCAAGGAAACTGTTGTCATTTATTTTCCTTATACCCTTCAAACCAGGGTTTCCATGCATTCTTTGTTAATGCACTGAATTCCCACAGCAGTTTCCCCTCCTAATGGAAATAGCCTGACAAGCCCATGGGTGTCAGAGAAAACCCCACATTAGCAGGATGGCAGCACAAGCAACCAACACAGAAAGCATGTTTGACCTCTCCTGCAGCCAAAGATATAAATAGGAAAACATCAGTGTTTAATATTTAGGAGGTGTAAGCAGAATAAACCTGAACCACGGTGTGACAAAACTACTCCAAGAGTTTTCTCTCTACAATTTCAAACTTTATCACTTCTATGGTTCTTCGACAACTATGCTAAGATGAATGTAAAATTGAAAGTGCATAGGCATACACTGGGATAAACATTTCATTTTTTAAAGATACCAGTAAATACAGCATCACATTTAGACTTAAAAGGTATCCCTACTTTTTAAGGTATGGAAATCATCAAACAATAGAACTAAGAAAAGAAAATTCATCTGTGAGAAAGGGTTGTATTACCTCTGATACCACAGATATCACTTATTAACGACCCCAGCTACAGACCTAACCTTAATTCCAACTATGACAAGGTCATTAATAACATCTGGCTTAGAATCAGTTTCATGCAAGGATCACCTGTCTGTGATTTCACCTGCATGGATAGGCACGTACAGAACAAATCTCTGCAGCTTCCTTTTTGAAACTCTGCATTCAAGCAAACCCAAGCCTGTCCAAAGCCAAGTTCAGGAGGGGCTGGGACCTGGGCTCAAGCTTGGGCTCAGACTTGGAGCCAGATGATAATTTGGGAACCAGGAGACTGCACTTTTTGGCAAACTGACTGTTTGAGAGAAGCTGAAAAGTATGTGACAGTCAAATATTTGTGATGTTCTGCTCAGAGAGGTGGTGGAGTCTCCGTCTCTGGAGAGGTTCCAAACCCAATTGGACACATTCCTGTGGGACCTGCTCTGAGTGGACCTGCTCTGGCAGGGGGTTGGACTAGATGATCTCCAGAGATCCCTTCCAACCCCATATCATTCTCTGTGATTGTGTGTGATGAGCTCACCAACACAGCTCCTTGCTCTGTGAGCAGTGCAGGAGAGAGAGCGCCTTCAAAAAACCAGCTGCTTGTGAACCAGCATGGAAAAAAAACAAACAGTTTCCTCAGCCTCAACAACATGCTCTTATTGAGCACCTACAAAATTTATCTTCTATTTAGGATTACGATGGGCACTAACTTCAGGGTGGGCAGAGGACAGTGTTGCCACTGCTGCTTTGAACTTTACAGCATGTTCTCCAGCCTGGAGTTCAGCTGCTGTTCCTGTAAGCATCGTATGCCAAAGACAAAAGGATACAAAATAAATTTACATTTCTAACAGGACCACAGAGGAAACTCTTCCATTGGCTTTGCACGTAGGTATGTTTGGCCATTTTGCTACAAATCCTTCCTCCTAAGAACTTGACGACAGATTATTCCTGGGTTCAAAGTGATGAGATAGCTGCTCCTCAACAGTTAATTCTCATTTAGTGGCGTGTATAGGAAAAAGGAATTAAAAAAAAAAAAAAATTTCTATAATTTCCTGTTAGAAAAAGTTGAGCTCAACATAATTGGGGGAAAAAAAAAAAAAGTCATCTTTGGCTATTGCAAAGTAGTGGGGTTAATACATGGTGCAAAGCTACGGCTCCTCACCCAAGATACCACAGTTAACATTTGCAGCCTCCAAAGTATTGCAATGTGGATTAAAGAGGTTAGCTGGGGCTGCCAGCGCTGGGCAGGCTGGTGGGAATGCTCCCTTTCCTTGGAATTGCATGGGAGAAGGAGCGGAGCTGTAGGAACCGCGGCACCTCGGCTGGACGCGGGACCTTCCTAAAATGCCCTGTCGCCTGGAAACCGAACGAGCAGGGCTTAAATCTGGGAAGCTTTCAGAGAGAACTCGGAGAGGCGACTAAATCTGGAGCAAAACCTTCATTTCCAAATGAAACCGAAGATTAATCTCGGGGAAAAGCCGGCGAGCCAAAGATTCACAAAACGGACTCTGTGTGCCCGTGTGCCTGCACGCGTGTGGCTCCCGTGGTTACCGTACAGCAGGCCCTCGAATTACCAAACCCCTTCATTTTGCCATTAGTTTTTTTCAGCTTGCTCCTAGCAGGCGCGTTCCGCGGTCCAATCCATTAGTAAGTTATGGTGATAAACACCTGGAGCCCATCAAAAACAAAGAGGGGCTTATTCTGGAAGGTACAACCAGCCTGGTGAACATACCCAGCAGAGACGAACTGCATAATGCAGAACTCAAACAGGAATATGGTTTTTATGACGTGCCAGCATAAGGGAGATCAAAGACCAAAGCCAAATAAATAGCAACTGGGTACCAGCAAAGGAAACATATTTAGCCCTTAAAGTAATCAGAAACAAACCCAGGGTATGCCAACACCCTCCGAATTCAAAAGTAACATTTTCCTCCTTTTCATAAAAGGTTCAAGAGTTGGCGGGTTTTTCCTTTGGTTTCTAAACCTACTGTTTTTTTTTACGACTGGGAGGGAATTTTCATTTCTCACAGACAATGGAACGTGAAGGGCAAGAGTCATCCCCCCCCTTCCCCCCACCTCAGCCCCATCATCCCATTCTTTCTGGTGGTTTTGGGGAAGTTACACCCCCTGCCCCCCCGGATTGAATTTTCCTTGGCTGCTTGGTGGAGTTTGCCAGGTTCCATTGACCAGGCAAACTGAAACAATCTGTCTGGCACCTGGGGGGGCTGGCAGAGCAAATTTTCCCAGGTGGGACAAGCAGACACCCAGAATTACACGCCAAGGCTGTTTTGTGAGGCGGCTTGATCAAAAAAGGAAAAAGCCCAAATGGCTAACCTTCGGTGTCGCGTTTAGAACCTGCGATGTATTGGACATAAACAGGTTTTTTTTTTTTAAATGACTACTAGTTCCAAAAAAACACTCGCAGGGTCGGGGCTGGAGGGGGTGGGGGATGGAGAAGGGGTTGGAGGGGGAAGATACAAGGGTGGCAGGGAATTGACAGGCTGAGCCTTGGGGGCGAATGGCTCCATCTGGGCTTGATTTGTCAGGGATTTACATTAGTGAAACTTTAACTCTGCAGATGATAAGTGAGATTACACTTACAGCACAAGTTTATGCAAATAAAGCTTAGTCTGCAGAGCATGTGAGCCCAGACGCGGTGGATTTGGCAGGTTTCACTGGGGCTGGTGACTGGGTTTAATAAATTCATTTACATAAAGGATTAGGACATCTGGAAAAGTAGCATGGCAGTTTGCTGAGATGTAAATAACGTTAATTGAGAGGTCACAGGTATGCAAAACGCTCCGTATATGCAAAAGGAAACCATGGAAAATGAAGGGAGAGAGACTTCCATCCTGCTCTTGGTTCCATCAAGCTAAATGGTAGGTACTGGCTACCCCCTGCCTTTCCAAATACCAATCCTGGTTTTGGTTCCCATTACAGAACTCTAATTCATGGGACGTATGCACATAAGCAATCCCTTTTTCTTAAAAAAAAAAAACAAAAAACACCCTCAAACAAAATCCCAGAGAAAACCAAAATCAGTGGTTCATACCAACTGGCAACAAGAAACAGGCAGAACTCAATGAACCTGTTGGAAATGACCTACAAAGTGTGATAGAAATAAAGAGTGGGGTAGATAATTGAGTTTAACCCAAAAGCCTGATGCCCTGTCGTTGTGGCAACACCACCTCTTTTCAGCAGCAGAAGTACTACTGAAAAGTATGTTTACACCTAATTCCAACTGGCTGTTCTGTGATACAAGTTCTGGATTTGCAAACTAACATCCCAGTGAGCTGGTAAGCAGGAAATACCAACACGTAGTTGATGATCAAGGAGTTTGCAAGAACTATACTGCACCTCAGGATCAATGTATAGCTCAGTAAACAATTCTAATTCCTTTCTGTTATTTTTAAGAGTATAAAATGACCGAGTCTCTCACCGTAAACCTACAGTTCAGCAAAAGCACAGGCAAAACTTTTCCAAAGGACTGTAATCTCCATCTGTTTATATTTCGAGCAGCATCAAATAAAGATTATTTCAAAACGATTGAAATGTTGCTTGTACAGAGCAAAAAATAGCTTATTTTGATTTCTTTTTTTTTTTTTTCTTTTCTGTCCCTTCTCCAAGATATCCAGTGCATGCATACAAAAGGTTTGTCCACATGTGTACTCACTTAAACAGCACCTGCCACCCTGGGACGTACAGTGGAACAACAATGGTAAATACACTGAAGAAATTGGTATGTGCAAAGCAAAAATATTTCTACCACCTGGCCTTTGCTCTTCTGCAGTCCAATTATATCATTGCTATATTCAGACAGGGGTGGGAATCCGATGGGAAATATGGGGCAGGAGCAGCTGGGCTCACGCAGCCAGTGGGAACGTTGTGGCTGTCCATGTTGACCTTACCCAAGCAATTCAATATGTAAAACTTAAAGCCAAGACATATATAAGCATGAGGTTATGGAGGTATCAGCAGCCGTGTTCAAAAGGGATTAGGTTTTTGGAAGGGCTGGTTCAGCTGTGTGCTGCTGCTGGCATCTGTTTAAGAGCGAGGGAAAACACTCTTCATGTCTTGGTCCCCGAGCCAGGTATGTCACTTCATCCATCCTGGCGGCGGGAGGCTGATAACATCTGAAAGCAAACAAAGGTGATGATGTGGAGGGGCTGCTCGTAGGCACCCACGGTCCTCTTTCCACTTAGCGTGCTCTGCTTTGGTTGGACCGTTTCCCCAGCAGACAAGATTATAACTTGCCTTGGAAAAGCGGCCGCTTTCAAGTCATGAATGCAGCCCGAGCGTAGATGAGGCTACAGCACCCCGAGAAATACAGCCCAGCTAAATTAACGGGGGTTGTGTGGTCTTGATTCTCCTTGTGAACTTCTCACCTAAGGAAATACACGCCTTCAGTAATTTAGACTCATAGAATCATAGAATCGTTTGGGTTGGAAAGGGACCTTAAAGATCATTGAGTTCCAACCCCCCCTGCCCTGGGCAGGGACACCTCCCACCAGACCAGGTTGCTCCAAGCCCCATCCAGCCTGGCC
>JAOTQQ010000023.1:61472226-61486204 GCA_026546715.1 Gallinago undulata
ACCTGTTCCAGTGCCTCACCACCCTCACTGTAAAGAATTTCTTCCTAATATCTAATCTAAATCTCCCCTCTTCCAATCTAAAAACATTGCCCCTTGTCTTGTCGCTACACTTCCTCGTAAACAGTCCCTCCCCAGCTCTCCTGGAGCTCCCTTCAGATATTGAAAGGCTGCTATGAGGTCTCCCCTCAACCTTCTCTTCTCCAGGCTGAACAACCCCAGCTCTCTCAGACGGTCTTCACATAGGAGAGGTGCTCCATCCCTCTGATCATCTTCGTGGCCCTCCGCTGGACCCGTTCCAACAGGTCCATGTCCTTTCTTTTTCCTCTGGTGTTTACGGTAGACAAATGCCAACAACCTTCCACTTTTCAGTTCTCCCTGTGGCTGGACTAGTTGGTTCCAGCCCATCGCTGGCCCCAGCTGGAGGGAGAGAGCTTCCAGCCTCTGCTGGTCCTCTTTGGCATGCAAGCCAGTACCCCCTCCTGAGTCAGCGAGCTTCGTAAAGTCAGAGTTTAATTTCATGCTCCTTGAGAAAAATTGCGAAAATTATCCTCAATCTGCATCGATTCCAGTTATCGTCAAGCTATTAAATCTATTTTTAGTCCTCGCGGCAGAATATTTATGTCTAAAAGAGCTGTTGAAATAAACTGCATGCTAACTGCTCCTAGGTAAAAAATGCTCTAGAATAGCCCCAGATCCGAGCTAGAGAAGTTCTGTTGCAGAGGGCAGAGAGTCTCACACCACCCTGAGTCATTCTTCTCAGTGCTGCCCACTTTTCAAACTATCTCCTTTCCACATCTCGTGCATTTTTTCCCCCGGTAAAAACACCTTGAAGTGAAGATACAGCATTTTCCTAACCCGGTATAAAATGTACAGGAAAGCAGCTTATTATTCCCTCTCCCTGACTAAGTTAATTGCATATTAGAATTAGAATCATGTCAAATCCCATTAGCTCCCTTGCTCTCTTCCAGAGAGTGCTGAATGGTACAAAGCTCGTGGAGGACTTAATAACTATATACCTTAGGAATACGGCTGAAGTATTTTGTTTGTCAAGGTGAAAGAGACCCTCAGGCTTTCCATCATCCACACCCCAGGGAGAGCTCACCCTTCTCCCATGTCACCCAGTAACCGAGAGCAGCAAACTGGTGACACTAACCTCTGCTGCAATCATAATTTTCACAGTTGTTCACGACCCAGGCTGAGAATTTAAATGCAAAAATATAGCAAAATCCAAAGCCATGGTTCCCACAGCAGCTATAACTCAGTCGTTGGTATTTGGACATAGATTGTGGAGTATAGACACAGTAATGCAAAACACTAAAGCTACCCCTGGTTATGGTTGGCTGGGGGAACCATAACTCTGAGTTTCCTGACTTTTGTGTTAAGATCTCAACCATAAATATTGCTTTAATGTAGCTTTGTGCAGTGGGTTTACATTGGCATTGGGAGGTGCTCGTACGGAAACAGTAGAGAATTAGTGTGGTATGCTTATTAAATGAGTAATGCTTTTAGAATAATTCCTGGGGTGAAATCATGGCCCCACCGAAGTCAACGGAGCCAGGGTTTCAACTCAGAAACATCTTATTTATTCAGGGAAGAGAGAAGCAAATGTCCCAGTGGTTTTGATCTTTATAAAAAGGGAAAGCATTTCAGATCAGTTCCCTCCCTCCAAATCAAGGCTCTCAAGGAGCGATCAATATATTCTAAAGGAATGCCCCATGGGTGGGGAGGGGGGTTGCCTCCGCAGGAAAACTCAGAGGTTACTTGGATTGTTTTGTTTTGCTTTGTTGCTTTCCACAATAAATACCTCAAAGTGTCTATTTTTTTACAGAAAATCATTTGTCAACTAAAAAAGTTTCTTTCTTACTCTAGCTTCTCCCTCTTTATCAATCGATGACAGTGGAGTTTAATGATATTGTCGAGTATCAAACAACTGGAAAAGGGTCCCCATTGAAAAACTTTCAGCAGGAAAGGTTCAGCCAGCCTTGGTATTAATTTCAGTTGTTGTGCTGATTTTGAAGGAGGAAACGACATACCATTATTTTTCCTGATAGGATGCTAGAGAACATTCCTCCTAAAGGATTAGTTTTTAGCTCACTGGGATTTAGCTTACACAAAACAGCCTACCTCCTTGCACAAATAATAAAAAAAAAAATCCAAAAAATTAAATCAAAGATGGGCTGGTCACAAGAGGAGAAAAATTTTGTATCTTGCAGTCTGTGACCAGCCAGAGGAATGCTCCGCTTGTGCCAATCTGCCTTGTGTTTTCAGCTGGGAAAGACACTGTGCAAACTGATAGCAGATGGTGGAGCCGAAAATAGATGCTTTACATGTTTGATCGAGAGCCAGCATTTTGTCATTTAGTTGTCTCACGTCATTGCACCGTGTTATGTTGTGCAATCGCGTGTGACATGCCCAAACCAGCCTTACCAACACAGCCTTTTCTGAAACGGGACCCTTGCCCCAACACGGTGGGCAAGAACTTGGTGTGTTTGCTCTTTACTCTTCTTGGAAAGGCTTCCTCCACTGGAAGCCACCCTCCGAGGAAAATTTCTGCCAGCTTACCCTTGTGGGAAGGGCTGGTGGTGGCACTTGGAGGTTTTTTCAAAGACTCTTGGGGGAAGAAATCCATAGCCCTTGGCAAAGGCTGGTGCAGGAAGGGGGTCTGTGGAGAGAGAAGGGGGGTGGTCCCTCCGGAGTGGTCCCGAGCCGAGGAGATCTGGTGCCACCAGCTTGCCTTGCAAAATGAAAATGTTCCAGCTCCCTGCCAAAATATGTCATGTGGCAGCAGACTGACATCCCCCTATTTTTAGCTGCAAAAGGCTGCTGTGAGTGCAGCTCGTTCTTTCTTCACTGAAGCAAGGCTCTTGGATTGCCCTGCCATCAGCATGACATCGTGCACGCTGGAGAAAGCTAACGTCAGATTATTCGGGGGCTAAATCTCTGCATTGGTGCACGGTGACCCTGTTTTAAGCTGAGGAGTTTTTTTATTCATGAGTCTCCAATCTACCCGTTTCCATGCTGGTCGGGCCATAGCTCCTCTTCCCCATTTCCTCATCTGAGCAAGGAAAAAAAAAAGGGGAAAAAGAAAGGATGGAAGACAAAGATCACGACATGTCATAATGTATGACAATCTCCTTCCATGAGACTGTCTCATCATCCTGCATTTAGAGTCATAGAATCATAGAATGGTTTGGGTTGAAGGGACCTTAAAGATCATCATGTTCCAACCCCCCTGACATGGGCAGGGACACTTCCCAAATTTGCCTCTTTCTAGACTTTTTAGAATGTTCATTGCTTAGCAGAGAAACTGGCAATCCTAAAAACTGGAAAACAGGTCTCCAAAAGTTCAGTTTAGAAGCTAATGAATGCAGGTCATTAGCTCCATGATAATTTCTGATTTAGGCTTGCTGAGCTTGTCTTGCCTGAGAGATTCTCCCCTCGGTGATGTTTCACTTAGATGTGACCTCTCCTTGTTCTGCTTTTCAAACTTCCTGTGGCCAGCGGATGCCATTCCCATAATTTCCACATTCATTGGCTTTCCCAAGCCACAGTAGATGTTTTCCATATTTTATTGAAGCATCAAGAAGTATGAAGTTGAGACTATAACACAAGTCAGGTTAAAAAGCCTAACCACAGTGCTTCGAGTGTCTTCCATGAGGTTCTCTTGTCTGTAGACCTTGTTTCATCTAAGGTGAACTTGTTTCATCTTTGCCAGTGGAAAAACATCCATCAGCTCAAATAGTGTCAGACGCTGGGGCAACACAATAGGAAAAAAATCAAAGAAATTCTTGTATTCAGCCCATCAAGCCTGGAAACCAGTGTCACTACTTGCTCCTTGCTCCCTCCTCGCTGCTTAATAAACCTGAAACCAGTTAGAGAAGGAGCAGAAAGATAAGCTGGCTGCTGTGTCCCCTTCGCTGTCACCCTTCTAGAAATAAATGTAAAGATTTTTGTTTCGATCAAGCATTTGCAATGAAACGATTTAATACCTTTTGACAAAAATATCTCCAGGAATTATGGCAACTCAAAGCAACTGAGGATGTTCCTCCCAAAACGGTCAGCAGAGCCCATACGTTCAGGCACACTTGTTTAAGGGGATTAAAAAAAGTGTATTTTGTGGGCTTTGCTTTAGAGGACAAACATATTCATGGCCTCTTTACTTCCAAAATGGGTGAGGCCATGCCTGCTGCATTGCAACTGGAATATAATACTGCCTAGAAACAAAGACCTGCTATGTTTTCTTAACTGTATATTAAAATAAGAGAAACTGTAAGCAGCCAGATATGGTGATTTAAATTTCCCGATTGAGAGCTGTTCTATGCATAACTTTAGTAGATGTTTTGGCTAATTAAAGAAATAGGATCAAATGAACCTTTACATAAACCCTTAAGAATATTACCATTGCAAAAACTGTCAGGAAAAGATCTTTGTTTAAATCACTGCCGTCTTCTGTGACATAGGTATTTTTAGAGGGATTTTTACTTTGCGTTCGACATGGCTTTATGTTTACAATTCGTTACGCGTTTTTAATTCTGGGCTTTGTGGTACTTAAAGCAAGGGAATGGGGTTTGTTTAATTTTTAAACTACACTGCTTATTTATTGATTTCTGATAGAACCTGGAAACAAAACAAAAATTAGGGAAGTTTTAAAGACTTGTTTAAAATGTTTGTCAGATTTTTTAGGTTCGAAAATTAGGAACATACGGCACAAATGTTAAAGATAACACAGAAATTACCTATGACATAGAAACATAAATCCTTCGATATAGTTCCAAATAGATTGAATTTTACTTTTTTTTTTCCAACTGCATTTTCCTTGAGATTTGCATCCAAAGAGTCCATCAGCTTCAGAGGGAGTTTGGAGCGGTACCTTATGGCATGAGCACTCCTTCCTGTGAGTAATTTCTTCAGGACATGGCCTCATCAGAGAAGCAGGACCACCTCAGCCCCTCGTGCCCGCAGCTCCCAGCGGTTTTTTTTATGAATTCATAATTTTTTATTAATTTTTTATTCATTCTGCATTCATTTTATTCACTTTTTGCATTGATATGTACCACTAACTTATCCAATAGCTGTAACTGCCATGGAATAAAGAGCCGGTACGGGTCCATGGAAACTACTGAAATCAAGAGAGTTACTTCAGAAACGGACAGGTTTATATGGAAAAGAAATCTTGCCCATACTTCATACAAGGGATCTTTGTTGCTGAAATCCTTGCCATAATTGTGGGTTTGTTTGGTTTTTTTCAGCTTTCTTACTGGCAAGTGCACTATCCTGACCTCTCTCTCTTTCTTTCTGTTAGAGGCTTTTTTGCATAATAGAGAGGTATTTGGCAGAGGTCTGTTTGCTTTCTTTTTTCTTTTTTTTTTTTTTTTTTTTAGTTTTGGAAGAACAATGATCTTTCCCTAGGGTACGTTTGGATGCTGAAGCAAATGTCATTCCGAAAAGCAACGTTATTTTTTTTAAAAGGGTATTCACAAGTTTGATCAAAGACAGGTTTTTATCTGAGAGGATAATTCTTCTAACGCTGAACTGGAATGTCGAATTATTTAAAAGTGAATTTGCTCCCTAGAACTGTAGCATAATAAACCATGCTGTTTAAAGCAAAACAAAACCAATGTCATACATCTGATAAAGGAAAAAAATGCAGCTTGCTTATTGCCAGAGTGGTATTTTTTATCTCAGCAGAGAGCTAGTGGTACTCACAGACCTGCTTCTTCTCCTGTTTGCTTCGGTAGTAACGAGCTGGAGGTTTCAAATAATATCCCGAAGGTCAGTCACAATTTGAAGGCCAGACCGCTGCTGAAAATGAATTTTGAACTTGGTGATGTGGTGGTTGAGCTACAGCTGGTGATACTGTGCACGGAGAAAACCTCTCAAAGAAATGACTTGTTCTTCTCTGCCACACGCCCAGTCTGTAAGGTCACAAAGTAGAGTCTGAAGAGAAGGTGAAGAGTGAGGTTCAGACTGCTTCCTACACTGCACAAATCGGGCTTTAATCCCATCAGAACCTGGAAGGCAGCTCTGAGGAAAAAGACCTGGGAGTCCTGGTGGACAATATGACCACGAGCCACCAATGTGCCCTCATGGCCCAGAAGGCCAATGGCATCCTGGGATGCATCAGGAAAAGTGTGACCAGCAGGTGGAGGGAGGTCATTCTCCCTCTCTGCTCTGTCTTGGTGAGGCCCTATCTGGAGCACTGTGTCCAGTTCTGGGCTCCCCAGCTCAAGAAGGACAGGGAACTGCTGGAGAGAGTACAGCAGAGGGCTACAAAGATGATGAGGGTCCTCAAATCCAGGATACTCAAGAGCAGAGCTCCTGTCTTCAAGAACAAGCTGACCTAAATGCATCTCCCAAACCTGCTGAATTTCACCTACTGTTTTTAGTAACATCCAGAACTGAAAAAAAGTCTTCTAACCCACGAGATACAGCAGCTGACTTTCATTCAGTGATCTTCCTCTGCTCTATGTGCTTTCCTGACTCGTTCTTATCATATTTGCATTTCTAGCTTTGCCTATCATCTCACAGAGCACACCAAGCAACGTATATATTTCTCAAAAATGCGACAGAGATGAGAATGCAAAGGTATTGATTCAGATTAATATCTGCCTTTTGCCTCAGATACAAAAGGAGGAAACTGAGCAGCAGGTTCTCCTGGTGCTCCCTGCCATATCTCATCGTCATGACAAAAATGGCTAGATTGGGAAAAGGCATAAAATCAAACATTCACGCTAAGACAAAAAAAAAAAAAACAGGAGAAGTAATAAAACACAACTATGATGAGGTCTGGTTTGCAACATTCACACTGGTGTTCATGGATCTTGGGAGAGAAAGGAATCTTTGCTTTTGACGTTTTGGAAAAGGGACGATCTTAAATCAACTCTGCTAGTTTTTGTCTGAGAGTTGGCCTGGGTTTACTCATAACTTCATCCAAGTTCTGTTGGTTGGGGACAAGGAGATCTTAAAGTTAAAAACCAGATAATCTAGTAAAACAAAATAAAAGGCCTAATTAGTGATGGTAGCTCTGGCCTCATAAGAAAATAATGTGATGGATTTGGAACACAGATCAGAGCGCTAGCTCCACAGAAGTGTTATTCCAGCCACAGAAGGTCTTAAATACACCTTTTAAAATGTATAATATAATGCCAGATGGTTGAGCCACATCTGAGTTTTTCAGGGCATTCAGTGTGCGATCAAAGTTAGGTAACCACTGAAGAGAATAAAGTTGCTAAGAACTTTATTATAGTTAATGTCAGCACTGATATATTGATTCTTGATCTTGTTCAGAAAAAGTCTTGGTGGGTGGCATTTCTGTGCAATAGGTGTTAACTGGAATAGCCTAGTCTCAGGTCATGTTTTTCAGATGAAAATGTAGTTCTTTCTAGTACTTTAATAAAATAAAATTAATATAAAGCAATGGTTTGTCTAACTAATAGCCAAACTTCTGAATTTTCTAATTATAGCCAAAAAGACATCCAGCTTTGAATGAAAATCTGGGTACTTTCTCTCTTGAGTACAACCAACCCCTGGCTGGACAGTTTGGCTACATCTACCCTCTCTTTTGAAATCCTTACGTGGGTCGTGTCCAAACTGCTCAAGTTCTCTGATCCAACACCAATCAATATTGCTGTCTTCAACCAACCTGTCATTTACAGGGTGAGATTTGACTTTACCTTAAGACACAGAACTTCAAGTATGCACACGTAGGTGTTGAAACTGGCATTGTAGCTGGTGCAGATCCACTCAATGCCATCAATAGTGCCTGAAGAGCAATCCACCTCAATCCAAACTAGGCACTCAGGGCATGGTTGATAGCGTTTAGGTGTCCCGTGCTATTTGAGATGCTCTAGGGTATCTGAAACACACCCTCAGGGGAGGTAAAGGTGACACATGCCCCACAGAAGACCCATGATTTCCTAGACTAGCAGCTAGGAGGTCAGGCAGGACACCCTGGAGCATCTTATATGGTATGGTTACAAGATACCTGTGCATGGACAGATGAATTCAGTGACTGGTCAACCAAATCTCTCTTTAGACTCCATGAAACAGTATTGATAAGTTCTCCATTGACCACATTGATCACCTAGCCCACGTGCAGATAGACAGCTAAATGTAGAAGCCTTAGTCCTGTAGAAGCCTTGGTCCTACCCAAACTGTTAATCCACAGTCTGTAAAGATACATTCAACTCTGGCTTCCTAGGAGTTCATGGTCCTTTATATGGGGTACATGGGTCCTCTATAGGTAGGCTCCTGAGTTGTATTATACCCCACGTGGGTTCTCTGACAAACAAATCCCACAAACACAGTCGATAAACACAGAAGTGGCAGAGCCAGGTGACAAACAACTGTCCATCCAAAGGCAAACATCTGCTCAGGCCTGCACTAGTGGACAGTGTGGGCTGAGATCCCAGATTCTTCCCCTTCCTGTGGGCCTTGAAGATAGCCTCAGCCCATGTCTGAACACCAGAGTGTACCCATATGGTGTGAAGAGTCTCCACAGGGACTCAAGCCCAAGCTCACTCCTTTTTCCCCAAATCATTTATTCCTCTATCCCAGAAAGCCACTGGTTACCTTCAACACTGTGGAGTGGAGAGAAAATTAATGAAAACCAGACAGGACTGCCATGGTAGGAGGGTGATCATGGAGCACATCTTCGATGACCGTATCAGTGGTATAAAGGAGGAAGACAGAGGAGTTTTCTGGAAAAATAAAGCCACTTTTTTTTTTTTTTTTTTTGGAGTAGGGACATCGTGAAGACCTTGCCAAGCAGTTTTATGTTGTCCAAGTTAAAATTGCCAAAACAGTTACCCTGGTATAAAACTCATGTAAACAACAAGAAATAGCACCTACATTTTTGCAAGTAGCAAGGTAACAGAAATATTAAGTCGTAGACATACAGGTATGGATATACCTTTCATAACAATGGTAGAATTTTCTAAGTCACCGGTTTAAAAAAAAAATAGGTTTTGTCTTCAGGCCTTTATCCTTCCTTGATTGTGGGTCAGGAAGAAACTAATGAGAACCCATTACTGGACAAGGAAATAGCTTGACAGTGTGTTATTTATTTAGGGCCCCTGCCCCCCTACGTGTTTAGCTTGTAAACAATGGCAAGCACAGGCTGATCAGCAGAGCAGGCACCGCGTGTCAACTCCACAGCCCAGAGGCGGGGTATAAATATGTTTAAAAGAGAAGTTGGACTAGATCCTCAGCAGGTGTCCTTCACAGTAGCTCCATTAAGGCCCTCACCGATGCCTAATTAAGCCTCTCTCTGTGCCTAATCCCGATGTGGACTTGGTTGATTGACGATTTTTGTGGGCTTATCCTGTGAAGTCACGACTTGGTGCAGTTCTTTCATACAGCCCTAACGTTTCGGTGGTTCATTAGTAGCAACCACAGTTGTTATAACTTTATAGATGTTATAGCTTAGGGCATGAAAAGCAATTTAGGAGGATTATCTGTTTATTTTTCACTCTATTTTTAATGAGATGTTTATTCAAGCCCTTAATATTAATTTTCCCCATGACTTCCAGTTTTTTTACATGCAAATGTGTCAAATAGGTAACTAGGACTATTTTTATTTCTTTCTTTCCTTAATAGAAAACTTAAATTTCAAATAAAATAGTAATGTTCAGTGTTCTTAGACTCTATTTCTTCCCCTAAAAGGCATTTCAATTTTTCACTAGAAAATAAATAAATATTTTAAAGTCACACTTTTAAGATTTGAAAATTTACATTTTAGTAAGAAGTCACCTCTTATCACTTCTGGTAAAAACCCCACTTACTCGTGGTTTGGGAAAGTTGTTTCAGGTCTGTTTCTCCCAGGGTCTACAGTATCCATGGTTATGGTCCTCCCTTTCTGTCCTCCTCCAGCTCTTAGACTTTTCATTGACTGATCAACTGGCCATTGAAGAAAAGACCATCAAAGCCCTGGCTTCCATATCAGTGGTGGGGACAAACACTTCAAAGAGGGGAAACCTATGATGTCTTGACCTGACTGATGCTCAGTTCTCCTGTGTGTCACCACTACTCAGTTCCCTAATTATTGCATTAAACACACAACAGCTTCAGTGGGAGGATTTGAAAGAGATCAGAATACCGTTGAGGGGTGGCATATGAAGAATTTGTCAAGCTGGAGGAAAATTCAGCTTTACATGCACACCTATGCTGATGGAGGGCCAGGATGTAGGGAACTTTCCTCCTCCATTACCTCTCAGTGGCCAGTGGGACCTGATACCCTCGGGTAGGACCAGAAACATCGATATGCTCCACACAGCAGAGAGAACCAAGTCCTTGGGATGGGAAGTCTCTTCAGAAAAGACCACATTTCACCATGCTCTCTCCTGGTGGAGCCCCAACTCCAGTAACTCTATGGCGAGGCTGCTCTCATCACACACCAACACTACAGTTTCCCAGGTCTCTACCAGGTGTCTGGTTGTCTTCTGCAAGCAGGAGAGCCACGCTGAAGATGCTTCAACCAGACTTCTCTCAGCTCTCTGCCTCAGTCCCTACAGCCATATGCTACTTTCTCTGTCCTTCTGGAGAAACCAGTCTCCAGACTGGTGGCACAAGGAGGCAGGTCATCCTGCACCTATGTAATGTGCAGATATCCCTCAACATTCTTCTTCCTTGGGGCATTGCGGTGTGTTTAATGAAGACTGCAAACTTGCCGGCTCCCCAGACCTCCCTAATTAGGCACTTGTGATATGACGAGCTTCTTAACAATATTATTTACTTTCCCTGAGACATAGCAAGGGAAAGTTATGTTTCCCTCCCTGCTGAAACCAGTAGCATGATGGATGAAAATTCAGGAAATATTATACTGGCTGGTTGTTTAAGTTTTAATATAAAACATACTTCTGTCTGGACCTGAGTTTTTCAGCAACCTGAATTCCTGTAAGGATATTTTAATTTCCACCCTTTGATGCAATTAGGCTTTAAAATCTTTCATCTCTTTTGTTTTGATAGAAAAGAAAAATAATTTCAATTCACACAGCTCCTTTTGATACTGCACTAAGATGTAAGAGGGGAGCCCTCTATTCCACTGGTGGTGTTTTACCTCCAAAAAAATTCCCAAATGGATTCAACCAGCTTGTCAGCCACGTAGATGAGCATGGGACACAGTAACCAAAGGGAAAAGGAGAGGGCAGGTACCAAGGTGAGGACAAGCAACACAGCACAGTTTGCAGTGTATTCCTGTGAGGAGACCAGAAATCACCCACCAGTCCCTCTTCTGCCCCTGCATAGGCCCATGGTGCTGACATGGGGTGCTGGGACCTACCTTGATGACATTTCCCTCAGCAGCTTGAACTTAGAAACAAGTGATGCTTTCTTCAAACTGAGAGAAACGGTGCTCTTCCCTGCAGCCTCCACTTTCCTTGAGACCGGTTCAGCAAAATGAAAACCAACAGCCTTTGGTGATTTGCCAACCAGTCTTCAACATCCAGGCCCTGAAATGGCAATAAACACAGATACAGAGTCATAGAATCATATGGGGTTGGAAGGGACCTCTGGAGATCACCCAGTCCAACCCCCGCACCGGAGCAGGTCTACCTAGAGCAGGCTGCACAGGAACTTGTCCAGATGGGTTTGGAATGTTTCCAGAGAAGGAGACTTCACCACCTCTCTGGGCAGCCTCTTCCAGGGCTCTATCACTCTCACAGGAAATAAGTTCCTCCTCATGTTTAGGTGCAACTTCTTATACTCAAGTTTGTGCCTATTTCCTCTTGTCCTGTCACTGGGCACCACTGAAAAAAGACCAGCCCCGTCCTTCTGACACCCACCCTTTAAGTATCTGTATGCATTGATCAGATCCCCCCTAAGTCTTCTCTTCTCCAGACTAAAAAGATCCAAGTCCCTCAGCCTTACCTCATAGGAGAGATGTTCCAGGCCCTTAATCATTTTTGTGGCCCTTTGCTGTACTCTCTCCAGCAGTTCCCTGTCCTTCCTGAACTGGGGAGCCCAGAACTGGACCCAGTGCTCCAGATGGGGCCTTCCCAGGGCAGAGTAGAGGGGCAGGATGACCTCCCTCGATCTGCTTTCCACAGTCTTCTTGATGTACCCCAGGATGCCATTGGCCTTCTTGGCCACAAGGACCCATTGCTGGCTCATGGTCATCCTGTTGTCCACAAGTCAGAACCACAAGTCTCCAGTAAAGTCTCTAGGAGTAATGTAGTGGCTCCACCAGTGCCAAGGAAGGTAACAATACTCTGCCGATCACCTCCGTTACAGCATTTCCAGGACTTCAGGTATCTGGGCATCATCTTTACAGTGTTACTAAGCAGCTGTCATGACTAACAGCTTTTTCCAACAGTAGTTTAATCTCAACCACAACAGTTGTCTCAGGAAATATAGAAACAAACAATAGGGTCGACCACATTTCTTAAACAGAAAAAAAAATAAAATCAAAAAATCTTCAGATGATGAAATTCAGAACTTCATTTTACACCTGTGGATCAGCCTTAACATCAGGAGATGCTGGGAGGTGGCTTCTCTTACATTATTCGGAGGTGGGAGAGGAGAAATTTAGATAGATAGATTAGATAGATGGATGAACAGATAGATAGATGATAGATAGATAGATAGATAGATAGATAGATAGATAGATAGATAGATAGATAGATAGATAGGAGTTTCAGGGAACTTAACACTCTTCACTATGTGCTAATGAACCACCAGCCAAACCAATTTATTTGTGCAACAATACTTGGTTTCTCTCCTTCGCAGCACCTCCTGCCAAGGAAGGATTATAACAACAGCAATTTGTTTCAGATTTACTCTGTCAGATCAGCTGCTGATAGCTTCAGACCACCCTAATCTGGGAGAGAAAATGAAGCTGCCTGTTGACAGAAGAGCCGTTTGTGATTTTCCTGAGGCACTTCATTGTTAGTGTAAAACCCTTAAGGAAGCCAGGGGTGATAGGAGTTCAAACTCCTTTCGAAAAAGATAATCAAAGAGACTTCAGATTTACAATTCCGTCTCAGTTCTCCTCATGAGATATTGCAATCTTCTTGGCTCGGATGAAATGCAAATCTCAACACCAGTTGTGACCACAGTGCCTGCTACTACAACGTATTTGGTTTCTTCTCACAGAACACCAAACAGTGGCTTGGCTTCGGGAGCTGTAAATAAATGACTGCCATTTTGAAACAAACCCCAGAGTTTACATCATCTTACCTATAAATTGTAAATTAGGTGCAACGGAAGTTACATTAGATCTTTATATGCCACTTAGAGGTAAGGCTTTTAAAGATGTCTGAGGAATCTAAATATGCAGTTCCTATTAATTTTAATAGAAGGCTACGCTCAGCTCCCTCAGGTATTTTCAAAAACTTCATCCTAACAGACTTTGTTATAAACCCTAAACCTATTAGATCTGTGGAGAGATTCCCACTGAGTTTAGGAGATTTGGATCAGGCTCTTGTCACCTTTCCAGGCCAGGGACCTCCTCCTTGGGCATCAGGGGCCAAGCACAGCAGCAGGGCCCCAGATGCCTCCCTAATTGCAATCTCCTAATCAGTCATCGCAAGTTTTTTCCCTAGAAACAGAGTGAAAAAAGGCCAGTGTATTCCACAAACAAACTTAGAAACACTGAATATGACTCCTGCAGCCATCCAAAGAGTCTGGGACTTGGAAAACTTTCTCACTTGAGGACGTATAAAGTTTAACCAAACCAAGTTCAGGGTCCTGCACGTGCGACATGGCAATCCCAGGCACAAATACAGGTTGGGCAGAGAATGGCTGGAGAACAGCCCTGAGGAGAAGGACTTGGGGGTGTTGGTGGATGAGAAGCTCAACGTGAGCCAGCAATGTGCATGTGGCCAGCAGGTCATGGAAGGTGATTCTGTCCCTCAACTCTGAGCTTGTGAGACCCCACCTGGAGTGCTGTGTCCAGCTCTGGAGTTCTCAACACAGGAAGGACATGGATCTGTTGGAACGGGTCCAGCAGAGGGCCACAAAGATGATCAGAGGGATGGAGCAC
>JAOTQQ010000023.1:61486304-61512332 GCA_026546715.1 Gallinago undulata
GAGAAGCTGTGGCTGCCCCATCCCTGGAGGGGTTCAAGGTCAGGCTGGATGGGGCTTGGAGCAACCTGGTCTGGTGGAAGGTGTCTGTGCCCAGGGCAGGGGGTTGGAACTGGATGATCTTTAAGTTCCCTCCCAATCCAAACCATTCTATGATTTATGATTCTATGAAGCCAGGAGCTGCTGCAGCCTCTTTGTACCTGGTGAGAGCAACCCAGGAGATCCTCTCAGATAACCTCAATGCCAGGAAAGAGAATCGGAGGAGAGTATTAAATTATTTTATACCGAGGTTGGCAAGATGGTCAAATTGCTTATGTCACCAGCAAAGCTCCCCTTGCCTGTGGTGGTGCCAGCTTTCCCCTGGCCTGAGGGCTGGGGGAATTGCAAACCTTCATGGATCAGGCCCATCTCTGCACCTTCTTACCATAGACTGACCACCATGGGGAGGGCACATCCTCAGCCTCAAGCAGCGCTGACACCCCGTAGATGTGTCACCTCAGTACCTTGAGCCCAGGATCGAGCTCTGGCTGAGCAGTGTGTGTCCATTACCTACGGCACCGTTTGAGGGAACCGGTTAATCCTCCATCTTAGCAGGAGAGAGAGCTCTTTTTCCACAGGACTTGTCAGAAGCATAACTTAAACTGAAGTTTCTTTCATACATGGGATTTAAGTTTGCTTTTTCATCATTGGAACAATGCTGTTTGAGAGTCCAGATGACATAATGCTGTATATTGCAAAAAATGAGAAAATAACCACAGGTAATTTTAAACCAAACACCAAATTATATTAGTTGCACTTGACTTTAAAGCCAAATTTTGGATTAGGGCTCCATTTATTGGCAATTCTGGGAAAAGGTTTCAGTATAATCCCCAGTTAATGAAACCTTTGCTAGTGAATTTCATTTGTCAACACTGCATTTAATGTGAGAAGTGCTTATACCTGCTAGATCATCAAAACCTGCAGAGCTAATAGACTCAACTGGAATGTAAAAAACAGGGAGGATTTTCATAAAACTTTAATAAAAGGTTTTGGCCTAGAATAGTGTAGGGTGATTCCTTTAAAAACAACTCTACTATTACTATTCTCCAGTTTCCAAATACTTTTTTGCCATGAAAATTGACGGACAGCTATGCTAAAAAAAAATAAAATACATATTGTAAAGCATTTCTTGGAAGTGTTGCACAAGTAAAAGAAAAAATTCAATTGTAAAATCCCTAGAAACCCAGCCAAGCTGAGTCTGAGCTTTAGATCCCTTTGGTCTTGCGCAGTGCTTACAGAGTCGGAGAGATGCCAAGACCCAAAGAAGTCGGTCAGAAAGGCAACCTCGACCACAGCTGGCAAGCAGAGAGAGGAGAGGCTGGTTTAGTTCAGTGAAATGCTCGGTGCCAGGTTTCCCTCAGTGTTGGGACACAGGGTGACCGAAGTGAGCATGACAGAGAGATCTAATCCCATCTTTGTTGACCACATCCATCACACCCCACCGCAGGGGTAGGATGGGTCTACCTGGGTAGGGATATAGAATCATAGAATGGTTTGGGTGGGAAAGGAACTTAAAGACCATCCAGTCCCAAACCCCTGCCCTGGGCAGGGACACCTCCCACCAGACCAGGTTGCTCCAAGCCCCATCCAGCCTGATCTTGAACCCCTCCAGAGATGGGGCAGACACAGCTTCTCTGGGCAACATCTTCCCGTGTCTCACCACCCTCACAGCAAAGAATTTCTTCCTAGTATCTCATCTAAATCTCCCCTCTTCCAGTTTAAAACCATTACCCCTCACCCTATGGCTCCCCTCCCTGACCAAGAGTCCCTCCCCATCTCCCCTGGAGCCCCTTTAGGGACTGGAAGGGGCTCTCAGATCTCCCTGGAGACTTCTCTTCCTCAGGCTGAACAACTCCAACTGTCTCAGCCTGCATTTTGGAAAAAGCCACCTTTAGTGAAAGAGCTGTAGGGTGGCATTTTCCTGCATGTTTTTGAGACTTCTGTGCCACAGGTGAAGTTGTTGGTTCTGTTTGTCTGTCACTCAGAAGTGCCCAGAGAGGGCAAGAGAGAGGGGCTCTCTCTTGCTGCTATCATTGCTCATGGGGTAGGAAAAAGGTTTCCTTTTTCAAGATTCCAAAGTAAAAATGCTTTTGAACACCAGGATAGGGCTCTTTCCCTACAACTTGGAAAACTACATCTTTGTAGGCACTACTTCGTTTCCCTTAGTTCGAGGAAATGCCTCTAACGCTCTACTGGAAGGGTTATTCCCATAACTGGAAGGGAGCACCTGAACTTCAGGTGCTCCCTTCCTCTTTCTCCCACATGAAGCCATCTGTCACCAGGGTTTGGGACCCAGCAGTGAGAGAGAGATTTTTAAAGAATCCTTCCCACTGCATGTAGCATGTGCTGAGACAGGACTTTGGAAATTCAATTAATGCTTCCATGAACACAAGTAATGTGTGAACGTGCCTGTGGCTGTGTACTTCCCTATGAAACCTTAGAACCAGGATTAAAGTGACTTTCGGGTCAAGCTGGATGATTGCACTGAAAAAAGAAACACTTTATTTTCCCTTTAAAATTTTAAACTCTTCATTTTGACCATGTTGACTTTGTGTTCACAAAAACAGGAATGCTCATGGAAACAGGATTAAAAATATTTTTAAATACTCGGGAAAAGCAAATTTTGAGCTCCTACAAAAAATATTTGCAGTGGAAATCTCACTCCCCTCATCCAGTCAGGAAACAGAAATGCACCATATGCACCGTCCAGCCATTACAGCTGTTTGAAGAGTGCCAAGAACTACTCATAAATTAACTACAGGCATAGAATCTTGTAAATAAGTTTGACTAATAACTCATCAAAAAATCTTCTCAAGGGCAACTCAACTGAAAAAGACAAAACGTGGAAACATTTGTTGGGAAATAAGGTATCTCTAGCTCGACTGCCCAGTTATCTGAACAACTGCAGTGCTTTCTGCCAAACGTATCCCGGCTGACTGGTAAGAAAAACTTTTGCTTTATTTTTCTTCCCTTTCGCTTGCCTTCTTGCTCGCTGAATTTCTCACGACAGTCCTGCCTGAGTGAGGCTGCACAGCAAAATGCCTGGGAAACCGGGGAAACTGCCCTTCACCAGAGACCTATCCCCCCAAGACAGATTTTGTCCTGATTTCATGCAAAAAACCCCTTCTTCTCACATTTATGCTTGACGTTTCCATGTTGAAACACACCTATACGCACGCTTAAGTTTCCCTCCTCTTGAAATGTGCCTTAAAACAGACCTGTGGTTGAAGTTAAGCCCACTATTAAGCTTGCTTTTCTTATTAGAAATGCTTTCCCGAATTTGAGCTTAAGCTCCCAGCTACCAGACAGAAAATCAGCTTCATGAGTTTTCCTCCTTCTAGTTTATTATGGTCATAATCACCATTTTGAGGCATTTTCTAACACTAGACAACTGGTCTTATCCTGAAAAAAATCATATTGTTGGGTTGATATCAAACATTAGACGAGGGAAAGCCAAAGGCAGGAGGATATCAAAGGCAGTTGAGATTCTACTTGAGCATAACCTCACCCTTGTGTTTATTCTTCTAGAATGGGTGAAAGAAACAAAAGCAGAACAACAGATTTCCGTGGTAGATGGGTGATGTGCACATCAAAATTCATGCATACTCCTTGAAATACAGACTCACCCAAGCCAGTTTGGGAAGAGCATGTGTCATTTGCTTCAGTGGCCAGCCCAGCCCAAACCACAACAGATGTCAAGGAACCAGGGGGTTGAATTCCTCTTCAGAAGCATCACTCTCTTAGTTGGTAATGAGAAATTAGCATTGCACCTGCCAGCAGCCACTGCTACCTAAGCAAACAAGGTTAAAGGAAAATTACCATCCATCTGAAATCCCAAAGTTTTCTAAGTACAAAAGTTTTCTTCCTTTCCCATGTAAGAAAAAGTTTTCAGTGACAAAATAGGGTTATTTTAAAGATTTTCTACAGGCTGAAAGTCCAGCAATAATGTAAACTTCCATTCTGAGCTGTGCTCTGATGAATAAAACTAAACCAGTTCCTGGACTGAAAAAAGAGAAGTTGTCAGAGAATCACATTTCACTAACAGGTAGAGTTGGTCCATCAGAAAAACTAGTTTTCTAAAGTAAGGAATGTTATGAGCAAAAACTGGGAGGAGAAGAATAGATGGTAAAACCTGGAAGTGCTTCTTAAAAGTTATTTATTACATTATGGGAAAAAGTCCCAAGAACACTATTGCTCAACTGAGGAGGACAACTTTGGCTACAAATGCGTTTTGACTCGGTGGCAAAGAGGAGGGAAAAAAAAGACAAACCAGAAATAGAGTCATAAATAACAAATCCAGGAAAAAGATACACTATAAAATGTGGAAAATTGATAGAGAAAGCCAAAGATGTTCACCTGATCAGGCTGGCGATAAAAACAATCATTTTAAAAAACAGACATTTTAAGAGCAAAGGGGTGTATCTGGAAACAAGGGGTGCAAATCACAGGCACCAACATGGGTCACACATTGTGGAAGGAACTGAGGGGCCGGTGTGGCTGACCCTCAGCCTGATTTTCTAGCAAAAGGGGTGAAAATGAGGGTGCAGTGTAAGAGGGTGAATAAAAAAGGCAAAGGATAGTGTGAAGCCACCAAAGCAGGAGGTACAAAGGGGATGGGGAGTAGGAGGAGGAAGTCCTGACCTCTCTCCAAAGGACCACAGGTAAGACGGGGAAGAAGTATAGCTGCTCTCTGTCCCGTGTGTCCTGTGCCTGTGAGCTGCCAGGACCCATCCCAGTGATTTTCCTGCTAGTGTTGTTAAATCATAGAATGGTTTGGGTTGGAAGGAACCTTCAAGATCATCAAGTTCCAACCCCCCTGCTCTGGCCAGGGACACCTCCCACCAGACCAGGTTGCTCCAAGCCCCATCCAGCCTGGCCTTGAACCCCTCCAGGGATGGGGCAGCCACAGCTTCTCTGGGCAACGTGTTCCAGTGTCTCACCACTCTCACAGCAAAGAATTTCTTTCTGATATCCAATCTCAGTCTCCCCTGTTTCAGTTTAAAACCTTTACCCCTCATTCTATTGCTCCCCTCCCTGATCCAGAGTCCCTCCCCATCTCTCCTGGAGCCCCTTTAGGGACTGGAAGGGGCACTAAGATCTCCCTGGAGCCTTCTCTTCTTCAAGTCTCTCCGTCTGTGTTCACAGGAGAGGTTCTTCAGTCTCTGGGTCATCTTCATGGGCTCCTCTGGACCCACTCCAACAGGTCCATGTCCTAGGTGGCTCACAGGTTTCCTCCACTCCCCCTGAAGGAAGCTCCTCTGCTCCGGTGTCTTTTTGGCTGAGGGGACGGACCCCTTGGATTTACTTTCTGAACGCTGGGATTTATTGTGATTTGCAATGATTCAGCCCTCAGCACTTGAAATGTTTATGCCATTTTAAAATATTAAGAAATATAATAGTCACAAGTATAACATAAATAAATTTAAATATAATAAACTCCTCTTGCTTCCAGCCAACTCAGACTATGAAATGAGAAACTCGGGGACTGTCTGCCTGAGGAAAAAGAGACTAAATACACTTATACACACACAGAAGCCAAGGGATTTCTCCGCCCTGGGAAATTTCTTGAGGCTTAACCCCATACGCCAAGAAAAGTTTTCTCCTGATGGTTTAAAGCAATCTTCCTTAGGGCCCTTTTTTTGGAAGCCCATCACAGATGACCCGACTGTAGAAAGACTGGGCAGTGGAGTCTGCAGGTGTGGTACTGCTACCACCACATGCAGGCAAGAAATATAAAGAGCAAAACAAATATAACATGGATATGGGCTATTTCAGAGGCAAACATTAATTACAAATACTTAAAAGGTCTGCCACGTCTCCAATAAAGAGAAATTATACGATAAAGTTACACAACATGGTAACAGTGGGTAAGAAAGGGGAACACTAGAGCTAAAATTGGGAAAAAAAAAAATCGTTCCCAAGCAGCTGAGATACGAGTGGACAAAAATTTTTCTAGAGAAGTACTATTGTCTTCAGCTTTTTGGGCTGAAACCATTTATAGATATGCAAACAATCTCATCCTGTCAAAAAACAAATAGATGATGCAGAATTTTCTGGGCTTGATAAATGTAAACATCTCCTTTTTCTTTTCACATACAATATGATATGAAGCTCATGCTCCTTTGAATGTACTAATCCTTCAGAAATACTGTCCAAATAGCTCAGAAGTATTTTCAGCATAAAAGTTACCTGTTAATGGTTCACGTTGACTAATCTATGTTCAAAAATAACAAGGAAGTTCTTTGGCTCTGCTTCTATTTGAGGAAAGGATTTTACAGCTAGAAAAATAACAAAAAATAACAAATAAGAAATAATTATACTTGGTTAGCTAAACACCCCACCAGATCTTTCACCTTTATATCAGTGAAACTTGCAAGAATCACTGACATTTACATACGTACTTTTAAGGCATAGTTAGGCTGGAACAGAAAGAAGCAAAAGAATCTTAATTCAGAATTAAATTTACGTTAAATTGATTGTTTCCACAAGTTTAAAAACAGACAAGTTTAAAAAAAAAATCTCAACAACTGCAGTCAAATCAACAGGACAAAAAACCCTAGTATTAAACCAGGTATTTTCTGACTTGAACATTGACATTTGATTCTTCTGCATTAAATTTGCACCGTGCATACTTGATTGCAGTTAAATCACTATTAAGCTCTTCTCAAAAAATCTAGTTTTGATGTTTGAAGTGAACAATTTCACTATTAAACTGAACAGGCTTGTCTGTGAGCACAGGACACACAGAATCATAGAAGGGGTTTGGAAGGGGTTGGAAGGGACCTCTGGAGATCATCTAGTCCAACCCTCTGCCAGAGCAGGGTCACCTAGAGCAGGTTGCACAGGAACATGTCCAGGTGGGTTTTGAATGTCTCCAGAGATGGAGACTCCACCACCTCCCTGGGCAGCCTCTTCCAGGGCTCTGGCACCCTTAAAGTCAAGAAGTTCCTCCTCATATTTAGATGGAACTTCTTACATTCAAGTTTGTGCCCGTTCCCTCTTGTCCTGTCCCTGGGCACCACTGAAGAAAGACTGGCCCCATCCTCCTGACACCCACCCTTTAAGTATTTATAGGCATTGATCAGATCCCCCCTCAGTCTTCTCCAGACTAAAAAGCCCCAGGACCCTCAGCCTTTCCTTATAGGAGAGATGCTCCAGGCCCCTCATCATCTTGGCTGAACCTTCTCCAGCAGTTCCCTGTCCTTCTTCAACTGGGGAGCCCAGAAGATAGAATATTCTGAAAGGGACATGCTGCTGCACTGCAACCTGCATATCACAGAATTACACTATATTTGAGTATTTTAAAATGTGCTGACTTAAAAAAAAATAAAACTAACAAAAAACCCAAAACTAACAAAGAGGAACCTTCTATTACCATGAAAAATGAAAGCTTCTGTTAGTAAAATACCTTCTTGCAGTGCTCAAGCCCTTGAGTTCAAGTTCGACAACCTGAATTAATGCTCAAAGCTAAGAATGTTCTCACAAACACTCAAAGAAGTGGTTTGTGTCTCTGGTTGAAAAGAACCAGTAGACTGAAACATAAGCCAAATTTGTTTTCTTCTCCAGCAAGGAGAAGAAAAAAATTAATCTTGCATCCCTTTCTCCCAGCACATAAAAGTGTGTAGATAAATTCTCATCACTTGATTTTGCAGAAGTACAGATAATTCTTTGTAGGTGAGTTTCTCATTAGGTGCTTCACAATTGTGTGGCAGCCCCACTCTGTTTCATGCAGCTGTTTGAATCCTGAATCAAGTCATTGTCCACTATTTATAATTTCAGAAAGAGCATGAAGTATTGCCCAGCTCTTCTAAATCAGGCTACTTGGCAGAAGTGGCCTAAAATAAAATAAAATATAAAAGGAATGCAAACAAACCCTGGAAAATATTTTTGTGAAACCTGCAGAATTTCAAGGAGACTTCAGAGTAAAATAGATTTCTTTCCCCTATTGCAGATTTCTTTTTTAAATCAAAAAAACAGTGAGCTTCCAATCTAGCAGCACATTCTCAGCAAAGATGATTTCACATCTTTATTCAAATATTGATAAAAAATGACAGAATTATTAATAATTGCTACATAAAATTTAATCTTTGTGAGGAAGCGATCTTCAAAAGTAAACAACTTGCATATGAAGTATTTTTACCTACCTAGAATAGAAGGGAAAAACAAAGGCAGGTTGCAATCCAGCTGCTACGTTTATTAAGGGCCAGCCTCTCTGCCACTTTGGTCCCATCAGGTAGTACCCGAATTCCTCAAGTAATCCCACTGAAATCCAGTGGGAAAGCTCATGGAGTAAGGTACAACTATTGTGATTAACAGTGGCAGAATCTGACCTCAAGGTCATTTTAATAAGCATTCTGGTGACTTGCTATTTCCTAAGGACCCCTTTTCATAATATGTTCCATAAAAATAAGCTCTAGAAAGGTACGGTTTCTCCTGCCCCAATATTCCAGACATTTGGAAATCCTGACTGGGTGACTGGAAATGTCCAGCAGAACACCCGTGCACTGAGGGGGCCACCTAAATGACAACATTAAAGTGTCCCCTGTGGGTCCATGCTGGAGCTTCCCTGGCTTTTCATTGTTGCCAAACTGAGACCACAGGTCTGACGTTCTCCTCCTGGTCTGCTCATCACAAAATTCCCTCCCCGGCCAGCAGGTAGCTTCTTTGGATAAAAGGGAATGATAAAAACTGAAGGAGGAGGAAATTTTATTGGATTCACCATCATCCCAGGGCGAAATTATTCCCTACAGCATGTTCTTCAGTACTTCAGGGGTTTTGAGCCTCTACAGCAGAAGGATCACAGGCCAAAACTAGCTTGAAAGAATTGAGTAAAGCCTGGAAAGCACAAAAGAGGTGTTTAAACTTCAACATCAGGAAGAAAAGAGGACATTAGAGTAGACACTTAGGTTCATAACGAGCCACGTGGCTGCATTGCCAAGGTACTGGCCAGCCTGGGAAGTGATGCAGGTGCCACTGCTGTGAAGCTCCTCTAAATTGACAAAATGCTCATGATTCAGGGGCTTATGTCCAGCTCAGTGATACCTTACTGGGTGGTTTTCCACCTGATGATGGAAATTTTTTTCCATCATCATACTGGGTGGTTTTCCACCTGATGCTGATGATGCTGTTGGCTTTGCAGGGCAAAAAATTCCTAAGTCCTTAACTTAGGGACTGTGGCAGGGAAAGAACTGCAGGGTCTCAGAGTAACTTCTGCCCTTGCACCTTCCCACTGTCAGGGTCTGCTGGATCCAGGATGGAGGACACCCACAAGGAGTTAAATACAAGTTAAATACATTCCCCTCTGACATCTTCAATGATGTGTCTAAGCCTAAATGCTGAAGTTTTAATTTGCTCTTGCTTATCAAGATACTTTTTTGCCCAATTTCATGAGTAAGTTTATACTTTTGAGATAAAGCATAACACATAAAAACGTCAAACTATTCCTGAAGGAACATAATAAAGCTCTTGGCATAGCAACAAAAAAGGGTCTTCCAAAGTGTACAAATATACAAGCAGAACTTATTGACAGTGTTTCAACTGTAGAAAACATAAACGTGGTCTCTTCTCTCTCCCCGTTATCTTCTGGCTGTTGTCTCTGTGCAACAAGAAAAGAGCCCGTGGTTTTTGTACTGACCTCCCTCACACAGAAGAAAGGGAAAAGGCACAAACCAACCGGTGCTGTTGCTGAAAAAAATACTTCAGGTCTTGAGTGCAAACTGTAATATCCTTCAGAGATTAATGTAAGCATGCCAGGTTTATGGTTATTCATTATTAAGCTTCTGGGAAAATAGAACAATATATCCTGATGCTTTTAAATACATATTAGATCCTCTGAGTCGCTGCTGATTATTTCCCTCATATTTCTGTCACCGTATTTCAAAATGGCCTGAGAGCGAGCGTTCTGAATTTGTGAAGTTACAAGAAAAACGCCCCCCCCCCAAAAAAAAGCTTTTTTTTCTTTTTTTACCCTTAAAGAGGGACACTTAAACGCTGACTGTCGCAGACTGCCATCCAGGGAACAGCCAGAAAAGGGACGGCAAGAGCAGGGGGACACCCGGCAGCAACTTTGGACTGACCCTCAAAGGCCAGCTGCCCCACCACGCTCCCGGCACCGCGTGGATTGTATTTCCCATGACGGGAAATAAAAGCCCGTCGTGTTCTGCTCACAAGTGGATGATTTGCTCTGCTCGCAGCACTCAGCAGCTAAACATTTCCAGCAAACACCGTTACAAAGCCCTGTTTTAAAGTCTGCTCTTACGTTGGCCTTGGGAGGGCAACAGTAACCCGGCCTGCTCCGTTTTGAGCGCAAAGAGATCTCTCCTGGGTAGGGAGGAGAGGGTAAATTAATTAGACAGCTTTTCTTTTGTCTTGGAACCATAGAATCATAGAATCATAGAATCATAGAATCATTTGGTTGGACAGGGACCTTAAAGATCATCAAGTTCCAACCCCCCTGCCCTGGCCAGGGACACCTCCCATCACACCAGGTTGCTCCAAGCCCCATCCAGCCTGGCCTTGAACACCTCCAGGGATGGGGCAGCCACGACCTCCTTGGGCAACCTGTTCCAGTGCCTCACCACCTTCACTGTAAAGAATTTCTTTCTCGTATCTAATCTAAATCTCTCCTCTTCCAATTTAAAACCATTGCCCCTTGTCCTGTCGCTACCCTTCCTCATAAAGAGTCCCTCTCCAGCTCTTCTGTAGGCTCCCTTCAGATATTGATAGGCTGCTATGAGGTCTACCCAGAGCCTTCTCTTCTCCAGGCTTCTTACAAAGCTATTTGTCCAGGTGGGGAGGAGAAGGGAGGGCTGGAGAAACAAAACAGCCCCTGTGTCAGGGCCTTTAGCAACACAACTGAGTAAAGGAGCTGAACTCAGAGAAACAGCCCGCACACAAACCCTGAGCAGAATTACAGCCCAATTTATGTTCATTGAGATCAGTTTTGGGGCACGTCAGAAGAGCACCTGATGGCCTGGCTGAGATCAGGCTCTATCCTGGTAAGTATGGAAAACTCTGCTGAGGAGTTCGCCATTTCAGCAGGTGAGGCAGGGCAAGAGTGAGGGAAAATGAGTGTGTAAGATGCATTTTGTGATGAGAACGAAAAAAAAGAGAAGAGGGGTAGGTAGACCAGGGATGGATAGTTCAGAGGAGGATAAGGAGACCCATACCCACACACGTCATTTCCCAGCACACTCTCCTCTCGTCCCTTTCGGGTGTGATGGGTTCAGCTGGGGTACCAGAGAGTTAGTCTCTTCTACAGATCCTGCTCAACTTATTGGTGACATCCATTGGGCACGTAACCACCTCTGGAAGCTTGAGCCTGTGCTGCCCACAGACGTGGCTGTGGAGAAGGGTGAGGAACAGCCTGGTGACAGAAGCAGAGAAAGGTGAAAATTTCATTATCCATTGCCTTCACTAAAAAGGTGAAAATTTTATTATCCATTGCCTTCATTTAGCATTCAACCCACCCAGCCTCCTCTGCTTCCTGAGGAGAAGATCACTGAAGAGCTGATGATCATTTCATTCACCACACGCAGCAGTTCTCGTTGCAAGGATAAAACCAGCATCCCTCAGCTCCAGTTCTCCAGGGATTTGTGCTGCTCTTATTGGCCTGAACCTCTCCTCACCCTGAAGGCAGGACTCCAGCGAAAGACTGCGTGTTTTATACGCAGCATTGAGGTTACTAAAACAATCAGCCCACCACAGATTTCCTCCTAATGTATGCGGCTGATTAACCACCTCAGCTTTAGGTTTATAATTCAGCAATTCTGCTGAAAAGAACAACGTGAAGCCCATATAAGATAGAGGCCCATGCTCTGAACTCAGCTGGTGGAGCACATCCAGTTTTATATAGGTGTAGCCAAGATCAGGATTGGACTCCAGCATTACCTTGAGCTTAAACAAAACTTCGAGGTGGGACCTGGTAGTAACAATGAGGGCTGAGAGGAGCAGAACTGGCTGGCTGGAAGTCTCCCAACAGCATGGCCAGCATCCTTGGTACCTCCTACGGGGAACCCTATCTTCAGATCTCCATCAACAAAAGCTCAGATCTTCTGAGTGGGTATTCTGTGGGACCTTTTGGCAACTGTCAATGTGCTAGCTCCCAGAGAGAAGAAGATGAAGAGGAAGAAGGGGAAGAAGAAAAAGGTGAAGATGAATAAGATGAAAACAACAAAGATGAACAAGACAAAGATGAAGAAAACAACAAATATGATGATGAAGAAAATGACACCGAAGGTGAAGAAGACGACGAAGAAGAAAACAAAGAAGAAACCCGGGGTTTAAAGTTTCTCAAAATTTCAGCCTGGAAACTGCACAGGGGCTAAGGAGTCAGTCCAGGCCTCCCTCCATCCTCGGCCAGATCTGCATCCAGCATTCCTCTCTATGTTTACAGCTGGGGAGAAATTGAATTACCTACATAGTATTATTTTAGCATAAACGAACAGGAAGACTACACCAAAATTGATGACCCAGCGGGTGTTGCCCCTCCCTGACTGTACTGTATACGCAGAGCTTTCTAGACTCCAATTTATTGGTTTGTCAGAAACTTCAGTTATTTTCATCAAGTTGAGTTTTACATTAAACATTCCTCCACTTAATTGGAACCATGCGGATACATTTGGGCAGCATCCATATTCCTGCTCAAATAAAAGGGGTACTTTGTTACAAATTCAGCATACTTTGCTGTTAAATTATATTTTGCTAGCAATTACAATTAAATATGAAGTTCACACTTAATAGCAGACCTTGTAATCATGCGGGAGTAGTTCTCCTTCCGTGAACATCGTGCGTGGGTGGGAGAAGGGAGAGCCCTGAAGCCTCATTTTAATAATGAAATAAACAGTTCTGCCGGTGAGTAATTCAGGGACCTTAAACCAGGGCAGTGGCAGGATGGAAATTGTTTAAGAAGCTTATTTAACCCTCTCACCTGCTAATTCTAGCTCTCTCCAGGATTACCCACCACCCAACTGCAGGCAGACGGGACCAGCACCGAAAGATTTGGGAAGGGATCAAGGAGTGGGGCAGGGGTTTTGTTCACGCCTGGTTTTATCTTTGCTTTTAGTCCCCTCATGAAAATTGCTGAGGATAGCAAACTCATATCTGCAGAAAGCTTTTAACGTTCTCTTTTTTTCCCCCCCCAGTCAAATTCTGAATCATAATAGCAACATTTCTCTACAAATGTTCATCTTTTCTGCAATTTGCCTTGAAAAACAGGTAATGTTTCACGTTCCTCTGAAAATTGAGATTTCATTTTAAATTTCATTTCTGGTTTTATATTTTTATGCTTGTTCCCGTTAGCCATAAGTGTGCCTGTTACGGAAAGGTATCAAGTGGTTTCATCAGAAGATGAAAAGGAGAGCTTTGCAATGGAAAAGAGGATTTGATACTTCAGACAGCACAAAGCAGGCTCTTTCAATTTTAAAAAAGGAATGTAAAATATTGCAACTATTACATGTTATGGTGGTATTTCTAACCATCCAAACCTATGCTTCTACTGATATATTATGGAATTATAGAATAAAAATGACAATGAAAGATACAGAATATAAACCTTATAGGAAAACTTTCTCATTCTAAATATTTTTTTTTATTTTTTCCTGAAAATAAGGTTTTAAATTTGGACTTGTACATGAGAAAAATTATGAAAAAATCTAGAGGACAAGGTCTGAGGAGACACTGGGGTGAAATCTGCTTTACTAAACCAAAGAAAACCCAAGATTAACCTAGTGAAAATATATCTGCCCAGCTCAAACTAATTTCCTAATCTTTGCCCTTAAAATCTCTTGCAAATGAACCTGACTTCCATGCTGCCCAGTTTGAAGCAGTTGGAGCTTGTCCTCCACATACAGTTGCTGCTGCCCAGCTACTGTCACCCATCATTCAAACCATGGCATGCCCTGCTTTCCCTCCACTCAGCTGGGGTCAGCATGTTTGAAGGACAGGCTCCATGAGTGTCCAATGCAGAAGAAAAGCAGATGATGATATTGGTACCGGGCCAGCAATTCAAAGAAACTGCTCTTGCTGATGGTGGCAGCTGCTCATGTTTGCAACTGGAGAGGTGTATGTGTCACAGGGACTGTGGGGACAGGATTTATGTCCCCAGACACATGACTTCCACACCAAGACTTGCAGCGCATAGTTTCCCTGGTATGAACTGCTGAACTCTTCTGGCCATCATGGGGGTTGGAACTCAATCTTTGAAGTCCCTTCCAACCTGAACCATTTTATGATTCAATGATCCCCATGGCTGATGTCTCCCTTGGGGGCTGGTCATCCTACTAACTAACATCTGTCCTGAGGGATGGAGAACTCCTTCCCCAGGTTCAGCATCTTCTGCTTTTGTCTCTCCTCTCTGCTTGTGCAGCAATTACACCTGTAAATACTGGAAAGTCCATCTGCATCAACTACAGGCAGGTGGAACCTTGTGGCATTTGAAGCACTGAAGATGCCTTGAAATCCTTTGAGGATTCCCATCCAGTTCCAGCTCAGAAAACACTTTTACTTGGTACAATTCAGCTCCATGTTTGTCTCACCACACTGCTTTCCAGTCAGAATTTCATTTTAAGCTGGGAAAAAGATTTTCTTTCCACTGGGGCTTTTCTAAAAAGATGGACAAACATGACTGCACAGACAGCACACAGAACTCAATCTGTGCTGTTTGACTACTTTTGAAATTTTACAAAACAACGATCCTTCAAATATTTTAGAAGTGCCTCTGCTCTGTTACGAAGAAGTCCCAGTGGGTCCCAAAGAACTTCCCTGAGCAGCACCTCGTTGTTTATTTTCCGAAGATTCTTAGTGCCGTGCATTCTCCAGAGATGGCCAGATTTCCCCAAAGGCAGACAACACAAGAAAATTGCAGCTGAAGAGACAAAACCAGAAATATTCCACTGACTGAGCCTGAAGCACCATATTTCTTTCAGAGCTTGAACCCAAGTCCCCATCAGCCCGCAAACACGCCTGAAAACGGTGCTTCACCAAAAATTGCTCTGCTTTCCAGCCAGAGATGCCTTTCTGCTCTTTAAAACAAGCCCCCTTCAACAACACGTATTCTCATCTGTGCATTTTTAATAGAAGCATAATTTTTGTCATATGTTATAATGAATAGCATGCAACTAAACGGTGCGTAGAAGACTGTAATTCCAGCTGGGAGTTTGTTGACATTGATAAACCACTCGGGTTTGGCTTTTGTGGTTCATGCCGTTACAGCAGCTCAACAGGATTACAGCCCTGTTAGGTAGAGCTGGCTGTAGGCATTACGCCCCCTGATAATGACGGTATGTTTGATTAAAGAAAAGATTTAAATTGAAATATGTAATTGACAATTCCCATCAATGGTCTGATAATAACGGCGTTAAAAATTGTCTCGATGTTTTTACCTGAGCGGCTCGTTTATTCTATTTGAGACTCCTCATCTCAGACAATGAAAATACTTTAGTTTTAGGATTTAATTATATCTATACTGAGGGGCCGGAGCATTCGCCTTGTAATTTTGTGGCATCGTTACTTTTATAGGATATGAAAACCAGAACATTGCACTGCCCCTCAAAGGAAAGTGAGCCAGACAAGTCTAGTAATTCCATAGTCTAAACCGAGTTAAACAGATACGCACAAAACCAGATAAACAGTGAAAACTGTGGGTTTACTTTTTTTTCCCTTTCAATTCCAGACACCAACAGCGATAGCAGTGGAATCGCTAGGGATTGTTTAAAATATATAATACCATTTTCCTTTAATTTGACTATAACTAATAGATGGGCCAATCCATCTGTGCATTTCTCTCAAAATGAAGCTTATGTTAAGGCACATTTCCCTCTCGTCTGCAAGTAAAGCTGTGAAATCTGTGTGAACAGGAGCTTTCATTCTTCTGCACTTTACCCCTGCCTTCTCTGGATCACTACGGGCTTTAAAAATTTCAGTCATGCATCCTGTTCCTGGGGCGGCCTCACTCTGCTAATTGCCATTTAGTTCACGGCGAAATAACTGCGCTAATGACTTCAGCAAGGTCCAGATGTTCTAGGTCAGACAGACGGGAAATATTTCTGATCTGAATTCTTCTGCTCATACAAACCCCTGGAAACGGCCACCACGGCCTGACAGAAGACCAGGGGCACCAAGTCTGATGTCCTCCTGTTGGGCTCTGCCCAGTGGGAAAGGTTTATTATCTGTAACACCCCCTGCACTGGGTTTCCAGATTCCACTTTTTGCACCAGATAAACATTTGCTGAGAGCAGCCCTGAGGAGAAGGACTTGGGGGGTGATGGTGGATGAGAAGCTCGACGTGAGCTGGCAACACGTGCTGGCAGCCCAGAAAACCAACCCCATCCTGGGCTACATCAAAAGCAGCGTGGCCAGCAGGGCCAGGGAGGTGATTCTGCCCCTCTGCTCTGCTCTGGTGGGACCTCACCTGGAGTGCTGTGTCCAGCTCTGGAGTCCTGAGCACAGGAGGGATATGGACCTGTTGGAATGGGTCCAGAAGAGGCCATGAAGATGATTTGAGGGCTGGAGCACCTCTGCTGTGAGGACAGGCTGAGAGAGTTGGGGTTACTGAGCATGGAGAAGACAAGGCTCAGAGCCTCTTCCAGTCCTAAAGGGGCTACAGGACTAGTAGGGAGGGACTCCTGATCAGGGAGGGGAGCCATAGAACCAGGGGAAATGGTTTTAAACTGAAAGAAGGGAGATTTAGATTAAATATTAGGAAGAAATCCTGTGAGGGTGGTGAGACACTGGAAGAGCTTGCCCAGAGAAGCTGTGGCTGCCCCATCCCTGGATGGGTTCAAGACCAGGTTGGATGGGGCTTGGAGCAACCTGGTCTAGAGGGAGGTGTCTGTGCCCAGGGCAGGGGGGTTGGAAGTGGATGATCTTTAAGGTCCCTTCCAACCCAAACCATTCTATGATTCTATTCTGCTGCAGCCTACGTGCTCTGGAGCATCATCTGGAAGCTCTGTAGGTGAGGAGAAGCTTCCACACAGAGGCAATACTTGCAAAGCATCTGCTCTACAGGCCAATTTACTGTTTAAAGCGTTATGAAATATTTGGGCACATTTGTCCATTTATCCCAATTTCATGCAGTTTCAGACACCACTCCGGACCGGAAAACCTGAAACTTCACTGTCAACGTAAAAGCACTTCCACCCTGTGGCTGGGGCCTTCTCTGCAGTATGAGATCTCCACAGACGTAGCTTTCACAACAAATTTTTGCTAGGGGGGTTTATTCCAGCCACCTGAAAGATATAAGTTATACCCCTCAACGGAGCGTTTTGCTGGCTCAAGAACATTTACCAGAACCAACGATTTAATTAGTGGTATGTTTAATTTCTTCTCTTCCCTGTGCTCTCAGCTGACAACGTTGTGTAGGCAGAAGGTTTGAAGGCAGGCAGATCTGTTACTTTGGGGGA
Organism: Gallinago undulata; assembly: GCA_026546715.1. Taxonomy (NCBI): domain Eukaryota; kingdom Metazoa; phylum Chordata; class Aves; order Charadriiformes; family Scolopacidae; genus Gallinago; species Gallinago undulata. The sequence goes on from JAOTQQ010000023.1 coordinate 61,503,740, forward strand.
AGCTGTGTGATGGGCAGCAAATGATGGCTCCAGCCTTGATGGGGGAGCGGGGGGGGCTGAAGGAACACAGCCCTGGCGTGCGGTGAAGCAGCTTTCTCATGGACCCTGGGCAACGTCCAACAGCAACACACCAAAACCTGAGGTGGGATTTAGGGCTGCAGGTTGCTCTTACAGACGTTCTGCAGAGTCAAGGTGGGAGGAAACAGAAGACAACCACGAGTGAACTGAGCTTCTCAGTGATTTAAGATGCCTAAATACTCTCACTCAACATTCTCATTAGCCTTAAAAAAATCACAGCGATCGAAAAAACCTTCAGTTTGGCACCTTCCCACCAAACGCTGTCTTTGTGATCCAGATATTCCTCCTCCCTTGACCAACCAATGCAGATTATTCCTCTGTTAACACCCTACAATTATGGTGACTCCTGGGAGGGCGAGACAGAAAGGGAGAAAGGCTCAGGGTAGGGGAGAGCAGATTTTATTCTCTCTTACACGTCGTTAATACCATTGTCAGCTAAATAATTTAATCATCCTCATTATAAATGCAACACAGAAAGAACACAACTCGATTCCAGGTGGGATCCGCAGCACTGACAATTTTTAAGAATATTGTTTAAAGTAGGCAAATTTGATCCAGGGCCATTGAAGGGATAAATTCGGAAGACCACCAGCTCATTTTTCCAGAATCCCTTTTGCAAATGTAATGGCACTTTAATGGAAGTTACACTATATATACACGCACGTAAACACGAGAAAATTAGTGTATATTGGTTATGATAATGTTTTCTGCTGGGTACTGAAAAATTACTGGTAAACCACTTAATAACTATGTAAAGTCTTATAATACTGTCAGCTGAGTGGTTTTCCTGCTCGAAGGGGAGACAGCAGGTTGCATTCAGGGGCTGTTCCTGTGAATTTGACTGCTCTTAGTCGTTACCTGTTCGTGGTGACACGAAAGAGGGTGATGACACAGAACCCACCCTCTGCTCTGCCAAAACCATGCAATAGTTTTGGTGCTGTAGGTGAGAGAAAAGGCCATAAAGGATTTTTTTGTGTGTGTGTTTAATTTTGAAGCTTCGGTTTTACCCGAGGATGAAGGAGCCTGAGCATCTCTGCCACAGCTGGATCAGGAGTGCTCCAAGCTCTTTTTTGACAGCATCATTACTGTACTGAAGTTACTAAGAATTTGCTTACCTCAGTATTGACAAATTAAATGATTCAGAAGAAATTAATTGGGAAGCTCTTCCCTCTTTCTCTCCTTCACGTGGCTCACCATTTGGATTGGAGCTGCATCTCCCCTGAACCACATCGATCTAGAGAAAAAACAAGTTAAGTTTAGGGTAGTTCTGCACTTTGTAGGGTCACTTTGTTTTCTGTGTGCAGTGAAAGCAAAATTGTGCACCTTCCCTAGAGTTGGACATATTTGTGGCTTTTCCCATAGGACATATGGCTGGATACATCTCCAAGTCCTAGCAGCAGGTTTGTCATAAAGGTGGGCACACAGTCCTGACTCCTCCTTTTTATGAAGGTGGGAGAAAATTAATGTCCCCTACATCTTTCTGAGTTCTTCAGAGGAGAGAAAACACCTTAGCCATTACTTTTTAAAACGTACCATCCTGAGTAAACACGTTGTGTAAGAACTTCTGTTGCAATTAGCTGTTTTCATTCAAAAGAAGATTATTTCTAAGATGAAATAATCACAGAATCACATGGAGTTGAAAGGGATCTCTGGAGATTATCTAGTCCAACCCCCTGCCAGAGCAGGTCCACCCAGAGCAGGTCCCACAGGAACGTGTCCAGGTGGGTTTGGAATGTCTCCGGAGAAGGAGACTCCACCACCTCTCTGGGCAGCCTCTTCCAGGGCTCTACCACCCTCAAAGTGAAGAAATTCATCCTCATGTTTAGGTGGAACTTCTTATATTCATGTTTGTGCCCATTTCCTCTTGTCTTGTCACTGAGCACCACTGAGAAAAGACTGGCCCCATCCTCCTGACACCCTCCCTTTAAGTATCTATAAGCATTGATCAGATGCTCCAAACCTCATTCAAGTTTCTTTACCATCCAATAAGCCAATAAGGATGAAGGGCCCAACTCTGTACGTCTACTTGCTCATTCTTCCTTTAAAAGCAGGGGCAGATACAGTCTGCTCACATTTACTGGGGTATCTTCAGCGTGTCTTACCAGCCGTGGGGGTTTGCAGTCTGGTGGACTGCAGCTGGAGCTTTGGGGCATCTCCAGCTCGCACACCGAGAGCGAAACTGCAACTTGGAAGAGTTTTTAGATGGTTGTGGTCAGGGCAAAGCGACCGTTCGGTTCCATGAACACGATATTTTTAAGCCCTGTCCCCGCCTTTGATCCCCTTCCAATGCCTCCCCCCAGGCACGGGGCGCCCACAGAGCACAACACGCTCCTTTCTCTGCGGGAATTCCTCTACGTACTTTTTTTTTTATTATTTTTTAAAGAAGGGAGATTCTCCACATTCTTATCAAATTTGGAGAACTGACAAATATTAGCGGCTGCTACTTAGACTGCACCATTACAAAACAAAACCATGGAAAAATAAAACTAAAGGTCATCAACTCAGGCTTTTTCCATAACATATTAACTCAAGGTTGCTTAAATGCAGGACTCTGACCCAGACCTGGCCTGAGGTAGCTTTGTTCAAGGTACCACCAAGGTATGCACACATCTGGGAGTGACCAGAAGCTCCATTTGCAGTTCCTGAGGAGAAGGCGCTTCATTTCACTCACCATTTTATATTCCTACCTTGAGCTGAGAGTAAGTGACCCCCATTTTTTGCTTTGCATTGACACTAAGGTGAGTCAGGGGTGATAAATCCATGTTGTAGTTACAAAGGTTTGATAAACCAGCCTTGAAGTCAGAAACAGAGACAACAAGGGAGAGATCGGGGCACTTAACCAGAAGGAATCGAGTAGCATCCTGGCATTTTGGTCCATGGACTGCTCCTGCATTTTTCTTTAGAGAGTCATTGAGGAAAAAGTAACAACCACAAAGTCCCAAGAAATTACTTGGACTTCAGGAATCAAACTTCTCTGTTCTCACTCCCAGCCCAGGATTGTATCCATCAAACTGCAGATCAGGATCTCCTCTACCTCCTCTCCTTCTTGCCCCAAGACTCCAGCATTCCTGGCTGCACAGGTCAGGGAGGACATGATCCACACAGAGAGACTGATCGGGTTGGATTAGATCCAAAGACAATAATCAGTAGAAATCACAACAGAAACTCCCTAACACTAGGGGAACAGCTAATAAAATGGACAGGTTTTTTGCTAGAATAAAAATAAACCCAATTAGACTATTTGGACTATTGAAGTCCAAATTCTTAAGGACTTCAGATTTTTAATGACAAATGAGTGTGAAACTGAAGTCAAGAATTAAACGGGTAGAGATAACACAAGTATCTGTGAGTATGGTCCCTCCCTCAAGGAGGGAAACACACACGCGTGTGCACACATGTATGTGTGCAGACATGTGCTGTGGGGGGGTCATGCAAGGAAAAAAAAACTATTTTCCTAGGCTCCCCAGGCAAAAGAAAATCAGATTATGGTGTATTTTATCTTAAGTAAGCAAATTGAACACTGGAAAACAACAATGTAGAAATTTCTCCTTTGTATCAGCGCAGATTTCTGAAGTATTAGACAAAAATATATTTTATAACACGACAAATTTGTAAATGTTTTCCAGAGTAAACCAAAGAATATTACCATAATCTGATGGAATACTTTTTTTTTTTTTAAAATATAGCTAAAAGAAAACACTAACTGCTTAATGCACGTGGTAGCTGCTGTCTTGACTTTATGCATCAAACAAATTAGCTCATGTTTAAAGCTGTAAGGATTTGTTTGGACTTCTCATAGTCTTTCTGTTTACCTTAATGTTACCCTACCATACTACCTTCTAAGGAAGGGAAGTTTACTTGGAAACGTTTATTTACTTTTTTCAGTTGACCACAATTCCTTGAGATAATTGTTTTAACATTGCCTTTATGGCTGGGCTGTTTCCAGCCTATGCAGCAGAGCAAAATTAGCTTGCAAGAACCTGCTGAATTTCTTTGTGAGTTTTCTCCCAGGCTCCAAACCTCTTAAAATGCTACTCTTTTCTTCCCCGAGGTCATTTTCTGATGATAGGAGCTAGTGGGCTTCTAAGCTCTCTACTCAAAGCATTTTCAAGGCATTTCCTTCCTATCTCTTCTTTGTTTTATGAATTTTCTCATGGCTACCCAAGCAGTTTCCACTGAGGTTCAGCACAAAGTTTCCCTGATGCCTGCTCAACAACTATCGATGAGCAGACTCCGGGTTTTCCGGGCCATTCAGATGCTGTAAATTACCTGCAGACTTGGGAACCTCTGCAGCCCCTCAGAGACAGAGAATGTGAGGGGCCACCACGACTCCCTCCAGGAATCAGAGCGACATCACATGGGTGGAACTTGGGTCGGTCCGAAAAAAATTGGTTCACGATCCAGCTATAAATCAGCTACCCACATAAAAATGGAAAAATGGAGTTGGTACAACCTGACACTCTCCCAAACCCAAACATTTCAGTGGTTGCATCATGACCATGTATCTCTAGTCAGCACATCGTACGACTACCAAAGTATAGGATGATCACAGAATCACAGCATGACAGGAGTTTGGAAGGGACCTCTGGAGACCATCTAGTCCAACCCCCTGCCAGAGCAGGGCCATCCAGAGCAGGTCCCACAGAAACATGTCCAGGTGGGTTTGGAACCTCTCCAGAGAAGGAGACTCCACCACCTCTCTGGGCAGCTTCTTCCAGGGCTCTGCCACCCTCACAGGAAAGAAGTTCCTCCTCATGGAACTTCTTATGTTCAAGTTTGTGCCCATTTTCTCTTGTCCTGTCCCTGGGCACCAATGAACAAAGACTGGCCTCATCCTCTTGATGAGAAGTAATTTGTATTTTGAGGGACTCTACCAAACATTCCATAGATTAAGCTTCTATTGCCTTTTGGGGTACAGCCCTATCCAGGACTGTCATCCATGGTACCTACATCTAACACAACGCAGTCTATGTTCTAAAGAGCTTCCAAACCAAGCAGATGAAACACGCAGCAGAAATAACAAGCCACGCTACCCTCACTCTTTGCAGTTGGTGAGCTGAGGGACGGATTTGCTCTAGGCTTCACAGTCAGCACTGGCAAAGCTGGGAAACGATCCAAGCCCCGTGGCCTAGCCATAAAACCACGCTTGCTCTCCTGGCACAGAGAGAAGCAGGAACATGCCAGAGATGTAAAGCAAACGCCAAGTTGCAGAATGGGCCCCTAAAGTATTTTGCTCCCTGGAGAGAGATTAAAGTCTTGCAGTACATATAAACACCTGCCTAATGATGACAGAACTGAATTTATTGCTTCATGCAGCAAAAATGCCTCAGAAATAAGATACTGGACTTGCTATTGAGATCATCCAAAACGTACCATGTGTTGCAGTTATCACAAACTTCAGGTGATCAGCCCAAGACATCTGCAGCCCATGGACTCTCTGGTGAACACCAAGGCACAGCTCGTAGAAACTCTGCCTGGGACCCTCCAGAGAGATGGTAAAGTAGCTGAGAGATGATAGACTCGAAAGAACACCTCGCTTCATGAACCTCCACCGCTACCCCAGCACAGCAGCTCCGGTGGAAGCACTGCCAAATGCCTCAGCTTATCACACTCGTAGGTTAGTGAAAACACATTTCTGAGGCTGGGATAATAACTTTGAACAGAGACCTTAACATGGAACTGCTGCACCTTTTCCTTGGGGAATCAAAGATCTTCTACAAGCACTTAAGCCACAAAGTGTTTCTAAAAGAAGAAAACTGGGCTTCAAAAAGTGGATCACAGGCAACATTTTAAACAAGCCTTTCTAATCCCTCTTGGTACATCCACATGCCATATCACAACCAGCATCTCTTGGAACAAGTAGTACCATGCACACACAAAAAAAGCTCTCCAGCTCTACTGGTGTGAGTTGGAATGAGTAAGGGTAATTTCCATTAAACCGTCTATACTAACTCTGACAGCGATGTTAAAGGTGAGGTACTGTAATTTATATATTGGCCATAATATGGTCAAAATCCCAGCATAAATGGCAAAACAATCTACACTGCAGTCATCTGATATTGTTGGATTTCGTTGCTCTTACACCAAAAAAAAAAAAAAAGGCTTTTTATTGATAGAAGATGTAATCAAGATGGTCAGTCTTGACTAAAGAGAGTTAATCATGCAGGTTGTGGAGGAACCATATTTGCACGTCATAAATTAGGTGAAAAAGATCCATGTTTATTTATTTTCATTTCTTCTCCTCTGGACAAAAATCCCTATTTTATTATCTGGAGCAACTGGCAAATATTTTAAAACGCAGTCCTTACAAATTACAAATTTAGCTTCACCCCTCAGATCTCGGGCCAACAACAGCTAAGAGAAAGAAAAAAACAAATAAATCCTTGCCCCTGCTCACCCTTTCACCACCTTCACGATTCTGTTCCTCTCAGAAAAACTTAAGAGAGAAGTGGTGAACTTTGCAAGTGTGCCGGCGGAGCCAGTGTGCACCGGGTATTTTAGATCAAAGGGAGAAACATCTTCTGAAATGCCAAGAGCTCCCTCACTGCTCTACCCCCAAAAAAAGTGCCAGCTCACCTTTTTCTGCTGGATGAAATACCATGGAGAGAGAAGAGCTGGTGTCTAGTATGGGTCACTAAAGACCCTACAGGGTGGACAAAAACCAACCTTCAGTTCCTTTGGGACGTAGTCCATCCTGGTTGCACAAAGGCAATATATTCGTGGGGCAGCGTGTGCCAAATTCAGCCCTGGGTTGACTTCTGTTTCCAAGCTGGATCAATAAGTGGTTCCAAGTGAAGTGCATCACAGCAACGTAATTCCTAAGATGACAAAGGTCCACTGCAAAATCAGAGGGAAAAAAAAAAAAAACCCACACACCTAGAGCTTTTCAAGAAGATTATCTTTTTAGTAAGATGCTTATTAAGATACTTTTTAATAAGTATCCAGAAAGCTAACTGGATTAGGTATGTTCACAGGTCTGATATTCTCAACTTAAATGATAGCAAAAAGGCTTATTGCTTCTTTTATTTCTATGACCTACCACCCTGAGCCACCTTCAGTGTCTGCTGGCCTTCAGTTTTCAGCCAGCTGCTATTCAAGCAGATTCCTGAAAACCTCTATCCCCTTGATTTCCAAAGGATTGAAGGAACCACCTCCGCTTCGTTTGCTTTCTCTGCAAGAGCCAGCAATCCCTTTTGTACATTTTGAGGGCTGTGACCATAAAACCAGAGGTTTTAGGCACTTCAGGCAGTTTCAGCACTCATGGGAGCGTGTCCATCGTTATCTTTTCCTATCATAAATGCCCCACAGGGTGAGACCAATGACTATCACCCCCTTTTATGTCTCCCACAGCGACTGCTGGAGAAGTTGTTTCAGGAGAGCGCGTGAAATGAGCCGCTCTCTGAGGTCCAAACCTCATACTTCTCCAGCATCCTGCTATTGGATTTCGGATGTCAAAGGCAACATTGCTGCCTATTCCCAAGAGTATCTGGTTTGCACCTTTTCTCCATTAATTTGTCTAATCCATTTTGAACACTCTAGATGTGTTCTGCCTCCACACTTCCCTGCAACGGCGATTTTATCACACGCTTTGAGGAAAGGCACTTTAAAAAACCTGGTTTATATTACATCCTATCAGTTTCAGTGGGTGTTCCCTGATCTACTGCTGTTGGATTTGGTAAACAAGTTTAGCACTCATCTTCTCGATTTTGCAAATCACCTTCATCTCCGCTCAGCCTTCTCTCCAAACCGAAGTGAGACCATAAACCTGCTATTACTTCCCTTTAATAGTTTCAGATGTCCTTTTCCATACCTTTTTCTCATCTTTTTTTTTTATAAGGAAAAAAACTGAGCTCTTCTTGAGATGTGGAGACAAATTGTATGCAATACTAGAGATGTCGAGGCAAGATTTTCTACAGCAGCAAAACATCATCTTTGGTGGTGTTCTCAATACCCTTCCTGATATGGACAATTTGGGCTGAAGCTGAATACTGAGCCAAGGATGGCAAAGAACTGCTGACTCAGCACAGCTCGGCTTATTCTAAAACACCACTAGAGCTGTTTTGGAGACGCCCAAATTAACTCCAGACAAAAGACTGGATCACACACCACCACCAGAGAGTGCCACGCAGAGATATTTGCTTGAGCCCTGGAAGATGTACGACTACATTTACATTTACAACACCACAGTGCACACACTCTGATGAGACCTGGCAGTCCCGTGCCCACCTGGGGTCCCAGCAATCACAGACCGTCCAAAAAAAGGGACAGGGCAACAGTCCCTCCTGTGCCTCTGAAATTACTTCAGAATGACACCTTTTATTTTGGGGAGCCCTCTGCTCTCCCTCCAATGTGTCCGGAGCTCTGTATCCATGTAAATACCATCTGAAGTCCATGTTCTACAGAGTAAATAATTATCACAGAATCACAGAATGATGGGTTTGGAAGGGACCTCTGGAGATCATCCAGTCCAACCCCCTGCCAGAGCAGGGTCACCCAGAGCAGGTCCCACAGGAAC
>JAOTQQ010000023.1:61522137-61549383 GCA_026546715.1 Gallinago undulata
CCCTCAGCCTCTCCTCACCAGACTTGTGCTCCAGACCCCTCACCAGCTCCATTGCCCTTCTCTGGACCTGCTCCAGCATCTCAAAATTGAGGAAGTTAAAACATTTCAATACACTTTCTCCATATTGAGGGAAGCCCAAATGGGAACAACTAACTTCCCCATACTTACAAGATGAAGTAAAAGCCAGACAACTATAGTTTTATTAAAGCAACAGGTTATCATCTTTATTTTTACTCATCCTTTTCAGTGAGTCCTTTTCACTTCGAGATCATCTCAAGCACTTCTCCCACCAATATCCTTCCTATTTCCCCTCCCACCCCCAGTAGCAAACTGGGAATAGCCCCCCACAAGGTTTAATGTGTACTGGTCTTAGTGCTTCACTGCACAAACCCTTCGTTTGTGAGAAAGTTGTACCAGCAGAAGTTTCTTACATTGAGTTGAGCTTAGAAGGGCAGTCTGTCTAAAGGAAGGAATCTAAGGTCTCCTAACTTCACATAAGGAATTTTATCCAAAACTCCTGGAAGATGTAGCTTCTGAACAGGATAAAGGATGCAGCATACTTGGATGTGCTTCTGTGTGCAGGAGTCAGACACTCAACATTATTAGCTAAACTAAACTGAGAATTAAAGGTTTTTCAATCATCTCTTTTAATTCCAATGAAAAATAAATGTTCTTACAAATCCCCCCCGTTCTCAGTGTTTAGAAACCTCCAGTAACCAAAACTGGACCTGCCACTAAGGCTCTCATCTAGACAAGTAGATTTGCTGCCATTTCAACTACATTCAAAAAACATCCAAACGGAAAATGGTCTTAACATGTCTTAACTTCTATTTGTAATAGAAGCTGGACATGCACTAAAATGTTAAGACCTACTTGAAATCCTCTCCTGAGAAATTCAGACAAGAGTGAACATGTAAGTTCACCACGAGGTTATGGTTCTGGGTTTTTTTACTGGACATGGAAGAGGTGACTATACTTAAGTGTCCCCAAAAATCGCTACTGCAGGAACCTCTCCTACACCCACATCGCTCAGATCCAGCTACTAGAAAGCCAGGACAAGGTCAAAACCAAGAGACACTCCAAGAGCTTTAATGAGAGCTGCAAGTGCATCTGAGCCCAGCACCTGGAGAAGATCCCTACCTTAACACTACAGGAGTAATTTGGGATATCAAAAAAAACTGGGGGGGAGTCCATAAGGAAAATTCAAGCTTAAGAACCTGAGAAGTGAAAAGAAACACACATTTCCCATCTCCTACAGGTACTCAGCCCAACAAACTTACCTTCCTGTCCTCCTTACCAGCATAATGGAGCAATTCCTTAGGACTCCTTAGAGCTGCTCCACAGGAAATGTAAGATATTGAAAACAACTTGCAGGAAAGAAAAAAAGAAATCTTGAATTCCAATCCCACCTTACTGTTAAAAACACATCCAGCTACTCGGGAAGGCAAGACACCGAGCAAGTCACAGCTCAACACTGCCTTGAGAAGTGAGATCTCCACTGCTTGGCTACTGAGAACTAGAGGATCAGGTGTAGAATTACATGATAATACTCTAAATCTAATTGTATTTGCTTCAGAATTGAAGAGGGAGCAGGGAGAACCCAACAGAACATACCTTATGTGAATTAAGTGCCCTAAATAAATTATGAGAGCATTTAGAAGTTCCTGCAGCATCTCAGAAGACTTGGGTAACGGTTAAGGCTGTTTTCCTCATTCGGTTCAGTAGAGGGAGCCAAAGTTTCATCACAGATGCAGCAGCACTTCAGACTTTTCCCTAAATAGCTACACAGGAACCAAACACCCCCAAACTAAGGTACCAACAGGGTTTTGGGGATTGAGAAGCTGTCAAAGTTCAGTAGATCAAAGTTCTTTCACCTTCCAATGTTCTCTTTGCAACTCAGAGAACGATTCCATAGATACCCACCCATTAATCACACATACACGTCACGTTAAAATTTTATTTTCCATTCATTTCTTGCACTTGAAGTACTCTTCGATGACATCTTTGGCCTGAGATTCCTTGCCATAGTCCTGTAACACAAGATAACCCATTAAATAACACACAGACCCACTCAGAATTTTACAACTGAGATTCTGACACTTTATCAAGGCATTCCCAAAATACCAAGCAAGTAACCTCAAGCCATATCCCAGCCACTGTCCCTTTGTTCTCTAAAAAAAGACTAGTCTCAAAGTGTAACAGTCATCAGTATGGAACCTAACAAATTAATTTCTGCTTAAAGCAAGCAAAATAAAGCAGGTGAAACAGTGGCAAAAGCATGGAAACACATGCAGAAGGAATCAGTCTTTATTGGGAAGATGTAGCCATCTCTTGGGACCTCAAAGACAACAAAAAAGTCCTCAAGGCTCGTACTGTGGCTTCAATTTACCAGTGTCTTTTAAAAAGAGTGCTCCGCAAAACATTTTCAAGTTGAGCAGAGACATTGAACTGGCATTTTTTTCTGAAGCAAAACTTCATCTCATTACTTAAAATGTCTTTCCTTTAATGCTTACTGACAAGTGGGCATAGATACTTGAAAGGACACAACCATTAACCCACGGGATATTTTCAATAAATATGAAAGGGAGTATAGAACAGGGAGTTAATGGGAGGAAGCACCAACAGTGGAGAACAACAGTTTAAAAAAAAAAAATCTAAGAGCTCTAATAGTCCCTTATTTAAAGCAACCTTATATTTGCTGTTAGTTTTCAGAAGACAAGAAATAAGCTATAATTAGCATCATCTTACTTTGACAACCACGCAACTGCAGCCCACTACTTTACGGGGTTTTCCTTCTCTGTCGATCTTGCAGAGACCAACCCACTCACCCAGCTTCTTGTTATCATCAACCTGTGTGAAAACATTGCACCACATTAGGACTAATTGTTTCTAGTACAACTGGGTTCAGCAAAAAAACCACAGTGTATTAAGTATTGGGTAATGGAGGGATGCTTTCCTCAAGTATCAGTTTGTAGTGCAGCAAAGTACCAGGGCTACAAAGATCAGGGGCCTAGAACATCTCTCATGAGGAAAGACTGAGGGACTTGGGGCTTTTTAGTCTGGAGAAGAGAAGGCTGAGGGGGGATTTGATCAATGCTTATAAATACTTCAAGGGTGGGTGTCAGGAGGATGAGGCCATCTTTTTCCGGTGGTGCCCAGGGACAGGACAAGAGGGAACGGGCACCAAATTGAACATAAGAAGTTCCATCTTAACATGAGGAGGAACTTCTTTCCTGGAAGGGTGGCAGAGCCTTGGAAGAGGCCGCTCAGAGAGGTGGTGGAGTCTCCTTCTCCAGAGGCATTACAAACCTGCCTGGACACGTTCCTGTGGGACCTGCTCTGGGTGGCCCTGCTCTGGCAGGGAGTTGACTAGATGATCTCCAGAGGGCCCTTCCAACCCCATATCATTCTGGGATTCTGTGATTATAGTTTAAGTATTTTAAAGTCACATTGAGGCCCCTCTCATCCTCCACAGCCACCTGCCACATTAATTTTATTTCTTATTATATAGTACAGAAATATTCATTTCACCTTTGCAAAATACCTAATACACATCCTTTACCATTTACACCCACAGTTTTCATACTCCTATGACCATCACACAGAATTAAAAACCTTTGCTGCTAAGACAAATTTTGCTTCATTAAACCATATACAGCGTTACAGCAGAGTGGTTCAAAGGTTCAGCTCCCTATACACTCAAATTTAGAGCTTATATTACAGGGTAACTGTTCCAAACTTGTGTGTCAAATTGCAACACTCACCTTTATTAGGTTTATCTGATGCTCTGCACAAAGTGCTTCAACTAATTTTACATACGTGGGTTCATCACAATTTGAAGCCAGAACGCAAAGATGGGCTTGGCGCCTAAAAAAATAAATGGACACTTAGAAATGTAACTTTAAAGACTGCTTAAACTTTCTTTAATACTCAAAACTGTGAAGAACAGAATTTAGCACATGCATTTCTAGACAATCACTTAAGTTTCTTCTTGGTTTTGAGATACCACATGCTTTTGAAATACTAGGTGTATTTTTGAAAAGATCTATTACTTTTTTGTCATATATGTAACAAAATGCACATTGTCAGCTTTATTACCAGATTCTACTCCAGTTCTGGAAGCTTTTTAAAATACCACTGAATAAACTTTCAGCCATTGGAAAAAGATCTGGATTGGACCAGATAAATACTAGATCTTGCAGAGACCATATCTAGACCAATACTAGATGTCATAAAGAACTGGTGCCACTATTAGAAAGCAACCAAGTTACAAGTTGCTTTTTCTTGTTCACCTCAGACTGAATCATTTAACATTAGAATTTTAATTACTAAAAGCTTGAATTTCCAGGCCAAGTTGTCATAAGCTCTTTAGAACAATCTTTTCCACTTACCTTCAAAGAAGCTGTTATGACAGGGCCTCATTTCTAATTAGGATCTTTGTATAGTGTGGTACAATGTTAAGAATACCAAAGGGACACCTGACAACAAGAAGAGCTGTGTAGGTCTTCTGTGCTTAACCTAACGCATTTTGACCACTGCAAAGTTTTCTCTACAGCCTTCTTCATCATGAGCTTCACCAGAACACTTCAGAAAGCACCTTGTCTTAAAGCTTTTGGCATACAGGTTTGTCAGACTGCAAGTCTCACTCATAAGACGAGTGAAGGGGTATCCGACAAATGCTGAAGTCATCACCCAAACACTGTAGCATTACACTTAAACACTGTTTATTCTTAAAAGTATATGCCTACAGACACAGAGATGTGTGTATGGATATATATACCCATATATATAGTACTTCACTAAACCAAGAAACCATAACTAGTTACCTTGGTTGGCACGTGGCATATAGGAAAGTCTAGTATTATTTTGATATTGTACTAATACAATTACTTACAGATGCAGTATCAAAAAAATGAAGCTAAAAAAAGTAAATGCAAGCTATGAATTTCAGTTTTTCCTTATAAGAACTAAGGCAACTCTTCCAGGTTCGAGTCTGACATAAATAGTAACCATCCCAATTAAAATTCTTAGGAAGTTTTGGGAAGAATTCATCTTGTCTTGAAACACAAGATTCTCAAGCTCCATATTTCCATGAGTACATACTGCAAGCACCATTCTGTTTTTTTTTTTTTCCCATAAAACCAATTCACAAGAAAACTCAATAGCACTGGTGTCACAGAAAGACAAAACCTAACAGACTAGATGCTGTTATTCTTTAGTCACCAAGTTTAGTGTCTGTATCATTCTGTATTTTAAGATCACAGGTAAAGCCTCAAAACAGATAACACAAGACAAAATTCATTGGCAGAAAAAAACACATTATTGCAAGAGCTTTTAATTGAACACACAGACAGAGTAAGCACTGCACGTGTTCAATATAATGCTCTGAGGACTGAAGCACCTCTCTTATGAAGACAGGCTGAGAGAACTGGGGTTGTTCAGTCTGAAGAAAAGGCTCTGGGGAAACCTTAGAGTCCCTTCCAGTTCCTAAAGAGGCTCCAGAGAGATGGGGAGGGACTCCTGATCAGGGAGTGGAACCCTATGAAAAGTCAAAATGATTTTAAACTGAAAGAGGGGAGATTTAGATTAGATCTTAGGAAAAAATTGTGTGCTAAGACACTGGAAAAGGTTGCCCAGAGAAGCTGTGGCTGCTCCATCCCTGGAAGTGTTTAACACCAGGTTGGATGGGGCTTTGAGCAACGTGGTCTGCTAGGAGGTGTCCCTGCCCAGGGTAGGGGGTTGGAACTGGATGGTCTTTAAGGTCTCTTCCAACATAAATCATTCTGCGATTTTAACACACCTCACCCAGTTTTGCTATTCACCACAGACGAAGTGGGTAAACAACACTTACTTGTCCAAGGCTTTGGCTGCTTCTCGGATACCACGAGCAAGGCCATCATGGATAAGAGCAGTCTTCAGCACTTCTTGGAGGGCGGTGTTGACATCCATTACACCTCCAGCAGTAATGCTAAAGAGAAAACAGATATCACCCTCACCCTGCCAACATCTTACAACTAGAAGCCAAAGCTCCCCATTCACCTGCAAGCCTCCAATCGTAAAAAAAAAAAAGCACAGAAGAAAAGCGAAGTAAAGAACTAGACCAAAAGTGAAATTAAAAAAAAAAAAAAAAAAGAGTAATTTAGAAGAAAATTAGAAGACTAAACGTTCCTGGCGAGCCAGCCGGCCTAGCTCTCTTCAGGATCCCTCACCAAGGGAAGCCACGCACGCCGCCAGCCTGACCCACACCCGGCCTCCCCCCCGCAGGAAGCATGCGGCAGCTCCACGGCGGGGCCTACCAGGCCCAACACCGAGCGGACGCCCCACGGCGCGGTAGGTGAGGCGAGAAGGCGGCCCGGCCGGCCCCACCGCCCCCAACCGCCGCCCCGGCCCCGCTCACCCTTCCTCGGCCATGGTGCTCTCGGTGGGTGCTGCTCCCGCCCGGGTTCCTGCTGCAAATACAGACACAGGCCGCCCAAATGAGTGGCGCCGGCCTCCCCGGAGCCCCCGCCCGGCCCGCTCCCGCCGCGATGCCCCGCCGGCGGCGGGGATTCAGCGGGGTAGGCCCCAGCGCCATCACGTTTACTCACCCCGGCCCCGCCGCCAGCCGCCAGAGAAAGAGGGGGGCGGGCCTTCCGCCTCGCGCTCTTATAGCTCGCTAGGACCCCAGCGTGCGCGCGCGCGGGGACGGGCTGTCCGCGGTGCTGCCTGATCCGCCGTCTCGTCCCCGCCCCGCCTCTCCCCCCTCCCACACCCCCCCGCGTAGCCATGGAGACGGCGGCGGGGCCGCCAGAACAGGTCCGGCCGCAGGGCCTGTAAAGCCAACGCCAAGAGCCGGCTAGGGGCCACCTAGAGCTAGGGGCCACCGGGGGCTGGGCCCCGTCGTCTTCCCTTGGGCAGTAAGGGCGCCTGTTGCTGGCTGAAGGCGGTGTGGCCTCAAATGGCAGCGTTCCTCAACACCTGGAGGCCTGCAGGGAGATGGGGAAGAAACCTGACTGAAATCTCCGCTGTAGGGGGGAGCTGCCGGACTTAGCTGTACCTCGGAAAATTAAAAAGTGCGACCGAACGTGACCATCAGGTGCTCACACTCGTCACGCGTGTATGTTGAACATGGTAAGTTTCATCTAAACATGAGGAGGAACTTCTTTCCTGTGAGGGTGGCAGAGCCCTGGAAGAGGCTGCCCAAGAGAGGTGGTGGAGTCTCCTTCTCTGGAGACATTCCAAACCCACCTGGACACGTTCCTGTAGGACCTGCTCTGGGTGACCCTGCTCTGGCAGGGGATTGGACTGGGTGATCTCCAGAGGTCCCTTCCAACCCCATAGCATTCTGTGATTATTTGAGAAAATTTTGAGCTCATCCTTTGCTCAGTGTTGCTGTGATTTCTGCTTTACTGAAGCCGGCCCAGAGGAATAAGAGGGGTTAGTAATAAGTAACCAAATAGTTCTCTCCGATCAATAATTAGGAACCACATGGAAATGGTGAGGTACAACATGAAGGAAACTCATCGGCTGTAATAAAACGAAACTGTTTTAGCCATGCAAATAATGACTACAACGATTTTCTCTCCATGCTGCCTTTTGTAGCACAGCAGTGCCTCAGATGACATTCTCAGAGACAATTTCTCAGGTCCTTTCTGTGGTCTTGCTTTAACCCAGTTAAACCTTGGAAAGGCTTCAGTTCCTGAACATTTGTTATCAGCTTTTTTTTCCCTTCCAACCCCTACCATTCTGTCATTGATGAGTGATTCAGTTGATCTGTGGGCCTGCAGTGTGGCCACCACACTTCCAACATGTTACTTGCTCCGGTGCTGTCGGTCTGACACAGGACTTTGTCAATCCCAACTGTTTTAGGCTTGACAATCTGGGCAGTCTGCACATTGCCATCTTTGCAAAAAAATACGTAGTGACGAAATATAACAAAAAATAGGTGACTGATATTGATAGCTGTGGTTTGTTGCTAGTCCAATCAGGCACATTTGTCACCAACGTTGTCGGTCACCTTTTCTACAAGATGTCCTTTGATCTTCCTGGTGTCACCAAGTGGTAGCCTGTGGGCTAAATTGAAGAGGTGAGAAGACACTGTCCACGCAGTGTCCCACCGGGGCTGATGATGGCAGGGGTGGACACAGAGGGACTGCTTAGGTAGCTCAGAACTGCCCCACGGGTCTCCAAGGTACATATGGCCACCTCCAACTACAGCTGGAAACTCTGAACTGCAACCCCAGTTGCAAAACCCTGGTGGGTTGCAACCACTGCGACCCCAAGACAGGAATTTAGCAGCTCCTGTGGGACATTTGGCCACGACTTCTCCCCTCCTTCCTCCACAAGATGTTGCTCAGAACCCAGAAAGCATGCAAACACACACAAATTATAATGCCCACCTTCTTTCCCTCTCCCCAGGGACAATGTTCTTCCCTGTATCCACGTATCCCTTTGTGGGAAACTAACGGAAGGTTGGTGAGGAGGATTGTAAATGCACTCGAGTGACTTGCAGCTGAGGTGTCAAAAAAAGCACATACATGAATTGTTGCTTAGTCCTGTGTGTTTGGCAAGTAAAACATTTGTGTTTTTAGATACCACGGGGCTGTGACAGCCTTAGAGGCACCCTGTCGAACATCCTTGAGCTTCCTGCCCCGCTGTGGGAAAGATCAAAGCACGGTGGTGAACCACCCGTGCGAGTCCCTGTGCGAAACCAGCAGGTTCAGTGATCCTCTGGCACGGACCGAGCTGTTTCAGGGATGCCCTGGTTGGCGAGGTAACGAAAATAAATTAACTCTTCGCATTTCATCTGTGGTTTTCTGGTTGTTTCGGCATCCCCCCCGTGCTGGCTCACACGCATTTGATCTTCTTGTGCCCCTTAAAAAGCCCTAAAGATGTGGAATCCATAGAGGAGGTCTTGTTCTGAGCGGAATAATAAATAATTATCTCCTTCAAGGACACCAAAGGGTAGTAACAACTTCGTCGCCAGCCATCAGTGTTCGGATAAGTGCAATATACACTCTGACCAGGAGATGGCAGTATGCGCACGTTAAAGATTTGTATTACAGCAAAAGTCATGTTTATCACCCAATATTCTAGAAGCAGAACACGCAAAAAATATCTTTTTTTTTTTTTTTCCCTAGCCGAGTTGCACGAAAACAAAGCTGCGCCAAGATAAAAGCTACGGATGTGGAGAGGGGGAGGTTTGCCACGGCACTGAACGCTGCGCTGAAACGTTGGTATGGCACAGCAGGCGTGCGTTGTTTGTGTGTAATGATTAATGGAAGGGTGTCACCCTGTTTGAAAGTCCACTCCGCGGGCACCGTGGGCTAACGTGAGCTCAGCCTGGGCACTCTGCGGCACTGTTGGCACTACTCCACCTGCTCCACATTTCTGTCCAGATTCCGACAAGGGATAGCGAGTTGCTTAACCTCTCTTACTGTCTCTTGGGAGTCACAGCGTCCCTCTAGTATCCTCCTGGTTAAATGCTGGCAGAGAGCCACGGGGCACCACGTATTTAAGTCAAGGATTGCACCCACTTGAGGGTGGGTGAGCAGGGGTACTCTGCTTGTGCAGAGTGCCAGAGAATGGGAGCCCTGCCTGGGTTCTAGAGAGCCGGGGGGGGTGTCAGTGCAAACCCTGCCCCAGCAGAGGAACCTTGTCCTCCCTCAAGATTTGTTTATCTTATAAACACCACAACATGCTGTGTATAAACTTGGATCTGGGGTCGGGAAAAGTAAACACAAGCTGCTGTCACATGACATTGACAGAATGACTTTAGATAATTGTAAGCGTTAATAAGGTCTCCCCTCAGCCTTCTCCAGGATAAAGATTCCCAAAGAGTTCTGAAATCATAAAGATTTTTGTAAAGGGTGGTCTGTTTTTATCTGTTTTCTTGCCTTTTCACAGAAGTCTTGCTCCCCAGCCCAGAGGGGAGAGATGTGTATTTCCCAAGTAATGGGCTCAGGAGAGCAAGGGGTGTCTGTGTCAAGTTTCAAGCGCCTGGAGAAAGGATGGTGAGACCAATTCTGGGGTCCCAGAAAGAGGACAAACTCTGGCACTTTAATACCAATTAGAAAAGGAGACAGACTTTGGTGCTGTGATAACTGAAGAAAACAGAGTGCTGCTTTTCATTGCTTTCCACCAATTCTGCAGTAGACTCTCAACGGATGTGGTTATCGTGTGGTTGCATTAGAGTAATTTTAAACTCTTTCCAAATGCCTGTGTGCAGCCCCTGTGACTTTGGGCAAAAGAAATAGTAAGAAATGCAAATAAGCACTGGCTAAGTGATTTCTGGACTGTAATGCAAAAATATTTCTAAGATGTTCCATCAAACAGTATCTTCTGGTGATAATGAGCAGTGCGTCAGTAAACGGTGTGCACGCAGAGGGAGTTCACAGCCCCCTTTCATTACTGGAGCCGATAATCGGTTCCTGCTCATCACAGGACATCACTTCAGCCTTCTGCATGCATTGCCTTTGTGGGAATCTGACTCCATAGGCTTCACGGGATTATTCATTATTCGCATGTAATTATTAATGAGAGGAGGACTGGGTCTAGAAAGTAGTTGTTATCAGAGTGAGAGCCTGGGCTGAAAAGAGCAAGTAGTTGGGAGTGAAAAATACTTCAGTTCCTGAACATAATTGACTGTCTGTCTTTAGCCACAAAAGGAAAGCTTTGTTCTCCCTCCACAATTTAAGCTCTCTCTACAAGTTCATAGAATCACAGAATGGTTTGGGTTGGAAGGGACCTTAAAGATCATCCAGTTCCAACCCCCTGCCATGGGCAGGGACACCTCCCACCAGACCAGGTTGCTCCAAGCCCCATCCAGCCTGGCCTTGAACCCCTCCAGGAATGGGGCAGACACAGGTTCTTTGGACAACCCCTTCCAGGCTCTCACCACCCCCCCAGCAAAGAATTTCTTCCTAAAATCTAATCTGAATCTCCCCTCTTTCAGTTTAAAACCATTACCCCTCACCCTATGGCTCCACTCCCTGATCAAGAGTCCCTCCCCAGCTCTTCTGGAGCCCCTTTAGGGACTGGAAGGGGCTCTAAGGTCTCCCCAGAGCCTTCTCTTCTTCACGTTCAACTGTCTCAGCCTGTCCTCACAGCAGATGTGCTCCAGCCCTCAGAGCATCTTTGTGGCCTCTTCTGGACCCATTCCAACCGGTCTGTCCCTCCTGTGCTGAGGACTCCTGGACACAGCACTCCAGGTGGGGTCCCACTAGAGTGGAGCAGAGGGGCAGAATCACCTCCCTGGCCCTGCTGGCCACGCTGCTTTTGATGCAGCCCAGGATGGGGTTGACTTTCTGGGCTGCCAACACATGGGTTGCCAGCTCACGTCGAGCTTCTCATCCACCAGCTCCCCCAAGTCCCTTTCCTCAGGGCTGCTCTCCAGCCATTCTCCACCCAGCCTGGATTTGTGCCTGGGATTGCCGCGTCCCAGGTGCTGGACATTGCAGACTTGGCCTGGTTGAACTTCATGAGGTTCACATGGGCTTCAAGCCCATCCTAGTCCCTCTGGATGCCATCCCTTCCCTCCAGCGTGTCGACCGCCCCACGCAGCTTGGTGTCATCAGCAAACCTGCTGAGGGTGCGCTGTAATTAACTACACCTGGGATTTACGCTTCCACAGGGAGGCTTCCCCCTTGCGGCAAACACCGTTCCACCGCACGGCTGCATCCAGCCCATTCCCACATGTTCCCGGGGCTTTTTTTTAACGGTGGCTTCTCCGCTTCCCTTCACTTGGAGCCTTGTGGCAGCCGCCGGTGCCCTACGACACCTCACCCCCGCGGCCGCCCTCCCGGCCTTCTCCCGGCGGCGTGTGACGAGGCGCCGCCCGGCCCGGCCCGGCCGCCCCCACAGGCCCGAGCATGCTCAGTGGCGGCGGCCGGGGCAGGCACTTAGTCTGACTTAAGGCTGCCGGACGGGGTGTGCGGGGAGGTACCGCACCGCACCGGTCATCGCTAGGTTCCGTCGTTCCTTCCCTCATGAGCACCGGGGCGGCGGAGGGCGCGGGGAGCCAGCGGCCCCCAGGTGGGAGCCGGCGGCCGCCGCTGCGTTTCGGCGCCGGTGCCTGACGGCGCGACCTGGAAGAGCCGCTCGGCGGGGCTGGGGATCTGCTCCGGGAAGGGCAGGTCGGGGAGAGGGAATTGTCCCCGAGCTTGTGTCCCGGGGATGTCCCCGTGGGGTTCCGCGCACCCACCGGCAGGCCTGCGGCCGGGGCGCGGAGGGGCGGCCCCCCCCTCCCCCTTCTCCTTGAGGCTTGATGTGGTATCCCGGAGGCGGAAGGGTAGAAGTTTTGTGGGGATTTCAATTCTCCAACCCTGTTTGCAAACTGTAATTCCTTCTATCAGTTTATAATGCTATGATTTTTTTTATTTATTTTGCGTTTTAAGATGATGGCGTGCCCGCAGCAGCCGGTGAGGCGCCGAGGCGGCTTACCCGAGAGCAGCTCTTTACCCTGGTTTCGGCAGCTTCCATAAACTTCAGCTCAATGATATGTTATTCGATCCTGGGACCCTTTTTCCCTTCGGAGGTAAAGAAACAACTTAGCTGGCGACTCTCTAGATCACCTTTTGCACGCTGGAAGTCTTAAAAGGATCTTGAATGCTGCAGGACCTTCATGGCTGGCCATAAGCTCCCAGTGAGGCTTGCCAGTTGTGGGAATTCATAGCGACGGCTCGGTGCTGGCTAAAATAGATTAGAGTGTGTGTAATGGTGACCTGGATCCTGCCCGTGGACTGATTTCATCTTCCCCGTGGCTGCAGAGAAGGCAGCAAGCTAATGAAATGAGATAGAAGTTGAGACTTGGAGAAGTGAAATAGCATTTGCCCGGGGTTGCGTTGCAGTTTGGTAGTAGATTGGAGGTTAAAAACTCTGCCCGTGTCCTGGCTTGAATTTCAGTGCCTTAGCCACTCAGTGACTTCTTATTTATAGCTCTCTCTCTGTTAACTCATGCTGGGCCATCAGCCACAGTGTTAAACTTCCTGGCCTAGCAACTGGAGGTAAAAAAAAAAAAAAAACAAACCCAAAACCCAAACTCTGCTTATGTTGACTGAATACAATGTTTAAATATAGGATGGGGGTAAAAATGGTTGTGGTGCTTTCACAGCAGTCATCCATTTCTCTTACGAACAAATTGTTCCCAAGTATTAACAAAGAAACACTGAGATTATTTTTATTCTACACATTCTGATGTACAGCTTATACCCAAGTCGGTGTGTTTTGCCAGTTGGATAAGCCAGAAACTTACATGGTGCTTATTGCAGGGAGGCACAATATGGTGAAGGTAAGAGATATCTCTGTTCACTGCGTGAGGGATCAAAGCTTAATAGTTAGAAGCCACCTGCATAAAAGCTAGTCACTTGTTCCGTAGTTCAGCAAACACAGCACGGTGTTTCTGTTCCTTGAGGAATCACTGCTGCTTTTACTTTGGTTACATACAGCTTAAATAGGAGTACAACGTGCCGTTAAATTGCTGTGTCTTTAAATTACCTTATGAGCCCCTACTGTCTTTGAGGAAGAAAATGGCTTTGTAACTGCACAAATTAAAAAAAAAAAAAATTAAAATAAATGTACAGACACGGATGTTACCTCAAGAATTTGCCTCTAGCTTTACGCAGTTGTGATTTTTTTATTTTTTTTTCAGGCAGAAAAGAAAGGTGCCAGTAACACCATTGTTGGTATGATTTTTGGATGTTTCGCCTTGTGCGATTTCTTTACTTCTTTAATCTTGGGAAATTATGTAAGTATAATTGAAACTGTAACTTCTTTCTATGCTAATACAGGTTGGTTACACAGAGACAGTTCTCTAAGGCTGAGAGATGTCTCTTTCAGGTTTTTGTCTGCAGTAACTGGATCCTGGCCAGTCACTCTGAATCTGATCTAAATCTTGTCAGTACACTTTAAAAAGTACCCTTGTACAGTTCTTGCAGGTAGCACAGCGTGGTGGGCACATAGCTGTCTTGTTTCTCTGCTTAACTCTTCTGTTTGCTTCAGAGTCATCTGCTGATCAATTCTCCTTTCTGTTAACTCCTTCCCCCCCATCCCCTGCTTTATTTATTGCACTTCTATATTCTGTTTGCCTTTGGCACTGTTCTGAAGGTGTTCTGTTTGTTTTGGTTGTTTTTCTTTAGTTAGCTACACCCCTTCTTGTTTTCTGGTATGTTGTCTTTTTCTTAATGTTTCCTTCCGTTATGGCTCTTTGCTGCTTAACTTGGTTTCCCCTTCCACTACATTACACAGCAACACGAGATAAACCTCTCCAGTTCTTTCAGCTTCGGTTTTCCCACAGATTCAGGATTTTTTTTTTTTGCATGCTGGGGAAATTATGAATAAATTAGATAAGCTTGCTTGTGTATGTGCTGGAGCAGCGCTGTGTGTGCGTTTTTTTGGCTACAGCTGCTCAGAATCATACCCTCAGTTGGGGCTTCTGCAGTTTCACATTATTCTCTTGTTGGGCCATCTCATTGCTGACCCCAAGGTAAATGATTTTTCTCTGGTGGTGAGGTGGTTTATCAAGGTGTCACACAAGTGCCGTTGGTAATTCCAGTCTCTCTCAGTGCCTGTAATGGCATTCAGCTGTGGCACGAACCCTCACTAAGTGCTTTTAGGGGAGAAATAGTGACACCAGTAGAGGTGGACAGTCCAGCAATCAGAAATCCTGAGGGTTTTGGTGAAACTTGGCAAAATACAGGCTTAAGTAATAATGGCCTGAAACACAGGGACTTTGTCCAGACCTGAACAAGTCTGAAACACCTGCTCTCCGTAAGGGAAGTTACAGCATGGAATTAGAAGCTCAGATGTACTTTGTTACGGGATTGAGTTGGCCTCTGGTCGTCCTTCAACTTCAGTGCTGGTCTGAAATGAAGGAAGGTGGGGTCCTTTCCCTGGTAATGAATGGGGCAGCCTGAAGCTACCGTCCTTCCTGTGACAAAGCTTTGTGCTATGAAAGGTTGTGATAAATTTGCTTAAAAAAATCAGCTTCCATTGTCTCTCCTGAGCCATATACATAGCAGGTATTGCTGACTTGGCATCACTGGCAGTGCTGGAGGGGGAATGTATTACTTTCTCTTAGCAATGAGAGGTGCTGCTACAACCTGCTGCTCTGCAGAAGCTGCAGTGTGGCACTGTGAAGTAGTTAACTGCACCATTGTCTTACCAGTTTAAAAACTGGGTTAAGTCACTTAACCATTTAGAATGTTTTTAGGTTTGGTCTTGCATGAAGGCAGCATCAGCATCTCCAGATCTTGTAGTTATATATGCCAGAAAGTGCCAATGATGTTTTGATTTCTTAACACTAACTTACTTTGAAAAATTTTTAATCTAGGCTTGATATAATAAAATGTAACAATTGTATTTAATTTACAGCTTACGCAAATTGGAGCAAAATTCATGCTCGTGTCAGGGATGTTTGTTTCGGGCTGTGTGACCATTCTGTTTGGGTGAGTAATTTTTCTTGGTTTTGTTGCATGTGTCTTCTCACCATTTTCATCCATATGGAGAGATGGACACAAAACAAAACTGGTAACTTTTGGGTATTTTCCAGGTGTTGGTTACATCACCTAACTTTTTGTATCTTTAGTTTTGATCTATCCCTTGTAAAGGAGAAAGAATTCTTCTCCCTTTCAGTAGGTTTCTTTACTACTTTGAAAGCAAAGGAGGGGTTTATGTATTTAAATAACTGCTATAAATAACATTCATAAACAGCAAGAAGCTTGTCAAAGTGCAGCAATATGGGAACTATTTGTGCATAATGTTTTAATTATTCTTTTCTTAAACATGTTGAGTGCAAATGAGAAGCTTTGCCCAGCAGGTGGAGAGGCTCAGCCACTTGTTTTAGCAAAAATGAAAAACTTTGAGGAAGGGAGCACTTATTAGGTAGTTTTAACTGATTGCATTGGGCTCCTTGCGCAGTTGCTTGGAGAAGCTGTGAAATGCAACACAAGGTGGCCTTGGAGTTTTTCCCAAGTTTATATTTTTTTTCATGCTCTTTTCACCACCAAAGAAAGGGGAAAAGGAGAACGCTGACAGAAATAGTTTGGTGGAGTTTGAGTGACTTCACTGATGTGATTCAAAAAGATGTGGCTATTGAAAGCGTTGAGTGTCTTGTCACTGTGTCATTTAATGACTAAGAAATGATGCTCCGGTGCCTTTAGTGGATGGCTCGGGTTGTTTTTTTTTTTTTACACATTTATTGTGGGTTTTTTTCAGAATGTTGGACAAGGTGCCAAGCGGACCCATTTTCTTTACCTTGTGCTTTTTAGTAAGAGCAATGGATGCAGTCGGTTTTGCAGCCGCGATGACGGCGTCATTTTCAGTCCTTGCAAAGGCATTTCCCAGTAATATGGCTACTGTCCTGGTAAGTGCAAAAACCAGTGTCACAGCTGACTACCCGAGACACGAGAAATTGTAGTTGCTGACTGTGCCCAGTCTGGGTCCATTTGACCACTCTGACTCGTATCAGTAAAATTAAAGATGGAGAGGAATCCCTGTTACTGTCTTTCTGGGCCCCAGAAGTTATTAAAACTTTAACTGCAAGCAATTATTACCATCAGCTGTTACTTGTTAAAAGGGGATGGCCTGAGCACTGATTCATCAAGTATTGAGGCAGATATTGGTAGTGGTGACTGGTGTTGTAACACAAGATTTAAGCTTTTATTGTTACACTAGAGTTTCTCAGCATTCTGACTTATTTTTTTCTTTCTTTTTCATCCATTAGGGCAGCCTTGAAATTTTTACAGGACTCGGACTGGTGCTGGGCCCACCTTTAGGTGGCTTTTTGTATCAGTCATTTGGTTACGAGGTCCCTTTCATTACCCTGGGATGTCTGGTGTTGGCCTTGGTGCCTGTGAATATGTGCATTTTACCAAAATATGGTAAGAACCTTTCTTCCCCTCTCCTTCACTCACCTTATTTTCTCATGTATGTAACTGTGTTTTAGAAAAACACCAGGTTTTGGAGGCTGATATAACTCGGAGGGCAAAGCTCCAGCTGAATTAACTTGTGATCTTAATCAGGCCAATGTTTTAATGCAAACTAAAATTCATGGGTGCAGATGGGCTGGAGTGAGTCCAGCCCCTTATGCCCATCTCTGCAAACACTAAGAAGTCTGTGTGGAAGTGAACTGAGATAATTTTTTTTGTTTTCTTTTGTCTCTTTAGCTTCAGGGCTTGTAAAGGATCCCTTGTGTGTTCTTTGCATTCATTGCAGTTAGTTGAAGAAAAGAGATGGGTTTTGCCTAAACCCAGAGAACCTGACATGTTTGAGGGGTTAACAGGGGGAAAAAAAAAAAAAAACAATTACAGGGAGAACAAAAAGAGTTTATTTGTACTCAAAGATGTAGGATGTAATTAACATGAAAGAATGTTAAAGTGACTAAAGGGGAGGTTTAGCTGAAGGTCTTCTAAATTTTGTTAAATTTTAGATGGTCCTGCTTGGACAGAAAGTTAACTTAAAGGTAAGTCCTCACACAGGGTGGTAATTGCAAGGTTACAGTTTTGTTAGTCTTTTCTAGAAAAAACAATAACTTTGAAATACTTTGTGGGGTTTCTTTTTTCTTTGTTTTTCCTATTAAATATGAAAACCTTGGAGAATAACTTCATATATGTTGGCTTTTAGAGAAAAACCTAAGTTTTCTCTAAAAACCATATGCTCCTATTGCTGGCTTCCTCCTGCAGCTCCCCAGCCTCTGAAATTGGATGGAGTCATGATATTAGGAATGACTGGTTGCTTAAAAATTCGGACAGATCACAACTGATAAACAACAATCTTTTTATTTTACTTTCAAAGCGTGTTTCTCTGATTGGATGTGAGTGGTTCATGCATGTGTGCCTGTTGTTTTGGTTGAGATGTATCCATGAGATTTTCATTTCATAGGGGTAGTGGAGAAGTAACTGTATTTTCACATAATTGGGGATGGTACATGCTTTTGTTCTTTCCAAGCTGGGGATTTGCAATGTTGGAATCTAAATAGTGTACTTTTCTTCTTTCATTCACCTATCAAGTTTGCTTTTTTAATACCCTTTTCTTTTATTCCCCAATTAAATTTGGGGTTTTTAGTATAAAAATAGTATAGTGCATAATAGTCTACTATTGACTTTCATTTGTTAAATAACAAGAGTAATAGGACTAGAAAAAGGGAAGTAGTGATTTCTTCTCGAAATGAAGAAGATCAACCCTGAGCTTATACTGCTGAAAATAATGCAATTTCCCCCCCTTCTATCTTGAAACAGATTCGAGCCCTGGCAAGGACTCCTTCTGGAAGCTCATTCTCCTACCAAAAGTCTTACTGCTCTCTCTTTCTATATTTTCTATAAGTGCATGCTTGGGCTTTTTGGATGCCACAATTTCTCTGTTTATCCTACAGAAGGTAAGTCCTGTTGATGCGCAGGGAAGTCATGACTTGCTAAATAGTAAATAATTGGTTAAAAATGTAGTTTAAATGTCCTAAACAAAATAAAGCCTTATCCAACTATACTGCTTTAATTAACTGCTAATAATATGATTTCCAAATATCTTGATTTCCGCAGTACTGACAAATCACAGTTTCCGTTGACACCATCTGTTGCCACTGGCTTTTGATAACTTCAAGGCCTTTGAAATTGTGCTTTTTCCACTTAATTGGCTTTCAGCTGCAGAGATCCTTCTCTGAACAGGGCATGGCAGCTGGTTTTGTAAACGAGGGACTTTTTCCTCCTTTCTGAAAGGAAATTCTATAAAACTGCAACAGTTACCGACAGTGTTATATCTCTTGATACAGACATTTGTCTTCAGGGACGGGATATCTCAGCTCTGCCTCATCTTGCAGCAGGGCCAAAATTAAACCCATGGCAGCTATGTGGCCTGCCAGCTGACTTTTTCACTCGCTAAAAAGGCCAATGGTGTTTCATTTATTTATTTATTTTTAATTTATTTGTTTATTTGTTTTCTACTTAATTGTATTTATTTATTTTCCCCATGGTTTTTAAGGAAATGACCTTGAAGTAAACAGTTTTCAGATTCTGTTCCTGGGTCACATGAAGCCGTGCTCTTGGAGTGCTTTATTTATGATTTGTTTTTCCCAGGGAATAGCATCTCACGGGTTGTTACGCTCCTGCTTTTCGTCTGTTGTAGTTCAGCGCTTAAGGGCTCTCATCCAGGGTGGAGGAGAACTTTGGTGCCAACCTCTTCCATCTGTGGAGATGGGAATGTACAGGTTCCGCCACCCAGGAGGGATCTATACTTGTTCTACTGTAGAATATTGCACACTGAGGCAGCTCTTCTGCTTTCTCTCTGCTGACAGATACTCCCCGTGAAAGGCCTGGAGCCTTCTTGGCGAGTGTCCTAACCACTAAATTAGAGTTATTATCATGTACTTGCATGTGGCAAGGAAATAGTGAATATTTATGTAGCCCATGCCACATGAAACCTCTTGGAAATCCTTCTAACTGGTAATTAAAGCACTCGTTTGAGAGACTAGTGTTCTTTTGTTTCATTACAGGTTTGGTTTTAATTCAGAAATACACCTCTGCGTCAGGAAAATGTAGACCTCAGAGCATTTGCAAAAAGCCTCTTAATCTTATGAAAACCCTTTTTGGTTGAAAAGTTGTTTTAGAGCGCTTCTTATTTTTAAGATGCACTGATTAGCAGTGGATGACTACAGTATTTATGCTTTTCTAAGTGGAAATAAAACTGGATTGGAGAGCTAGAGCCTAATCTACCTAAATTTTTGACATCTGAAGTGTCTGTTTTCAAGTGTGCCAGATATTAATGTTGGAATCCAGTGTGTTGGCACAGGGACATGGCACAGTGTTTCCTCCTGAGATTATTTAGGCTTTGTCTGAGGACAGTTGTGTCAGGTTTCATCACTCCATGCCTAGAACTATAAGTGAAGGAGCAAAATACAAGAAAATAAATATAAGAACTGGAGCGAGTTCTGCTGATACCTTCAAATACTTGAAAAACCTCTGTATGGTAGCAGTAAAATACTTAAAAAAAAAAAAAAAAATCACTCATTTCAGTATTTTGACCTAAATTTTAATTCTTGGGTTGTTGTGTAGTGAATGTAGCATTGTCTTTTATTTGTCTTCCTTCCCATAGTTCAAACTCCCAGCTGGCTACGTGGGCTTGGTGTTCCTTGGTTTGGCACTCTCATACTCCCTGTCTTCTCCCCTACTTGGACTTGTCAGTGACAAACTGCCGGTGAGTTCTACCCTGCTGTTTGGGCACTCTGTGCATTTTGTTAAAACTGGAGAACTTCTCCTATTGAAGTGGTGGACATAGGCCTGGTCCTGGAAAGGAATCTTCTTTCAGGACCTTTCATGTGTGCTAAATACTGCCAAGTTGAAGATCTCGTTTGCAAGGTCCAGGTAACATCTAAAATCGTAAAGGATTGTCACAGAATCACGGAATGATACGGGGTTGAAAGGGACCTCTGGAGATCATCCAGAGCAGGTTCACCCAGAGCAGGTCCCACAGGAACGTGTCCAGGTGGGTTTGGAATGTCTCCAGAGAAGGAGACACCACCACCTCTCTGGGCAGCTTCTTCCAGGGCTCTGACACCCTCACAGGAAAGAAGTTCCTCCTCATGTTGAGATGGAACTTCTGATGTTCAAGTTTGTGCCCATTTCGTCTTGTCCTGTCCACATGTCATCCAAGTGTCCTGAAGTTGAAATGTGTTGAGTTTGTCCAGTGGACTAAGCCCAACCAAGTTTCAGCTAATATGGAACAGAAGGTAGGAAAAAACATCCCAGTTATTCATGCTTTTGCCCATATCTAAATTTATCAGTTTTTGAAAAGAGGAATAGAGATGTTCTGGTTATCTGTACTGACTTTCTCTCTTCAAAAGTGTCATACCCAAATTAGATCAGCACACTGACTGGCTATGACTCTCTAGCTCTTAACTGCTCCGTAGGAAGAGACTGTGACACTGGTTTACCTTAAACTGCCTCATTGACAGCCACTGCTAATTGAGCAAATGCCACTTTTCTGACACTTTTTTTTTTTTCCAACACAAATAATGGCCTTTGCAGATGAGAGTTACATGCAGTGCTGATATATCTTCTACTTAGGGAAAGTAAGACCTAAAATAATTAGCTAATGGAGTGAAGCTCTAAGAG
Source organism: Gallinago undulata (assembly GCA_026546715.1). Taxonomy (NCBI): domain Eukaryota; kingdom Metazoa; phylum Chordata; class Aves; order Charadriiformes; family Scolopacidae; genus Gallinago; species Gallinago undulata. The sequence continues at coordinate 61,543,215 of JAOTQQ010000023.1, forward strand.
CACCATCAGTATCCTGAAGAAATCTCTCTATTAAGCAGCTCCTACCAGTGATTGAATTGATGTTGAAGACACATGGATTCAGTGTTTCTTGGTGGTGGCAGGGAAATTGTGAATTCCCAGTCCGTGTATACTCCAAGAACAAGACATTTCAAGAGGTGAAGATTTAGAAGAGGAGCATTAGGGAAGACAGAACAGTTAAATTGCAAATTCACATCTTTATATGCCTCTTCCTTTTCTTTCATAGAGCCTCAGGAAGTGGCTGCTGGTTTCTGGAGGCTTAATGACAGCACTGTGCTTTTTCTTGTTGGGACCTGCTCCTGTACTGCACATCAAAAGGTACAGAACTGCTTCTTTGTCAACCTGTCCCCTTATGTGACATTTTTGCATTACACAACTATGGTCATGATGGCTGTGTCCACAACTCTATAATTAGCACCTCAGATTGTGAAACGGGGTTTGTTTTTTTTTAACTTCTAAGATAAGACTATGAATGTAAAGCAGTGGGATCATCTGAAAATGGAGATTTTTACAGCTTTAGAAATAGATCCTTTTCCTTTGCTTTTTACTACTGCTGTGTTTCCTTGTGTTAATGTGCGTGGTGGGAAGAACACTTTTTTATTTTCCTTTCCTCTCAATTCTGTGGCATTTCTAGTGCAGCAAGACAAAGTTCCCTTTCTGTCTTATTTTCTCTTTTTCATCAGTGGTTCTTAACTGTGGGTTTAATTTGCATGACTGTGGAACAGTATTGATTTTTTTTTTTCTTCTCTCTGTGTAGAGCTTACAGCAGAAAATGCCAAATTATAGCTTTTTCTTTCCTTAGGTAGCTGAAAACAATGTCTGTTGCACCTCAGCACTGCATTGCCATCTCTCTCAAGTTAATTCACAACAAAACACTCTGCTACATTTGCAAAACAGCTGTACAGCCCTTTTGTCCTAGGTTATATGCTCTCTTAAAGATGATGATAGACTTGCTAATGTCAGCTCCTTCTTCCTAGACTTCAAATTTTTAAAGAAGTTCACACATTTCAAACTTGTGAGATCATATGTTTGAGCTGGTGAGAGAAAGAAATCAGTCAAATCTTCAACATTCTTTTCTTTAGCTACTTCTATTTGCTTGTAATATAATGGGCTACAAAATTTTAGTTGCAAAATCCTTCACTTTTTGTAACAACCCAGGTATTTGACATATGTATTGCTGAGTTAGGCTTCTCTACCTACCTCTTCTCTATGTGCTCTCTTAAAATGAACTGCATTTGACAATTAAATACTCCAGTTGAGCACAGGATTTTCAAATTCTTTTACAAAGTCTTTTTTTTTTTTTTTGGCATGCAACTGTTTTTCAAATCTTAGTGTTCAATTGAAGTAGAACTCTTTTTGGCTCCAAGAAATCAGGTTTTCTGGTCAGTCATGGAGAGATGGTATAACAGCTTTCAGTCAAATGGGGTCCTTGCTTGCAAAGAGTTTTCAGCAGCTAATTTCTTTTAAATGCCTCTTTTCCAGTCAGCTGTGGATGTTTGTGCTGGTGCTGGTTTTGGTTGGCTTTTCCCTCGGAATGAGCACTATCCCGGTGTTTCCAGAGATACTGCACTGTGCGTAGTAAGTAGCTCAGTCCAACACATCTTTCATGTTTTAGTGACAGTAGGGAACTGCAGCTCATTTTCTGGGGGTGAACATGAAGTGGGATTTTTGTATGGCTTTTCCCCCTTTTTTTTTTTTTGAGACCAAGGCAGGGGGTAACATTTAAATGCCTCCACTACTCTTTTGTCTCAGTTTTGTTGACTGAGCACCCCAGTCCTTCTACTATACATATAATTTTGTAAGTGTGTACCTGAGTACTGTGAACACACTGAAGTCCCTCAGACTTTGTGTGTCATACCATGGGATGACCTCTGTGGGGTTTCATATACATAGAATTTATTTCAACTTCTGAGGATGATTAGTAGCAAGCAGTTTTTCCATTGGATTTTCTGATTGTATTGGCTTTAACAACTGCAAGAGTCACAGTTGGGCAAAGTACATGATCTGTGTTGTGGCTTGGGGGTGATGACCTAGAAGGGTCTTGGTTGCCCTGAGAAGCTGTGGCTGCCCCATCCCTGGAGGGGTTCAAGGCCAGGCTGGATGGGGCTTGGAGCAACCTGGTCTGGTGGGAGGTGTCCCTGCCCAGGGTAGGGGGTTGGTACTGGATGATCTTTTAAGGTACCTTCCAACTCTAACCATTTTATGATTTATTCATGCTCATATGTTCCTCTTGGAACAAGGTCTTTTGTTCTTAAAAGCCACTTGTTGCTGTTTTACATTTGCACGATGAAACATGGGGAGTAATGGTGTGATGTCACTCAGAAGATGTCAAAGTTGAGGAGTAACACTGCAATCCTCCAGAGAGGCAGCAAAAAAGGAAGTACTGTGTAAACAGACACTATTCCACTATACAATTTTGCTTGTTAACTATTTATGTTGTGTGTAAATTTAAAAGGAGGGGAAAAAAGCCTTTCTATAGGGGGGAAAAAGAAACTATAGGGGAAGGCTATAGTCTGAGAAGCAATAATGTATTGTACTACTCTGCTCTATCTTTCTGCAGTGAGAATGGGTTTGAAGAAGGTCTGAGTCTGCTGGGACTGGTGTCTGGGCTCTTCGATGCCATGTGGTCCCTTGGGTAGGTATAAAGTCATCTTTTTGTAAGCCACGAGTGTTTGGTTGTCCTACGCTATTGCCACACGAAAGCCTGCTGCGTTACGAGCAGAAGTCTTGCTCTGCAGTCATTGTGTTGACCTTTGATTCAAAAGGTTCTTGATTAAAAGTATCCGGTGGACATGCTAAAACAAGGCTTTTTGCCCAACATGGAGAATGGATCCTGAACTTGTCTTCCTTGAAATGGCTTCCCCTGCCTATCAAAAAGCTGCAGTGATTCAGTGGGTGTTGGCTTGCACTTCTTTGGGGTCATTTTTGTTGTCACTGAAATATTTACCGCATAATATAGAGGGAGATGGACCCTAATTTTTTTACAAAGCTAAGTCCACCCACATGGAGTGAGCTAGGAGCTATCTGCTCCTGACTAATTCCGTGCTCCCGTTTTGATATTCCACATTTCTTCCTTTTGGCTGGAATAGCTTGGGGTAGAATCTTTTCTTTCAGCCACAGCCATTATTTAAGGTGTGTGTTTGTGTAGCAGAGCGTGTCTGTGTTTATTACCCAGTGGTGGTCACAGAAGGCCTAATGACTCTTCAGAGTTGTCACTTGGTGGGAAGTGACAGAGTGCCCCTGTACACAGCCACTTCCAGTAGTTTTTTTACCTATCCTTGTAGGTGGTTTTCGGTGGTACAAATTTGCACCATTTTTTTCCAAACTAACTGAATTTCTAGCTGTTCTGCTTATTTGGCATAGGGTTCAGTACAGTTATAGGCAGTACAAAGTTACCAAACCCTCAGTTTTATGCTGTTGCCAAACGTGGTGTTATTATGTGCCTTGCTTGCAGGAAATCTCTCTAGTTTTATGGTTTGGTCCCTTTCTGTAGTGAGGGAGCTATGGCAAACAAAGAAAATCAAGACTTATTGTGGATTATAGGAAATTTAGGTCTGCAGAAGACAATCTCTTTGTTGACAAAGGAGAGAGAATCAATGGAGGGAGGTCACAAAGCACAATAAGAAGCTCTCTGAAGATGTGATGTGTTATCTTTCTTTGTTTGGGATTCTGATACCTCATTTGGATTTGTTGCAGGGCATTTGCAGGTCCCACGCTAGGAGGATTTCTGAATGAAAAGCTGGGTTTCGAATGGGCCTCAGCCATCCAAGGAGGATGGGCACTCTTAAGTGTAAGTAATTACACCTTTTTTTTGCTTTGTATATCTATTGCAGTTATGAGCTATTGCATAAGTTGCTATTATTACAATTGTAACTGTTTCTTCAAAGGGTCTTTCAGCTGGAATATTCTATATCATTGAGGCAACAAGGAAAAGGTATGCTGAGATATTTAGTCTTTATTTTACTTGCAGCCATCTAAAGCAAACCTTTTAAAGACTGGGCTTCTGTTTTTTCCTCACTATGAACCCGATAATGAATGACAAGATCAGCAGTTAAAATTTTGCTTAAATGCTTTGCATATTTTGCTTAAATGCTTTGCATGTTTTCCTAAATCCCTGCTGACCTAAACAGAGACCTGTGGCATTAACGAGCAAGCCCTTCTGGTGGTTTCTCCAGTCTGTGAACTGGAATTAGCTGGGTGGTTGCACCCAGAGAGTAGTGGTCAACAGCTCAATGTCCGGATGGAGATCGGTGATAAATGATGTCCCTCAGGGGTCTATACTGGGGCAAGTTTGATATCTTCACCAAAGACATAGACAGTGGGATCAAGCGCACCCTCAGCAGATTTGCAGATGACATCAAGCTGTGTGGTGCAGTTGACACACCTGAGGGACAGGATGCCATCCAGAGGGACCTGGACAGGCTCGAGAACTGGGGCCCGTGACCCTCATGAGATCCAACAAGGCCAAGTGCAGGGTACTGCATGTGGGTCAGGGCAGCCCCCAGTATCTATACAGGCTGGGGATGAAGGGATTGAGAGTAGCCCTGATGAGAAGGACTTGGGGCTACTGGTGGGTGAAAAGACATGAGATGACAATGTGTGCTTACAGCCCAGAATGCAAACCCAGCAGCGTGGCCAGCAGGGTGAGGGTGAGGGGGGGATTCTCCCCCTCTGCTCCACTCTGGTGAGACCCCATCTGGGGTACTGCATCCAGCTCTGGAGTCCTCAGCACAGGAAGGACAAGGACCTTGGGAAGGGTTGGAAGGGATCCAGAGAAGGGCTAGGATGATGCTGCAAGGGCTGGAGCCCCTCTGCTGTGAGGACAGGCTGAGAGAGTTGGGGTTGTTAAGCCTGGAGAAGAGAAGGCTCTGGGGAGACGTTGGAGCCCATCTGATCCTTAAGGGGGCTCCAGGAGAGATGGGTTTGGGACTCTTGATCAGGGATTGGAGTGATAGGATGAGGGATAATGGTTTTAAACTGAAAGAGGGAAGATTCAGACTAGATACAAATAAGAATTTTTTTGTGATGAGGGTGGTGAAACACTGGAATGGGTTGCCCAGAGCGGTGGTAGATGTGCCATCCCTGAAAACATTCAAGGCCAGGCTGGATGGGGCTTTGAGCAACCTGGTCTAGTTAAAGTTGTCTCTGCTCATTGCAAGGGGGTTGGACTAGATGACCTTTAAAGGTCTCTTCCCACCTGAACCATTCTGTGAAGTGATAGGTGTGAAGGCAATAGTACATGGTCCTGTGCGGTAGTGGGGAACCAAAGCCAGTGATCCACGTAGCTCTTTCCACGTAATGTGTGACTTTTTTTTTGTTCCAAGTTTGTTGCGATGAAATACCTAGAGAACATTAAACCTGTTTTTTTCCCTCCTGTTCCTCTCCTTCTGCAAACAGTTCCACCTCCAGCCTGCAAGATCCTCCTCATAACAATGAAGAAAGAACTCATCTGATGGGCAGTGAAACGTAGCCATACTTTGAATTCTCTGCTTATTGCTGTTTAACCTAACGTTGGTACAAGTGGACTTTAAAAGTGTTTCATTATTCTGGAGCTGGGGTGCACCATCCCTCAGTGAACAACCAGTTGTGGTTTAGTTTGTAGCTGCGTTAACCGGTTTGAAACACTAAACACTGGCTGCCTTTCTTTGGGAAGTCCTCATGTGGAGTGGCTGAAGTGATGAGTGACCCTCAGATGTCAGCCTCTTGGATTGTGTCCCGTGTACAGCTCACCACTCTATGTGAAGAGGTGTGGGTTTTTAATTTTTTTTTCAAATGTCCAGTTTCTATACTTGAGCCGCTGTGCGTTATTCTTGGTAAAGCTACTATTTTGCTACCATGATTTCCTGTGTTTTTTTTAAAGAAAGTTCATTATCTTGTAATACTTTAATTGATAACATAAAATATTGAAAAAGTTGGAAATGACAAAGCATTAAGCACAATATTGAAAATTGTTTTCAATAAAGCACCTTTTTCCTTAAGTTCTATGAATTTTCTTAGACAATCATAGAATCATAGATGGTTTGGGTTGGAAGGGACCTTAAAGATCATCCAGTTCCAACCCCCTGCCCTGGACACAGACACCTCCCACCAGACCAGGTTGCTCCAAGCCCCATCCAGCCTGGCCTTGAACCCCTCCAGGGATGGGGCAGCC
>JAOTQQ010000023.1:61588780-61602499 GCA_026546715.1 Gallinago undulata
GTGTCCCTGCCCAGGGCAGGGGGTTGGAACTGGATGATCTTTAAGGTCCCTTCCAACCCAAACCATTCTGTGATTCTTTGATTCTAACCCTTCCGAAGTTCTCTGTGGGTTTAAAAAGAAAGAGGTTGCCTTCTGGAGAAAGGTCACGCATGAGAGGAAGGACGACAAGTTGTTCTTGAATTTTATTGCAAGTCAGAAACTGGAGGGAAACACCAGAGCTGCCCGGGGCAGGGGGTGCTCCCCGGAGCCAGAGGGTCCCCAAGGTGTTTAGCTGCCTGATGCCAGGTAGATGCTTCTGAAGCAAATACTTAAAGCAGAGCTGCCTTTCCCGATCCTCCCCTTGAGTTTTGGCCACTGTGTCACGAAGGGGAGAGGTGTGGCAGGAGAGCACAAACGTCCTTCAACTAAGTCCCCATAATGATCTGGCCACCAGACTTCTTTATAGCTATGAATTTTGTACAGAGCAAGGCAGCGTGTATGTGTTCCCCTAAATTTTACCTTCCTATAAAATGTGTATGTCAAGATAGTAATTATCACAGAATCACAGAATGATATGGGGTTGGAAGGGGAGATCATCTAGTCCAACCTTCCTGACAGAGCAGTTCAAGACCTAAACCTTCACTCCTCAAAGAGAAGTGCCTGGCTCCAAGGAAGTCCCACAGCTGTGAATCTCAAAGAGAGTAAAGACCTCCCTCAGAGACCACTATTTGCGTGCCTAATACCTCTTGGTCATTTCCCCAACTCTGGGCAGTTGGACCTGACTCCTCTCCTCGACATCCTCTTGACTCTCTCCAGTGGTTTCTCACTCAGTCTGACGGTTGTTTCTGCATTTTTTTGTAGATGGCAAACTCTCTTCCCGTAGCATGGAGACCCTTGTGTTGCAACACTCGAGTGCCTCAATGAGAGCAGCCTCGAGAAAACATAAAAGCAGTGAGTTGTTTGCATTCATTTTGATTTTTGGGCACATTGGGTGCACATTGGGTCGATGGTTGGACTCAATGATCTGAAAGGGCCCTTCCAACCTGGACAATTCTATAATTCTGTAATATAATGAAGCAGCAAACCCATGCAGCAGAGTTTGCAAGAGCTATTTAAGTATTTAAATCTAATTTTTTTTGCCTATGTCCCTGAGGCTTTAGCTGATGGTCACCGTATTAACAGTCTTTTGTGCTCAGCAGTATCAAAGGCTGTGTGGTCCTCTGTGAGGCAAGAAATTGATTCTCCTCATCTGTGACTCCAGTACAGCCAATAATAGGTGTTTAAACACCTTTTTAGTAGTGGTATCTCGCAAAACGTGTGTGTTCAGTAGGATAATCAGAACTAGACGGGTAAATACACATCCTGTCGCTCTGTACACAACAGACCTTTTCAAGGAGACCTTACCTGCTGCTGTAACCTACCTGCACTTACGTATTTTGCTATATTTTAGAAGTTCATGGAAGGAAGACTAGGTGGTGGGTTTTGTTCCACACGTAGATAATCCTGGGCTGCTCACAATGTGACCACAACGATTAATCAAACAAGTAAACACACTTCAGATGTGTTCAATTCACCTATAAATAAGGCCTCTTAAACAAATATGACCATTACAGACATGATTTTGTTCTTAAGTGGGTGACAAAACAAGCATTTTGAGCTAATACTCACATTAACAGCTGCTCCTCAGCAAGTGGGGCCAAGAATGCTACTCCTTGTGTCCAACGTCCTCCAGCAAGGTGCTGGGGGCTGCTGGAAGCTGCTCTGGCAGTGGATTAAGTGCCTTTTCTCTCAAAATTTGTGTTACTCAGAACTGTTGCGATGGTGAAGAGGCTCAGCCATTTTTTGAGATGGTCCTCAAAAGGAAGCGGCACCACTCAATGAGCAGAAAACAAACGAGCACCAAGAGCAGACTTGGACCCAGCCCTAGGGGAGAAAGGTAGGAAGGTATCTTTTTAAAAGGATTCTTTGAAATCCCCACTTCCATTTTATTGAATTTTTAAACTTTGTAATTAATTACTGAAGACAAGTGTCCTCCTTTCTTGTCGAAAGCTTCTTCAGTCTTCAGCTCATGTGGGCAGTCGGCCACTTGAGTTTTGATTTATTTTGTTTCCATTTCACGCGGAGCCACTTGATCTCAGTTTGCTCATTAATTTTGGTTGGAGTTTCTTTTTTCTGTTTAACATTAAAAACAAAATCTCCTGAAAATAAGATTTTTTTAATTATTATTATTTTAAAGAAGAACAGTTTCCACGGGAGATCATATTTCTTTAGGTTAAACAGTTTCTCTGCCGGAGAACAATAGGGAAGTTGTTCATCTTTTAAATAGAAAACTAGAGGTAGTGCCTTAATTCTTTTTGATTGGTTTTGTATTTGTTTAATTTTGTCAAAACAAATTTGTCAGATTTGTTTAATTCATATTTGGCTTCGTATTTGTTGAGTTTATTTACACATAAAACAAATGAAGATTGAAATCTCTGACGCTTTTATAACCCAAGTGAGCTTAAAACTTTTAGAACGATGTACAGTATATACAGTTAAATTTTTGTTTTTTAATTCTTTCTGCTGTGAAAATTGAAGATTTGAGTTAAGGAAGCTCCATCTGGCTGCTCTTCCTCCAGCTGGGTGTAAATACATCAAAAGAGGGAGCGACAGGCAGGAAAGGAAATGAAGAGATTGACCAAAAGTGCAATATATGAAGGGGAAAAGAGCAGAGATAGTGTTAAACCTTAGTAGGTAGAAAAAGGAGGAAACCAGGAGACACCCCAAACAGTAAATAAATCTACTCAGAAGGTGTCCTGTGCTCCAGAGATGGCCTCTGGGTGCACTTTCTGCACGCCTGTAGCTACCAGGGTTTTGCAAGCCATAGTTTATCATCTCTATCCAACTTCCATTTAGCTTCTAACGGCACGGTGTGCTGTAATAACATTTGTTTCCATAGGAGAAAAAAATTAGTTATTCTGTTGTGTTCTATCCAGAATAACCAGAGGCAGCAAAATCCTGAAACAAACGGGTTAAATTAGTACTGGCTTTTTTTTTTTTTTTGACTTAAGCAACCACGTTATTCCACAACGATAATGCTACTGAATAACGTACGCTATAATGTTCTTTATTTTTCACAATAATGCTACTGAGTAACACACACTAATGTTTTTTATTTTTCATAATAATACTATTTTTCTGTTAGTTAAAGCAAAACCAGATGTCCCAACAAAAAATATTGCCTGCTAAGTGCTTCAATACTTTAATGAAATGCCTTTGTAAAGAGACTCACCAAAGGGACACGGGGCTGCACACATGAGAGGACAGCCAATATTTGTGTCCTCAGCTGCAGACCAAACCAACCTTCAGAAAATGTTTCCCTCTGTGTTTGTGGCTTGGCTAAACCCAGTATTAACAAAATAAACATGCAAAACAATGCGAAACTACGAGCACTGAGATAAACTAGGGCCCGGCAGAAAAGATGTTTGCTTATACAGCAGCTAATGCTTCAGATTAATCAGGATCTTCCATTGTATGTTGGCAGCAGAAGGTCAGAGAAGTTTTTTTCTCCTCTTAGATCTTCTCCTCACATCTCTGTTTACAGCCAGAGCCTACAAGGGTTTGGTTGTCGCTCTCAGGATGGGGCTGGAGGAGCTGCTGAATGTGGGTTCCTCAGCTTCAGCTGTCTGTTTTAAACTCATAGATCTCAGACTTACATATTAAAAAAAATAATAAAATAACAAACTGAGGGAGCTTCAGAATCTACAATTTCTGATTTTCAAGAGCAAAGTGAGAGGCACAGGACTCCGACCAATTTTGATGAATCATAGATTCATCTGGGCCAGAAGGGACCTCCAAAGGCCATCTAGTCCGACTTCCCTGCAGTCACAGGGACACCCCCAACTAGACTAGGTTGCCCAGGGCCTCCTCAAGCCTCACCTTGAATGTCTCCAGGGAAGGGGCCTGCTCTCCACTGTACACTCCATCTGGACTTAAAGCCATTGAGTACATTGAAGAAAACTGTTTAAATGGAAAAATAATGAAAAGGACTTCTCATCTTCCCACTGTACAAGGCATTGCCCTGTGCAGGTGTCTGGCAGCCACTGCTGTTCTGGCCATGAGGACACCCCATTGTCCAGTTGATTTCATCAAATGAGATTCCCATTTCAAGGGAATGGCATAAGTGTCATTCTGTTAAAAGTATAATTACAAAGTAGTTTAATCCTTCTTAAATCATGAAAAGTGAATTTCTTACGCGTTCAAATAAATGAAGGTGTTTACAATTGCCCTTTTTTATATTTTTTTTTCTCTCCCTGCATAGAGAAGACAAAACCAGTTAAATGTACCTCGGAATTGGGAAAAACAGCACCTGGGCTGTGTCCCTTCCTGGGTTTGAGACCTCGGTGAGGATGCAACTGTGCTGCGAATCCCTGAACGGCTCTTGCGTGAGGAGCAGCTGGTCCAACAGCATCCGTGTCCCCATGTACCTCTTCATGGCTGGCATTATTCTGGCCACGGTGGCCGGAAACTTGACGGTTATCATCTCCATATGGCATTTCAAGCAGCTCCACACGCCTACCAACTTCTTGATAGTTTCGATGGCTACGGTGGACTTTCTGCTGGGGCTCCTGGTCATGCCCTGCAGCATGGTGCGCTCCGTCGAGCACTGCTGGTATTTTGGGGAGCTCTCCTGCAAGATCCACACGAGCACGGACATTATGCTGAGCACGGCTTCCATCTTCCACCTTTCCTTCATATCCGTTGACCGCTACTACGCTGTGTGTCACCCTCTGAGGTACAAATCCAAGATAAACACCTGCGTGATCCTGGTGATGATATCTGTAAGCTGGACGGTCCCTGCTGCTTTTGCTTTTGGGATGATCTTTCTAGACCTAAACCTGCGTGGGGCAGAAGAGATTTATAACAGTGTCCACTGTGCGGGAGGATGCCTCGTCTTTTTTAGTGAAACTTCGGGGGTTGTGGCCTCCGTGGTGTCTTTTTACGTCCCTGGATTTGTTATGCTGTGCATCTACAGGAAAATATACTCCGTAGCCAAGAGGCAGGCGAGATCCATTGATGCAATCAGCCAAAAAATGGTGGGGTTTGAAACGAAGCACCACGTTTCGTTCTGCAGAGAGAGGAAAGCTGCCAAGACATTAGGCATCATAATAGGAGTATTTCTCATCTGCTGGAGTCCGTTCTTCTTCTTTACAGCAACCAACCCATTTATGAACTATGTGACACCCCCCATTCTCATCGACGCTTTGGTTTGGTTTGGGTATTTAAATTCTACATTTAACCCAATTGTTTATGCGTTTTTTTACGCGTGGTTTCGCAGGGCGTTAAAGATGATTCTGTTTGGAAAAGTTTTTCAGCAGGACTCTTCCAGGACTCACTTGTTTTCAGAGTAACGGGCTTCAAAGGTTTGTGTTTGTGGCTTTGAATTTTTGCCTGGAGGCTGAACGTTCGGATGTAAGAGCTGAAAATGAAGGAAACACCTATTTGTTTACTCGTTTACCAAATCTGGTTCAAGCATATAAGCCATTATTGCTCTTTATATCTTTTTTGATTCCAGATGGGGAATTAGATGTGGTGTTTCGGTTAGAGCTATTTATATGCAGTGCACAGGAGAGCAAGACTTTAATAAAACTTACAGCAGATTATATCCCTGATCTTAATCATTCAGAAATTATTCAGACACAACAGATTAATTTCTTGAACAAGGGGTGTTTATATTAAATTATTTATGCTTATTTATTGTCCTCTAGAAAGAGCAGAAAAGCCTTTCCTTTTGAATTTCTGGACATCTTTGAGGAGCAACCCAAAGCTTTTAAGTTTTGTCCCTCCCCTTCAGGACGTGTGCGGGGGTCAAAGCAGGCACAGAACCACGCTCCACGAAGGGAAAATGGGACAGAGAAAAGCCATGCTGCTCCTTTTGTTTCCATTTCAGCTGGTGCTTTGTCGCTTAGGAGTTTGTCACTTCAATGCTTTTCTGCTCGGTGAGACCAAAAGCACGTTTCACGAGATCAGAGACAATGTTCGGAATGAAAAGCAACAGGGAAAAGCGACATCGAACCCAAAAATGCCAGAAAATGTTGCTTGTCTAATAAATGCTTTGATTTAAAGTATTTACCAATTTGCATCTGGCAGAACTTTTTTTTCTAGCTTGGACATACTGTTACTTGGTCTGGTGGCGCTGCCGAGACAGCTGGTGAGGAAAGTGGGGAGAGAATTGTGAAGAAATGCTATGGTGGGGCTGAACGGAGGGTGAATGGGGCAGGATGGGTGTGGAAAGCACCAGAAGTGGCAGAAGAAGGACTATAGGGATGGCTTGGGGTGATGGCACCAGGGTCAAGGTTCCATCTGTGGACACCTGGATGGGAGAAGGAAAGACTGGCAAGTAAGTCAAAGACTAACACATGGTCACCAGCTGAAGACCTACGGACTGTAGGGTTTTTTTAATCTACAGCCTGGCTTTTCTAGAGTCAACGTATGACCAAGCAGAAGGAAGTAACACCTCTGAACTGGTCCTGTGACATCTGGTTGGACTACTGACATCTGAGAAGGGACTGTGGAGAGAAACTGATGACTCTGTCCTGAAGAGCAATGCTCAGCACCAAACGATGCCCTCTGTCGATGTTGCTTGTGTAAGTGGACATCATACCTGTATCTCCTCTTTCTTTTCTGTGCGTTGTAGAGCAGTGAACTACTCTTTGCTGTAGAGCATAAAAGCTGAATGATGCAACATTTCAGCAGAGAAAAACATCAGAATTTGAGATATTGTCTCTTTTACTGTTTCATTGTAAGTTTGCGCTCTCCAAAATGACCTAAAACCGAACAAAATGCCACTTGTGCTGTGGAAGGTATCCCTTGTGAGTGACAATGTGGCTACTTTCATACTTTATCTCACAGAAATAAAGTAAGTTAAGATAAAAAATATCTATCTTTCTGATAAATTAATGGATAATGCCCTTGAGGTGATCCTGGGACTCCAAAAATGCTCGGATCAAAGGCCAGTATTCTGGAACTAGCAGTTAGATGTCTTCTCAGGACCAACTCTGGACTAGCAAGAGGCCTGAAATGAGATTTTTGGATCTAAGAGGTGATCCATGGAGATACTGTTGAAGGTTTGCCTGAATAGCTGCAGCTGGGAGATGGTGGTGGGACTATGGATTGTGAAGTCTCAATGACTCTATGGATTGTGAAGTCTCAATCACTCTATGGATTGAAGAGAGGGAAAAGGGTTGGAAAGGACCTTAAAGATCATCAAGTTCCAACCCCCCTACCCTGGGCAGGGACACCTCCCACCAGACCAGGTTGCTCCAAGCCCCATCCAGCCTGGCCTTGAATCCCTCCAGTGATGGGGCAGCCACAGCTTCTCTGGGCCACCTAAGATGTCACCAACACTTATTCTCTGCAGAAGTAACAAAGGGCTTCCACACACAGGCTGCTGGTGACCTCCATCCACACCTAGAAAGAAGTTCTCCTTGTTCTTAATAACCTACAAGTATAAGTCAGCTTTGTGTATGGCCCAGCTCAGAAAGTTTAGAAATAATTTTTTTCCTCTGGTGCCCTATTACCTAAAGGTGTCCCTTCCCCAAAGAGCCTCCTTGCCTTCTGTTTAGAGTGTCTTCTCCGGCAGAGCAACTTTAATCAAGTCCCAGGTTACTTTCTCTCATCAGCTCTACCCGCAGACAGCACAAAGTTATTTCTGACTGTGGAGGAGTTGCACAAATGAGACATGTTAATGAGGCCACAGGGTCCCTATTTGAACCCGAGGTTTTGCTAAATTAGGAGACCACAAAAAAAATCCCTCGTGCTGTTGTCTGATCAGATTATGAATTAGGTCTGGTGAACAAAATGTACCTGATGGCAATCTCCAAGTGTCATCCTGTAAATGAAGTGTAAAGGGTATTGTTAAGTTCCTTATCAACACATTTAATCAGCGACCTTATTAAACACTTCCCAGATGGCCACATTTGTTTTCCAGAAAAAATAGGTCTCCAGTGGGTGCTTTCATATGTTTTAACTTCCCTGAAAACTTGAGCCAAGTGACCTCTCCAGTGTGATGGAAGGATCTGTGTCACTGGTAGATCCATGCCTGTTCATTTCGCTACCAATGACCCCATTTTGTAATGTCACCTTCCTCTCATGCAGTGTACAGTGCTGATGATGGTTTTCAAAGTCACAGACCTGTGCTTCTCCCCTCTGTTTGGTGTCTGTAGCTCCTGTTTTGGTGGCTGCGACACGGTGGCTGCAGCCTGTGGCCACCTGTAGCCACCTGCTACGGAGCCTCATGCATGATGGTCCCACCTGTGGCCAAGGCTCCTGGTCTCTGCCCTTCAGTCACCAGATGTAGCAGGATGGGGGAAGAGGAGGAGCACCAGCTCTCCAGGTGACCCCTTCTAGAAGCCTCACAAGGAAAACCTTGCTCCAAAATGGAGTATTTTAAACAGCCAGATTGAAAAAAAAATAAATACATTAGTGTGGTGTTCAAATAGAAAAATTGAGCTCCCAAACTGTGTAAATATTGCAGAGTGTATGGCTTTCCTTCAATCATTAACTCATCGGGGTTGTGAGCTAACTGTCCCTTACCGTGCTTTAATAGCCATTCAGTGAGGAAGAAAACAGAACCACAGAATGGTTGGGGTTGGAAGGACCCTTAAAGATCATCAAGTCCCAACCAGACCAGTCCTAATGCTAGATACATTCAAACATAAGACACTTAGTGGCCTACAAAAGTCTTTAACTTTAATTTTTCGGAGCATCGTAGGTATCTACAACATTACTTCTACACTACTGCATATAAAGACATAACTCAGAAGAAGACGATGCCTGTCTAAGCACTTTTTGATGAGTCAGTTTCCATTACCCTAGATTTTATAAACTTCTATGATTAAATGACTGGCCTAGTAGAGGATAGGAGAGCAGTGGTTATTGTTGACCTAGACTTCAGTAGGGCTTTCAACAGCATCTCCCACAAGATCTTCATAGAGAAGGTAATGAAGGATGGGCTGGATGAGCAGACAGTGAAATGGATTCAAAACTGGCTGAAGGGTCAGGCCCGGAGGCTGGTGGTCATTGGCACAAAGTCTAGTTGGAGGCCAGCAACGAGTGGTGTACCCCAGGGGTTAATACTGCACCAAGTCCTGTTCAACATCTTCGTTAATGACCTGGATGATGGAGCAGAGTGTTTGTTCCCTCCCAACCTCAACCGTTCTGTGGATCTATGAAATTTAATTCCCATAATACCCACTGAGTCTTGCATAACGTTACAAAGACTTGCGTAACGAGATTTTTTCCAACCAAATTCAATTTCCTACTTTCTAGGTCTTTTAATAAGATCTTTTCACCTGCACCCAACCAACTGCCTGGGTAATTGAAAACTCTTCTGTGCGATGATGATGCAATAACCTTTGTAAAACAAATTCATTTGCTAAGAGACCGAATCCAGAGGTATCTTAGGCAGTGGGAGCTCCACAACCCACTCCTCGATGTCTGGACTTCTTATTTCCCACAGCTACAGGAAAAATCAGTCTCCTTAAACACCCAGTACTCACTGAATATCTGTCATTTAAAGAGAAATCGGTGAAAACTGGGTGCACCCTATACCCTTTGGACTTTCTCAGTTACCAACAGGAGAAAAACAATTATTTGAGAAAATATGAGCTCATCCTCTGCTCGGTGTTGCTGTGATTTCTGCTTTACTGAAGCCGGTCCAGAGGAATAAGAGGGGTTAGTAATAAGTAACCAAATATTTCTCTCCAATCAATAATTAAGAACCACATGGAAATGGCGAGGTACAACATGAAGGGGAAAAAAAAAAACCCAAACTGTTTTTAAAAAGGATCATCTGTGTGGAGCTTGCATATCTCTCCATTACTTAAAAATGAAGTTACTAGATATGGCTGTCTCAAAGATAACATATTTCTGCTGTACACAGTAACAAATTTTTACTATTTTTGGAGTCTGTAAATGATTCTGTTGCAGATAATCCCAGAGATGCGCATTTTATTTCCAAAAGCTAATTTCCTTGTTGATTTTTAAAGCAACTGCCGTAAAGGTAGGATCCCTTAAATGTTCTTACTTTTCCCTTAATTTATATTAAATCCCCTGTTCTTATGACATATGGTATATGGTATTCCATAAAAATCCAATCTCTACTGAATTACAGTCATCTACCCTTGGATTTGCAACGCATCTTTCATACACCTGCATAAGGGTCAGCATTGAGCCTGAACATCCACCTCTGACCTCAGAGGACTCAATTTATTCACATTAATAGTGAATTCATTTTGTCGTCTTTTTTTTTTTTTTTGGTAAGAAAATAAATACTATTTTTTTCCCATTTTTATTTTTAAAATAAATAATCAATGACAGATTGACCTAAAGTAACACTTCTTTTTGTCCATTCCTGTAGTGTATGGGGAAGATCTTCTGTCCACTATGTGAAAGTTGCTTATACAGCCAGCGTGACAGAAAGTCACTTTTTCTGCCCCTTAAAACACAAGATAGTAATATTCTTCAAGGTGATTAAATATTTCATTGCCAAATTTCATTAGAAATGGTAATGACTAAAAACTGCGAAAGATAGGATGTATTGGCCGCTACAAAAGATAAAAACCAGAACACCTTCTCTTTTTCACCTTTAGTGAAAACACCTTTTCTTTTAGCCTCTCCTTTCAAAAACTCTTTTTGATAGGACTTTTATCTACCTTGAGTCACCAAAACAACTCCCCTATACATGAGGGTAAATGATTTAATGGAACTCACAAAAATAATAGACTTGGGAATGCAGACATTTGGCTTTGTATATCTCCTGTTGGTGTAGACCTCTAAATTATATATATTTTTTTTAACTCAAAATCTCCTGGGATTTAAATGTAATAATAAATTCCCACCTTTCGTTAGTCTGTGCCAAGTTACAAAGTGGGTCTGCCTTTTCCAGACATTGCAGTTTTGCAGGACAATAACAGGACAGGAAAAAGTCAACTTAAAAGAATCTATTGGAGGTATTACTAAAACAGACGATGCTGGCAGGCTTAGCCTATAAAACTAACTTCCAAACATTCTTTTTAATCTTTTGATGATCTGTTTCTGTATTTTTTTTTTCATTTCAGGGTGATACCTCGTGGAAAAAGTCAGTGGACCAACCTGCTTCCCAAGTTCCTTTTAATGAGTCGAATTGCCGCGATATTGAAGAATATCTCTTTCTGCTTCTATTTCTAAACATGCTTCTTACCCCAAACAGGTGATAAGGAAACGAGGTGACAGAAATGGGTCTGGTTCTCCCCAGATACACGAAGGGAATTTTCTGACCCTTGAAAATATTCACGAGTGTATTCATTTGTGAGCATTGCAGCTGGACCACAGCCTATTACAGGAGACGAGACCCGACCTATCTCCCCTCCCTTTCAGTTGGTGGGATTACGATGCCAGAAAACAAGTGTATGTGTAAGGAGAGAGAAGAATTATTTCTTATCGTACCCATTTTGCGACAGATTTCCATCCGATGCCTGCTAGTGCTTCGTAATCCACAGCAGGTGAGTTTAGCATCACGGACAATTTGGAGAAGGGGATTTTGGCAGCTGCTTTGGGACTCTTCAGATAGCGTTTAGGTGAAAAGCTCATTACCTGAGATCTCCCAGAAAGGTGATGTGTGTGAGCTCAAATAACATTTCTGCTACAAAAAAAAAAAAAAAGACCAATGTTCTAAGATCGAAGAAGCAAATATCTACAGTATTTACAGAGCAACGTGAACTCGAGGGATTCCTTTGTCTACGCTTCTTTTTTTTCTTCCTCCACTTAATAATCACTAATATTATGATGTATACAAAATACAAGAACCATATCTTACAAAATGTTACCGGGGCAATGCAATGCACAAAATGAAATCGATGGTATCGTGTAATTCGGTTATTTTAGGAGGTAATTAAGTTTACTTTCATCTGTTTTTTTTTAACCATTATCTGCAATGCATTTGATAATAGCTTCCAGTTACCAGATTCCATGTACCATTTCAGAAAGACAACGGGTTGCAGCTGGTCCCTGTTTAAGCCAAGGGAAAGTTTGCTTCTGAATCACTGCCTTTCACTCAGTAATTTAATTCCTGCTCCTGACTTCCTTTCTCTTGTATTCTTACATTAGGACATGGAAACTTTTGGAAACCCGTGAAAATTAAACCTGCCCCGTGGAACTGCCATCTCCAGTGGAGAAATCAAATAAAGGATGGGCGATGCTTTCTCCAAATGTCTCCAGGGATTCGACTGATTGCTCCGAGTTTGGAAACAGCTCCTGTCCCGAGAGCTTTAGGTCGCCGGGATTGCGAGGGGTAATGTATGTCCTCATAACGGCAGCCATCATTCTCACCATCTTGGGGAATCTGGCCATCATCCTCTCCATCTCCTACTTCAAGCAGCTGAGCAGCAAGCTTCTTGTAGCTTATGGCCCAGCTTTGGTGAGCTGGCTCTCTTTAGCAGAGCCTGACCCTGACCTTCAGAGCCTGTGCTGTCACCTAAGGTTTGTCTGGACTCATCTTAATCTGGTTTTGCTCCTGCAGTGATTTCCCTAGGGGACATATTTCTGGAAGCTCTGGTAAAAGCAGAGGGCAACCTTGCATACATTTCACATGACGCTTTACCAGCCAGGGTACCCTCTGGGATGCTGTCAGGAACTTTCTTCTTCTTTTTTCGGACCTGAGCTACAGGAAATACACAGTGTTTGGAGTTCATATAGAGAGCCTGTGTTGTGATGGTGCCATCAGGAAGAGGGAAGCTCCATGGCATGGTGATGGGGGACACAGCAGAGATGGTGTTGTGGCCAGCTGTGCCACGTCATAAAATTATAGAATGGTTTGTGTTGGAAGGAACCTTAAAGATCATTGAGTTCCAACCTCCCTGCCCTGGGCAGGGACACCTCCCACCAGACCAGGTTGCTCCAAGCCCCATCCAGCCTGGCCTTCCACGGTTGTCTTCCTTTCTGGTACATCCCAGTTTGAATATGCAGGAGAGCAAGACATGGGTAGAATCATAGAATCATGGAATCATCTAGGTTGGAAAAGACCCTTGGAATCATTGAGTCCAACCATCTACCCTGCTCTACAAAGTTCTCCTCTACACCATATCCCCCAACACCACATCTAAACGACTCTCAAACAGAGTGTCCTTTCGAGTAATTGTAGAGAGTGATGAGGTCTCCCCTCAGCCTCCTTTTCCTCAAACTAAACAGTCCCAGCTTCTTAAATGGTTTGAAACTCAGCAAGTGGCAGATTTTATCTGCAGTGCCTAATACTTAATTTAACTATTTTTTTTTCTTTCTATCTTTCCTGTCACAGCTTGAACTGTGAGAAGGGATTTCCTACCCCCTGGTGGAGTCCATGGGCAAAAGCAGCTTTCAAGCAAAATGTCAACAATATCTTATATTAAATGTAAAAAAAATAAAATTAAAGTTAAATCCTTGGGTTGCAAAAACACTAGCTGAAAACTTTTTGAGAAAAGGAATGATTTATTTTTGCAAGCCCTGTGTTGATTTTTATTTTACACCTTAATACTGCAGAGATATTTAGCATGTAGTCACTGATGTAACTATGGTTCTCAAGGCAAGAAGAAAGCGAGCAGTAACCCTCCACGGAAGAGGAGAAATTTAGATGAGATCTCAGGAAGAAATTCTTTGCTGTGAGTGTGGTAGGACACTGGAAGAGGTTGCCCAGAGAAGCTGTGGCTGCCCCATCCCTGGAGGGGTTCAAGGCCAGGCTGGATGGGG
>JAOTQQ010000023.1:61622020-61645646 GCA_026546715.1 Gallinago undulata
TCCTGACACCCACCCTTGAAGTATTTATAGGTGTTGATCAGATCCCCCCTCAGCCTTCTCTTCTCCAGACTAAAAAGGCCCAAGTCCCTCTGCCTTTCCTCATCAGAGAGATGTTCTAGGCCCCTCATCATCTTTGTGGCCCTTTGTTGCACCCTCTCCAGCAGTTCCCTGTCCTTCTGGAACTGGGGAGCCCAGGGTACAACTGGCCTTCAGGGCTTCGAGCGTGCATTGCTGCGAATCTCATCTAAATTAAATATAATTAAATATGATTTTCCCCGCTCATTCTCTTCTACGCATCCAGCTTTGAGACGAAATGTCCCAACCCGAAGGCAGTGCTTCAAAGCAGGATATTACTATGGCGACGTCGTATTTTTCACTGTAACGTCTTTCCCTTACTCCTGTTTTCCCCTTTAATTCCTAATGCAACATCATCTTTTTCCTTCAAATTACACTCTTTCCCTCTCGGAGAGGGGCTGGGGCTGCCCCGTTCCCCCCGGGGCCTGTCAGCCGGCAGCCGCCTGCCCTGAGGGGGCGGCCCGGCCTCCACACGGTCCCGCCCGGCCCGGCCCCTCCTCCCGCCTCCCCACGCCCCCCGCCGTCACGGCGGACCGGGGCGGGGACGGGCCGCGGCCTGGTTGTCCCTCCCCGCCCTGCCGCTGGTCGCCGCGCCCGGTGGGAGCAGGTTCGCCGAGGCCGGGTAAGGGGCAGGGGGAGCTGGGTTGGAGCGCCGGAGCGGGGTGGTCGCAAAGCCGGGGGGGAGCCTGTCAGAGGGCGGCGGGGAGGGCCGCAGCGCCCCGCGGGCCCTCGGCTGGGGTTGGGGCCGGCTCCCGGCGCCGTGGAGGGGGTGACGGAGCCGTGTGGGGGGGAACTGGGTTTGGGGACAAGGGTTGGGTGTGGGGTCGGTTGTGTCACCGCCCGCCTTCCCCCCTCGCCCTGACAAACCCCCCGGTAGCCCGGCTGCGGGCTCGACGCTGCCCGTGGTGCTCCACAGTGGGGAGGACTCGGGGCCTGCAGCTGGTGTTGTACCCCAGCTCTACCCCATCGTCGGGTGGGCTTGGTCACCGTCGCCCTGTTGAAACGCGCCCTGTGGTGTTCCACGGCCGAGGGAAGCAAAGGCACGGCAGCAGGAGGGCAGGGAGAGGATAAACATCACATCTGGGTGTAAATAAGAGAGCCAGGGCCTGGTGCCTCAGACCCTTGGCCCGACGCTGCTTTCCTCCTGGTGAGCCCCTCGCCGCTGCATCAGCCCTGGGCACGTCCTGAGACTGTAGAGGGAAGTGGAAGGTTTCGCTCCGCTCGGCGTGAAATGCAAAGCGCTGCATCTTAATTGAAGCTCGGTGGTAAAATCCCAGCATAGTCGTGTTTTGTGACCCCCTTCCCCTGAAGAACACGGCAGAGGAAGAAAAGGCAGAGAGCCGTGCCAGCAGAGAGTGGAGCCCTCCTGACCGGCCATCGTCCAGGCCTCTGCTTTGTCAGTTTCTGCTTGGAGCCTGGGGTCTTGTGCAAGCACTGGTCATAGAAAACAAGAGAGGAGGGGAAAAAAAAGCCAAAATATATTAAAATTAGAAGAATGGGATGCTAAATGGTGGCATTGTTCAAGGCCAGGCTGGATGGGGCTTGGAGCAACCTGGTCTGGTGGGAGATGTCCCTGCCCATGGCAGGGGGTTGGAACTGGATGATCTTTAGGGACCCTTCCAACCCAACCCATTCTGTGATACTGTATTTGTGTTCCCTTCGTGAAGACCCTTCTTGTAGTCTTATATCAGAATATTAAGTAGCACTCTTCCTGCTGGCTTAAGTTGAAGTGAAACGCTTTGGGTGGAGTCAGGGAAGGAAGGGGAGAAAAAAGAAAGGCCATGAGGTGTATGTAGTCATCGCCATCCTAGAAGGCCTCAGAGAGACTGAGCATCCAGCTCAATCAGATCTTTTTGTAGAGATAACTTCTCCCTTGAGGTACTTGATCTGGGCGTTTGAAAGTGAACACGCTGCCCTTAGGGAGATTTGGGTGTGAGCATGTGGTGTGCTTGATTTCCTGTGGTTCTGGTCCATCTTTGTTTTCCCATGAGATGATGTTTTTCTGCCAGCAGCACTTCGTGTTGGGTCTCTTTTCAGCCCTCCCCTTCCCTCCTCTCCCCAACCGTTCCAGTACCCAGCGTTCATTTTCCTATTCCTACTTCTTCATCAGGCCTCTGAACACTTTGTGCGCTTCTAGGAAACATAATTTCCTTACTTTGGGCATTTCCCAGAGAACCAATATGTCTGTTAGGCCTGTGACAACTCTGTGCTTCCTTCACCTAGTTCAGTATCAGTGGGGATGAATCAGACAATGATAACCATATTCCTTTTTTAGCTATGTATGCTGAGCCTTGGTGATGCATTAGGCCTCTAACAGGATTTCAGGCTTCTGTAATTCACTTTTCCACACTGGGCAGTTCTAAACGCCACCGCTTTAAATTAAATATTTGTTGGACAGAATCGTTTCTAGGGAAAACGACTAAAAACACTGACCAGTGGTACTATTTCAGCGTGACTAACGTGGCGAGGCTGAAGGGAGTCGGGCAGGGTGGAAGAAAAAATTGCCTCGTGACATCTTTGATGCTGGTGTTGCTGCATTAGAGCAAAGAAAGTTTTAAATAAATTTTGCTTGTTTTTTCCTTATGGATTTAAGTTCGGCTTTTATCTGAAACTAGATGGTAAAAGAAAATCTAGAATTTGGTTTGGTTTTTTCCTTTTAAGAAGGCAGGAAGGAATTCTTTTTTTTGCTGCTATTTTGTTTGCATGTTATTATGCTGCATAATTGGGTTTTTATTATGGAAGTCCCCAACCTGCCTCTTTGGACCAGGATTCCAGCACATTAGGAGCTGTAAAAGCTGATCTCAGTCTCTAAATATTTTAGCTTAAGTGTAAGGGGAAAAAATAGAAAAATCCAGACAAACCTTAACCTCCCTCATCCCCACTAGAGAAAATTGTTACAGATTTAGTGCTCACTTGTGTATTACTAAGTCAGTGGCTATGAGTTGGTTATGAGATTCCTTCAGGTGCTGTAGCAGGAAGGACTTATCTTACAATGCATGGTCTGACCTTTATTCCAAGAGCTTTTTTTTTAAGAATTTTTATTTAAGATTAATTTTACCTGCTGCAAAATTCCTGCCAAAGTCAGCAGCAGATGCTGTCTAAAGAGGGTAATGTTGTTTTGGTTGCCTTAGGTAAGTGCCAGAGTCACTTTGTGGATGCACCTTGTCTCATCTCAGCATTTGGGTGGTAAAACCTACTGAGGTGAAATGGATTGAGCAATGGTATATTGCAGAATTTCCTACTAATCGTGGCTGTTAGCGTGTTAGAAATTTTCTGTAGTAAGATTGTGATTGGCTGCAATTTTATTTTTTTGGCCAAAGTCTTCAAGGGTTTGTTTTTTTTCTTCCTGTGTTTTCACCCTGCTTTGAGGATTTTGCACTTTTTCTTGGCAGTAGTTTACAAAGGAAGTCACATTTAGGAGTTGTTTGGGAGAAGCTTTGTTTTTGTGACCTTTATTTAGAAAAAAAAAAAAATCACGTATAAGAAAGCCCCATGACTTGTCTCTAGATATTTAAAGGCATAAGATCCTAATTCAGATCAGATTTAAATTTTTGAGCGTTTCTATGGAATGTGCCTTGTACTTTTTTGCTTTTTGACAGTTAAGGATCCACATAAACATTTTGAGGTCCTGATGCTAAAAGATTACTTGAACAGTAAAGTTATTGCTTATGGGTTGTTATGGGCTTGATTTCTGGGAGAAAGAAAACTCTTAGAATATCTAAATGAGAAAATACAAAATAGATTAGGTGCTTATTAGCTGTAGCTGGCTGGATCCTGCAAGATACTTAGGTGATGCTGCTGAGATCTAACACGTGCTGTGCCTGTCATGTCCCATCACATCGTTTTGTCCCTGTGGAGCTTTCAAGAATGGCACTGGGAAGCTGCTCAGTTGTGGAGTTTTCCCACTTTCTTGTTTCTACATCTGGCAATGAGCTGACTGCAAATAGCCAAGGCAAAAGTGGATTTTTATTTTTTTTTTTCCATGCTTGAAAACACTTTTCCAGAAAACAAGTTTATACTGAGCTTCATTTTTTCTCTTGGCTGTGGAGTAACTGATGCAGGAACCAGTTAATTCAGAAATTAGGGGAAAAAAATAATATATATATAGCAATCCTTTGAATTCTTTAAACTTCATTTCTGTACAGGGAAGTCTTGCTTTGGTGCTCCGATTTTTTGTTTCAGTTGTGCCAGTAGACTCAGTTCTTCAGATTTTCTTCAGTGTCTTCACGAGCCGCGTTGCCACCAAAGCTGCATTCCCATTCAAAAACCGAGACGTTGAGTGGAAGATGGAAGGTGCAATCCGAAGCTCACACCCAACTGAAAGTTCGAGAGGAACTGAATGCCACCCGAGATGCAGCTCCGTTCCAGTTTGAATGCAAAGTGTCCTTCCCTCGACTGGAGCTGATGATTAACTTTCTCATTTTAAAAGTTAAGCAGGCAGTAACACCAAAACACGTCAGGACGGGGCAGTTAAACGCTGTGGGAGTGAAAAAGGGGTAATTTCAGTGGAAATTCAGAGCCCTGATGAATGCTCCTGTCACCTCGGTGTGGAAGGAAACACTTGGAGCAGGCGTCTGTTTTGTTTCCTGGTGGCTGGAACCCCGACCTTGTCAAAGTCCTTAACAAAAGTCCCGCTGACTTCCCAAGGGCTCAGCTCCTTGTGTTTTCAGAGGGAGCTGGAGTAACTCGGTGATAACGAAATGAAGGGGGTGTGAGTGGAAATAAGGTGTTCCTTTGGTTCAGACACCCGTGTTGCTGTGAGAACCAGAATGAGGAAGAAGCCCGCACTTCCTGTTTAAAAAATAATAATAAACAAATAGAAAAATGTCCTTCTCTTTGGGCTATTCAGTTTGGGTTTTTTCTTGACTGGGCGAGTTTGTGGTGAAGATTGAGAGGTGACGAGAGCCGGTGGCTGACCCTGTCACCCACCTGTGTTAGTGACACGCTCGGGAATACCATTGCTGGTGGAAGAACTTGTATGAAGTAAAACGGCTGTGAATTTACACTGCTATCCTACAAATTTACATAAATCTGAACTGAAATATGTGTGTCCATACGAAGAATTGTATCAACAATTAGAGATCTACACGTGCAGGGGAGAAGCTGAACTATCTCCTGTGGCCTTTGCTGTTGCTGAGGTTGGTGTTATGGGCAGCGAATGCAAATACGAAGGGAGAGCAAACAGCCATGAAGGACTGTCAGTTCCCTGGCCTTTCTACACCAGGTGGTTGGTCTTGTGCTGTCTCTTCTCCTGAGCAACCGCCTTTTAATGTTTAATTTCTAAAATTAAATATAATAGTTGGCTAAAAATACTTTTTAGCCAGTGCTAGCATTGTAGTTAGCATGTAGTTAGTCTAGAAGTAGCCATAACTTTTAAAAGAAATGAACAATGTCAACAGTTCTGAGAAATATTTTTTTTTTTCAAACTAACTTTTTAGGTATTTTTTTGTGGGTGGTTTTTTTTTTTATACCTATGATTCTGTTTTCTGCAACATTGATAAAATTTCCTTACTTAGTCAAGATACCAAGGGATAGAACCATTTATTTGCTATAAAGTTTGCACGGGCTTGGTCTGACAACACAAATTCAGTGCAATATTGCCTGGAGTTTCTAAAAAGATCAAGGGTTGTTACTCCAGCCTTGGGCCAGATAAGTGGGATTAAGACAGACTTCAGGCTTTAGTCTGGGACCCAAAGTAACTAAAATCTGCATCTGGTCCAGACAGAGACAGGAAAAAATTCTGCAGTGAGTGACTCGCGGAGATTGTGCAGCAGGGATGAGCCTGACCTCAGTAGTTATAATCCCAGTGAAGTTCTGGTGGGATGTGTCTGATCAATGTGTATGTGTGTCTTGGCAGCTCTACTAGAGATCATTTCATATCATAGAGACATGAAAAAAGTTGTGTTTTAAACCAATGAGGGTGTTGCTGCGCTGTATTAATGCAGGCATTTCTGAAGGGGAAAAAAAAAAGAAAGTCTTTGGCAACAAGGACTGTTAATTTTATGTATTTTATTTAAATAAATTCGTAAGGACTTGAGTTTGCTAACTGTAGCACAGCTGGTCTTACACTTGACAAATCAGCTGGCCTTTTCATTTCCTTCTTTTCTGCTTCAACATTTAAATGTGCTTTCTCTCTCCCTGCAAAAGAGTTTTTAGCCAGTGCCTATTAAGCAGAAGCTGACAGGCCAGGAGAAGAGGACATTGCTTGGAAGGTACAGGTTCGGGTCACCAGGGAACTGGTGAGATTAAAATGTTGAAGCCATGAACGTGACGTGCAGGAGAGTGGAAAGGATAAAGTTTTGGATGAAATCACGGGGTTGTGTTGGATGCACGTATGCTTGATGAGTCTGTGTTAGCACAGCAGATCAGCTGCATTCCCAATTTTGATAGCATATCCAAAGCTATGTCTCATTGATGTAGATTGAGAGCATCTCTGTGCTGAAATTTGGTCTGTAAGGATGGAAAGCCAACTGAGACATCTCTAATAGTTCCACGCTGCATGATTGTGTATGTGTGCTCTTAGGGCAAGTGTGTTTGTGAGTAGTTGTCAGATTTTGACCTTTTTACATAAGATGTGGTAGTTCTGGGTGTGAAAAACACCCCTAAAAATGCATTTGCATACCAAGTTATTGAAAAATGAGTTCATATTGAGAAACATAACAGCTGAAACAGGATAAAATTTCATTGAATTCAGAGGAAATTGGATTACAAGTAAAACTGATTCAAATGTTGATCCAAATGGTTGGTGTTTAGAGGGAATTAGGTGCTTCCTTCATTCTGGTATCTTGTGTGATACCTGCTGAGTGATACATGGTCTGGAAATAACCTTGGAATTGGTTTGGGACATAATTCATCAGAGGATTTGGCATTGACGGGTTAAATGTGCAGCTTTTTTTCTGGAATGGCAACAAATGAAAATGTGTACTTTTTCTTTGCTTACAGTGGGGAAAATAGGGAAGAAGTTGGACAAAGGGTGTAGTTTCTGTGATGTAGCTGCTGTAAAGTAATTGCAGATGTTAAACCACGTGTATTACTAACAATCTTTATAGTAAGAGTTATTGTAGGAAATACAAAAAGGACATTATATTCTTATTTAATACATTTTTGAGAAAACATTCCCTTAAGTTGTGTATTTGAAGTACTGTGTCTTTGGAGAGGGTAAACATTAGTATATGGAGTTTTCTCCCATCTTTTCCTGTATATTTTTCTTGCAAGTTGAAGACGACCTTTGGAAACCAATGACAAAGACATGATTCTTGTTTTCTGGGGTGGGGTTTAGGTGTCTTTAATAGGTGGAGACTGTCTGACTTGTTTCCATCGTGGATGATCTTGACAGCGAATCGACTCAGCCATGTCGTACGGTGCGGGTTTTGGGGATCCTAATCAACTGGCCCAACGTATAACTTCCAACATCCAGAAGATCACACAATGCTGTAAGTTGCATTTATGCATGTTTTATATAAAACTTTAATAATGTGGTGCCCCCTGTTTCAGGTTAGTTTCTCAGGCTTTGACTTCATCTGCTCGTTTGAGAGGCTTGTGACACCCCACACAGCAGATGCAGTCCTTTGAATGATTGGTTACGTGTGATTTATCCTGGGGAAGTATAGTGTCACTCTATTCATCAAAAGAATAAATAATTAGTAATAATTATGCTGGTAATAAGCCAGTTTTGTCTTGGCCAGTTATGTGACACCTTAAGATGGTGGTTTGAGATGTTTGCTGAGCAAGGATTTCATCAAATATTTGCTGGAGCTTGAATTGTTTAGCAGGGACAGAAAGCTGTGGCCTTGCAGCTTGTCCTTGGAAGTACATATGAGATATGTAAATAAGATTGTGCAACTTCTAGTATATTTGGGCTTAGATTCATGCCACCTAATTTTTTAGCCATCTAACTGGGGTGCTCAAGTTAGAGTTGGGTTAGGCTGCTAGGGTTTTCGGCTTTTTCCAGTGTCTCTCCACTTTGTTATGTTTTTAATATGTGTGTGTGTGTATAAAACAAATACAAGTCGATCTCAGAAATTATACAAAGTATATTGTTTGTCAGAAGGGAGCTAGCCATGAACAGCATATGGTAAGGTTTTGGCATGAAATTTCTTCGTTTTGTGCAGGACGTAGCGTGTATGCAGAAATGGATATTTTATTATTACAACTTCAAATGAATTCTGATCACTTAAGTATCTCAGTTTTAATAAAAACTTGGATCTTGGTTTGGCAACATAAGTTTTAGGAGTTGATATTTGTAGTGCAGATTAATGGCACAGATTGGGTTTTTGCATATTTTTTTCAGCTACATTTTGTAGTTTCTTCCAAAAAGTATTTCTTTAAACCTCAATAGACAGGAAGAGAAATTTCAAATTTGCTTTATTGAAAAGTTTCTGTACATCAGGGTTGTATTTTCTCAACCTAAAATTAACAAATTGGCTCTGTAAAAGCGCTTGTGCTTTATTTCCTGATATCTTCTAAGTGAGTTCACTCAATCTTGTGGCTTCTAACCTGATCTTCCAAAGACACCTGCCAACCTGTTACAGACACCGATGTAAAAAAGAATTCTTGGTTGTTAGGTGAGAACATAAAGTGGAATTAGTGGTTGAAACTAGAACATTGTGAAGGCAATCACTGAACATAATTAACCATCTTGTGCTGGTCTCAGCAAGTTGTTAGCTTGCTGCCTTTTCCAGCTCCTGTCTTGCTTCTGCTGTGTCTCCCCTCTCCTCGTGATAAGGAGGAAGAGCAAGCTGCCCAGGCTTAGGTAGAAGATGTACCACAAGGTTTACTTCCAATCCTACTCTCATTTCGTTTTTGAAATTTAGAGGGCTAAAGTCTGAGCAGTAGATGGGTGTTTCTGGAATTCCAAGACCCAAATCCATATCTCTCTTACCCCTTCTGCTTCCTGACTTCAGAAACGAACTTTGCCTTCAGAAGCTCCAACCAAGCACTTTTATAGGACTGGAAGGTACACAGCTGGATTCCATCCATCCCTTGCTCTTCTGCACATCGTACTGAGCTGTATCCACTCAGTTACTGCTGTAGTCCATTCTCCTCTGGTAGGTTTGATGAGCAGCTGGATCTTAGAATCATAGAATGGTTTGGGTTAGAAGAGACTTTAAAGATCATCCAGTTCCATCCCCCTGCCCTGGGCAGGGACACCTCCCACCAGACCAGGTTGCTCCAAGCCCTATCCAGCCTGGCCTTGAACCCCTCCAGGGATGGGGCAGCCACAACTTCCCTGCGCAACCTGTTCCAGGCTCTCACCACCCTCACAGCAAATGAATTTCTTCCTAATATCTAATCTAAATCTCCCCTCTTTCAGTTTAAAGCCATTGCCCCTCATCCTATGGCTCCATTCCCTGATCAAGAGTCCTTTCCCATTGTTCCTGTAGATACTGGAAAGGGCTCTAAGGTCTCCCTGGAGACTTCTCCAGGCTGAACAACCCCAACGCTCACAGCAGAGGTGCTCCAGCCCTCTGAGCATCTTTGTGACCTCCTCTGGACCCATTCCAACAGGACCATGTCCTTCTTTTGTTGAGGAGTCCAATGCTGGACACAGTACTCCAGGTGGGGTCTCATTCCTCTTATGGCCATGCTGAGCATGTTTTCTGTACCATCTGCTGTAAGGGCATGCATACACTTTCTCTGGCTGCTTTATTCTTGGGTATAGGACATGTCCAGCTTTCTGTTGGAAGCTGCAGGAACGTCCAGAAGACACCTGCAAGCTTGGGGACTTAAAGAGCTAGTCAGCTGCTGAGCAGGTATCTCTTAGACTGCTGTTTATGATCTTGGTGGGGAAGGGAGGGGAAGAGAAAGAGGAATCTTGACCCTAGCTCCACGTTTTTCCTTCTACGCAGTTGATTTAGCACTGCTGTCCCATTTATGAGATGCGTTGGCACATTAGAAATCTTGGCTAACCTGGAGCTGTGTCAATATTCTGGTTTTCAGAGTGAGATTAATAGAGAGAGAGAATTTTGTTTCAAATTTCAACCCCTCAACACTAAATCATGTTTCTGCTGCCGAGCTAGCAAACTCTGAATACTGCTACAGAGATGTAGACGAGATACAGGTTGGTTGAAAGGAAGGTGGAGCTTCCAGCTAGAAGCTGGCCCTTTAACTCGTGGGAGAAGTACAGAAGAACTTCCTGAATTAGAGAACACTGCTGCTGAGTTTTCGTAATACAGCAGAGTTTTATAGGAAGTAGCACTGGTGAGGACAATAATCCTTAATATGACATTTCTTCAAGGTTGAGTTATTACACACACCCCTCCTCCAAGTAATAAATCTGATCTCGTTCTTGATCAACTGTTTTTATTATGCCGTACATGTAAAAGATAAAATACATATAATAAATACCTCATGTTTCATAATGCATCCATGCTGCTGCTGTTTTATTAATACTGATGATCCTCACCTCCCCTCTTTCCTAATTCCCATAGTTCACTGTTAACTGACTGACAAGCAAAGCTCATTTCTGTGCTGGTTTAGCACAGACCAATAATTAAATCAGTGGCAAGACCGTATTCTTTTTGGTTTGGCTTGTTCTTTGATAATGGAAAGGCCCTGAGTTTGTATCAGATAACAGCTGGGTTAGTTTAGCAACCTTTTAACTGTAAAGAACAGATTTTTATCGATCAGCTGATCCAATCATGCCGTTGATTGTTGTGTTGAAGATGTGTTAAGAGGTGTAAATTGCTCCTGAACTTCCATTTACTACAGTAAATGCTATTTGTAGTGGGTTGTTTGAGTTTCTTTGCAGTGGGTCATACTTAGGACCTTGTAGCTGTAACTGAGCTCCCTAATGTGAAGCAGCATACACTGCTGTCTGCACTCTGAGCTCTCTTGGAATACTTAAACCAGGAGAGCACATACATGTGTCTGGGATCCCAAATTCCAGAGCCTTTTGCAAAAAGAAGGTTCTTTCAGCTTTTCTTTAAAAAAGAAAAGTGTTCTGTTTTGCGTTTCCGCAGAAATAAGCGATGATAACATGACTTGGGAACATCTAGGGAATGGAGTCTACTTTCCTCGGCCTGAAACTCATTTTATTTTTTATCAGCGACATCTCCGAGCTGAGATTTAGGGAGCTTGTCTGTGTAGTTTTTTTGTGCCTTTAGGTAAAACTGTTTCCTCGAGCAGCTGGAATTGCAAAATTTAAAGCTCTTCTTGACGTCTGATGTAGAGCATTGTGAGTTTAACCTCAGTGAAGGCAGCAAGCTATGTCCTGCTGGTTTGGGTTCAGGTCTGGGTTAACAGCGGTGAGAAGCAGATTGCAAACAGCTAGGGAAGGTTCAGATTTAAATACTGTAACCAAAGAAGTGTATAATGAGCTTTGGTACCCCTTAGACTTAGGCAGCCGCTAATTTTCTGTGTTACTAGAACACAATTTAAGATTAAGTTTTGAATGTCCATCTGGAATCTCATCCAAAGTAACCATATTTGTCATTCCAGGCTTATCTCCTATGTGATAATCTATATAACACACATTGCGTTGGATTTTTGAAATATGAACGTAAAGGTGTTTGAGGCTTGTCCCTAACCTTCTGAATGTGAAGAAGGGGACTGTGGAGAACTAATATAAGAACATATGAATATAAGAACTATGGAGAACAGAATATAAGGAACGATGCAGGTTGTAGAGCTTCAGCCTGAGCTTTGCAGATGGAGAGCCTGTTGTTATCAAGGTGTTCTAATCAGTGTTTACTGAAGGAGCAGTGCTTCCAGAACTGGGTTTCACAGGCTGCACTTTGGCTTCCGTGCCAGCTTAATGGCATTTGCTCTTAACTTGAGAGACATCTCAACGCCTTCCTTCAGTATTTCCTGTTGGTTTACAGCAACTGGACAGACAAGGAGTGAGTGTGAGGCGCAGAAACGAGATGAGCCAGCAAAAAAATACTTCTCTGACAAACCTGCTTACAAATCTGTATTTCTAGCAGGCATGTTTATTTCCCACACTAGGGATATTCCCGGTAGGATGAAAGCACCGAGTCCACGTTGAGATTTATTCTTTTTCCTTTATTTTTTTTTATCCTCCTCCTCTTCCTGAAGAGCATGTAGCAAATTTTACAAGATTGATCTTTCAACAAATGGAAAGATGAAAAAGTAGAATGAAACAAACAAAAAATCTAATTTAAAAGCTTTGAAATAGGTTGTTTTCAGAGTTCTTACAAATGTGAAGATGAGAGAAAGCAGTTCTTTGAAATCTGACAGTTTTTTAAAGAGTTGGTTCTCTGTGTGTAGCAAAAAAGAGAGAAAGCATTTGGGTCAAAAAGGTGTTTCCAAGAAGAAGACAAATGGGGTTGCATTCATCTGTGGGCATAACACCACAGTTAGAAGAGTAAGAAAGATATGGTTAGAGGAGCAGGGACCTCTTCTACTGAGCTGGAAAGATTTGGCTCATGTTTCTGACAGGAACTGTGCAAGCAGAAGTCACCAACCGTGGTTTTTCCTCCCCCCTACATGCTTCTTGAGTTCTCTCCCATGTGTGGGTCACAAAGGAAGCAGATTTGTATGCTTCTGTTTTGCTTTGCTACTAATATTTTCTTTGTAGCTACCAAATGTCACTTTCCCTGAAAAAAAAGCCTCCCCCTTCCCAACTCTTCCAGTTTATAAAGGTCGTGGCAGGATTTTGTGCAGTGACAGTTGCAAAGTCAGTAAAAAATGGCATAACCTACCCTTGCTCAGTATTGGCAAGGTCAGTGATAGGGTATTTGACTTGTTCCTGCACACCAAATATCAGTCCAGTTGGAGGAACATTCGGTCTGCAAAATAATAAGAATAAAATAAAAATCAGGAGCCACAATCCGTATCTGGCCAGTATTTTCACTGGATGTTGTTAAAATTGCAGTTGAATTCCATCAGTCATACGACTTTCCCTTTCACTTAATTTATGTTTATGATTTTCTACAGGTTACATAAAACCCTGAAAAATAGTGAAGAGTTCTGATTTATGCCTTTTCCTTGTGGTTTAAGCCCGGCAGGGAGCTAAAAGGTGGAGCTAAACCAGGCTGAAGCATTCGTGAAAAACCGTGGCTGCCACTACGTTTGTAACACCAGCAGGTTTGCGTGGTTGTTCTTTAGCTAAAGGAGGGCACAGATGGGCAAGTGAAAAGTAAATGAAGTCGTTGAGGTGTGGAAATCCGAGCCTGTATGAAAACAAGGCTCTGTTTTGTCTATATTTAACATGTGGTTTTTAAGCAGATAGGCTTAAAGTAGAATTTCTTGAGACTTTTAACGATGGTATTGTCAGAAATTTCCAGTGCGTGGCAGTTAACCAGAATTTGATTTTGTGGGGACATACTAGTTAAAACAAATACTAAATATTTTTTTATTATCGTTGCTGTTTTCAGGAAGATTTCTTTGATTTAGGATGAAGTTTCAGTAAAACCTGGAAAAATCTGGTTATTTAGGGGTTTTAGGCAGCTGTTATGGTCCTCCGTGTTCCATTTTGTGGACTTTTCCAAGGCTGAGGATTTGAACTTGAATCTGCTATAGCTGAGTCATAATTTGAATATGGAGGATAGGAGGAGGAAGAATTTGGGTATTTCAGGTCTTTTGAAATGCCTATCTTTTTGCAGCGAGGTGAAGTCATGAAGCCCAAAATTTTTAGAAATAAACTATTTCTGCAAACTTCAAGCATGAATTATTTGCATGCTGTTCTTGAAGGCTTTGTTCTATGTAAAATAGCAGAGAGAGAGAGAGAGAGAGAGAGAGAGAGAAAGAAGGTAGTTTGCCTCACAGATCTGTTTATGGTTTGGGGAAGTTTTGTTAATATTTTTTTGTGTTTCCTCTTGTTAAAAACATTTTGCCTCTCTGGAAAATGACATGTGAAACAGTGTCTTGTGTGGGTGACATTGCACAGAAAGGACAGGGATTTATTTATGCTATCAGCAGAATAGAGTGAAAAATGGGTCTGCCACATCTTCCCAGTGTGTTATTTGTGTTAGTTTGGAGAAAAAACAGATTTTTTAATTTTTTTTTCTTTCTCCTACAGTGTTTTGCATTATTTTAGTTATTACCAGTTCAATTATGTTGGATTTTCCTCCTTGTAGACAGAAGAGGAGATTCATGCCTCATTAATAAGCTACTGGTATGCTTTAGAGAAACGTTTGAACTTTGGGGTTTCAGGGGATTTTGGGGACATTTTAAGATATGAATATAAAGTGTTTATAACTTGATTTAATGACTTCCCCTTAGCTGAGCTGTAGTAATTGATCACATGGTCAGTTACTGTGCACTTAAACAGTATGTATTCGGTGTGCTCTATGCCAACATGAGAAAAACAGGCACTACTTCAATCCCACTTCACGGTGTCCTTGAAAGGCTACCATAGGTGGTAGTAGACCAGGATGAAATTATTAGAACAAAAAAACCCAACTGAAGGTACACCCTGAACTCCTGACGCAGTTGCTGATGTTCCTGGCCACCCAGGGGCATGATTCTATTTAAAAATACTAGAAGCTCTAATAAAATCCAACAGAAAAGGGTAGATGACTTGATTTTTCCCTGCTCTTCTGTGCTTAATGAGTCTTTGGTCCTTGGAGCTCTGAGGACCATCTTCATCCCCATTCTGTTTTCTCCTTCCCATACACACTTCAGTTACTGTTTCTCTGTATTACCGTGTTATAGAATAATCAGTGTTATATACTGAGTTAAGACAGAAATAAAGCAAATTACTGGAGTTTTTAGATACTTGATTGCAGTTAGGTGAGCTCTTGGTGCTTTTTACTAATTTGGGATTTTTTGGCTGGTGTCCTGGAGTTGATTCCTCTAATTAAAGCAGGGTTAGGAAGGTGTACAGCACTGTGGCATTGGGATTTATCGAGCATTGTAGTCTGTGTCAACTGCTGTAGTAGCTTTAAAGAGCCACTTACACAGAAACCTTCCATCTGCTGAATTTATGGCAACTGCATTAGGTTGCTGGGTGTAACAGCTTTTATAAAAGGTTCATCCAGGAATGTTTTCTGCAGCTTCTGTCCATCTTTACTCACGTACCCTCAGCTGAAGTGCAGAGGGAAAATCGGATTTGAATAAATTGAGGAAGTCTGTTGCCCCCAGGCAAAAGCGGTTTGAAGTGGTGTAACTTTTACAAATAATTCTTTCATTCCGATAACCTGCTCTGAATATTATTAGATTCCACTGGACTTAACAAACAGCACATCCAGTTACAGATTGACTTGGACAAGTAGGAGATTTCTTCATCGTTACCCAACCGGTGGGAAAGCCTATGAGGTCTTTGCCGAAGCATTTCTGGATGGTGACTGTGCTGGTGTGATATTCACCATATTTGCTGTACAGAGCTGTAGATGAGCCTCAAGTGGAGCAGAATTCACATTTGTTGAGCACAAAGGAAGGTTTTGCTGATTCTGTTTATTCTGCTTGGGCTCAGGAGGTAGGAAGATGTCTAAAAATCAAATGGCTTTAAATCCCCACTGCTAGTGCTAGTCCTCTGAACCTTCAGCAGTGACTCAAACCCTGTCTGTCCTTTCTTAGGTAAAAGAGGGTGGTGTGTGAGGGACCTTCCCCATTACATTTAATATTTGGGAGCAGCTCCTTCTTCCTTTCAAGCAGTCCAGGTTTGGGGAAGAGTGGCTGGAAAACTATCTGGCAGACCTGGGGGTGGGTTGACAGCTGGCTGAATACAAGCCAGCAGTGTGCCAAGAAGGCCAACAGCATCCTGGCCTGTATCAGGAACAGTATGGCCAGTAGGGCTGGGGTAGTGATGGTTCCCCCTTGCCCAGCACTGGTGAGGCCCCACCTTGAGTCCTGTGTCCAGTTTTGGGCCCTTCACTACAAGAAGGACAATGAGGTGCTGGAGTGGGTCCAGAGAAGGGCAACGGAGCTGGTGAGGGGGCTGGAGCACAAGTCTGGTGAGGAGAGGCTGAGGGAGCTGGGGGTGTTCAGCCTGGAGAAAAGGAGGCTGAGGGGAGACCTTCTGGCTCTCTCCAACTCCCTGAAAGGAGGGTGTAGTCGGGGGGGGTCGGTCTCTTCTTCCAAGGAACAGAAGATGGGAGAAGAGGAAATGAACACAAGTTGCACCAGGGGAGTTTAGGGTGGGTATTGGGAACAATTTCTTCACTGAAAGGGTTATCCAGCATTGGAACGGGCTGCCCAGGGCAGTGGTGGAGTCCCCATCCCTGGAGGTATATAAAAGCCGGGCAGATGTGACGCTGAGGGACATGGGTCAGTGATGGTTTTTCTCAGTGTTGGGTTGATGGTTGGACTCGATGATCTTAAAGGTCCCTTCCAACCCAGGCAGTTCTATGATTCCATGATCCTGTGACAGGTCCCCAGCCTTGCTGGTCTGTAGAAGGCAGGTCCCGTGGCACTCGCCCTGCCTGCTTGTCTGGTTCTTGTCCTCCACAGCCCAGTGACTCCCTGTTTGTTGTTCCTGTTGCTGCTGGTGTTTTTTCCGTGCACACCCACTGGGTGCCACGTTTCCTGTGGAAGCGTTGGAGTGTGGCTTTATGAACCTGGGTGATGTGGTGCATCTGGCTTGGACAGTAGCACTGAAGGACACTGCTACTGGGTGGCTGTAATGCAATCTTAGCTGATCCCAGTAAGAACTG
Source organism: Gallinago undulata (assembly GCA_026546715.1). Taxonomy (NCBI): domain Eukaryota; kingdom Metazoa; phylum Chordata; class Aves; order Charadriiformes; family Scolopacidae; genus Gallinago; species Gallinago undulata. Next base: position 61,638,652 of record JAOTQQ010000023.1, read on the forward strand.
AGGTTCCAGGCTGCAAAGGGGTAATAAGCAGCGCTCATTAAATGTATTATTTCCCCCCAGTTTCATGTTTCTATGTTGTGGCCTTCTTTTAAGGATGCTGTGGATTATGTGTTGGTTCACCTCGCTCTCCAGCTGTAAAGCAGCAACAAGCTCAGTCATGGCCATTTGAGGGTTTAAAGTTTGGTTTTCCCAAATATTAAATAGAAGGGAGGTTGAGACGGGAAGAGAGCTGATTGTGCGTAACTTGGGAAAGCTCCTCTCTTGTAGCTGGAGCTACTGGTTAAGTGTTCCAAAGGAAGACCATCCCCAGTTGCCCTTGTCTCATGCTAGGGGTGAATGTGGTGCTTGGCCACTTCTTAGTCCTTCCAGAGAAGGTGGGTGACCTATAATCCACGCTTCATTTCCCTCCTCTTAGTTTTTTGCTTTTCATTAGGATTTTACTCGAAGGTTTTAGTTTTTTTAAATCTTTTCTTCTGCAACAAGACTGTGGTGTAACAGCCTGTACAGCTGTTATGAATTCCCAGTTGGGGATAACTTTCTTTGCTCCCGTGTTCTTAAAGGCAATAAGTTGTTTACTTTTTTTTTTTTTGTCTTCATTGTATTCACTTGTATCTTTATTTTCAGTTTGAAACTTCCCGTGTGGTCTTAAACATTTTCATGTTCAAGGAGCAGAACCAACAATTATGTCAACATGGATTTACTAGGGGAAATGGAACAGCTTTGCAGAACCAGCTGAAAAGCAGAGGAAGATGAGGAGGAAGGAGATAGAACTTTCTTGTTTCCTAACCAGCTAAAAGCCAGCTCTTAAGCAAGGGTGGTGTGTGATCTGATATCTGAAACACGTTTTTATCTTGGGAAAATAATTCTTGAAATTTATTCTGGAATTTCTGGAAATTCTGGAATCTTATTCTGGAGCACAGGTCTTGTGAACAGATGCTGAGGGAGCTGGGGGTGTTCAGCCTGGAAAAAAGGAGGCGGAGGGGAGACCTTCTGGCTCTCTCCAACTCCCTGAAAGGAGGGTGTAGCCAGGGGGGGTCGGTCTCTTCTCCCAAGGAACAGGCCATGGGACAAGAGGAAATGGCCTCAAGTTTAGGTTGATGGTTGGACTGGATGATCTGAAAGGTCCCTTCCAACCTAGACAATTCTGTGATTCTGTGAAAAGATAGTCTGTATTGCAGATCTGGCAGGAACATCTCTCTCAAATAAAAAATGTAAATATTTCCACTGTAAATCTCACTACTGTAACTTCTGCAGAGAATAGGTAACTTTTGTATGAGACACTATTACTATTTTTTTTTCGGTGTCTTTTTTTCTTTTTCCTTTTTAACCAGAGGGGGAGCTTCCACTGACTAGGAATAGAACCACCGTTTGCCTTAGTAAAAGTAAACACGAGCTGACTCTTAAGTAATTGTCTCTGTAGGAATTCAGGTTTGGTCCTAATTGTTTCCCTGGCTCATCATTAACCGCGTCTGACCTGTTCCTCAGCATGTGACCCGTCTGAGAGTCAGCTTTCGTCAGCTAATTGTTATGTGTGATGAGATCTGGATCAGGAATGTCACAAAGACGAGTGAAAAATCTTCTCCTATTGCTTCTTTCCCCTACAAGACTCGTTTTCAGGTGGAAAAAGTGAGTTCCTTTCCTCTTGCTTGGAGAAAATGTGTTTTACTTGGGTAACGCTGCCCTGTTCCCAGGGGGGACTTGCCTTCTGTGGTGGTTCCTTGCCAGCCCTCAGGTGGCAAGGTGCTGCCCCTTCAGGGTAGCAGTCTGAGCCCTGAAAGAGCTCTTCATCTTCATTATATGCAAACATCTACCCCCATCTTCAGCGTAGAAGTGGCTGCAGGAGTCTGGCGGAGGCTGTTGGTGACTTTTGGTGAAGAACGTGTGCGTGCACGTGGTGTGTGTCCCTCTGCAGCTCCTGAGCAAAGTCCAGCAGCAGCTCCACCTACCCGAGGAACCTGAGCGAAAGGGTCAGACTTTGTGCTGAAATGCAGTAAAATCACATACAAGATGCAGTCATCTTGTGATTGGTAAAGCCCAGAAGGATGGGAGGGACCTCTGGTAGTCATATTATTCCTGGCTTTCAGAAGCCTTGGGAAGTTGGAAGAATGGGGAAGTGAGGAAGGGAAACCCATAAAGGGTGAGGTAACCTAGGAACCCGTCAAAACTCTGCTCTGATCTTTGGTCTCTGACTGTTACTGGTGTGTTTATGGGGCTGAACTGGGACTTTGTGAGTTGAGCCTAAGCCTTCGGCCCTTTTGTACAGGGGCGAAAAGCTGGTTAAAGAAGAGAGGCTGTACCCTTATAAATACCCCCATCAGCAGAGAAGGTGAGAACTCTGGGGACTCTGTTTCATGGAAAATAATTCCAGTAGTTTTGCTCTCCCCCTCCAGTGCTAAGACCCTTTCCCTGTCTGTTTCCCAAATGGGGTGATGGAAGGAGCCAGCAGAGGAGAAGATGAGGCTGCCCTGCTTTCCTCTTGAGGAAAAGGGATATTGACTTTAAGGAGTTTTGAAGCCAGTTCTTGCTTTGAATCAAATTCTGTAAGATCTCAGTGTGTACGTGTGAGGGAACAAGACACTTTAACTCTGTGATGCAGGTGGTAATGTCAGAGAATCACAGAATGGTTAGAGTTGGAAAGGACCTTAAAAACCATCCAGTTCCAACCCCCTGCCCTGGGCAGGGACACCTCCCACCAGCCCAGGTTGCTCCAAGCCCCATCCAGCCTGGCCTTGAACCCCTCCAGGGATGGGGCAACCACAGCTTCTCTGGGCAACCTCTTCCAGTGTCTCACCACCCTCACAGCAAAGAATTTCTTTCTGGTATCTAATCTGAATCTCCCCTCTTCCAGTTTAAAACCATTACCACTCATCCTATGGCTCCACTCCTGATCAAGAGTCCCTCCCCGTCTCTCCTGGAGCCCCTTTAGGGACTGGAAGGGACTCTAAGGTCACCTCGGAACTTTGTCTTCTCCAGACTGAACCCCAAATGCTGTATTACAGGAAGCCCAGAAAAATCGATGTCTGTTCAGTCCTTGCTTGTTTTGGGGTTTTTCCTTTATTTTATTTTTTCTTGAGATTTAAAAGCCTGTTGGCATTTTGCTATTTTGATGCGTATCCACAGGCTTCTTGGTAAAATGTGTTTTAATTTTATGCTGAGTTCTTGAATTGCAAGACCTGAACTGGGATGAATTTCCCTCTGCCTGGAATTTATAGCTGGCCAGCTACACCATGCTGGCTTTTAATTGCTCCTCAATTATCCTCTTGTGCTCAGTTTTAGGAGTAGGCTCAATATCCAATTAACTTGGAATGCAAATATTTAAAATACAGGCTTTGTTTCAGAGAATTTTGCTAGTGAGAGCCTTTATTTCATAAACATAAACAGGTATTTTCTTTATTTGCACTTAAATAATGCATCTCTAGGTGGCAGTAGGACACACTGGGACTTTTTCTGTCTGTAAAACAGGAAGGAATTAGCTATAGCAGTTGTCAACATGGGGACAAAAATGGGGTAGAAGATCCAATATCATCTAATTCACTGGAGACTTGGTATGAAACAAAGATAAGAATTAATATTATTACTGAAAATGTTTGAAGGAATTCCATTTTTATTTAACTGCTTAACAGAAGTCACAGGTAACTTTCTTCTTGTTACTGAAGTTCTGTCTGCTAGGGATTTTTTTATAATGGTTTTCTTCATTACTTGGAGATGGGTTTTACTGCAATTTTAACTGTATTTAGGGAAAAAAAAAAAAAACACCAGTGTGCAAATAAAGTGAGGATCCCATGTAGTATCATGCCGTGGTATTTTGTCATGACTGTGGTACCCCGTTCTGCCTGGGGAGGGCACAGAAACACAGGGGAAGTTATTTTGTGTTTGTATTCTTTGGTTTTAGAAGATATAAAGGTGTTATATTGAGATAAAGCACGTTGAGGATATGAATTCTGCAGTGTGCAAACTTGATGTGTCTGTCCGTTTTCTTTCTCCTTTCTTTTTCATGTGACAGTAAAATACATTAAGCTGAAAATAAGACTCAGATGGTGTATCACTTTTTGCAGTTCAAAACAAATATTAAAAATCACTGGTGGTTTGTATCCCATGTTTAAAAATGGAAGGGTATTAAAATTGCAATTTAAACCTGGACACCTGACTGACTTTTTTTTTTTTAATGTACTGTAATCCATGAGTGCTTGGTTGCTGTCTCTTCATTAATGAACTGGATCTGAAATATTTGTGTGTGATAATGTCGTGGCAGTCTCTCCTATAGCTTTCTAAAATAATGTGAGTAAAATATGACTAAACCAGAATAAGAATTGTGCTGCTTGCTTTAAAAATTAATATTAAAAGGCCTGATTTATACTTATTATAGTGAAATTATTAACTTGATCTTTAAGTGGCCTGCTTCTCCCTAGAAACTTTAATACATTCCCATCCTTTATGAGAAACCCTGCTTTGTCTTTGACTTGGCAAAACCCACTCACTAAATGTTCTGGGACTTCTTCAGTGGAGCATTTGTAGCAGGTTGAAAAAGTCTCAAGTATCAGTTTCTGTCAACTTCTATAGCTTGAGAACTGTCAAGCAAAAATGCGTAAAATTAAGTGGGAGTTGTCTGTGCCCCATTAAAATTTCTCTTCCTCTTCCCAAACAGCTGCCGAAATCCAAAGGATACTCCATCAGCTTGGAACACCTCAAGACACGCCGGAGCTGAGGCAGCAGCTGTGAGTATTTCACGTGAAAATATTTGATTTCATTGCACTGTAAACAATCTGAAGTGGGTTTTGGTTAGGCTGAATGCTTGATCTCAGCGAGAAAGGCAAGCGTAGAGAAATACTTGAAATTCAAATATCAAGATGTGCTTTTTTAAAATTAATTGTGGACAATGTGTAAAACAGCCAGCTGAGTTGCCCGTGTGCGTTGCCTGCGGTATCGGTACATCTATAGAACAACCAATACATCTGAAAAAAGGGAAAGTGGCAGGACCAGAAAGCAATATCGCTGTTTAAAATGCAAACACTGCATCCTGCCACCTCAAATCAACTCCTCAAATCTGTCAAGGCAATGAATATATTGGGGTTTTCATGAGATGTGATCTTGGGGGAGAGAGGGGAAATGTCTATTTAGTGATGAAAGTTACGGTGAGGGATGACGCTATAGAATAGACGTGTACTGGAAATATTAAAATAACAGGAGTGAAACAAGGCTCCAGGGCAGATGCTGTGCTGTAGTTTGGTCACCTGAAGGTGACATTTATGTGCCACTGGCAGAAATAGTCAGCTGCTCTCCACTTCTCTGCATAGCCCGTTGAACCGCTATGATTTTTTTTTTTTCCATTAAACTCCTTTACCACATTAATTTAATCTCAGCATAATAAATGCACGTAAGTGACGTGTCGTGCTAACCCTGTGGGTGGGAAAGTTACTGGTCTTCAGCGCCATTAATGCCACACTGAAGAATAGGAGGAGATGGGACCAAAGCCATCATTCATTTTGTGTGACCAGCCAAATGGCTTTAAAATAGCCCGAGTTCAGGGCCCATAACATCAGCCAGGTACAATCCCCAGTGGGTATCCTACTGGAGGCTGAAGAGGTGAAGGTCAACATACCTTGAATATAGGCATAAATTCACGACTAAACAGGATAGAAACTGCTGTGAAGGACACACACGTTCATGGAGGTAATACATGTGATAAGCTTCCTTGAGTTCTGCCTCTTTTTCACTTGTCTGAACGTTTGGCCTTCCCTTTCATGTTGGTATGTATCTGAGGAGTTGTTTGATTGTTTTAAATATTGATGTTGATTGTTTGCTAATAGTTTTCCAGATAAAACCTTTTTATATACACTAGGGAGGAGGATGCAAAAGCAGGTAAAACATTTTTGAGTTGTTCCAGGAAAAAAAAAAAAGATTGGTGAAGAAGTATGTGATAATATCAGAAGCAAAGAGATAGAATACCAAAAATAGCAATGCTGTTGAAAACAGTTTCATTTTCTATGCCTTTTTTTTTTAAGCACTGTTAAAACTATTAGTGAATAATGAAGTTTTCAGCTAAGTTCACACCTATTGTATCACTGGCATATATAGATCTCTTTAAATAAGCTTCCCAGTTAACTAACTTGGTCTTTTCTACAGTTATTCTGAACTCAGAAATGACCAGGTGTTCCCAAGTATCAATAGTCTCAAAAGGACTACAAAAAGCATCTTTAGATGTTCATAGTAGTAAGAAACCTATTGCTACACATTGGGAAAATAGAAGAAAACTTAAAAAAAAAAAGTGAGTAATGATACTGTGTCATCAGTAATGATTCAGTAATGGAGGAACATACCTTGTCAGCATTTGTCCCACGTGGAATCTACGATGTCATGCCTTTACAGTGAAGAATGGAATAAAAATGCTTTTGTGCACTTTAGAGAAGTGTTTAATACTGCTGCTTTTCAGAGAATCAGTGAAATTCAAACACAGTAACACAATGGTCTCTAATGGAACTTTGCATTTTGTTTTCTAGGCAGCAGAAGCAGCAATACACCAACCAGCTTGCCAAAGAAACTGACAAATACATTAAAGAGTTTGGGTCTCTGCCTGCAACAACTGAACAGGTATAAAACCAAAGATATGGTTGTATAAAAACAAACCATGGCTTGTTTGACTACCACGTTGACTCGCATAGATGATTTGAGTGGCTTCGGTTCTGCCTATTCTTGTGTTCCTCACCAGGCTTATGGAGTGCTTTTGAGTTACTCAACACATTGGCAAGAAAGGAACGCTCACAGCATAAGAATCTTTTGTTGCAGTCTAGACTTGTTGCAAAGTTATTTTTAACATATCAGGAATGAGGTAGTTTGAATGAAAGGGTAGTAATCAAGTGCCAATGATTTCAGGGAACCGGGCACTTCGGAATCATAGAATGGTTTGGGTTGGAAGGGACCTTAAAGATCATCCAGTTCCAACCCCCTGCCCTGGGCAGAGACACCTCCCACCAGACCAGGTTGCTCCAAGCCCCATC
>JAOTQQ010000023.1:61699052-61713418 GCA_026546715.1 Gallinago undulata
TGGATGGGGCTTGGAGCAACCTGGTCTGGTGGGAGGTGTCCCTGCCCAGGGCAGGGGGGTTGGAACTGGATGGTCTTCAAGGTCCCTTCCAACCATTCTATGATTCTATGACCTGGATTGTCCAGCAGGGAAATCAGAAACGGGCACTTAGCTGTCTCCATGCAACCGATAGGGCTAGTCCACGCTAGGCTGCAGCCGGTTGAGTACTGGAGGTGTCTCTTTCAGCCCTAATTATTCTGTGGCATTAATTTAATGCTTTCTGACAGAGGGGGTGGGGTGGGGGCGCTGGGAGGGTGGTCGCTGCCTGACCCTGGGATGCCAGTCTGCAGCAGATTAGTGTCCCAGACGTGAGGCTGGCCCAGGCAGGCTTTTCTCCTGACCTGAGATGGTTGTTGGGGTTAAAGTCCTGCTCTGCCCTGGAGCCATGGATTTAAACCCGACCCCAGCTCCGTGGCATATCTGCAGCTCTTGGGGTTTTTGCTCAGCACACCTCTGGATTGTGTGCAAGAAGCAACGTCAGGCAGAAAGCAACCAATGTTCTTTCTACAGGACATTTACATGACGATAAAACCATATTATTATTGAGGTTTTTTTTGTTTTTTTTTCTGGAATACCTGGAGCTTTTTATTGAAAAAGACCCAGGTTTATTATGCCAAGTATTCTAAGTATTTGCTTTTCTGAAGAAAATTCTAAAACCTTAAAAGAGATGTTTCAGACAAATATTTGTTCATTCCAAAACTGCACTTGTGAAAAGCAAAAAAAAATAAGATAAAATATAAATCAGTCCTAACAAGAAAACATCATGTCTACCTTTGAAGATGTTTTCTCAGACAAATATTTTAATGTACCTACATGGTACATATTTGTGAAAGAAATGCAAAGACCAGAGTAATCAGTAGGAAGGCAATAGTTCTTCCTGAGGATGGATGTAGAAAGCAGAGACCCAATAACTTGGTCTTCTGCTACAAAAATTCTCTCAAATAAGCTAGTACTCAGTTTCACAATCATCACTTTTTGGTCTGAATTAATCAGGGGCACGGCAAGCACATAAATAAAATAACCAACCGCCGGCTGGAAACTCTCTCAGATGCATCATTGCCAGAACAAAATCTTCAGTCGAGTTTTTGCTCTCAATTTTGAGATTATAGAATCATTTTCCCTGTGTTTTCCCCGTGTTACTGCCGGCTACATGGGCAAGGTGTTGTGTGAGGCTGGGGCCTTACTCAGAGTCATTTATATGGCAATATACCATCTAAGATTAAGTTGAAGCTACCTTTTAAGCCAGAAAAAAACATAAAAAATCATATTTTTCATTGACATGTCAGCGTAGAAGCATCACTTCGACGAAATGAAAGACCTGTTGCCATTTTCGTTTATAAAAATAAATCCAGCATTTTGTTTTCTCAAGTTCAGAGGGCTCTATTTTCCAACAGGGACACTATGGAGAGACTGTGGATCTAGTTTAATAACTTTCATTGTTCGCACAAGCAGGCACGAAGAATAAACCACAGCTGTTAACATCAAAGAAAGCAAAACAAATAAAAAGGGAGAAAAACAGGAATAAGCAAGAAAGACTTCCAGGTTTCTGGAGATGTTTTTCCCTCGTAGGGTTTCTAATTTCTTGGGCCATTTGAGCCATTTGCATTTTCATCCTCTTCCCTAAGTTGTACATCAGTATCTTGACTTTGTTTATCAGCAGCTCAAAATGCAAGGATCTATGATGTTACAATTTTGGCTTGTTTTTTTTTAAGAAACAAAGACGTGTGGTGCATTCAGTTTGTGCTGTAGGTAAAGAGATGATAGGAAATAGAAAAGGAGGAAAAAATGAACCTGAGTAACCTGTCTCTGGCAGAAATAAGTATTTTCTTTGTGTGATGTCGGCCTGTTGACTAGAATAGAACTTCTCTTAAATAAACAGGTGGAAAGCACATGTCTCATCTATTTCAAATAACCTGATAATAAGTTGAAAATGTGTTTCTTGTATTCTTTTAAGGTAAGTATTTTGAGAAGTGCTAAGAGATACAGTACAGAAGCTCTGTAAAAATTCTCGAGCTGCCCAACGAGTATAGGTCACACTAATCTAAAAGTACAACCGTAATCCATACTTTTGGTTGCAGAAAGCACTGTCTTTATTTTGCATTTGAATATATTGTATTTTAAATACCTCCATCTTTGGAAACCCTGATTTGATGTGGTGGTGGGTTATAGTACAACTGTAAGTCTTGTGAGGAGCGTCTGAGGGAGCTGGGGGTGTTCAGCCTGGAGAACAGGAGGCTGAGGGGAGACCTTCTGGCTCTCTCCAACTCCCCAAAAGGAGGGTGTAGCCGGGGGGGTCGGTCTCTTCTCCCAAGGAACAGGCCATGGGACAAGAGGAAATGGCCTCAAGTTGCCCCAGGGGAGGTTCAGATTGGAGATTAGGAGAAATTTTGACAACTGAAAGGGTTATTGCACATTGGAATGGGCTGCCCAGGGCAGTGGTGGAGGCACCATCCCTGGAGGTGTTCAAAAGCCAGGCAGGCGTGGTACTGAGGGACATGGTTTTGGGATGGTTTTTTTGGGTTGATGGTTGGGCTTGATGATATGAAAGGTCCCTTCTAATCTTGGCAATCCTATGGTTCTATGAAACGGAGAGTAGGCTGTTCAAATGTTGTGTTCACATTGGATATTAAGAAAAATTTTGACACTGAAAGGGTTATGAAGCCTTGGAATGAATGGGCTGCCCAGGGCAATGGTTGAGGCACCATCCCTGGAGGGATTTAAAAGCTGGGTAGACATGGTGCTGAGGGACATGGGTTAGTGATGGGTTTTGTCAAAGTTAGGTTGATGGTTGGACTCGATGATCTTAAAGGCCCCTTCCAACCTAAAACATTCTATGATTCTATTATTTTTGATCTCCGTTAGTGGGAGTCAGATAGGCTCATATATCTCAGTATGGTGGGCTAGAAAGAACTTTCTCCCAAGCTTTCAAGAAAGGTAGAGAAGTTGCAGAAAGTAAGTAAGTCATCGTGAATAATAAACCAGGAGCTTCTTTCTGGGGGCTTCAGGAAAAGCAGGGGAGATCGTGTCTTGTTGCACGTGCTTGGTTTTTTTTTTGCAGTCCCTAGTGCTTTGGGCATTTGGATGTCGGGTGGGTGTAGGGCTTTTGTTATCTGAGCCCCTGGCAGTTGGGAAATGTCAAGCAGAAAATGCACTTTGCCCGCAGGGGAAGAAGTCGCGGTGGTGGGGAATCTCTGCAGGCTCATTCTCAGACCCGGCAAAAAGCTGAACCCTGACAGCTGGGTCTTCCTTGTGTGGCAACAGCAACAGCACGAGCCTCAAAGAATGAGGCAAAATGGGGAAAACAGGTAGTTATAGGCATTTTCCCTTTCGGTCTCCTTTCAGCCTTTTTGTTGACTCCCTTTGCTAACGAGGGGTGGGTAGGAATTAACAAGGATTACAAGCAATTAGAGGGAACTATGTGTCAAAGTCACAGGTTTCCTTATAATTATTGAAAGCGAAAGGTGGATTCCCCTTTTCACTGCGAGTCATCAAAATTCCTCAAATTATTGGTGGCCAAAAGTGCCATTTGAGAGTCCCCTTACACTACAAGAACAAACAAGATTATGAATAAATAAGAATCCAAATGAAATGAATTTTTCACTTTAATTTGCAGAATCTGTTAGCTATTAGTATTATGCCCACTTTTATCACATTTTTTTTCTGTATTTCCCTCCTTCGCCCTAATTTACCACAGTAAATTATTATGTTTTCAGAAGTATTCTAAAAGTGGCACTATTTCCTGAGACAAGATAACAGAACAATCACGGTGATGCTTTTGGGATTCATCCACTGGTGTTGTGACTGGAGACCTGCAAAAGTAGACCTTTCAGTTCCGTGATTTGGGGATTAAAGGCTATCAAAGAACCTGTCTGTTAAAAAAAATATTGAAATAACTGGAAACTTTGGATGCGTGCATTAAACAGTCCATATTTTAACAGCCAATGCCTGTGGTTGGGGATCAAGGCTGATAAAGGGAAATAGGAATAACCTTGTAGGAGATGAGCCTTTATGGTAGACAAATGGTGTCATCGTTCATTGGAGCTGCAGGTCCTCTGGAAACCAGGCCAACTTAATCTGGGTATTTAATTGTAGGTACCTGCTCTAGCAACCTGAGACCACTTCTGTGCACATTTAAAGGCATTAGTGATCTGCTGAATTTGGCCCCGTGTTTGAAGAACTCGGTCGTTGTTCATCATTGTTTGTGAGGCTGGCCAGAAAACAAGAATTTTGTTTATTTGGAAAAAGAAAAAAAAAAAAGAAAGGAAAAAGAGGTTTTGGAATTTCTGTTCAGCTTGTAGCAAACTAAGCTGTACAGATGCTCTTTGTGGAAAGTGAGGGAGGAAGAGGGAGGCAGCCTAAACAACAGACTTACTCTATAAGCTGAAATAATATATGGCTGAGTAATCAAGGCAGCTCTCACCTGGGGTGTAGGATGGCGTGTTTAAATCCCTGCTCCACTTAATTGCTCCAGTAGAGAATCAAATGCTATTTCCTTCTTCTGCTGAAGTTATTCTAGTAAGTAAATCCAGCTCGCTGTTCATGGGATCAGAGAAAGGGAACCCAACGTGTCTAGGGGGGTTTGCATCTCTTCCTTCTCTCATTTCAACCTGAAATGATGCTGGGATCCTTCGGGACCTGGCCACTAAAATATTTCCATACATTTCTGTGATGAATGAGACTTTCCTAAATCTGTTCTTAGTAAATTTTTGACCACTCCTAATAGTTTTGGGTTGGGTTTTTTCCCCCTCTATTTGTTTTAAAGGGGAGAGACAAAGGTGGCTCCTCTTTAACCAAGTTGTAATGAAAAAAATGTGTAAGAGTGTCACTTCGCTGCTGCTTTTCAGTATTTATTTGTGCATCTGAAGAATATAAATTGCCCCTGCGAGATGCGCTGGAAAGATGCTTAAGGGTTTTGTTCTTTCTTTTCTTCAGTAAATAAAGCTGAAGAAGCCTCCTTTTTGAAGTGCCCTTATTGTTTAGGTACCCGACGCCGAGCAAGCGACGACAGGATGTGAGTTTCTAATTTTGGTGACGTCCCATCGTTTTGAGGGGAAGCTGGTTTTGAAGTGGTGCTTGTAAGCACAGCAGGTGCTGGGATCTTGTAGCAGCAGGCAGAACTCTCACATGTCGGGACAAAAATACTCCTTTTTTTTTTTTTTTCTTGGTAGATACAGGGATAGACAGATCCAGGGATAATATTCCGGTAACCAGTTCTTTGACTAACCTATACATTTTGGGGAGCTTCTGAATTCCTGAGATATATATATTGCTATTTAATTTAAAATTTGCCACGATATGAGTGTGTTTTGCTTGTGCAGTATTTGGGTAAATGTGCAGGTTTGGAATGTAGAAGAGAGAAGGAACGTCCAGCTGAAACGGATTTCTGAATCTCTGCCAGTGGGTCAGATATATTTGGGGGTAAACTCTTATCAGATGGGAAAACTGACCCTGATCTCCTTCAAAAATACCTTTTTACTTCCACGGTGTGGTAACCCGTGGCGATGGTAACGCTGGCTGAAATAGGGATTCCTGAGAATAGTAGGAGAAGACCTCCGGTCTTGCCTGGAGAATAAAACTTTGGCGCATCCCTGTAAATTGGCATCCATCCACTGAGTTCTGAGCGCCCGTGACGGTGGGTGGTTTGGGGTTGTGCCCTTTCTTGGACAGAGCTGCAGGTACTCGGCGGCAGCTGGACTCCCCGAGAGCCCGACTTCAATGGTGTTTGGCAGATTCCTGTCCACGAGGGTGGTCTCCATACTCCCGGACTCCGGTTGCTTCTTCCTGCCCTTCCTCTCTTGTAATTGGTTCAGCGGCTTGAACAAAGTGCAGAGAGATAAATTTCTGGTAATAATATTGTGCTGACAGTATTTTAATAACATAATAAACTGTCCTTGCTTACTCTGCTCTCATCCTCTGGTAGCTGGGGTTCATATTTAAAGTTTCTTGTCTATTTAAAATACCTTCTCTTTTCTAATATCAAAAGGCAATACCACAAGACACCCTACATCTTAAGAGTTATGCCGCCAAACCTTTGCTTTTCTTGTGAAAACATTAGTATTTATCTTATTTGACTCAAAGGTAGATATGATAGGAGGGGGTGCAATCTTTGAAAGCAAAAGCAAGGGAAAAACTTTCCCTCTAATACTGTTTTCTACATGCTGATATTGTGCGGAATATCATCTTTCTGAAAAGCAAAATAATTCTTTTCAGCAGTATTCATGTTTGCTCCGGGGATGTAATCTCTGACAGAGATGATTTAACACCATCCATCTAAGTAGAGAGGGAACACTGTAAAATGGGAATAAAACCATCTCAGCCTACCCTGGAGTTCAGTGGTCAAATTATACTGGGGGCACTGGGGCATGACTGAGAGCCCTCCAGCTCCTCACTGCCATAAACAGGCTGGAGCACCCAACCTCTCCGGAATGACTTCCGTGTTATTCAAGTCTTTACAACTGAGCAGACTGTAAAATAATTTCTAAATTCTTGCAGATGTCAAAAAAATGTGTAAGTCCATCTTGAGCTGCTGGGGAACGTGGGGTATACCTCCAGGCTCGCCCGAGATGTACAGCTCTAGCTTGAAATAGTACAAAAGAGGCAGAAATAAGGAGGAAGAGTTCTCGGTGGTTCAGATACCAAGCTGGTTTAGCTGGACAGAATTTCAGCTGGTTTCTATCCCCTTCATGCTGGAGCGTGGCTAAACAAGATTGGGCAGGGAGAAAGGCAAGTGATGGCTCAAGACTGGAGAAGGGACAACAAGAGATGGGAACAGGTTTCTTCAAGACACAGAATTTTCTTCCTCTCCCCTCTTGATGCACTTGGGCAATGACGTCTCTCATGCTTGGGGTTGCAGAGCGCTGAAGTAACATCTCAACCCGACTACAATCTCATGTCAACTCTCTTCTTTTTGGTTCTGTCTGCATCACCTGCATTGAAACAGTCACATCTGAAATGTGTTTTCTTCCTCCTTCTTTTTCATTTTAACATTGACAGGTGGAGCCACTGATCCAGAAAGGCCACGAGAATCTGGTGCACCACATCCTGCTCTACCAGTGCAGCAGCAACTTGAATGACAGCGTGCTGGACTACGGGCATGAGTGCTACCACCCCAACATGCCAGACTCTTTTCTTACGTGTGAGACGGTCATTTTTGCTTGGGCCATCGGAGGAGAGGTAGGATGAACGTCCGTCCAGCATGGTTCATCAGTGGGGCTTTAGGATGGTGTGTATCATAAGGAAGCTTCTTCTTGGTATATTAGTGGTTGCTTAATTTGTCTGTTTTTAAGGGTACACGATCACAATCCCTAAATACCAGTAAATACTGAACTTCTTTTGGCCTCTTAAGTATGAAATGCAATGAACATTCCAAAAGACAAACCAAAATTAGTGAAAATAGTATGGAGAATTAGAATCATAGAATGGTTTGGGTTGGAAGGGACTTGAAAGATTCCAAACCCCTGCCCTGGTCAGGGACACCTCCCACCAGATCAGGTTGCTCAAAGCCCCATCAAGCCTGGCCTTTACTGGTGGTAATGGGACATATCTACACAAATCAGTTTCTGATGCCATTTTGACCCCGTGTTTTCAGCTTAATTCATCTGTTAATTCATCTGCAGTGTGAGGAAGCCAGAGGTGCTACACGGATCCATCAGAAGAAGTTTAATCCACTCTGAGCATTATCTCTGATGTCTGCTTTGTGCATTTTAGCCATCAGCTATGCTCTGACCTACTATTTGTACTTCCAACTGTCTTAAATTAAGTGAAATAAAAAAACTCGTATAAATAAGTCATCATTTGACAAGCACTATGGAGGCTTTTGCAAGGATGATCCCAATGTTAAAGACATGTAGAGAGGCAGATCTGGGTTAAATTCAGGTTTACTGGAGTACTCACTCCACTTCAGTTTAACCTCACGCAGAGTTGATGTGATAGTATTTATTACTATATACTATGATTAATTCATTGATGTCCATCAAGCATAAGAAAGTTGGGATCTCAAATTGCACATTTCAGAAAGTTAGAGTCTCAGATTACATATTAAAATATTAGCTATATGCTACAAAATGATGCAGATTAGTTCACATAAAAGGGAATTTCATAGATGTTCGCTTAGAAGATACTGGTATTTCGGTGTGAACCAGGGGTGAGGTTTTGAAGTAAATCTCCTGGTTATCCCCGCTTACCAAGCTCTGTTTATCATCACGGGTGGTTTGAGAACTTGCACAGACCCTCTTTGGGATGAAGTTAAACTGAAGGCACAGGGGTGAACCCAGCACCTCCCAGCAGTAAATGGGGTTCAGGGCATGGGGTCTAACTGGAGCTTGTCTAGAGGAGCATCGCTTGGGGACCGTGGGTCCAGCACAAGCTGTGGCACTCTACAGGGGTATTTCTTTTGCCCTACCTGAAGATCTTCTTTATTGTTCAAATCATTTCACTTAGAATGCAGTGATTTCGGCAGGAAAAGCAACCTAATTACGTATAACCTCAGTATTCCCTGGAAATTACTGCTTTTAGAAACTGGGAACATTTACAGAATAGGTTCACCTTCTCATAAAGGTTTCATTGTCAGACAAACTGCTTGATGGTGCAATGTCTATACATTTAAAATGGAATTTTCCTTTTCCACTCAAGCAATAAATACAGGATAAAAAACCACGATATGACAGGATAATGCAGGTCAGTTGGGACCTCAGGGAATCTCTAGACCAGCCTCCAACTCCAAGCAGGGCCAGTGATGATGTCAGACCAGTTTTCTCATGGTTTTATCCTTTAACAAACATAGGATATACTAATTTTTATTGACATAGTTATCTAGTGCATTGAATGTATAATAAATATATTATGCCACAATGTCATGTTCAGAAAGTTTTAAATGATGTTGTCTTTGTAAATTTTATCATTAATATGCTTGTATCATTGCAAAAAAAAAAAAAAAAAAAGAGGAGATGCATTTATAAAAAGAAATTTACTCTTAACCCTATCAAAAATACCTTAACTCTGTATGTGTGTGCCGATTTCCATGATTTCCAGGGCTTCACCTACCCTCCTCACGTTGGCTTATCCATTGGCACAGCAGCTGACCCTCAGTTCGTTCTTATGGAGGTGCACTATGACAACCCGTCGTACACAGAAGGTTTGTGCCCTCACACTCTTTAAAACATGCAAGATTGGAAAATATACTAGACACAAGTGCTTCTCATTGTGTTGCGGACTTATTTTTTTTTTTTTGCATTTTTTGATTTTCAAAACTGAAATTTGAAAGGGGACGACAGGGAGGAAGGTAAGAGATGAGTTAACAAAACGTAGAGCTTGTGCAATACAGATTAATCTCTGGATTTTGTTTGTACCTTTCCTAATAAAAATGGCTAAAACAAGCTATACACAGCTAGATGATAGAGGCAACATAAATTCTGAGTAGATACACAAACGAATTCGTATGGATAAACATTTAGATGATTTCCATTCATATAGTTTTGATTCTTAAAAACCACAACCTTTTTACATTAGGCTTTGGTTCCTTAAACTACTTTCTGAAATCAGGAGAAGTCCTTGAGTGGGTAAAGCTTTACAATCCTGTCTAGTTCTCCTGTCTACTCAAGGTTCTGGTATTATCATCAAATTTGGGATCTAGGAAGCCAATTTGCATATGCCAGTTTAGTCAATGGTTTTTTAGGAGGGGAGATTACAAAAAGGGTGTATTTGGTCACCTGAGGGATGCTGTAATGTGACGAGCAATCCAAAACAAAGAGAAAATATAATTAATGCTAAGGCTCAAGGTGAAGGAATAGATAGATTCACAAGTAGAAGACAACACGTGCTTTGAAAACTTTAAAGAAAAAAATAACCACAGCTTTTTTCAACTTTACCTCTTCTTTAAATGTTTCATTTGAAAATCATACATGGCGCCTTTTGAGGTCTTATTATTTCTTTGTATTGTTTGCTCTTCCTGTGATCTACCTTCTTCTCTCTGAGGTCCACCAGGATAACGTAACGGAAGGGACACAGGGGCTATAGGCAGCACGTATTTTTCATTCACATCTGAGCACCACAGATATCAATATACCGTGTTTAATAATGCTCCTGTGGGCTTCCCCTATTTATTACTTCCTGCATATGGTTTGACTCATTTCCAGGTTACTGAGGTTGATTTCCATGTAAAAAACTTAGGGCAAGCCTTGAAAAATGTGAAACAATTGGATATTTTATTTATTTTTTTTTTAAGTACTGATTTACTGCCGTGGCTGACTGTGTTCTTTTGTTTCAGGCTTGATAGATAACTCTGGTCTGAGGTTAATTTATACTCCAGTTATAAGGAAATACGATGCTGGGGTTATTGAAGCCGGTCTTTGGGTCAGCCTCTTCCACAATATCCCACCGGATATGCCTGAATTTGTGTCAGAGGGTCACTGCACACTGGAATGCCTGGAAGAGGTATGTCTCCCACCTGAATCCGTTGGTTTTCATTCCTAGAAATAGTCCCAGACAGTCCCTTGAACTTCTTGGGAAGATTGATAGTTACTGATTAAAGAGGTATGAAGGAAGGCATCTGCTACGTGCTGCCCCCTCCAGAATTTTGAGTCTTTTTTGATCTGGGTTTTTGAGGTGCTTAGTATTCAGGCTGCTTTACTGGTGTGAGTAATACTGGATAACACAGTGCTTGCAGTGATTTAATTGTGTGTTCCATATAGAAGCACACATTGCTTTCCATGGCAAAGCTATAAACAGCCCAGGAAAAAAATTTCAAGAGAAACTAATTAAGCTCTGTGCATGTGCAAAAGGCTTCTAATAGTGAAGTGGAAGCCTGAAAGGTATTCTTAGACCAACCACAGAAACTAAAGACCTGAAACCGTTTTGTAGCATAGCCCAAAGTACAAAATTATGCATTCAATAAACTCGTGGCTTCATTACGATAATCTAAATATCTCTACAGATAATGGAAGTATTGTCTCAAACCTGTGATTAATGTATCACGGGAGATTCTCATATACTTTTTCATTATGGAGAGAGGTTGAATCGATGGTTGTTATGATGTGGTTTGGAGTGAAGTGCAAATTAGATATAGAATTTAAACTTGTTCTTGCTAGTGTTAAATGCTGCCTACTGTCCCAGCGTTTTTCAGCCTGAAAACACTTGAGTAATCTGTTATTGTGAGGTTTCTGACCTTCAGGCTGTATTTGAAAGGCATTGTAATATCAGGCTATTTCTGAATTTGGGCTCTGAACAAGAACCATAGTTTAGCAAACCAAAAGTGCAGGTTTGTAGGTCTCAGCTCGAATGGGAGGAGTGTCAGGGTTGTGTCAATTTAGAAAAGTTAATTTTGAAATGTCTTTGACCTTGAAAAAAGTTTCAGAAGTAAACCTCTAGTATTTCACTACCAGTTGACTTGAAGATGGGAAGTTGAACCTTTTACAATTACATTCTTTTAACTCAAGGTGCTTCTCCTGGCATGATACTGATGATAATGTCATTCATAACTGCATACAATTTTTTTTTCACAGTAAACATCCATGTTCAGCAGTAACAGCAGGAAAATAATGTGCAAGTGTTAGTCTTGAAAGTCTTAATCTATGGAGAATCATTGGCAATCCAGTAGATTTTCATGAAACCTGTGCGTTAGGAGTCAAAACATGTTTGTTTGTTTAAAATATCACAGGAAAAACCTAAGCTTTTTTGTATATAAAATCTTAGTTTCACGTACAGATTTTTTTTTTTGGATGTTGGTATCGCCAACTAACAGGCAATAATGGTCTCGAGTAGCATGAGGGGACATTCAGATTGGATATTAGGAAATTTTTTACACCGAAGGGGTTACTAAGCATTGGAATGGGCTGCCCAGGGAAGTGGTGGTGTCACCATCCCTGGAGGTATTTAAGGTAGACATGGTGCTGAGGGACATAGGTCAGTGATGGTTTTTGTCACTGTGTTGGGTTGATGGTTGGACTTGATGATCTGAAAGGTCCCTTCCAACCCAGGCAACTCTATGATTCTGTGGTTTCTCCTTGCCAGGCTCTAGGTGCTGAGAGACCTGCTGGGATTCAGGTGTTTGCGGTACTCCTTCATGCCCATCTTGCCGGCAGAGCTATCAGGATGCGCCACTTCCGCAATGGCCAGGAGCAGAAGCTTCTTGCTTATGATGATGAGTTCGACTTCAACTTCCAGGAGTTTCAGTATCTGAAAGAAGAAAGAACCATCTTGCCAGTACGACACTCTTCCTTCTTTCTCTGAAAGTGTTTAAAAGATTGTGTGCCTGACATTGTGCCCAGCTGGGTGTCAGGTCCTGCATTTCGGTCACAACAACCCCAGGCAATGCTACAGGCTTGGGGAAGAGTGGCTGGAAAGCTGCCCAGCAGAATAGGACCTGGGAGTGTTGGTGGACAGATGGCTTAACGTGAGCCAGCAGTGTGTCCAGGTGGCCAAGAAGGCCAACAGCATCCTGGCCTGGGTCAGGAACAGTGTGGCCAGCAGGACTAGAGAAGTGATTGTCCCCCTGTACTTGGCTGTGGTTGTAAAGCTGCCCAAGGAAGTGGTTGAGTCACCACCCCAGGAGGTATTTAAAAGATGTGCTGAGGGCCATGGTTTAGTGGTGGTCTTGGCAGTGCTAGATTAACAGTTGGACTTGGTGATCTTAAAGGTCTTTTCCAACCTGTGATTCTTTGAAATACCTAAACAAAGCAGATTATAAAATCACACGTGTGCCTGGTTGTGCCATCTTTGTGCCTCCAGCCAGCTGAAGGATGGAAGCACCACGGCGTGGCTTTATGGAGCCGTTGGAGCCAAGTACCAAAACTCTGCTCATGTTCCACATGAGGTTTCACTGAGTAAACAAAGCCCTTCAGAAGAAGAAGTAACATAATTCTATCTGCTGTTCCTGTGAGAAAAATGTCATTTATTTCTTAGAAAAATCCCAACTGCAATTACATTATAAAGCAGCAGCTATCCATAGGTATTGCATGAAAAGAGTCTGCATTTTTTTTTGGTTGAGTCACTCATTTAAAAATCATTCACTCAACCTTTGTTAGTTCCAGCTGGCATCTATTTTTCAAGCTTTGGCCTGAGGACAGAACGTTAGTGCTGCAAAGGTTGGGTGCTCCAGACCTGACCAGCAGAGCAGCTGGAGATATGCCTGTCTGGGAGCATGTGAACAAGCCCATTACTTGATGGAATTGGTCAGATGCAAAATAGAAAACAACTGGATTTCTTTATTTATGATTGAAGCTGGTAAGGGAACGGAGCTGGAAAGACCTTTGGAATGGCTGAACTTCAAGTATGGTCAGGACCACCATGGTTTAAACTTCCAGACTTCAAATCCATTCCTCTTATATGTCTCTTCTCCCACACTGGGATACTTTGATATTTATCCTTTAAAGGCAAGAAGCTAAAATGCTAGCTTTCTAATTTAATTTCTACAGCAAAACATGGACGTTCAGGTGCAGGATTTGCTCTTTGAAGTCCCAACTGCTTGTAGTCCACAGGGACATCAAAGACAAACTGGTGTTACCTCCTCCAGCAAAGAAGTGCTGAAGGGTTTAGGAAGAGGGCTGGCAGAAGATGACAGGTTTGCAGAGAAAGCCTGTAATATTTTTAGGAAAATCCATGCAGATTATAGAGAAAGGCCGCTTAAAATTCAAGAACAAAAGGGTGAAGACAGCAGAAAGACTAAAGGAGGTATTTGATGGTATCAGCAACTTAAAAAAGACAGCTCGAGTAGAAGCAGGAATTCTTTCTCTGAAGAGAGCGTTTTTCATGCCTTTTTTTGTTTTCATCTTATGCAAAAAATACCAGTACAGTTTTATATACATCATTCTGATGTAATTCGGACCACAACCTAATCAATTAATTATTAATGTTAAAAATTTCCATAGAAGTTCTCATTATTCTCTCCTTATGCCAGCTCTTCCAAGGGTGTATCTAGGAAGATAAGTCCTTTCAGCTCGTGAAGTCCAGTTTATTTGTTTTGTTGGTGCACTAGCACTCTTTTCCAAATTTGGAAACAAAAGGTTTAGTCTCACGGAAGGAACACTTTTAGTGAGAGTTATCCAGTCTGTAAGCCACGAGAACCAGAGACCTCACTGGTAGGAACCAGGATATTCCCACTGCGAGCAGCTTCAGAGAGCTCCAGCTCCTGATGCACCTTTTTTTCTGATCAATGCTTATAAATACTGAAAAGGAGGGTGTCAGGAGGATGGGGCCAGTCTTTTCTTAGTGGTTCCCAGGGATAGGACAAGAAGAAATGGGCACAAACTTGAACGTAGGAAGTTCCACCTAAACATGAGGAGGAACTTCTTTCCTGTGAGGGTGACAGAGCCCTGGAAGAGGCTGCCCAGAGA
>JAOTQQ010000023.1:61713518-61728872 GCA_026546715.1 Gallinago undulata
AACTTCTTTCCTGTGAGGGTGGCAGAGCCCTGGCAGAGGCTGCCCAGAGAGGTGGTGGAGTCTCCTTCCCTGGAGACGTTACAAACCCCCCTGGACACGTTCCTGTGGGACCTGCTCTGGCAGGGAGTTGGACTAGATGATCTCCAGAGGTCCCTTCCAACCCCACGTGATTCTGTGATTCTTCCAGCAGCCCGGGGTACAGTTAGTTCTACCGTTGAGCTGGCAAGGAGACAGCCCACAGGAAAGGAGAAATTCTCAACCTTTGAAGGGTGATCTGCTTTGTTTTTGTTTTTGTTTTTTTTTTTGAAGGGAAGAGTAGTAGAATGAGTGATAAGGGAAGATGCTGATACAGAAATAAACAAATGAATACATAAATTAACCAAAACAAATAAACCTCTGCCATCCTTGCGATATGATGTTGCTCAAAAATATCACATTTTTGTCATCTGGCTGTGTTCTTCAATAATTCAATTCCCACTTGATTATCGTGGGGATTTTGAGATGTGTATTTGGTCAGGTAGAGGAAATAGAGGTACTACCAAGCTGTAGATCAGTTTGTAAAGACAGCGAGAAGTTAATTGTATGTACTTGAGAAGGTAAGTAATCAGCCTTTCCCATACATATCTGTCAATATAGTTAAGTCTTTGCCTGCCACTCCTCTACTCCCAGGCTTGGCAGATAAGTAGTTGTTATTGTGATGTGGAAATAGTTGTTATTGTGATGTGGAAAACCTCCTTTTCCTCATTTGGCAAGTACCTCTGTTGAAGTTGGCAGGATGCATTAGCCTGGGGAAAGCTATCCAACCCAAAAGTGGGTGAGTTTTGGAGCAAGACTCACGTGTATACACCGTCTACATAGACAATTCTCCTGAAAACAGGATTGTAGCTGGGCACCTCCATTGCTATTTTAGAAAAAAAACAGACCAGGCTATTAATAAGACTCTGTTTAAAATCCGTGGGGGATCCCTGAGGATCTGGGATAATAGGACTGCTCAGTGCCAAAGCCTTACCATATGCTTATTTCCTAATCCTTTGCTCTCTCAAAAAGCCATATCCACTGCTCTGATTTTTGTTTGTTAAGTGGTTGCTGTCACCTGTGCTTAACCTGAAGCTGGTGCTGATGAACTTCAGAACTGTGACCTTCCCAAATCTTGTGTTTCAGGGGGATAATTTAATCACAGAGTGTCACTACAGCACCGTGGACCGAACTCACATGACATGGGTAAGACAAGTTTAAATGGATCAAAATGAAATAAGTACACAGATAGTATTGGGCACTAAAACTGTTTTCATAAAATGCTATTAAAACACGTGAACTTACTTGTCAATGCTTTTGTGCATGAAATTATGTATTATCTTTCCTTTCATAGATTCTTAGGTCTCTAAGTCATCAGGGCTATTATGACCGTGGTCTGATCTCTTGCATAAGGCATTCAAAAGACTAGTTTATAAAAAAAAAACAAACAAGCCAGCCCATGAAAGATCTTTAAAAATCAAACCACGCTAGTGTAAGGAGTGCTTTCTTCGTAACATGTGTTAACATGCAAATTCTGCATATTCTAATGAATTCTTTTTTATGAACCTGTTACACATTTTTCCCCAAAATTGTAATTGCCAATACTTAAATACTGATTTTTACTTATGCCATGACCAAGATGGGACCCAATTGCTTTTGTAACATAGAATCCGGGAGGAAGGTGGGATTTTGGGCTGGGAGGAGAAGGATCAGTGAGGGTCTGCCCGTTCCCTTTCTCACGTGGTGGGTTTTCCAGCCTCAGGGACCTTCCAGTAGATCTGCTGCCCCTGGGATGGCTTAGGAGGAACCCTTTCATCTGAGGGTGCATGTCCACGGCGGAGGACAAGGCAGGGCCATGGCCAGGGGGTAAGCATCCCCTTCAAGGTCAAGGTGGTCCAGCTCAGGCTTGGCCTACAGCAATGCATGGTCTCCCAGACACAGCTTTCTAGGTTAGCAGAGGCCGTAGCGATGTGGTCGCTTGGTTTTGGAGGTGAAGCAAATTCGGTTGTTGGGACATGAGCTGGAGTGTGCCAGCTGGCTGTGAAACCAGAAGGTGATGCCAGACCTGGTACGTTTATGGGAGGGATGGAGCTGCTGGCACCCAGCCTTTGGCAGGGGCTGATCCCGCTTCCCTGGGAGGGGCTGGATCCAGACCTCCAGAGGTGAGACCTGAGGGGCTTCTGTTGGGCAAGGAAGACCAAGTCTTGGCATCCTGGATACCTCTCCCTGGGATGATGCCTCTCCCTCTCCTCCGTGGCTGGCGTGTAGGTGCATGCAGTAGATATGTAAAGAAAAGCAAAAGAGTGAGAATGAAGGCTTCTGAGTTTTTGTCCTGTTGTTCTCTGTGGTGACCACACTAGCCCTTGCCCCCTGGCTCATGTATTTTATCTTCTCTGTTCCTATTCCTGTGATCCTGGGAGATTCGTGGAGCAGTTCTCACATGGGTTTAGGAATGTGCAACTCACAATCTTGCCCATTATTTACCGAGATTAATTTTAAATTAGTTCTTTGCCCCATCACTCTCAGTGGACGACTGTTTAAGAGCCTGTTTCTTCCACTAGCTAAAAATCTTATTGTAATTAATTATAGTTAGTGCTCATTTGTTCTCCAGTCAACATTTTCTGTTGACTTAAATAAGTATTTTCTTTCTTACTCTTTTCATACTCTGCACATGTACTTACAAGGAGAGTCCTTATAGATACATATTCCCTCCCAGCATCAATTTAACTAGGCAAACCTCATTTAATTTCTTATTAAACAGACTAATTATCCTACCAGATTTTTTCTACATCTGCTCCACTTTGAAGACCTTTTTTCTGAAACATGGGAGGTATAAGTAACTTGGAGACAGCCAAAAATAAGCCTGAACTCAGACAACACTCTTCAACATAATAGGCATCTTATTTTATTGATAATTGTTGTTTCTGACATGTTTTTAAGATCAGGAGCTATTGCTTGAGCTTGCAGCGTATTTTGTAATTAATTATGTAATAACTTCTTGTTACTTGATAACCTAGTGTGCAAAGTAAACCCATTTAATTGGGCCTCCTGACACACATTTCATTAGCATATAAATGCTAATCAGTGTTTTTTATCTGCGGGATTCCAATGCTATCTTGATTAAAAGAAAAAAAAAAATTTTAAAAAATTTCCATTTTCAGGGTGGTCTGAGCACCAGGAATGAAATGTGTCTCTCGTACCTGCTCTACTACCCGAGAATCAACCTCACCCGATGCGCAAGTATTCCAGACATAATGGAACAGCTCCAGTTCATCGGTGTTAAGGAAATCTATAGACCAGTCAGGCAAGTAAAATGTTTATGAATCTGTGTAGCACCTCTGTTTCTGTCTGTGGGATTACACAAGGTCATTTTTATACAACCTTTAATTCTTTCTGGTAGCACAAACATGTTGCAGGGTCACTCATGCCCCTTCTTCTCGCTCAATACGCTGTGCTGCCACTTATTTCTCCTGCCAAATTATTTTACATCTTTATTTCTTTTTAATAAGAGAGTAGTTTCTTCTGTTAAAGAAAATTTATTTCTCACTGCAGTGTTGTTGTTTTTTTTTTTTTCCACTGCAACCATCTCTAAAAAGACTACGTATCAATGTCATGTCAATGTTTCAAATCTATCAATTTATCAAAACATATCGATGTTTTGCATGTATAGAGATAATTTTTAAAAAAGAGTTTGGGAGCTTGGGTATTGAATTACCCTGAGTAGATTTATTAAGAGAAATTCCGCTGAAGTCAATCGGTACAAACAGGTCCTGGAACTGTTCCTCATATATAGAGCTTAATGCTGTCTCGGTGACAGTGATGAAAATACACAAAAGGGGGAAGAAGTTGTAAGTTAGAAAGGAAATGGAAGGATTGAGGGAATATTAAACTGCTGATAGTAAAAGATAAACCATAGATAAGCACCATGATGGAGAGAAATAGAGAATGGAGGCTTTGGAAGAATACCAAGCCAGAGGATGCAAGGTGAGTAGAGAGGAAACATGGAAGCAGTGGTGGGAATCTGGCCAAGAGGAAGAACAGATCTTTTTAGGTGAACTGTTGGGTCCAGTTGCAATTCTGTGCAAAGACACCCAAGTGTCTCAAGTCTTGGACCTCTACCATTCAGGGAAGCAGGACACTGCGTATTTTTGAGATGTAAATCCATGTTAGACAGAACCCCCTTAGATAATTCATCAATATTTCTTCCTAATAAAAATAACCCACAAGAATCTGAATATTGGCCCGCTGCTCGGCTCAGAAGAGGTAATATCATTTTGTTGTGAGATCTGTCTACTTCAGCGCTCCAGAAATAGTAAATATAGTGAATGGCAAGGGGTGGGGGCTGTTACCATGTAGGCAACTCAGGATCTGGAATAACCACCATGAAGGGCCCTGCAGTTCACCTGGCATCTGACCGCCGGGGAAAAGCACAGCGCTGGGGGATTTTAAACAAGGAGTTATGGTTTCTTTGTTAAGTCAGCAGAGGTCTTGCTGTCCTTCATCACAAGAGTCCTCGTCAAAGAACAGAATCCTTCCCAGTGTGGTGTTGGATGTGGGTTTTCTGCCTTGGAATTTCAATGGGATGAGCTATGCAATGATACCGCTCACTAAGAGCAAGAGTGATTTCCAGAGTGTAACTTAACATAAAATTTAAATTTTGGTAGGAGGTGAGGGGAAACCCACTATAAATGGGATAAATGTATGTGAATATCTAAAAAAAATCGATAAATAGCATTTTTTTAGTTTTGAAGCATTCCTTACAGAACTTAAAAATGAAAGCACCTCAATAGCAGTGGAAGCTATTGTAAACTGAGTGAGAATAGTCTGAAGAGGAAAGTTCCCAAATGAATGAAATGCAAAAAAAATAATCAAACAGTAAAAAATAGAATGCACTATTAGTGGTGAAAGGGGAATTACATTTGTATTGTTAGTTGCATTGAACTAAGGTAGCAGTAAGAGTTTAAAATAAAATTGTTAGACTAATAGCACGTCATCACGTTTAAATTTTGGTAGTTGTATTTCCTTGCACAGATTATCTTAACAAAATCATATAAAACTATTATTGCAAAGTAATTTGACTACAGGCTTACTGGTCTTAGTTCTGAAATTCATATCCAAGTCAGAAGAGTTTGAAGAAAGCCACGATGCAACCAATGTCTGCTTCGTTTTCCACACTATTTCTATTTAAAATCTCCTAATACTGGGAGAGCACAGTTCTAAATTAGCCTTAGCTAAAAGAGCCTTTCTGAGCTTAGAAAGAAAATGTTCTAACAAATGTATGCTCTCTTGAGTGTTCATTCATGATAACTGTACTTAAAGAAAAAAAAAAGCACATTTGGCCTGGGGAAATAAAGATGTTTTGAATAGAGTAAGTATGCAGACTGTCTGCCGCAAATGGAATAGTAATTAGAAGAAGAGATTATTAATGCCTCTAGTATTTATGACCTAATCCACAATTCTTGTTTCATTAAGCTCTGTCAGCCTAAGGATATGTGACCTGATACTCATCTCTCTCGTGTCAGTCTTGCCCAGGAATTGCTCCACTGACTCCTCTAAAGTCTGGCTTGACTCAGGATCAAGGCACCGTGGCTCACTTTAAAACTTTTTTTTGTTTTGTTTTGTTTTTTGTTTTTCCCCTCAGTCTAGTGGCACAGACAGCGGTATAAATCACGAGGAGCTGAGATGAAAGCGATCGGGCCGCGATAGTGTAAATTGGGTGCTTGCTATAAATGAAGTCCTCCGTGCTTCGGCGTTGAGTAGAGCAGGACTTTGGCATGGGCAGAGCGTTACCCAGAGCAAGTGGGAGACAGCAAGATAACACGGAGCTGTCTAATGTCCTTCGAAAAGATAACTCATGCTCCAACCAAAGTACTAATTGGGCTTTATTAATTAGATAAAGTTTTAGCTGTTTTAATTCTTCCGCTGGCTGTATTGGACTTGCTGTTTGTGAAAACTTGGCTTCTCCACCGTGTTTCCATTCATCCCAGTAGAGTCAAACAGGGAGAAAACAAGAACCACGGAAAAGGTTTTCTTGAGCTATTTCTTTTTTTCCTTCTCCTTCCCCCTGTACTCAGCACTGGTGAGACCCCACTTTGGGTACTGTGTCCAGTTTTGGGCCCCTCACCACAAGAAAGACAGTGAGGGGCTGGAGTGGGTCCAGAGAAGGGCAACGGAGCTGGTGAGGGGTCTGGAGCACAAGTCTGGTGAGGAATGGCTGAGGGAGCTGGGGGTGTTCAGCCTGGAAAAAAGGAGGCTGAGGGGAGACCTTCTCACTCTCTCCAACTCCCTGAAAGGAGGGTGTAGCCAGGGGGGGTCGGTCTCTTCTCCCAAGTCACAGATGATAGGACAAGGGGCAATGGCTTCAAGTTGCCCCAGGGGAGGTTCAGGTTAGATATTAGGAAATATTTCTGTACTGAAAAGGTTGTCAGGCATTGGAATGGGCGGTCCAGGGAGGGGGTTGAGGCACCATCCCTGGAGGTGTTCAAGAGACAAGTTGACATGGTGCTCGGGGCTATGAATTAATGTTTGGCTGGTGTTGTTTTGGGTGTGGTGTGGGTTTTTTTTTTTGGGTTGGTTTTTTTTTTTTATTTTTTGGGGGGTTTTTTTCATTGTTTTGGGGTTTTGTTTGTTTGGGATGTTTTGTTTTGGTTTTTTTTTTTGTTTTTTTTTTTTTTTTCATTGGTTGGACTAGATGATCTTCAAAGGTCCCTTCCAACCTAGGTGATTCTGTGATTATTTTTGAGTTTTCTTTATTAAATGAAAGGGGAGAAACCTCCTTCCTTCCCTTTCCACATCTGTGGCTGGCGAGGAAGGGGATTGTCCCTGCTTTTATCACGGGGAGGATTCCTACACAAGAGGAAGACCTCTCACATCAGCATGGCAGGTCTCTATCCCACCATGGGTGAAAAGTCCCCTTGAAGCCAGCATGTAGGGACATGCCAAAAGGCAGAGTCCATGGTTCTTCTCATTTGATCTTCTGGCACTGCTGCCAACCAACGCACGCCGGAGCAGCTCCTGTGCTGGGCTGAGTTTTGACCTGTTATCTGAGTTATGACCAGAGCCATCTGGAAGCAGCTTTCTGATGGCAAACTTTTCTTTACACCACGTTCTGCCAAGCCTTGGGAGAGGGTGTGGTGCTTTTTTAGCTTTATTTTCTTTTTCTTGTTTTCTTTTTCTTTCTCTTCTGGAGAAGCTACAACAGAAGATCTGTTTTGTCTTGCCTGTGGATTCAGTTTGTAGATCAGTAATTCTTTTTCTTAAGTCAAAGTAAGTCCTTCGTTTCTAAAAACATCTGGCAGCAAGTCCTAAACTGCTGGCAAACTTTTGTAACTCTGTTAAAAATCAATGAAACTGCATCAGTTTTCAGTAGCAGAGAACTTAGCTGAGAATGTGAGTCAGGCACAATATACATATTAATAGTAAATTTATTTTCCTGAGTAAATTCTCCAAAAGCTTTTCCTCATCAGTTCCAACTTGATGGTATTTATCTATGTTTTAAAACCTATTTATTTAATTATTTTTCTTTAGGACTTGGCCGTTCATTATCAAGAGCCCCAAGCAGTATAAAAACCTGTCTTTTATGGATGCAATGAACAAATTCAAATGGTCCAGATCGGAGGGTCTCTCCTACAACGAGCTTGTGCTTAAACTACCAGTGAACGTGAGATGTTCAAAAACAGATAATGCGGAATGGTCGGTAAGTCTTAAGTGTTGAAAAGGGGGGGGCAACTGTGCCATGAAAAAATTAAAAGCTGTTTTCCCTTGGCTGCCTCATGATCAGGGACTTATATCTCAGGATATATGGGTTGGATGGTTCAAAATCCCTAAATCAGGTTTTTTCTCTGCATCACTCTGAATGGCAAAGCTTATTGACTGCATAAGGAAGCCTCAAGAATCTAACTTCTTAACTTAAATATTTAAACTACCTAAAGTTATATGAGTTCTGACTCATCTTGCTTTTCTGTTGGTCTTCTGTCTTACAGAAGTCTATAGTATTGGGCCAAAAAAAAATTACGTTTGGCTTGTCTGGTTTCTTTCCGCACCTTTGGAGGGTTTATAGTCTAAATTTTCCTCTTCCCAGTTCCATTGATGATAAAACCTGTAAGATAAAAAATAATTCCCCAGTAAGTTATTATTTGTAGTGAATGTCTACTGGTATTTTAACAGGACTGCTGGGAAAAGCTGTCATTTTTAGTGTTGATGTGTGTTTATGAAGAACTACTAGTGCACATAGTATTATGCCTGGAGGAGATGCTGAAAAATAGATATTGCTCCTTGAAATCCTTTAGAGAGTACAAATTCAAGACTTAATTTTACTTTTTTGAGCTTTTCTGCTCGGAAGAGGAGATTGTCTCATTGCTGACTTATCTCCTGCTGTGATTTCAGGCCAGTCTGACAGAGCTGATATGAGATACTACTGATCAGATACTTCCTTGGAAAGGACTTTTGCCTCATTCTCCTCACCCTATTTTTTTTCCAATATTCGTCCCACTGCAGACCTTCTGGGAAAGTAGTTATTGACAGTACATGCCACTATTCACCAATTTTGGTTAAACTTCTTGACCTCTAAAATTGCTGGGCAGTAGCAGCTGCATAGCTGGTTATTTCACTGGTTATTTGTCAGAGGACAAATTAAGATGATGAAAAGCACACAGAAATTTTATCAAGAGAGGGATAGGCTTTTTTTTTAAAAAAAAAAAAAAAAGATGGTATTCCTTCTGGAAAATGCTGTTCCCCTTTATCTTACAGGAATAAGGAACAATACTTGCAACTTCAAGAACATAGTCAAAGAATGACCTCAGTGGAACTGGGAGTGCTTATTTCTTCCTTTTAATCATAGTTTCCTATTTCAAATGACTAGGGCATATTCATCAAAGCTAAGATTAGGACTCTTTCCTTTCCCTTATTAGTGATATTACATCAAATTGGCCATCCTCGCCAAAATCAAGAACAGATTTAACCTGAATGACCAAACAGTCAGGAAGTTGTTACAAGAAGGAAAAAATATCTTGAGGCAGAGAAACTGAGTTGAAAATACCTTTATCCTTCTGTAGGGATGGTCCCTTGATCAGTTTTAGCTTTGTACTGAGTTTGCTAAGATTAAGTCAATATTTAGATTTTTTTTTTTTTCCTGAAGTGCAGGATAATTGCAGCAAGGAAAAAAAAAATCCAAAGCAAGCATATGCTGTGCAGGTGGGCATTCAGACTTTCAAAAATGTTTGTGTCCAGGGTCTCTCTTTTTGTGTAGCTTCTTTTCTCTAATGCCCAGGGAGTACATTTAGGAAGAGCGTAGCCAAACAATGTACCCAAATCTCTCCAATCTCATGTCAAAGCCAGGACAGGCAGGTAGTTGTGTCTAACTCCGTAAAAATTGCACTGAGTTCTAATAGAAGAGTAAAAAATGCTCAATATACAGAAATATGACACTGCAGTAGGTGGCCCTGCTTGAGCAAGGACATTGGAGCAGACGATCTCCAGTGGTCCCTTCCAACTTCAACCGTTCTGTGACTCTGTGAAATAAATGTGTGCAGGAATAACTGCCTTGGATGTACAAATGAAGGAGTTCAAATATTACCCAATATCCCTATAGCACCGTAGCACTGTCAACTTCCACTTTTATCTGCCAGAATCACAGAATCACCTAGGTTGGAAGGGACCTTTAAGATCATCTAGTCCAACCATCAGCCTAACTCTGACAAAAAAAAACCCAAACCTCCCCAAAAAACCAAAACAATACAAAAAAAGAAACACAAACAAAAAAAATCCAACCACTAAACCATATTCCCAAGCACCACATCAACTTGTCTTTTGAATATTTCCAGGGATGGTGCCTCAACCACTTCCCTGGGCAGCCCATTCCAATGCTTGATAACCCTTTCAGTGAAGAAATTTTTCCCAATATCCAACCTAAATCTCCCCGATGAAAACAAACCCCAGACCAACCCCACAAAGCAAAGCAAGGTCTTACAAATCAACCAGCAAAAGCCTACCCTTGCTTCACTGAAGATGCCGGTGTGTACAGCAATTCCCGAGCTGAGACTTTAGGTTGGACTAGATGTTCTTAAAAGGTCCCTTCCAACCTAGGTGATTCCGAGACCAAGGGATGTGCACACTCATTTGATGTGCAATATATTTTTACTGATTGTAACATCTCCACTCTAGGAGTCACAACCCCACTACAAAACTAACGATTCTCCTGCAAGCTGCCAACTAGTTAAGAGAGGAAGATACAGATTTCTAATCTTACCTGATGAAGTCCTGATCAATTTTCATTATTTTCGTTGCAGATCCAAGGCATGACAGCCTTACCCCCTGAGATAGAGAGACCGTACAAGGCAGAGCCAGTTATATGCAGCTCGTCTTCCTCTTTACGTGGCAGTTTATTCCTCACCCTGCTGTTTGTTGTACGTGTCCCAGCCAGCACCGTAGGAAACATCGAGCCCTTTGTACAATAGTTTTTCTTCATTTGTGTTTCTGTACGCCAGGCAGGTTCTCACGTGTTTGCACTGTTGCTATTGTAGATTTATTTTTTTACGTATTAATAAACTAAATTTGCCAGCCCCAAATAAAATGTGTACTTCCTTGGAGAATGGGGGTTTTTTTTGTTTGTTTGTTTTCACTGTAAAGTATGTATAAAACACAGTTATTACACTGGCACGTTGCGTATCGAAGTCTTCTCCTGCACCCTTTATGTTACACTTTGTCCTGGCTCTGATTTCACGTGGTGTTTTCAAAACCGACTCTGTATATGGGTAAAATTAATAAACTAAAAGCAACTTAGTTAACCACATTCGGGCTGGTGTGTGCTGTGTTATTTCGTCTCGGTTCTTGACACCTGCAGGTTGTGAAGTTATTTCTGCACGGATGGGTCTTGCAAATGTGTCTTTGGGCATGTCTGACTGACCCCTGCCATAAAGCCACGGGAAGGATTAGAGAAGAATAGAATAGAATCACAGAATTGTCTGGGTTGGAAAGGACCTTTGAGATCATCTAGTCCATCTACCTAGTCTATCAACCTAACGCTGATAAAACCCATCACTAACCCATGTCTCTAAGCACTATGTCAACCCGGCTTTTAAATCCCTCCAGGGATGGTGCCTCAACCACTGCCCTGGGCAGCCCATTCCAAGCCTTAATAACCCTTTTCTGGGGTTATTCTTGTGGGGGGGTGGACTTTTCTGGGAGCAACACACTGCAGACCATCTCTCCACCCTTAAGAGATGGGTCTGAAAGGCATTTCACGCCCTTCATAGGTGTGAAAGGGATGAACCCCAAATCTCCCCATAGCGATTGCCGTATGAGTCCTTCAGCTTGGCAGGGATTTCATAGAATCACAGAATGGTTTGGGTTGTAAGGGACATTAAAGATCATCCAGTTCCAACCCCCTGCCCTGGGCAGGGACACCTCCCACCAGCCCAGGTTGCTCCAAGCCCCATCCAGCCTGGCCTTGAACCCCTCCAGGGATGGGGCAGCCACAGCTTCTCTGGGCAACCTCTTCCTGCAGCTCACCACCCTCACAGCAAAGAATTTCTTCCTAATATCTAATCTAAATCTCCCCTCTTTCAGTGTAAAACAATTCCCCTTCATCCTATGGCTCCCCTCTCTAACCAGGAGTCCCTCCTCATCTCTCCTGGAGCCCCTGAAGGTACTGGAAGTGCCTTTAAGGTCTCCCTGGAGCCTCCTCTTCTCCAGGCTGAAAAAAGCCAATACATAATACATATAACTCAAAAGACACCTGATTTATTGCTCCCCAGTGAAAGCATTCGACAGTAGAAAAGGGCTTTGAAAGTTAAAAAAAAAAAAAGTAGTCCTTATTTTTGTGGCAACACTGCAGTTACAGTAAACTACACTCTGCATAAACTTTACTGGAGTGTGGCTAGAAAAACAAGTTGGTTTAGATGTTGAGAGTACTTCCCTAACCACTGGAGCACCTGTGCTACATCTAGCCTCTGTAGATTTAGTTATCTCTGAACTTTAATACCTACGTTTTATGCCACTGGGCACTCTTGTGCACTGTGATGAGTCCAGAGCAGCTCAAGAACCAGACTGAACTGGGATAAACTGGTTTTCTGAACATTTTTGTTCCTTGGCTGTTCGTGGCTGATACCTGTCTGTGCAGCTGCACCTCTTAACAAGGGCAGGCTCTCCTAATGCAAAGAAATATCACCTAAGGAAGGAAATAAGGAGAGGATTTGGGAACTGTCTTCTCTGTGATTGAGAAGGGAGAAGGAAAGCATCACAAAGCTGCTAAGGCTCCTTCGTGGGTAGCCAAAATGACTAATAATTATAATAATTGACACAGAACGGATGCACCGAAGTAGAGAGAATTAAGGACATACAGATTAATTTTCTAGGAGCTGTAACAATCTCATTACAAAATTTATGCATAAAGGGAGTTTAAAATGAGCCATGAAGGCAGAGGTTCACAGGGTCTACTAAATATTCCGGATGCTGCAGTCTGCACTTGGGGTAACTCTCCCAAATCCTGGGAAATTTCTTTGCCGTTGTTGGGAAGCTGCCTGCTGTAAATATACCTGGACAGTGGTTATGTTCTGCCTTCCTTCCTACCAGTGCTGGCTACGGTAAGGAAAAGGTGTGCCAAATAGCACATGGGTTTTGGAGGGGTCAAAAACCTGAAGTTTTAATAAAGAAATGTAATTATTTAGGTGCCTCCTTCCTGCCAGCAGAAGAACTACGCTTTTCTGGATTGTGTTCCTGAATAGAACTGGTTGAAAAATGAAAAACAAATACCAGTCAGGGCAAGTTATAGACAGAAAAGTCTTCTAGGTGTTACTTTGTGGAGCTCTGGTCTGAACGTAGAAAGCCTGGGCATCCCCCGGTGAAGGTATCGCAGGGTCTGGGGTGCTCCTTATTGTCAAAGCAGCTGGTGGGAGCCAGGGCCTTTCTTAAACTTAAAGACGCCCCCGAAGCGAGCATGTTTGAACAGCTTTTTGACAGGGAGCAAGGGGATAAGATAAATAATAGGGAAAGAAATGAGAAAAGAATATTTGTGTTGGACCAGGGAGCCCTTTCACATGCCACACCGTCTCGTTTGCCAACAGACGTGGGCTACTGGCATCCATCCTACGTTGACTTGGTTTGCAACCAAGATAAAGCAGATCTAGGGTTATTTTCCATTCGTTTGGCTGTTTTCTGATTTGATGCAGTTTCTTATCTACAGGGATTTCCTTTCCATGGGCACCCGTCCTAAGAACATGTCCACGACATGATGGAAAGCAAAGCCATCTCGGAGAAGATGTCTGTGGGAGATAACGGCCACTGCATCAGGAGGACCTGAAGTATACACTAAAAATTCATTTTTTTTTTTTAACCTGCAGCTGTTTTATGGCTTCTGGAGGAACAGAAAGGAAAATTTTCTTCACAGGTAAATAAAAATAAAAAAGAGACTGATGATATAGTTCTGGGATATTTCCAGCTACAAGGATTCAAGCCAAATGTGTGCACATCACATTATTAGAGAAACTTAAAATAAGAAAACAAACAAAAAGTGAGAAATCGTTGAAAATTCAAAGGAAGGGTAAAGGTGAAAAATGCCGTGAGGAAACTCTATGCCACTGAAGAAAAAAAAAAAAAACCCAGATACCTTGTCACACTGCACATGAAAAAGCTCTCAAGAACAGATTCTTGTGGTTTCCTTTCAATATTGTGCTATGATAAAGCATATACTCTGGCATTGCATCGCTACCCAAAGATGTCTTAAAACATTAAATTAAAAAGTATTTTTTTATCTATCTAATATAAAAGTAAATACAGTAAATACTGTTTTCAAGCAAACCATAGCAGAGGAGAAAACATTGCGTATACACTGGAAAAATCAACGAGTTAGGGATGTTAAGCACAAAAGCATTAAACTTAGTACCTCCTTCTAACAATTTTGCTATTCAAAGCTTTTCTGCATGAAGAAATGTGTTAAGAGCTTCCAGTGAGAAGCTAAATATATAAATATTTTAGCAGGATAAGGAGCTGCTTTCTGGAATAGCAGTTGAAAATCACCTGTAGACTACCTTAGATATACTATTAATGCTATTTAATTTTGTTATTTATTCACTGTGAAGCTTCCATTTGATGAACATATGGCTCTCCTCAAATATTCATGTTCCCTGAGTCAACAGCCACTTGGGATTTTCCCCGTGCATTGTAAAACTCGGGTGCAGGAACACTGGGAAAGGAGTATTGGAGTTCACGTAGCCCTTGGATTTGCCTCTTGAGGGCAAATCCCACCCTTGAGGCCCATCGTAGGACCCTGTAGGACCCATCGGGGTGGGCATCCCAGTGACATCTGGGCTGGGGACAAGCGTGGACCGATGCAAGGGCGAGAAATGGAGCTGCAGCCCCGGGGGGAGCGCAACTGTGCCGGGATTAAACCCTTTCACTGGGGGGGGACTGGCTTGGGAACTGGACTGGCTGGTTCAAAAGAGGGACTGTACGGCCATAGTATCCCAGAGGCACAAATTTAATAAATAAAACCTAGCAGAAACACTGGCCCCATTCTCCTTTTTTTTTTTTTTTTCCCCTCCCGTCATGCAGAAAGTGACTATTTTTAGGCCGATTAGTACTTCTGGAATGTTTAAGAATTTCTACTCCTTCCACCCTCTGCCTCTTATTTCTGATTTGTGGTACATCCCTGTCTTGGCATGAGAGAAAGAGATAGCAAACGCATCCAAAACCTGTTAGCAGAGGGGAAAGGTGGAAGGAAAGAACCACTGTGACACAGAGAACTCTTCCAAGTTGCTTCCTCCATGCCCATGGAGGTTTCCATCAGCCGTGGGTACCCTTGGGAGCATCACCACCCTGGAGCCCTATGGGGCTATGGGCAACCTGAGCCTGGAACAGGGGTGGGGGCAACCATGAAGTTTCCCTTCTTCATTCCCTGCAAAGTCCTTGTGGTGCAGGTGCCCTCTCCTGGCTACCAAAATCCAAAGCCTGGTGCTCAGTTCACTAACCCAGGATAAAAGTATGAACATAATTTATGTTTCTCCATCAAAACTAGCAAAGCAGAGTATTTTCCCAGGCTGAATTTTTAGTTTTGTGGTAACTCTAGTTTGTAGGAAAACTGTAAGGTATCAGGGAAACATAAGATGATTTAAGACGTCCAAAACCATGGCTTATAGCCTGCTTCCTTAGGATGAGTTATTGCATCCTGCTCAAAAGAAGACAGGCTAAAATTCAGTACAAGCCCTCCCAAACCACTGAGCAGGAATCATAGAATGGTTTGGGTTGGAAGGGACTTTAAAGATCATCCAATTCCAACCCCCTGCCCTGGGCAGGGACACCTCCCACCAGACCAGGTTGCTCCAAGCCCCATCCAGCCTGGCCTTG
>JAOTQQ010000023.1:61729520-61744410 GCA_026546715.1 Gallinago undulata
GGGCAACCTGTTCCAGTGTCTCACCACCCTCACAGCAAAGAATTTCTTCCTGGTGTCTAATCTAAATCTCCCCTCTTTCAATTTAAAACCATTGTCCCTTGTCCTGTCACTTGTAAAGAGTCCCTCTCCAGCTCTTATCACACCCATCACCATCTGAACGATCTCACAACATTAAAAGGTGTGAAATTATTGTTAAATCCTGTCATTGACATAATTGTTCTAAAATCTGCTTTGCCCTGGTTTATTTAACTGCAGAAGGTGGAGGGGAATAGTCTGTGGTCTTTGCCCCTGGGCCGTGGTGACAAGGGCTGGAACTGGCTGTGGCCACCAGCTTTTTTGATGGCTGCCCTGCAAATATCCTTGGG
The DNA here is from genome assembly GCA_026546715.1 of Gallinago undulata. Lineage (NCBI taxonomy): Eukaryota > Metazoa > Chordata > Aves > Charadriiformes > Scolopacidae > Gallinago > Gallinago undulata. The sequence continues at coordinate 61,729,886 of JAOTQQ010000023.1, forward strand.
TCTCAATGTAATTGAGGAGGAGTAGGTGAAATATATTGGCTTGTTTTTTAAAACACACGCACAAAATTGGGCAAAACCGTATTTCCATATGTGACGGGAACTCCGAGCTGAAGAAAGCACATAGTTGGACTGTGTATACACTACGTGGATTTTAAAATATGCTGAATGCAAAATATAAAGAAAGTGGGACTTTTTAACAGTGCAAAGGAGGAGAGTTGCTCAGGGAAAAATATTTAGTACCCTGTGAATACCTGCATCAGAAACAAAATCTCCCTTTTAACATAAAACCATCATGCACAGTTGGGAAGGTTGGTGAACGGGCTAGAGGGGGCTGATGAAATACTTGTTGGAGTGTCCTTTTAAAATTATGAAATAATTATGAAATTATGAAATCTAAACGATATTATTAAGATTTTTAAGAAGGTCGTTTGAATTGAATATCCACCTTTTTGCAGCAGTTCTTAGCTTACAGAGGATGTTTTTTTGTCTCAGGGTTGACCAATATCACAACCTTTTAATCACTGAAAAGACACAGAATATGCAGTGGGACAGATTTTTCATTCGACTTATAACTTTTCCTCATATTTTAAGCCTTAGATGCTAAAAGCACGTGTGGGTTGTTTGGGGTTTTTTTATAGTTACTGCCCAAAGGCAGCCCTTTTTCCCCAGCAGCCATGCATCCCTACATACTGCTGATTGCACCCGGGATATGCCAGAGCTCCTTAAATGACACCAAGTGTCATTTAAGTGACAAGTGTCCCTCTACCTCACCTCAAGCCTCAACTGAGACCTCTGTTTCCTCCTTGTAGCAGAGGAGGAGGACGCAGAACATGGGTCCTCCTGGAGGGACAGCTCTCCCCTGGCAGTATTGCACCTGAAGGAGCACTTTGCACATGACCATAACAACAAAATACTTAAATTTAAGTGAATGTCTTCTCCATACTCACCGCTCTTGTGTGCCAGAGACTCCTGAAACAGGGAATCCGGAACACCCCATCCGATCCAGGACGACACAGCAGTTCCATTCCCAGTGACAAGTGACACTGGGGTAAGCCCTGAGAGACAGAAAACTCTCATTGTAAAACACAAACAGGTCATGTGAATACTCCTGGAGAAGTAAATTGCCTTTTCTGAGGCTGTTCTCTCCTTTCCTTCCTATGCCTCCCATGGGTTACACATACATCACCTTGTAAGTGCTTCCAGCTGGGAGCTGGATGTGGTTCTCTTCCTAATTAACCACCAGGCAGCCTCATTACAGGTGGTTTACAACTCCCTTATGAAACAGTGGCAAAGCAAAAATAAATAAATAAATAAATAAATAAATAAATAAAATTACTCTGAGCAACCGTTCCCTCAGCACATTGTCATCATTTAATCGTGATTTAACTTCCCTGGATGCAGTGGTTTTTAAGAAAGATAACGGTAATTTTTCACTGGAAATTCCTAATCTCTTGAAAGGAAACCTGGCAAAATCCAAGCCGCTGAGAAAAAAAGAAGTACTCGACTGCTTACAGGAAAGAGTCCTCCATCCCCTGCAAATTAAGGGGTGTACTAAATACCAGCTGGTAGGGGACCCCAAAAATCCAGACGTGAACAGCTTGTCTTGTCCAAGCCCCACATCTCTCTGTGTTCTTGGCAAGCCCATTTTTTTTCCTCCTGGGTATCTCAGCCAGGCATTGCTTAGAGGCTAGAGGGAGGGCACGGGGGGGCAGACCCATAGCATGGCGTGGGGAAGGTGGCAATTACCTGCTACCAAGTCCAGAATTCAGCTCTTTAAAACTCCTCCTCTGCTGTTACCCCGCTCTGAAGGCAGGAGTAGCATCCTCATCCCGGTAGTCCTCGGGGCTGAACAAGCAAAATAACTATAACTAGTAAAGTACGTGGCTTCTCTTCTTAGGAGACAGAATAAAAATGAAAACTTGAGTAGTGAAAGCAAGACGTGATGAGGTAGCAGGGAGGGAAGCCAGAGAAAGGCAACTGTAGGAGTGAAACAGCTGGGAGCTAATCCCAAATAAATTAAGATAATCCCTCCTCCGGCAAGTATTGATTGAAAGGGAACAGCCCCACTTTTTCTGTTAGGGAAAAATCCTTCCCCTCTCTAAATCAGGGACTGGGGAATAAAAGATTCTTGCAGCGTGACTGCACAGAGCCTTACTTTGTGAAGGAGCACAAATAATCTGAGAATCACAAATGGTTTCCATGTTTATTTAAGCACAGATTACCAGTACCACGGGAGAGACATTAAAAATACCTACTTGCATTACTGTTGTTTTTACCAAAAATTTCAGCTCCCGGGACTGAAAGAGGACGTTGAGTAGCATATTTTTCTTTTTCACTGGTTGTTTTAAGATTTTATGCCTGGCACTTGTCATTAGAGGATGTCTTAAGATTTTTAGGGGGGGGATAAGGTTTGAAAGCTTCTTCATAACCCCTGCAAAACGTTGTAAGGTGTTTCCCAGGAACGCGGCCAACTTCTAGAAATATCTCTGTCTTTAGACATCAAGTATCAAGTCTGCAATATTGGGTGAAAAAGACATAAAAGCTGCTTGAGTGCTGGCCATTTTTTTTTGTGTGTGTGTGTAGTAAAAACCTGGCAGAAGCTACTCCCAGATTGTGCTCCCTCTGGGGAGACTGTAATTGAAATACTGAACCCAAACACGTTTTTAGACTTGACAGGTTGGATTCGAGGCTGATGGACGGCGACACAAATCCATTATAGGGCTATATGAGCCTTCTCCATCCTTCAGCAGCAGTGGATTTGGCCCTTCGAGGCTGGAAAGATATAGAAAAGGAGGTCAGAAGGCTGAGAAACGCACCACGGGGAAAAAAAAAAATACTAAAGATCAATATTTCCAGCTGAACATACCTCCAGAGGTTAGTGCTTTTTAGCTGGGGGTGAAGAACTGAGCTGCAGAGAGGAGAGATCCCTGTGTATGAAATCTGTGGGTATTTTTGAAGGGCATGATGGAAAGAAGTGGCTTCCTACCCAACACGCTGAACCAAGCCTGAGAGTCCTGGGTTCAGCAGCCAGAACCAGAAATTCGGGTGCAGTGAAACTAATACACGCTCCAAACCCCCCCAAAACATTCCCAACCGGGCGACGGTGGGTAAATCTGAAAATGTGAGTGTGGGAGCTTGGGTACCACAGAGATGAGGAAGGTACAGGGAGCCTTGGCACAGAAGAGGAGAAGGGATTATTAAAGGGAAATTGGGACAATTAGGCAAACTGGAATGATGGAAGGCTGGAAAAGACTATTAGCCAAGACTTCCCAATTATTAAATTTGTCCAATTGTCCATTTGTCCAATTTGTCCTGGGGTTTTATTGTCTGCGAAAGGGAATTTTAGATTGACAAAAACTGTCTACTTTATGGAATGTTCCTGTATTGGCAGGGGATAGTCCACTATCCAGTTAAGAACACTCCCTTATAAATAGAAAGATAAAACAAGCCTTTTCCAAGCACCTTTTTCTTTTTTTTCTTTTTTTTTTTTCTGTAGGTATATTTTTGCATGCATCATGTTCATAACCAAAACTGTGTTAAAGCACTGTATCTGTTTCCCAAAAAGTCATACTCAGGATGGTTCTTTCCAGTTTGTTTGTTGTTAATGAGAGCGTGTCTTTGTATTTTTTTTTTTTTTTAAAGTGTTTGTTTCACACTGGAACGGGTTAGAAATCTTGGAAATTGCAAGTTGTGCAAAAGATTTCGTATTGGATTAATTTATGTATTAAATTCACTAGTCAGCCTCAACCCCAGCACGGACAGTAAATTAGATCCTTCTATAGAGTGTCCTCTTCAGAGTTTAATTTTCATGGAAAACGCAGTTTTCAAATTCTTCCCTAACAGGAAAAGTGGGGCAGTTCCCTTTCAATCAATAATTGCTGGAGGAGGGATTATTTTAATTTATTTGGGTTTAGTTCCCAGCTGTTTTACTACTATAGTTGCCTACCAGCTGGTGTTTAGTACACCCCTTAATTTACAGGGGATGGAGGACTCTTTCCTATAAGCAGTCGAGTACTTCTTTTTTTCTTTTCTTTCATATTTGTGTCTTTGATTTCGCATTAAAAACTCGGGGAAATTAAAAAAAAAAAAAAGGAAAAAAAGGAGAACTGGACTGGAAAAAAATAACTGCTTATTGAACAGCACTCTCTGCTGCCTCCTGAGAGATTTACAGGTGGTGTCTGCTCTAAACTCTGTATAAACTGTTAGGTCTTCCTTAATCTATACCAGTATAAATATATTTTTAACGGTGGGCCTACTCCCAGAAGGAAAAGGAAATAAATGGTACTAAAAAGGAACCAAAAAGGTGCATTTGCATCAAGTTAGGCTGGTAAAGCAGCGTTGTTTTTTCAAGTGTTTAACCCACCCCAGAGCTGAAGCAAAAATGCTTTGATTCATCACTAAAAAAAAGCATCCTTTAAGCTCCTCATTTAAGCTTCACGACGCCCAGAGCAGCAGCTGAGAGTGTGGGGCAGCCCCCAGATGAAAGGAAATTGGGAAAAATAATAATAATTAAAAAAAAAAAAGGCAGAATATATAAAGTAGAAATCTGAAACAGAGATTTAAAATTAAGGCCCTGCCATCTTGTGGTACTGAGGGAGAATAACCAGCTCTGGAGCGGTCACTGGTGGCCCCAGGATGGAGCAGAGAAGGACACCTTCTTGGGGTGCTGCTCCCACTGCAGCAAGATCCCCATCATCAGCCCCAACTTCTGTGTTTAAAAGCACCAAATACCGGGTGTTTAAAGGAAAGACAGGCAGTGGCATGGGCAAGGCCATAAATATAGTTTAAATAGTATAGCGTTTCAGTACTGGCCTAATCGGAACTGTTAAAGATTTTTATCAGCTCTGTCTGCCTGTTTTATTTCACTGAATTTTTACTGGATATTTTTTTTTTAGAGTTGGAAGGGACCGTAGAGATCATCCAGTCCAACTCCCCTGCTGAAGCAGGATTGCCCAGAGCATGTTGGAGCACGTTACTCAGGAGCATCCAGGTGGCTCTTGAAAATCTCCAGAGAAGGGGACCTCACGACCTCCATGGGCAACCTCTTTCAGGGCTCTGGAACCCTCACCCTAAAGAAGTTTTTTCTCATATTTGAGTGGAACCTCCTATTTTCCAACTTGTGCCCGTTACCCCTCGTCCTCTCACTGGCAATCACTGAAACCATTCTATGATTCTATGATTATTGGGGTTCCCCATGGGCATCACGCCTCTGTGCTCCCCCTGTGGATGGAGATGAGCCACATAACAATCTACCTTTTCCGAGGCTGAATAAGAAGCTGCTGTACCTCTTAACTACTTGCCAGCCAGTTCTTACCAGTATTCTCTGTTTCCCACCTTTTATTCTCTACAGCTGATAAGGCAGAGATCTGGTACGAACCACGCCACGTGATGAAAAGGCACACATGGGAAAGAGCCAATCCGTCACTGCCCAACTTTGCAAACTGGGAGATGCTCTTAAAAAACATTTTCTTTTCTTTTTTTTTTTTTGTCTTTTTTTTTTTTCTTCTCCAATTTCACATTTAAAAAAAAACAAGAAAAGAAGATCAGAGAGATGCTACTAGGTGCTCCCCATGGAAATGCCGACTGTTTTTCCCAGATGTCAACAATTCGGCAGCCAAATACCTACAATTCTGTTCCTCCTGCACAAGGAGAGAGAAGAAAATCTGCAATTCTTTTGGCCTCAATGGTTTGCACCAGTTGGGGAGGGATGCAGGCAGAGAGCCGGGGGGCTGGACCAGCAGGTGGGACAGGACACACGAAACTCTGCCAGTGTGGGATTTTCCCAGGAGGGGCAGATAGAGAAGAAGGGAAAAAGATGCATCTCCCAGTAAGGAGAGACGACTGGACTTGCTGGTTTACTCTATCTACATGAGAGTGTGCTCTAAGCCTGCTCATAATGCCAGAGCATCCCTTTCCCCCAGCCTTCGTGTCGAATCCATTTTCTCCTCCAGGCTTCAAACACAAGGGGTGTTTCAGTCCCTCCAGGGAAAAGGCACCCGAATGTTTTTGCCGGGTGAAAAACCACGTGTTTTTAACTAACCTCTTACTTGAAGAGCAGTGAATCACTTTTGGCTGAATTCTTCCACAAACAAAGCAGCCTAAAGCAGACGCTAGACGTGGAAAATGTTGTCCCGACTGAGAGCAGGACCTGCAAAAGGGAAACGACAGGAAAACTTTAGCAGTAACTGATACTGTTAAGTAGTTTGACAATAAACCTATCGGATACCTGGATAAATCAGCAAAGACCTTTTTTGTTCTTTTTCACCCTTTTTCTTCAGTGCTGGTTTGTGCCTCCTTTTTAGCTCACCTCCTAGGGCAGTACCTGAGGCACGTTAGTGCATTTTGACATCTCCCTTCATAAGCTGATATAAAATATTACTACTCACTGTGATCATCTTCTTCTTCAGCATTTTTATTACGCGTGGTGGAATTAGCAAGATTTCTTTCTAAATTCTGATTCTTAGAAATGAGAATAACTGAGCACTTGAAATTCAGTATTTTTCTTGGGTGTCTTACAGACTTAGCCGGACTTTACTGCACGTGTTTATTCTCAATTCAGTTGTGAGTTTTATGGCCAACAAGTCTCATGCTGGTTCTGTGTTATAAAAAAGAGCATACTTTGAAAAAATACTCTTGGAGATGATGTATTTATCACTGGAAGTAGTTTGCTTACCTTTCTTTTCAGTTCTCTTCTCAAGTAACTTTATTTGTAGAAAAGGGTAATGCTGAGAGTATTTTATCAACTTTTTTTTTTTAAGGCAGTAGGTGAGGGACAAGTCACTTGGAAAATACTGTGTGTTGTTTCTATTCTATCAGCCCTTCCTTGGAAAAGGCTCCTGCTTGCCCAAAGAACATCAAACTAGTGGAAAATGAAGACTTTTTGGAGGTGTGCATTATACTCCTCAACCCAGGTGCCTGTCCTGGAGAGAATGTCCCCCAGGTCCCCTGCCAGCACGGGGCAAGGGCAGCTGGCTACTGGCTACTGGCCTTCTTCCACAAACCAGAGCCTGGATCACAAAAACAAAGCCAGCTTGTTATTGCCTCCGGAGCCGAGACAGCAGGGCTGAAGGTGAGAGGGACTATTTTAGCCAGTTCTGTAACTTTATTCAGCTCCTTCGGACGGGGATTTGGACTGCTCTCTATTCATCTTCCTTTTCTGTTCCCAGCCCCGTGGCCCCCGGCGGGAGGGTGACTGGACACACAGGCTCCCTCATCTCCCTCTGCCTCTTCAGCCAGGGAAAAAGTATGAGTGGGCACCTCATCAAGGGAAAAATCGAGCTCATGACATCAGAGGGATGACCGTAGGAACAAAATCCCTATTCAAGGTGAAAAACAGGGCCGATGTGTGGTGTAGCCTTGACTTCAACACGGAGCCCAGCTGAGAGCTCTTTTAATCAAATAAATACAATAAACCTGATAAAGATTTATGCTACAGCTGTCAGTAGTGAAAAGACTCCGTTCTCCTTCCTCCCGCAAGGGTTCTCTGATGGTAACTGGGGTTCACCAGCCAGTGCCCATCCAACTCGCTCTCCTCTTCCAGGGCTCGTTTAGCAGAGCTTTAATGCTCCCTCACAGAGAAAGCATCGAGCCAGTGGCACTGTTTAAAAGAAAAAACATAGACTAGAAAATGTGAGATGGAGAACTTTGGAGCAGCCAGACCAGGCGACAGCACATAATCACTCAATGTTGTGATTCTCTGATTCTTACTATTTTCTTTAGGGTCAACGGGAGGTTTCTCGTAGCTCTGCCCACCCCAGAGTGGCTGCAGGTGAGAAGCATCACCTCAGGGGTCAGGGGCTGCCAGGACACTCTCTTTCCCAGTTGCTGGGGCTCATCCTTTCTGCAGCCTCCATGTAAGACATCCTCAAGCCTTTCAGCTGAAGGCAGAACCAGCGAGGGTGGCAAAAGTGACGTTCAAGGGAATGTGTTATGAACCCGCCTTAGGTGCCTACTAAACATTTATACATCAGCTTTCAGGCCATGCACCTCTCAGGCAATTAATCACCCTCCCCGAGGATAATTATGACCTTTTTGCTGTAATATTTTCCCCCTCTTTAAACTCACATTCTTTCCTTTTTTGGAGGGCGGGCCAAGAAATGTCATTTTCCATTGGAACCAGTGAATTAATTAAGCTGGTGTCTGTTAATTCGTGCTTTCTTCCGTCGGCCTGGAAAAAGGTTGTTTCCTAGGAGCTGCAGAGGCTCCCAGGGCTTGTTTTTGGAGCCTTGAGTTTGCTCATTCCTCGCGTCTTACTGACGCCGCATCCTTCTCCAGAGCTCCGTGGAGGCCATCACCCTCCAAGTCAACACCACGGTTGCGTCCCGTGGCTACGGGGTTTGTTGGGGAGAAAAGAGCTGAGCAAGGTACACCAGTTGCTGCTGATCAGCTGTGTTTACCTAGACCCAGTTAATAAATAAACGTGACCGAGTCAAGGTGGCGAGTCTCCCGGCCGTGGCAGGTGGCCAGGAGCTCCTGGGCCAAGAGAAGAAGCTCGGTGACACGGGAAGGCAGAAGTTGTTTGCTCTTGGTGCACAACTGCTAAAACAACTGACGCAGATCTCAGTGGGCTGGACGGTCAGCAAAAGCCTGATATGATAGGCCTAGGGAAAGGCTTGGCATCCTGGTATGATATCTGGGGAAATAGAGGGTGGGGTTTTTGTTGTTTTGGGTTTTTTTTTTTTTCTTCCTGTTTTCTTCAAGCTGCAGTTTGGGAAAAAAAAACCCTGCAAAAGCGGTCCAATGGGGAAATATTTTCTCTGTCTCGATAGTAAATAATTAGTCAATGCTGTGATTGTCTCTCCCCTCTCCCCTCTCTTCATAACACCCCCACACTACTTCTCTCTGCGTACACACACGCACACACGCAGACGTTGTTGAAGAACCGATAATCTTCATTATCCACAGGATGCTGTTCCTCTCACCACGTGTCCCACGGCAGCACCGAAGGACCCTCTCGCTGGCAGCAGGGCAGCAGCAGCACACAGATAAAGTTGCCAGCTAAAGCCCCGGGCTGGAAGCTAGACTTTTGCTGAGAGATGGAGAAAAGTGAGAACTGGGTTTCTGGCAGCCTCGGGCGAGCAGTCAGCCTGAATCACTCGTTGCTTCCTTGAAGTTTCTTGGATTTTCCTTGTGCACCTGGACACAGACCCAGTCGAGATGTTCTGTCTGCGTCTGAGCTTACCCAGACGGTCTGTGATCTTCAAATGGGTTTAAAGCAATTTTTAAGTTGGAGCTCTAGCCACCCTCCTCTTTTTGTCTGCGCGAGTTCCTCTTTTAATCACAAGCGCCGCAGAAGAATTTGTTCCAAAGCACGTGAAAATGCACCTCTTTTAACCTCACTGAAATTAATATATGACCACATCTGTAGTAAGACATAGAAGTTTTGCGAAGAACAAACTCAAAGCAATACAAAAACCATTTATAGTACCTTATACTACGTCTCAGGAGTGTATTTAAAGGGTAAATTTTGTTCCTTTTCAAGACAGATAATCTGAGGCATCCGCAATTGACAACAACAACAAAACCAACAACTAAAAACAGCAGGAAAGACACCTCAAGCATTCGGTTTCCTGAAATTTCACACGACAATTTCAGGTCATCTTCCTGCTGATTGTCTACTGGAGCAACTGGTCGGTCACTTATTCACCCCATTTCCTTGAAGGGGATTTTGATGCCCTGGACTCCTGACAGGCATGCGTTGCTTGTCCCAAACTGGGGGCTCAAAAGCACTGCCGAGGAAAACTGGTAATAATTTTTTCATACCTTTGCATATATTCAGAAACAATTCTGATTCAGTCTCATGAGGACTCCTAATACACATAAGCTTTAAGAAACAGCCTGCAGGCTCTAAATATAATTTCTTATTGAGATTTACTGTATCATCCACGACTTTGTAAATCTCTATCATTTTGTCCCTCCACCTCTCCAGCCTGTCTGCTCTCTCACTTCTCATTTGGAAGCCCCTGCATATCTCTGATCACCTGTAACAGCTTGATGATGTTCAGTTCTTTAGAGGAATCTCACAATTTTTTTAGCACGTCATCTCCTGCCATTGTGTCATATTCGTGCATGAGTTCACTAGATCTGTTCTTTACCATAGTTCCTTCCAGTTCATGGCAACCAGACATCTTGACGTGTTTCTCCCTGGCTTGCTCATGGAAACTTTTAAACTTGCTGATTTTAAAGATTCAGAGAAACACATTAAAACCTTCTTTCCCTTCTTCTGGTTGTGAGGCTTTTTTTTTTTTTTTAAACGATGCATCACATACTATAGGCATAATAATAATAATTCAGTAAGTCCACAGTGGGATTCCCTTTGAGTAATATCGTTTGATATTAGTGAAGGGAGCAGTAATGTCCCTGAAACTTAAAAGAGAGCATGGGCTGCACAGAGAAGATCATTTTGAGCAACCACCAGAAAGTGACTTTGTATAGATTTATATAAAATGTTAGATGCAACTGCACCCTTTCAATAGTTATATTTTTAATAAACAACACGTTTTCATTTTAAGGACACAAAATCCCCTCTGTCTTCTATCCCATTGCCCCATTGATTGACCTTGCAAACTCTCTGGGCAGGCCTGTAAGAGGTCCTGGCAACGCCTTTACAGCTGTGGTCATTTTGTGTATCATTCCTATGGTCAAGGACAGGACAGAAGCTACAGACCCAAAGGTTTAGGCTGTTGAAATCACAGACTTCTACAGTAGCATCCTTTGAACTACCTCCTGGAGGAAGAAAAGTGGTGCAAAACAGGAGGCAACATTAGTGGAAGAAGAATAGTTTCCAGTTCATCAGGTGTTTGATACAGTCTAAGGGGAACCTGTACAGAAGGAATGAACTTCACCCAAACCAAGCTGCTGAAAAACAAGGTTGTAGATGAGCTTTGGAGCTTATGAGCATGGGAAAGCCATAAGGGAAGGGAGAGGATATGGTTCAGGATAGTGTTTCCCCTGAGGTAGACACATGAATTCCCTGTCCTCAGTGAAGGATCTATAAGAGGATGAAACCCATCAGTCACAGAATCACAGAATCATAGAATGATATGGGGTTGGAAGGGACCTCTGGAGATCATCTAGTCCAACCCCTTGCCAAAGCAGGTCCTCCCAGAAGCAGGTTGCACAGGAACGTGTCCAGTTTTGAACGTCTTCAGAGACGGAGACTCCACCACCTCTCTGGGCAGCCTCTTCCAGGGCTCTGCAAGTCCATCATGAAGTGGAAAGCAGAAGTTGACGTTGAAGCAGAGTGCCCAAAAGGCAAGAAGAGTGATAATACTTTTACACAAGTGTAAGAAGGCTAAGAAACGGGATGGAGAATGTGTTATGTTTAGCCCTCAATGAAGACTCTGGTTTAATAGGAACTCTGTAGTAGGCAGAGAATTGATCAGACACTGTAATACAAATGCACAGAATACACAGAAAATGCAGAAGAAAACATGCTGATAGTAAAGTAGTACTGTTTTTTAATAAAAAACCTGTGACATGCATTTTTAGAATATTACTGTTGATTATTTCATGGCAGAGTGGTTTAACTGCTGGTATGAGCCACAGCTGTGTGCTTAGCTTCAACATCTCTACAGGTGAAAAAAAAATTATAATCCCCAGAGAGTTGTGCCAATTTTTCACAGCAGAGCATGTCACTAAAGGAGTTCTGGCATCTGTGCTCAGCCTATCCAGAAATGCTCTGGAAAGGGGCTGGGAAGTGAAATGCCAAAATTTGCTGATAATACCCACTTATTTAATCATAGAATCATAGAATCATTTAGGTTGGAAAAGACCCTTGGGGTCATCGAGTCCAACCATCAACCCTACTCTACAAAGTTGATGACCTTTGGAGGTCCCTTCCGACCTGGACCATTCTATGGTTCATCTCATTGTGCTGTTCCTCTCATCAAGGAACAACAACAGGTTCTTTTTATTCTGTCAATCCACAGGGGTGTAAGCAATGGGTAGGAGTTTGATGAATTCCTTCTTTGGGCTTTCAGCACCATCAATGGAATAGAGAACCTATTCCTGTGCAATAATTTAAGAACAAACAATGTTGATTATTTTTTTTTTTTGGTAGTGCAATTCATGCCATACATTTTTAAAGAGGTCAGTGCACACTTGGGAATAAAGTGGGTTGAAAAACGTTTTTTTAAGACCAAGGGGCATTTTGTTTCAGCTTATAAAATAGATGCTTCTTGTGGTGACAGCGTGAATGTTTTTCAGTTACCTGCTACTGCAAAGGGATGGCTCAAAGTGTTGGGCTGTGGATGGAGAAGCATTGCCTCTAATTAGTGGAAAAAAAAGTAAATTAATTAGCGTTAGTATGGTATTTGATGTGAAGCACTGTTGTGCACCTCAAATATTTTTAGGGATCGCACTTGTTGTTCTCCCACAATGGGGAAGTACCTCTGGAGACACGCAAGCCTGTCCACTGAGATCTCCAGGTTATCTCGAATAGCAGAGCAGAGATATTTTGGAGAAATAAGTGTGGTCACTGCCAAGATTTCTGTCTTTTCTTCCCTGGAAAACCTGTGGAGAGCTCTTCCTCCTCTGACAGCTTGCCCCTGACCAGGAGTGACCTCCTCCCGGCAGCAGAAACCTGCCCAGTTCTCCTCCCGTTCACGAGTACCCACTTGAGTCCTTCCTGTCCCAGCTGTGGAAAAACACCCGCTCCTTGGCCAAGAACACCCAGCTCTCTTGGACCGTCCAGACGGAGCCGACTCCAGGGCTGTCTGTGAATGTGAGGAACGGAACAGCACAATGATGGTGGGGTTGGCCCGTGGTCAAGGTGCTTGGAGCTCTCTCGTAGGCTGCCGGGGGATACACCTATACATCTGGGCTACCCTCGAAACACAAAGCCTTGTTATTCCTTGCCTAGCCTGGACCCCAGCACAAAGTGCACCCCGGGTGATTGATTTCTGAGAAAAGTAGCATTGGATCTGCGATAATGAGCTACGGGGCAACACACAAAATGTTTATGTTCCACCGCAGGGTCCAAATTTGTGAGATAAATATTTGCTCTCCCGTATGTCCGTGGGATCCTGCCATCCGGAACACGATGTGCTATACTGTGCTTCAGAGAAGCCCATGGCAGGGCTGGGGCAGACCTTCCACTGCTCGTTTAGAGTGGCATTTGCTTTAGATTCTCTTCCCATTTTCTCTGCCCCTTTGGCAAAACTCTCCACGTTGTGTTCCTGCTCATGTATCGTGCGTCCTATCAACTAGAAATTGTACCTTGAAGAAGGTAGAGTGTATTTCTTCCCAGGGTTAGAATCCCATTGTGCTGAAATGTACCCAGACACATCAGGCAGGATCTCAGCACAGAGCCAATAAAATTAAAGGAATATTTAGGAACTGAGGTGATGGAGACAAGTGAGTCTGGAGTACGGATAGAAATGTGCCACTTTGACCGATCTCACTCCCATTTAGCAAGTTTCACGTGGTTGAGAAAATATGTCATTAGTGTTGCTTGGGTAAATAGGTAATTCCTGCTGTTTGTCATTAAAAAAAAGTCAAAGTACCTGTCCCCAGATGACCTCATATCAAATGATCAGCATATTTTCACTAACAACATTTAAAAAGTTAGAGACTGAGTGTTTTTGCCAGAAATCCATTGTGTTCTTGCTTAAGCATCACCATATTTTTTTTTAGTTCTTTGAAATTTAGGCTGCTGAGTGTGAAAATTTGCTGGGGAAACATTAAGAAGCAATTCAGATCATAGGAAATGTACGGGGGGGGGAGAACTATAACTTTAGAAAATATTCATCCCAGCTTGAATTTTTTATGCACCTCCTCGTTTGAAAATGTCCTCAGCCTGTTTGGCCTTTGGACAGCTGTACCTTTTCTTTCTGTGATGTATGATGTTACCCAAAGGCTTCTGCCTAGGGGAAACACTTTCTCACCCAATTCCTCAGATTGCTGGCATAAAACTGGAGTTTCTTATTATTATTTGTTTAATTTTTTTAAAAAAAGATGACCATTAAGGCATTCTTTAGATTTTGCTTGTTGCTCTTCCTGGGACCTAACACAGAAAGAAGCAGGCTAAAATGGGGCAGTCAGAAGAGGTGGTAAGAAAAGCAGCATCGAGTTCACTACGTGCTTAGTGTTCAGCCCAGAGTAACGTATCTGCAAGAAGTAGAAAGAGGGTTCCATCCTCCACAGAAAGGACATGGACCTGTTGGATGGGTCCAGAGGAGGCCACAAAGATGCTGGGAGGGCTGGAGCACCTCTGCTGTGAAGACAGGCTGAGAGAGTTGGGATTGTTCATCCTGGAGAAGAGAAGGCTCTGGGGAGATCTTAGATCCTCTTCCAGTCCCTAAAGGGGCTCCAGGAGAGATGGGGAGGGACTCTTGATCAGGGAGGGGAACAGAACCATAGGATGAGGAGAACAGTTTTAAACTGAAGGAGGGAAGATTTAGTTTAGATCTTAGGAAGAAATTCTTTGCTGTGAGGGTGGTGAGACACTGGCTGCCCCATCCCTGGAGGGGTTCAAGACCAGGCTGGATGGGGTTTTGAGCAACCTGGTCTGGTGGGAGGTGTCC
>JAOTQQ010000023.1:61755778-61783483 GCA_026546715.1 Gallinago undulata
GGGGTCGGTCTCTTCTCCCAAGGAACAGGCCATGGGACAAGAGGAAACAGCCTCAAGTTGCCCCAGGGGAGGTTTAGATTGGAGATTAGGAAACATTTCTTCACCAAAAGGGTTATGAACCCTTGGAATGGGCTGCCCAGGGCAGTGGTTGAGGCACCATCCCTAGAGGTGTTCAAAAGCCGGGTTGACATGGTCCTCAGGAATATGGTTTAGTGATGTTTTTTGTCAGAGTTAGGTTGATGGTTGGACTCAATGATCTTAGAGGTCCCCTCCAACCCAGACAATTCTATGATCCTATGGTAACTCAGTATAATACTATATTTAAATCTTCTGTCCCTTACCGTCTTTTGCATGACATGAATCAAACATACCATTGGCTTGCCCTGGTAGAAGTATGGTCCTGTCTGAAGAAGACAGCAGGGTACACGCTACGGTGGTCCTTCTAACACTTTACAGAATAAGAACATCTTGAATAGAGCTGCCTGTCTAGCTGGCTGAAAAGCATGGCGATATTTTGGCTCTCTTAAAAATAAAATGTATAATAATAGTACTTTCCCAAAGATAGTGCACAAATGCAAGTAAAAGAGCATTTTTCTTTTTTTTTACCTCTAAAGTAGCAGCAGTGGCTCTGCGGTCCTTCGGCCTTCTTCCGTTCAGAAAATACAGTACATTCCTTGCTCCCAGCCACCTTGACCACTGGCTGTTGTGTTTCCTACGTCAGAGGAGATGAGATCATTAATACCACCAGTAATGATGTCTGCAGAAGCTCCTCTTTTTGCCAGCTCATAGGACTGGTCTGGATGAACTATGAAAAGGATCTACGATCCATTTAAACTCCTCACTGTTGAAATTGGCTATTAGAGAGATGCCTTCACTGTCTTTCTTTGGCTTCTTCCTGATAAAAGAAAGGATGACTCTAGTGAGCTACCTTGGATGAAGAAAAGTGAGTGAAAGCAGAATTTTGCAAAAAATCATTGAAGAAAGAGGCAAGGAGAGAACTTGTAACAAAGCACGAAGGAAGAAAAAGGGGAAAAATAAAATAGAGATCTGAGGGAAGAGGAAGATCTGCAAACATAAGGCAAATGGAACAGAATTTTGGTCAGATTACATCTTGTCATGTCTTAATCATCTTCAACAGAGGAGTGACCATGTCCAAACATTGCTGAAATAAAAGGGAGTGATCTGGCATTATGTGATTTAAGTGTTGGAAACCGGTTTTGCCATAAAGACGTGCACCAATAAATCAGGTCTGTTCATATTTTACTGACCTTTATCCATAGGAAATAAAGAAACCAGAGAACACAGACAAAACCACCAATTTATAGATAGCACAAGAAACACCTACCTCATTCTACTGTGCCGCGCAGGAGTTGTTTACTTTAAAATGAGTAACGACGTGTCTTTGAAAAGCAGCTTTCAGAGCTGATATTTAACTCATCTCCCCCGGAGGGCCTGAAAGAGGCAATTCAGATCGCAGGACAAGAGAACTGGCTGGATCCCAAGGGGGTGGCTCCTGGCCGTCTTCTTGGAGATGCTCTACTGGAGTTTGTGGGCATGATGCTTCAGATGACCGGCGGTCTCCTGAAAAGAGGCGCTGCATCCTTGCAGGGTAAAAAAAAAAAAAAGTAGGGTAGGAGACAAAGGATGAATTATTCTTTGACTTGCTGAGAGCGGAGTGTCGCAGCCAGTGACCTCAGTCCTCCAGCTCAAAGAAGGATGGGTGAATTTAGGAATCACTGGCAAGGCTTTTGCTGCTGAGGGTGTCTGCGAGGAAGCCGCCTGGCAGAGCCTGTGGTTGTTGCTACCCGTGCCCAGCCGGCCTGAAGAGGCTCTGAAAGGCTAGTCATGACAAAAAATGATCCGAAGCAGACTTTAATATGGATTTGTTTCTGTCATTGTTTTCATTGATATGTTTTTTTCTTCATTTGCTGTTCAGGCTGTGACACCCCAGGGGAAACAGAGGGATGCTCTGGGAGCTGACCCCAGCCCTACAGACACAGCAAAAGGTGGTTTTGGCACAATACCCCAGAAGGACACACAAGGCAAAGCGAGCAACAAAATGGTGTCTTCTGACCGCAACGTTCCTACCTTCTACATTCACCAACGCTCAACAGACTGGGGAAGGCCAGCCCTGTTCTAGCCAGGAGCCAAGTGCTTCACCAGGTTCAGCTGCAAGACGTCCCTTACTGTGCAAACACACGGGTTGTTCAAAACTTTCTTTTCCTCACATGCTTTCTCTGAAACAAAACCTACAGCAGCGACAGTTAGCTGGACACTCTCACAAGCTCTTCGTAGAGTTGGGTCTTTCTTTTGTTGATTCTGCAGTGCATTGACTACTGATGCTAATGTGGGGTGTTTTTTATTTTTTGAGTAACATAATGTCCCACCTCTTAATCACTGAGTGTTTTAAGGTCCCATTGCTGAAATCTCACAATATTTACTTACCCGAAGGCACAGCTTTGCTTCTGTGGATGTGGCCAACTCTCTTTAGTTCAGTCAGAAGGAAAAGTCAGCCCAAAACACCACCCAAAATTTGATTCATAAAGAACAATTTGTTCTGTTTATGGAGGGTATTAAATGGAAATGAGATGGAGGGTATTAAAATTATGCTTATCAGCTAAACTCCCATCTCTTGTAGAGTATTTAAAACATCAAAATGCATAAAAAATACAACTTGCTTACTTTTTTTGTTCTGGATTTGCTGATAGCAACTGACTGGGGAGCCTCGGAACACAGCACGAGTGGTAATGGAGTGATACTGGGAATGAAGAACAGCAATAGAAAAATCCTGATACTGCTCAATTATCAGCCAATGCAAAACTAATAATCTGACTTCTAGGCACTAAGTCCCCTGTGAACCACTTTATCATCTCCCAGGATGGACCCAGTGGGTGATGTGGAGCTATACACCACTAAATTACTCACGTGCTCCCGCCATTCATTTCAAAAGTGTATAAACACCAGCGAAATTTGATCTGAAATGCATAAAACAAAAGCTGAAATATACCAAACCATGGAGGTTTCTAGGATAGTTAGTCCTGTAATTGCTTTTTTGGAATTGCGGAGGTGGTTGTTGGTGGTTTTGGGTGGTTTTTTTTTTTTGTGAGATGATACCTATAAAATCAAGAGAGTTTTCTGGCTTGACAGAGAGCTCTAAATCCCAATGGAATACCAAATGGAAGCGGTTCACAGTCTGCCACTGGGCTGACAGTGATAAACAGGACTGCATTTAATGGTAAAAGTCTGTTACTAACCAAAGCTCAGTCAAACCCATTTATTGACAGAAAATTGTTCTTCAGACAATGGGAAACTGTGTTTGATGTCACCAGCACAAAAGCACACGGCCCTCTTTCTGGTAACCATCAAATGCTTTGGTTTCTTAACTTGGAAATAAACAAGCCTCAAGGAATTTGAGGTTTTATACATCTCACATACTGTTTTGGGGTTGGGTTTTTTTCAAACCTAGATAAATTCACAAATATTTTAAATCTTGTGAAGTAACTTTCCTCTCTGGTAAAGAAGAATGAAAAGAAAATTCTGTTTTTCATAGACCTTAAACAGCTCTCCAGCTCATATTAAATACTTGGACGCAAACAGCTGCCACGGCTTCTTTGGACGAGCACAGCACTTTTCAAAAACATTCTGTTGCCTGAATATGATGGTCAAAAAATAATTTTAAAGGCTTGCATAGATTATTTAAACTGCTTATTTTGCCTATCTTTCATCTCACTGAGCTAATTTTCTTTGCTGCTTTGCTATTTATAATCTGAGATTCAGTTTTGTCACCGTTTGGCATACAGTGTTATCTAGATTTCCTTGTGTGTCTCCTTGACAATTTCCCTCCTAACTGCATCCTGGCCCTCATGTGGACTTTTTCCTGAGTATTTTAGAATGACAGAGCTCTAAATTCCACTTCCGTGGAGCCAATTGCATGAGACTGATGGTGTGGTGAGAAGTATGCTGAAACCTACAGGAATATACCTGGATGTCTCCTGGAATTTAAGAGATGTCTCTGAACATCTCCACTGGGGATATGAAACCAAGATGCAGTGACACACCATGGCTCAATTTTAAGCCTGGGTCTTCCCCTTCACAATAATTCTCTGAGGCTGTTTGGTGGAGGACTGTGGATGGATGGGAGACCTTAGAGGCCCTTCCAGTCACTAAAGGGGCTCCAGGAGAGATGGGGAGGGACTCTTGATCAGGGAGGGGAGCCATAGGACAAGTGGGGATGGTTTTAACCTGAAAGAGGGGAGATTTAGATGAGATCTCAGGAAGAAATTCTTTGTTGTGAGACACAGGAACAGGTTGCCCAGAGAAGCTGTGGCTGCTCCATCCCTGAAGAAGTTCAAGACCAGGCTGGATGGTACTTGGAGCAACCTGGTCTGGTGGGAGGTGTCTCTGCCCAGGGCAGAGGGTGGAACTGGATGATCTTTAAGGTCCCTTCCAACCCGAATCATTCTATGATTCTGTGATTCTAAAGTTTACTAGCTAAACACAGTGGAACTTCTTCAAACAATGGGAAATCCCATTGCAAATCTTGTTTGAAATGTTAAGGTGTCATTATTTGTCCCTCCATCATCAGAAAATAACAAAGTTAATCTCAGCCTGGGGGACATGGTGCAAGGGTAGTCTGGGAACCTTGGATGTAAAGGTTAGAATAGGATGGAGGAACTGCTATGGGACAGAACCAGTGCAGGTGTGTCCCATTTTCATCATTAGATGAGAAAAAGAGAGCACACTACATCTTTGATAAAGATTATATGCAGGTTTTCAGTTCTGCAGTGCACTCTGAGTATATTGACAGACACAAATATTAACCTCTGAGGTGCTTGTCTGTATCTGCATGAACAACGTACGGGCATCTTGGAAATCCCATCTGGCTTCTCAATAAGCTATTACCTAAACTGGAAAATGTGTGCCCTAATGTCACGTCAGTTGATAAAACCTTGTGTTATTTGGCTCTCAAGAAACATCGTAACTCATCGTTTGCTCTGTGCCACCTTATTTTTTGTACCAAGAAATGCAAAAAAAATTCTGAATTGACTTCTAGTCCTTTTGGTGTCTGTAGTTCTGTCTATTGATTGTAGGTGGTCCCCAAAGACTGCAAAAGTCATATTGTCTGGTAAGCCATGAAGGGGATATTTAATCACAAGTATGAGCTGAATTAGTGTTACCAATGGATTATTATTTCTTTTAAGATTTATGTGGTATTATTGTTTGTCTGCTTAAAAAAACCCTGATTTTAACAATATTGGCAATGATAACTGAACAGTAGTAGCTGTGACTTCAGTTAAGAATTATCTGAATGAAACGATTTCTCCTCTTCAGAGTGTTTTGTCCTTACTACAATTCTCTGAAATGTATTGGTAAAGAATATATATATATAAACATAATTCAGCAAAGAAGTTTGCTGCGACACTCAATCCAGCTGTATCAATTGCCTAATGAATGCATCCATCTTCCCAAAAATGGGTTGATATTTAAATTACTGGTAGACAAAGGGCAGCTTTGTATTTAAGGCAGGGGACTTAAGCCCATTAAGTAAAGGTCAAATTTAGGCTTGAATAAACGTGATTTCAAATTCGAGTGGGCACATTTATATTATGGCCTGGTTTGTTTCCATTCCGGGCTTTATCTTTGACTTCCTCTGTGACACTTGGACAACTTACTTTACATATACGTGCCCCAGTTTCCATACTGCAAATTGGAGACTGTACAGGAAATTAGCCCACAAAGGGTTCAGATCCCAACTTAATTCAAGGTTGCAGAAGCAATTTTGTTCCTCGGAGAAGAGACTAGTTTTACTACAGACTATTATTGTGGTAATTACAATTTACTATAGCTGCTACTGTAGTCAGTTTGCTTCCCCTAATTTTATGCCAGTGGAAATCACGTAACGTCACATAAAAAAGCCTTCCTTCAATCAGACAAGGCTGTTGGATAGATACGAGCCACCAAGTACCCCAGACAAGCTGTCACTCAGGCACCCCTCAGTTTCTGAGAGCTAATTAGACTGGACATTAGGAAACTATTCTTGACAGAAAGAGTGGTCAGACACTGGAATAGGCTGCCCAGGGAGGTGGTTGAGTCACCATCCCTGAGTGTATTTAAGAGTCATTTAGATGTGGTGTTGGGGGATATGGTGTAGGGGGGAACTTTGTAGAATCACAGAATCACATGGGGTTGGAAGGGACCTCTGGAGATCATCTAGTCCAACCCCCTCTGCCAGAGAGGGTCTACCTAGAGCACGTTGCACAGGAACTTGTCCAGGTGGGTTGTGAATGTCTCCAGTGAAGGAGACTCCACCACCTCTCTGGGCAGCCTCTGCCAGGGCTCTACCACTCTCACAGTAAAGAAGTTCTTCCTCATGTTTAGGTGGAACTTCTTATATTCAAGTTTTGGCCTGTTACCTCTTGTCCTGTCCCTGGGCACCACTGAGAAAACACCAGTCCTGTCCTCCTGCCACCCTCCCTTTAAGTATTTATAAGCATTGATCAGATCCCCCCTAAGTCTTCTCTTCTCAAGACTAAAAAGACCCAAGTCCCTCAGGCTTTCCTTATAAGAGAGATGCTCCAGGCCCTTAATCATCTTTGTGGCCCTTTGTTGTACCCTCTCCAGCAGTTCCCTGTCCTTCTTGAACCAGGGAGCCCAGAACTGGACCCAGTGCTCCAGATGGGGCCTTCCCAGGGCAGAGTAGAGGGGCAGGATGACCTTCCTCCACCTGCTGGCCACACTCTTCTTGATGTACCCCAGGATGCCCTTGGCCTTCTTGGCCACAAGGGCACATTGCTGGCTCATGGTCAACCTGTTGTCCACAAGAACTCCCAGATTCCTGTCCTGTTCTTTCTCTTGGGGGGTGTTTTGGGAACCCGCCAGCCCCAGCCCGGTGGCAGCTTAGAGGAGGGTGGCCAAGCCTTGGCGATACGAATAACGATGAAAAGGTTAAGGAAACCCCACGTGACGAGCTGGAATCGCGGGGGCACAAGCCGACCTGCTACTCTAATAAACAAACAGTGGCATATTTACTTCATTAATTGGATACACACACCGTGTATAGGCATTTACCCTATTTACTGAGACATTCTTTCATCAACACAACCCAAAACGTTGTTTGCTCGAACTGGGCAAAATAAGATAAAATAAAACTCAGTCCCAGACTAGGAAGTTTTTCTCCGGATTCTTTCCACCTTCCTTGGCAACTTTGATGTGTGGTGACCTTTGCCACCCACCAGCCTCCCCTTCCCAGCCTGCCCTCCCTGGAAGAGCCTCCCAATGAAGCTCTGGTCCCCAGGACCAAAGAGGAGGCTGTGGTTTCCACAGATGACTGCCCGCTGCAGGCACCGCTTACTTGTGGTGTTTATTCCAATCCCTCCGAGCTACGGCGCCTGGAGTTGGAAGGGTCAATCCGCAGTTTGAATTGGCAGATTTTTTTAAGGCCTTTTCTATTATGAAATATTTATGAGAGGAAACAAGGTTGGACATTCCTGCAGCCGCTCCAGCGTAGGAACGTTATGTGCCTTCCTCCCCAGAACATGTAAATGCAGTCAGTTATTTAATGGAAGACTCACATACCTTGTTCCTTTACATTTCAAGTGGGCTGTCAGAGGAATGTAAACATTTCTCTGGAGCAAGCCCTCAGGTACAGGATTACCATACGCCGCAGAAGGAAATTCCAGCATGCCCACCAAAATTTATGCTGTGGAGAGAGCTATGAATAGAAAGTTTGTACACTGTTATGAATATGGATAAAATACATCACTCATGGCCGGGCTATGGCACGCAGAATTCAAAAACACATATTTTGGATCGCACAATATTTTCAAAAATATATTTAAAAGAAAAATAAACACGGGATCTTGTGTGTTCGTTTGCTGTTTGAAGTACCTTCGGGGAAGAGAGACATCAACAGTTTTCCTTCCAGACCACTCACTTCTCTTGATAACAGGGGGTTCTTTGGGAGAAAGGCAGTGATCTCCTTCCTGGGAGCTCTTTGTTTCCTCAGCCAGTGCCCATTTATTGTGAGTTTATGTTATGTTCAGAGCTAGCAAAAGCAAACACTTTCAGAGGGCTACGTTCAGTCTTAAAGGTCAGAATTCCTCATTCTGGGCCACCTCACAAGGTGACCTTTTCATGAGTGTTACATGACCCTTGTTCACCTCGCAAATGCGTGTAATTAGCATTTTTATTATTATTATTCTACAGCCAGCCAGTCATGACCGATGTTTTGGTGTGGTCAGCATCAGCTGTTTTTGAAGTGAAAGGACTTTTGCTAAACACGTTAAAAAGAGATGTTAAAACTTGTGTCTGTGAGAAGGACGGTCCCACCATAGTCTCTGGCCATCTCAGCAACTCCTGGCTGTGCTACCCAACAGTTGTGTCTGAGCTCCAGAGCTTGTTACTGTCACCTGAGGCCACGTAAAGCTTCTACATCACCCCCCTCTAACTGTGTTGACACTGCACAAGCTGCTTTAGGTTGGAGGGACTCTTGAGGGGTGGTCTGCCCTTCCTCTGGGTGTAGGTGTTGGGGCCAACTCATGAATTTGTTCTCAGGACCCTCCTGCTGCATTTTTCTCTCTGCTTTCCCCCCCCCAACAGCGATTCTGTCTGTTGCAGTTTCTTTTTGCGTATGTATGGAAGTGACAGGAGAACAATGATGTTCTTAAATGAGATCAAGTGAAATAACGTTGTTATTATTACTGAAAGAAGGGTGTGAGACAGTGAAAGAAAACAGTATTTGGCAGCAGGAATGCTTAGAGTGGTGTCAGCCCCCAGCTGTCCACAGTATGTCGAAGCAGAGGACGGGAGGAGTTTGGGATAGTGAGCTGCTTTGATTTTCTTTCCCTGTTACCCAAAGCCAAGTCTATCTTAACTGGAAATTGCACCTGACAATTGAACAAGAAACTTTTTGGAAAAAAAAAAAGGGTACTGATTTAAAGTCTTAAGAGCCCTCCTGCCTAAGGAATGACCCAAACCTTGCCCAGGGTTAGCGTCAATGAGTTTCCCAGGAACACATCCATCCATCCATCCTTCCCTCCCTCCACCCCTTACCTTTATCTCCAGGTTGCCTGTATGCAGGACAATTCGAGGCACAATTTTCCAACACCCGCCTGCCCCTGTTGTTCTCCAGCCCCACATCCAGAGCAGTGCCCAGCACCGATTGCAGAGGTACAGCACTCCCCTCACAGGAAGCCCCAGGTGCAAACTGGTACCTAAATTTATTGTCAGTGAGAGACAAGTAGCAGGTGTGTTTCATGATGAAGCAACAAGATACTCCTAACGAGGTACAGGTTTTTTCTTCCTACATGTTAATCAACAACGGTAGCTTAGTTAGTTAGTTAGTTTAGAATCAATTAGCAGTTGATAATTAGAGAAAAAAACATTGAGAAAGGGCTTTACTGTAATGTAAATGAGTCTCCAGCTGAGGCTGAAGAAAACAGTCTCAGTCTTTTTGCCTTCAATCATGCCTTTTAGAACAGAGCTAGGAATATAAATTCTGAAATTATCGTGATGCAAGGATTATTCAGAGTAAATATTCGGAAACTGGAGAGTGAAAACGTGGCCTTTGTCATTTTTGCTTTAATAGACCATTTCCTTTGATTATTAAATGCCTTACTTGTTAATTCTTAACCTGACTTAGCCGCTGTGCATTCTTTGACCTTACTGTAAAGGAAAAACAAAGCACCACTCACTCCAGGCTACAAATGCTGAGGTTAAAAAGTTATGATCCTTAGGTGAGGATTGGTTCTTAAGGCAGAAAATGGTGACATTGGGATGAAATATAGTATCCTATATCCATCCAGTTCTGGGCTCCCCAGTTCAAGAAGAACAGGGGACTGCTGGAGAGGGTGCATCAGAGGGCAACAAAGATGATGGGGGTCCTGAAGCATCTCTCTTATGAGGAGAGGCTGAGGGACTTGGGTCTTTTTAGTCTGGAGAAGACTGAGGGGGGGATCTGATCCACACCTATAAATACTTAAAGGGTGGGTGTCAGGAGGATCGGGCCAGTCTTTTCAGTGGTGCCCAGTGACAGGACAAACTTGAACATGGGAAGTTCCCTCTAAACATGAGGAAGAACTTCTTTCCTGTGAGGGTGGCAGAGCCCTGGCAGAGGCTGCCCAGAGAGATGGTGGAGTCTCCTTCTCTGGAGACATTTCAAATCCACCTGGACACGTTCCTGTGCAACGTGCTCTAGGTAGACCCTCTCTGGCGGAGGGGGTTGGACTGGATGATCTCCAGAGGTCCCTTCCAACCCCATAGCATTCTGTGATTCTGTGACTGTAACATGATAATGGCTTCAGACTAGTCAGCGTCATGATACTGTGCACGTCATATTCCATACAGCGGATGATCAAGGTGTTATTGCCATTTTCCAGTTAAGGACACTTAGAGAAGAAGCTTCCAATGGTGGTGGGGTAGAAAGAAATTAAACTCTAATGTGCTCACTTGCAGGCTTCTTCTTGAGGTGCAGACCGTTTGAAACCACTTCGAACTTTTAACATCCGATGCGTTTTTAACCACGAGGCCTTACACAAAAACCCTCTCTAAGACTGTTGTTTCCAGATTCTTAAGCTATTCTTAAGTTACTGAAACGTTGTGGCACAGCGAAACTGTTTGTTACATAGAATAATGCGTTAAATTAAGTATTCTGCAGGACTGGAATTTGTTCCATTTAGTCCAAGTTAAATTATAACCTTGCCCGTAGTTTCTACACACTTGCAAAGCATGTTTGCATGTACATTCCTATAGCTTTATAAATAATTATGTTCCGTGTGTGATAGAAAATTTCCAGGGAAAGCACCAGTATTATTATTGAAAAAAGTCTTGGAAAGGATTAAGAATAAATTAATTGGGCCTGATTTATAAATATTTGCTTGTATTTTTATAAGCTCTGTGGAGGCCTAGGGAGTATGCTAGGTATGTCTAGTACTGCAAATACAGAGTGCTTTCACTGTATTATTTTTGCCACTTAGTGGTGAGAGGCAACATTAAAATGATTTAGTAAAATTTAGAAACTTGCAGAATCTCAGTTAATGAGATGTCTGTTCATTATTCTTGGCCCCGGCTCAGTTTACTATACGATGGGCCTTGTATCGTGAGACTATGATCTAATTATTGAAGTCACTGGGCATCAGTTTCAGTTTGGCCTGATGTCTTGTTGTTTTCTTTCAGGAAGATGTGCTCTGAATTAAGAGATCTTTCCTTAATCTGTTTGCTATCCCAGCCTCCACGCCTGTAGCAGATCGGTGCTGACCCCAGTCCTCTTCTGTGCTTTTGTACTTGCAAATGCAATTATTAACTAATCTCGATAATGAATAATTTTTACAGATCCTGCAGCGAGCCTTAAAAAAAGCTCTACCAGCCTTTTCCTTTCACCCTTGAAGTCGTACCACAGCTTCAAAGAGAGCAGAAAACAGGATTTTCTGCATTTGGGGTAGCTAATGCCACGGCAGAGCATCAGCACAGAAGCCAGTGCGGGTATCTGAAAAACGTGGAGGGAGCCTCTTTCTATGAATATGCATTAGATCACTGATCTTCTAGCTATTCAATTCTACTTCTACCAGCTGTACTACCTCTCTACTTTCTATTCTAGTTAGAAAATAACTTAAAAAAACTCCTTTTTGAAGTTATTCATCCAGTAGGCTTCTGCGGCAAGAAGTGGACAGGGATGAGAACAGCCAACCAGGTCTTAACCGCTGTGCTCTACTTCAAAAAATGTCAAGATGCTGCTGTAAATTGCAAAACTTGTAGACCCAGCTGCTCTATGAAAAAACAGATCCTCCCAAATATTATTAATTCTGTAATATTTTCACGACACTGTTTAATTTATTGCTAAAGGAAGGAATGTGATATTTTACTAGCATTTACTTAAAGCAGCAGTTTCTTTTTTTTTTTTATAGCAACAGCTGGAATATAGTAAGTAACAGCCTTCTATCATGCTTTTCAACAACCCAGTGCTGGCTTTGCAGCAGAGAGCTTTGAAAATACACTGTATATATCATATTTATGTGTCTAACTTTGGCTCTTCCTTCTATGTTATGCTGCACGGGTTCAAGAGGAGGTAGGGTAGGAAAGGACATGGAGACCAAAGGAAGGTGAGCCAATCCCACGTATAAATTAGTTCAGTAGTTAATTTATATCCAGTTTCTTAGAGGAACAACAGAATGCTTGGTTTTACCCAAACTCAGAGATACTTTTGAGCGTAAGATCTGTCCTGGGGAGCGGAAGGAGATGGGATGGGATGGGACGGGATGGGATGGGATGGGATGGGATGGGATGGGATGCGGTGGTACAATATAATAGTTCTGCCATCCTCTGGGGTTTAAATCCACCACAGTAAATCTTCTAGAGGTTAAATCCTGCACTCTGGATACTACATGTCAAATATAACCAGAGTTGGGTACTGAAGATCAATGGGCTTTGGTGGAAATCCATTCAATTGAGCACAAAGTAGCAGTAGTTTTATTTTAAACCAGCTCCAATTAATCTGCAGTGGTTACACTGAACAGATAAGTCTCTAGTGAGGTAGCTAAAAGATACTGCAGGGGTATTCTTCAGTATCTAATGAAAACACATAGAAAACATAGGAATGTGATTTTTTTTAACCCTGTCCCTTGCTCTGGGGAATTATAAGATAATGTAAGAGAGGTTCTGTTTTTCCCCTGCCTCAAAAAGTAGGAATTCTTAAAATGGGAGATAAGCAATTCAGTTTACCAAGGAGAGAGAAAATGGGTTTCTCTGAATTTTTTTTTAATTTTTTTGTTTATGCTTCCCATGACAGGAAGATGGTGGTGCCCCTGGCAAATTACCAAGCCAACTGCCCACCCTATGGCAAGCCAGCACCATATAGATCTGCATTGCATTGAGTTGCGTGTGTCACTGTGCTTGTGCATGGCTCTACAGCTCTGCTGAGAAAGCCTTTCAGATAAAATAATCAAAACATTTGTTTCAAGTCATTCTCCAAAGATAGAATGTTTTCAAAACTTGGATTTGCTCTTCTTGGTCTTCTCAGTATCCCAAGAAATCATGAGCTGTTCCCAGCAATGATGAACATTTACCCGTTCAGCTGACGGGAACTCAAAACAGGTCCCTCCCTGAAAAAAACCAAACAAATGAAACCACTCATCCAAATCTCAGGCAAACCATATCAGTGAGACAAGAAAACACATCAAGACTTGAGGAATATCTTGTGAACACCAGAAAAACCACATCAAGCCTGTGTATGTAGCCTGAGAGATGTCAGACCAAGGGCAGAGGCGTTTGGAGCCACAGTTCTGTGGTGTCAACGTAGACATCCGGAGCTCAGCAGTGAAACAGAGAGGTTTAGTCATACAAAATATAATTTATGAATTCCTTTAAGGCAATATTTTCAAACTCCCGTCATCATATTTATTTATCTTAATATTTGGAAAAGCCTTTACTAACTACTGATAAGAAAAGTATGGATTTCCGAGCAAAACACAACAGAAATAGTGACTAATTTTTAAACACATTTACTACTGGTAGGTAATTCAGGAAAGAACATAAACGGATTAGCCACATGCATGCTGGTTATCTGTAAGATAACGTTATCTGTGATTCAGCTGCTGAGGGATGTCACAGTAATTTAACACTATAAAGTTTATGAAACATTTGAGACTAGAGTCTAAAGCTTCTTGGGCACACAGTTGGGTGTGTTGAAAACCCTACTTCAAATATTGGCTTCTTGTTTCCTCGTGCCTGTCCATTTCCCTAGAATTTAAACAGGGGCAGGAACACTCTTTTCACTCCCTGTTTGCATTGTGCTTACCACAGGGACACAGCGCTCCGGGCAGGTTTTTCTTGTTACTTATTAAAACAAAAATTATCAAGTTAGAAATGGTTGCACTTTGATTTATTCCTGCGTAGAAAAGACTGAAAGACAAAGCTTCCTTCTCTTCTGTCGACAGAGCCCATAAGTAGCTGCTGTGATAGTCCATTATCAATTAGAGAAATACTAACAGGCTTCTCTAAGGGCCTTTTCAGTTTGATTGGTGGCCTAGCAACTCTCTTAGTTTTTCCATTAAATTGTTTATTTGTGCTCTTAAAGATGGTTGGAAAGCTCTTGCTACACGAGCGACTACATTTGCTATCCTTCCCCTCCCGTTTAACAAAAACCACAAGGATTATAAATGTCATATCAAATATAAACATTGTCCTTCATGAGGAGTTGACCATTACTGTGGGGAAACATAAGCATGCAACAGAGTGGGTTTGGTAGGCTTAGACATGAGCTGAGACCCCCAGAAACTGCTATGACTGAGTTTGGAAGGTGAGGAACCTTGGAGGGACTGGAATGAGGATGGAATAGGGCTACTTGGAATGTGCTCCTCAGTGCCTGGACTTTGACACGGTACCACAGGATCATATGGCCATTTTGTCAGTGCTGGGCAGGAACAATGGGAATGTGAGAGGGCAACTGAGGAGCAGAAACGTCTACTTTGTGGTGGACAAGTGAAGATGGAAACCCAGGCAAGGGCAACTGGAGCAAGAAGGGAAGGTGTGGGTGAGGGAGAGAAATTCTCCTTCTGCCCAGGCTTAAAATTCCAGCTTGGTTTTAGCAACCACAGGGATTTAATGCCCTTTCAGTTGGTGGGATGAAGCCCAGTAGGTGTCCTCTGGTGACCCACTTTTGGGTCATGCCCCAGTGCTTGTAAGCTCTTGGTCTGACAGATCTCACCAATAGGAAGTTTATTCTGATGTGGTTCTTGAATGGTTTAGGAGATGTTTTGGAGGGAGGTTTGATGTAGTTCATGGAGCACTGATGTGGTCTGTCTGTGTTTTTCCATCTGTTTTTGTTCAGGGAGGGACCTAATTTGAGTTCCTTTCACCACATGGCAAGTTCCTCATTGCACAGATTTTTGCATGATCCCCCTGCATTTTAGGAATGTCTAAAAGCCAGACTTGACAAAGTGTAGGAAGTGTCTGATCCTGAAGAGCTGCTGGAAAATTCTCACCCAAGATTGCATGCCACCGCCACCGGCATTGGCACACCAAGGGGCTAGATTGCAGAAAGTGTTGTGTAACCCAACTCAACTTTTCCTTGGGTTTTCAGAAATACTTCAGCAGTTGACCTGTTTCAGTATGTTTGAAATTCCTGTTGGTAGCTTTTCGGGCAACGCCAAAGTGAGATTCAGCGCATCAAAGCCAAGACCCTGCTCCATCAGCTTGGAACAGGTTTAGGTGGGCAGCTGGTTGCCGGGTGGTCGGAAGTACCTACTATTTTCTTCTGGAAGAAGTAGGCACTCTCTGGAAGGAGCCCAGCTTCCTGAACAGGGACTGGGGGAGAGCACTGAAAGGAGACTCTGTGGGCCCTCTAAACACCTGCAAATGCATCTGTCTCTTTCCAGCAACTGAATAAAGAGGAGGAGCATCTTGGCTCAGTCTCACCAGACCCTGTAGAAAATCTGATCTTCATTCACTAAGGGGCAATTGAACTTTCAATCTATTCCTTCTGGTCTAAGATTCATTGATCTCTTAAGAAAAAGCACTTGTAAAATTTTTCTTTTTAATTTTTCTCCTCGTTTTCCCTCTTACATTTGTTTTCCTGAATGAAAAAAAAATACAGTCCTAACTTAGAAAATTTTAACTTCAGTGTAAAATACAGCACAAACCCCCCTTCTGGTATATTGATAGGAACCCCATTTGTCAGGTTCACTTTCAAATAAAGTCTACAAAATGTTGTGTCCTGTAATAACAAACAGGAACCAAAAATAATGTTAGAAATTACAGACAGTAAGCTTTTCTTAACTTCTTGGGCACCAGCTTCTGTCCTCATAGTGAGGCTGTAAAACTGGGAGAGGAGGTTGCTAGGGTGGAATGTGGTAGCAGAAGAAAGGGATGAAGTAACTAAGATAATTATGATATCCCGTTTCCTTGGTGGATGACTCAAGAACTCATGACTCCTGCTTTCCATGATGAACCAAACAGCATGTGCTGACTTTTCTTAAAGTTATGGGTAGGCACGCGCAGCAAAATAATGGGATTCTTGTGTTTGTTGCTTATTTCTGCTGATACCTGTGTCTACAGTCGCATTGCCTGCTGTTCCATCAACCATAAAAATGGCCTATGGCTAACACCAGCTGTGGCAGATCTCCCATAGATTGGCTAGTAGCAGAGTAAAGAGCTGGAGAGGAAAGATGAAATATCTAATGATAGTTTGGCAACCAGATCAGTAGGTCAAATGGTAATTCAGCCTCTTTTTCGTAGCACATCAGTGTCAGTGCCAAGGAAAAATGATTGCACCAAGAAGAAATGTTATCATACAGGCAGGAACTTTCTTTTAGAAGGTCTGCAGATTTTATTTCATTACAGCTTTGTGTGTTTGGGGATGGAGGGCTGAGCAGAGTAACCGAGGAGTTCTTTGATCTACGTGGATAAAAAGCATCACGTGCTGTGGCAGTGACAACATACAGCTTAGTGTGTTCCTG
Source organism: Gallinago undulata (assembly GCA_026546715.1). Classification (NCBI taxonomy): domain Eukaryota; kingdom Metazoa; phylum Chordata; class Aves; order Charadriiformes; family Scolopacidae; genus Gallinago; species Gallinago undulata. The sequence continues at coordinate 61,772,227 of JAOTQQ010000023.1, forward strand.
TTACATTTCCCGGTGTGGCAAGTAAGGTCACATACACTAGGTGAAGGTTTCTTTTTTGAGATTATGCATTGCCTTGTCATTATTCATATTCTATTTCTGCTGCAGCAGACTCTCCATGAGGGACAGTGCAGTGAGAAATTTAACTCCTGTGGACATCTCCAAGCAGACACGGTGTGTGCTCCATTGCTATGTATTTCCATCCATTTGATTAGGCTCAAGGCGAACATAGAGTATCTTGAACAAGTTTCTGCTTCCTCCATCAGCACTTAATGGGTTAATCAAATTTAGGCTAACAGGAATACAACTAACAACGTCTGAGGTACTACTCCAGCTAGGATTTGATTATGACTGATTATGCTGCACACGTCAAGATCACTGCTAATCTTTGGCATGAGGAACTGATTAAAAGGGATTTCATTTTATTTTTTTCCATCAATTATATTTTCCTTTAAAAAACTTCCCACAAACAATCTGTTGGCATCGCAAAATGTTTTCTAGTCGTTGATGGAGGTCGGGCTGAAGCAAACATTTTGAGTGAAAAGATGCCAGGAGTTTTCCCAAGTATGATGACTTTCAGATAATTATATGCAATCTCCTTTTCCAGTTTGTAAGAGGGATAGGTAATGCCCTGTCAAAACACTCACCCGTACGTTCTTTGCACTTTCTGGAAAGATGATCATACTTACTCTCATAGTCCCAAAGATGCTGAATGTATTTCAAAGGCAAAAAAAAAAAAAAATTAGAGTAAACTTGGCAACTCCTCTGCTACTGCTTGTTTTCCAAGCAGATTCTCATCAGGCAGATCTAGATTTCTTGCAAGGCAACCTTGCTTTTCCCTTTCCCTTGGTCACCCTTGGAGCCACCATTTCACAGCTCACAGATGGAGCCTGGCCCAAGAGTCAGGGATAGGTTTGTAAGCCACCATGCCACTCACCTGAGGTAGATTTGAGACCTGTTCTCAGCCTTTAGGGATAGGGGTTTGTACTACTTCTGGAAAACAGAGAAGAGAGCATCTACGGCCCGAACCCAATAGTGAGAAAATGAAAGAATGAGACCAGTGACATCTTGTTATTGTAGGAACATAAAGACATATGTGAAGTCCTCAGCACAGAAAGGATGTGGACCTGTTGGAATGGGTTCAAGGAGGCCATGAAAATGATCAGAGGGCTGGAGCAACTCTGCTGTGAGGACAGGCTGAGAGAGTTGGGGGTGTTCAGCCTGGAGAAGAGAAAGCTCCAGGGAGAATTTAGAGCCCCTTCCAGTCCCTAAAGGGGCTCCAGGAGAGATGAGGAGGGACTCCTGATCAGGAAGTAGAGCGATAGGATGGGGGGTAATGGTTTAAACTGAAAGAGGGGAGATTTAGATGAGAGCTCAGGAAGAAATTCTTTGCTGTGAGGGTGGTGAGAGCCTGGCCCAGGTTTCCCAGAGAAGTTGTGGCTGCCCCATCACACCATGGAGGTGTTCAAGGCCAGGTTGGATGGGGCTTAGAGCAACCTGGTCTAGGGGAGGTGTCCCTGCCCAGGGCAGGGGGTTGGAACTGGATGATCTTTAAGATCCCTTCCAACCTGAACCATTTATTGGTTGGACTAGATGATCTTAAAAGGTCCCTTCCAACCTAGGTGATTCTGTGATTCTATGATTCTATGTCCTGAGGGCTCAGACATAGCTCCAGATAGGTCCTACTATTATTTGGTGGATTCTTGCCACTAAAAAGGAGTTATACTGAAGCGAAAAATGGCTTATCTCCTGTCTTTGAGGTTTTTCCACCACCGTTGTAGGCCTCCTCCCTCCTCTTTATCTAAGCCACCTGCTGTAGCCTGGTTAAGTCCCAGACTGGCTTGGGAGACTCTCTGACACAGCATGTGGTGAGTCCAGTGTCTCTTATGGCAGTATTTCACTGAATCAAGTAATCATCACTGAGCACAGGGTTCACTGCTGCACAAGTTTCTCCAGTTCCAATACACTAGAGTTGACTGAACTTCTCTTCTTTGAAAAAAACACTGATATGATGCCACAGCTCAGTTTTGCACTGTTATCCTTCTTTTGCCAGTTTATTCCTCTTAGGGAAGAAAAAAACATTCCTAAAAAGTTTCTTAGAAAAAATTAATTTCAATAAGAAACTAAGAAAGTCTTTAAAGTACTCAAATCCTTAAACATGGAGTAGTTTTTTCTTTACAAAACATTTGAAATATTGTATTTGACCTAACACGAACTTTATTTACCTTTTATATTTGTCAGATGTTTGGCATAGATATTCATTTTGATTTTACTCAAAAAATTTTTTTTGTTTATATTTAATTCCAGGAGACTGAAAAATCAATTATGCATGATGTATTGGAAATAATAAATCAGGCAATCTGTTTGGTGCCTTCACTGCTAAAATAAACACAGCTAATTAGATACAGATGATAACAGCAACTCTTCTAGAGCTAAATACTAATCCATCGAAAAGGATGGTTTCATGATATCACCACTTGGTTGGGTCTTGGGAAATCTGAGTTTGACTCCCAGTTTTGCACATCATCTCATATAAGTTATTTCATCCCACTTAAGCTCATCACCCAGGCACAACCAGACACCTCCAAAGCTGAGTCATCTTTCTCGTGTCAGATGCCTGTCTAGGATAAGACCCCAGGGGGTGGCTATTTCTCTGCACTGACTACAAAACTGCTGAGAGTAGTCTCTCTTTTTTCCACTTAGGCAAGTCCTTTTCACTTGAGAGAAGGGAGTCTTTGGGCCAAGATCTATTTTTCTTCATCACCTTTAAGTTGGCAAAGTTAGTCTGTGCCTTGTCAGAAACTATACCAGAGTTTGCAAAGGGAAATGGTTTCAATTAGTGCCAAATGATAACTGTCATTATGATGGAATAGCCAATCCATCTGAAGAATGAAGATACTCAGTATCTTCTCCTGGGAGATGGAAAAGGAGAATTTGTCTCCCCGATCTTTAGTCAAGATACTTACAAGATAAGTACCCTGTCTAATCTAGTTTTCTAGGTGCTATTGAGTGGAGAATGATTGACACAAGGACAATGCGTCATATCTTAAAAGAGGTATCACCAAGAAGTCTTTCATACTAGCTAATTATAGACTCGCCTCTCTCCATTGATGACAGAGGAAACATAAACAAGCAGTTTGGACTAAATATGTTCCTTGAAGGTGGCTGAAGTTAGGTGAGATGCATCCCACTTCCAACAGTCTCAACCCACACACAGAGTCTCCACTTTATTTCTCCGCAGTTACAAAATGCAGTTTCAAGACATTCCTCTAAAATGTCCTCCCTCAAAAATGCTCTTGGTTTCAACATTTCAAGCTGTTGCTGCCCAGGGCTCCTTAGTCTGGGAAAAGCGATCTTAGCAGTTCTCATAGATCTGGGCAGAATTCCAACAGATCATTGTTCTTTCCAGTCATCATTCCATGGGCTGCTCTTGAGTCAGAGTCTGCCATCATATATCACACATAAGCTTATTCAGAGTCTCACGCCTGCACTACAGGGCAGAAGAGTTACCATGAAATAGTAAAAGCCATATGTGACATAGTGATATACTAAACAGATTTGTGGCATCATTATTGATAGAGAAATTTTGGATTTGGTGAGAGCTTCATAATTTGGCATTTCCCTGCTTAAATCCTAATATCCTAGCTAAGCCATGGGGTTTATATGGCACCCTTGCTACTCAAGCAATTGGAACTTCATTTTATTCAGAGTGCCAGCTGTCTGAAGATCATCTGCATAAATTGGAACAGTGGACACCGAATGTGGGTGCGACTGAAGGAGGAGGCACGGTGAGATTCCCAGGACCCAAACTGCTCCAAACTAAATGCTGTCACTTTTGTTGTTATTATTATTGACATCCAAAACCACATCAGGACTCTCCTCCTCTTGGACAACTTGCTCAGCAGCTTCAGGAAAGAAGCTGAGAGTTGAACTGCCTCAGAAACTGGACTGTCTTCTCACAGGGAAGGATGTTTCCACCAGGACAGACTGGAGGTGTGTTGGTACTATGAGAAAGCATTGCCCCCCTGCAAGTGTTTTTACTATTCTGGGAATTTATAAAGGACCTAATGCCTATCACCTCAGCCCTGTTCCTCAGAGCAACATTCACTTTAAATTATGCATATACCCATAACTATATATTTTCCTCCTCACCAGAGCTATTGTTATCGCTTAGAAAGGGGTCACATAGCTCAGCAAAAATAATTGCTTCAGAGCTCGAATATTTTGTAGTTTGGAAGATGTGTGTAAACACAGAGCTAATAGAAGTCGTAGTGGTAGTAATAATTATGATGATAATAATAAAATAAATCACATGTTGCATCCTTCTGTCTGTTATCAACCAGTTACAGAAATACTAAAACACTCCAGTGATTCTTTCTGTACCATTTTTGAGCTGGCTGAGACAGAAAATCCCTGGAACATATTCAGGAAATCCAGATCTGATGAAAAAGTCTGCCTATTTCCAAACCTATTTCCAAAGGCTTGTAAATGCATCCAGGCTTTTTGGATGCTTAACCAAAACTGCAGTTTGATTAAGCATCCAACTTAACATGCAGCCGTATGCCCGTTAATGATCGTTACCACGTGAAACTGTCATTGTGAAATTCAGAAGCATGAAGAAATCATGTGGTTTTGCTATAAAGTTTAAACTCAGTCCTTGTACCCTGAAAAACTTATGTTCACATTCTTCTTTACCCCAAACACATATGGGATAATATACCTTCTGCCAACTAAGAGAGTTCCTCATCAGGGTGAATGTGTTCTAGCAAAGTCTGTTTCAAAATCTAAATACAAAGCCTTTTTTTTTTTTTTTTCCAGAAGAATAGCAAGGTAGACAGATGGAAGCAGTGGAACACGAAAATAAGATTTACATGAAATGCTGAACGTTGAATACTGCTGTCCCAGGGCCTCTCTTCTTTCTACAGAAAGCTTTAACCTGTTTCCACTTACTGACATTTTCAACATCAGAAGTGCTTGCAGCATTTGCAAGAGTCGGATCATGGGTGGTCTTTGTCTTGTTCTCATTAACTGGAGGTCAGCAAGAACTCAGCGGTGGAGTTTATAATTGAGATGAGTCCTTAGAATAAGGGAGAAGTTGTCGAGCATTAGAGAAGAGAATGTGAACAAAAGAGAGCAAGTTCTCAAATAAAACAAGGAACGTGAAATAGTGTTGTTTCCTGGAGTCTTGCATTGGTGTTGCGCCTGTGCTGGAGTTTGGAGTTCCTTGAGCTCCCACACCTCTTCCAGGACCATCCTGTGCACCACTCCCCCATGGCCTGGCTCTTCAGGAACTCCCTGAAGCTCTGATCGGTTCCCATAGATCAGATAATCTATTTATCTTATTTATCTACCTGCTGAGGTCCTCTCTGCTCCCTTCTTCTCTGATCCCCACCATGAGAGACCACCTGGGTCCCTCACACTTTTACACCTCTCAGCATCCTCTGCGTGTCAATGAGTCAACATGTTTTGGGAAGAAAGTCAGATATGAGATGGGAAAACTGAAATGCAAATGCGTGAACACCTCAGCAGCTGCTGTAAATCTCTTTTGCCAAGAGACAATACTAAGCCATGGGAAGCTGATCCTCGTACTAACTGCACACTGGAGCTCCATGGCTTCCTTGCTTTGGCTCTTTTGGCTTTCACCAAAATCATTTGGGTTCAGCTCACTGACATTCATATTATTCTCTAAGATTTTGGAATTGGTTCCACTTAGAGAAATCTAGAAGTATTAGGAAATGCGGGTTAGGGCTTAATTGCCTTCAGCCAGTGATTATTTATTTCAGCATTTATAGGACTAAGGGAGACGTCACAAAGATTAAGACTACGGCTCCCACAAAGGATCTTAATATACTTGGTGATATATCGAGCTTGCAGGATCTTTCTTCTACCTCTTATTTTAAAAGTAAGAATTTATATTTAGACTAATTTATATTAATTCTGGGTTTCTCAGGATGTTGTTCCTGTGGCTGACAGCTCAGCTTAGTCTCAGCAGTACCCCTTCAGCAGTGGCTCCAGGCTGGGTCCCATTCCATCTGGGCACCCTGAAGGTCCCTCTAGGGCCTTAAAAGTATTTTAAAGGGACTCATTCTCTTCCCAAAAGTGCCTGTGTGGCCAACCAACCCCTTTGAGTTCTGCTTCTACCAGTGCAAAATGGTTGTCCTGCATCTTGTACAGAGGTTTCTCCTCTTATAGATGGTCAGGCCAGAGGTGCAGTAAAAAGCTGGTCCCCTGGAGCAGAGGGTTACCTTGGTGGCAGCCTGTCCCTGGTCTCTCTTTGAATGCCCTCAAATCACCCAGAAGGTTTTGAGGGAAAATTGTCTTGGTTTCAAAACCCACAGAGGGTGTGACATTTCTCTTCTCCTCAGTCACGTCGTGAGGCGAGTTGAGTAACTCTTATCCAGAACTTTGGGAGTTACAGTGGAAAGTATTCCTACAAATGTTTCCACGATATTTTTCCTTTAATTAAACATTTCACTTCTCTTACTAAGAAATTCCCTTGGCGTTAAACAGGAGAAAGAGCCTGAATGCAACTTTGGCCACGGGCAGAAGAATATTGAAAAAAAGACATAATTTTCTAACATTTTTTTGTCACTTCCCACCCTTTTAGCACAAGACGAAGAGGTGGGTGCCCAGTGCCCCGACAGCAGGTTTTTGTGCCAGCTGCTACCTCTGACTGTGGCAGAAACGTAATTCTGACGTCTCCTGGGTGAGAAGGGTGATGTTTTTAGTGACCAAGTGCTTCTCCTGCTTTCCCTTCTTGGTTTGTGATGTCCTCTCGGTGGGGGAGGACAAACGTGGAGGGATGGACACTAGATGGAGACAGATGCTCCTGCCGTTGGGTGTAGGAGATGTCCTCTGGCGAGCTGACATTTCCCATCAAACAAGGGGCTGAGGCTAATGAGGTGCTGACTGTTCCCAAGAAGCAGGAGGATTTAAGCATTAGAGAGGTTTTACTCCCCCACCCACGTCACCTCAGACCTCAGCAAGCAGCTTTTTTAAGGGCTAAATTTGAGCTTTGCTGTCATGTGAATGCCGTAGAAGTTCGTAGCAGAGATGCAGGTTATGTGGGATGTTGCATCAATCATGCACTCATCCTTGAATCCAAGGAAAGGGTAACTTTCCTTAATCTCTTTCTGCTTTGCTTGTGATCAGAGGACTTCTCTAAAGCCCAAATTGTGTTTGTCTTTGGTGACCTCCCTTCACTTTTTCAAAATATATCCTGAAGATACATACTCACTGCAGCACTGGAAGCAAGCCATATGAAAGAAAAAGGTGAAAGTTTTGGAGCTGGGATGGGGTGAACACCTGGAAGTTTAAAGCTTTTCAGCATGTAGCAAAATATCCAAACAATCCACCTAGCTGAGGCTGTCAGCAGTCTGGTGGTAAAAAAATCCCCTGGGTAATTCAGAGACGTCCTTGTCCTCCAGATGAACATCCATGAACTGTTTGGTTTGACATTCAGATCTGGTTTTGAATGCGATAGTTAATACTTGATTTAAGAAAAAAAAAACAAAACAAACAAACAAACAAAAACAAAGTCACCACACAAATAAATAAAAAAGACCCCAAACAATTGCTATTAGAAACTATCAACCAAGCATTTCTAATCTCAAGGGGATGTCCAGGTTTGAGAAGAGTCCCAACGGAGATGCTTGCCTTTTGGCCTTTTTTTTTGTTTTTTAACTCATCTCTGATTTTGATCTTTGACAAAAAACTGTGAAAATGGCCTCATCTGAAATTGCTCAAGAGCTGGCCCGTGGGAGGCAGCAGAGCCTGGTAAGTGAAAACAGAGATGCTGGAGGACGTGAGCCTCCAGCTGAGGGAGTGACTCACCACCACATCAGCATCCCTGGCTGTGGGCTTTCACCCTGAGGTCACTGGGAAGTAGCTCATACCTACATTTTAAAAAAAAGGAGATACATTGCTGGGCAAGGTGACACCCTCTCTCACCCAACGAGGTCTGCGTGCCCCTACCTGAGACTCAACTCTGAGCTCTGCTGGCTCAGAGGGGAATTTTTATCAAGGAGTGGAGCGATAGGATGAGGGGGAATGGTTTGAAACTGAAAGAAGGGAGATTTAGATTAGGCATTCGGAAGAAAGTCAGGGTGGTGAGGCACTGGAACAGGTTGCCCAGAGAAGCTGTGGCTGCCCCATCCCTGGAGGGGTTCAAGGCCAAGTCGCTGCTTGGAGCCACTTGGTCTGGTGGGAGGTGTCCCTGCCTTGGAACTGGATGATCTTTAAGGTCCCTTCCAACCCAATACTATGATTTCTCCTGAGGTAAACAAAATCTCATGAAAAGTGATAGACAATGATGCACCCCATGATGACATAAGAAAAGGGCATACAACAGAGGGGAAGAATTCACCAAGTTGAATCTTTCTTTTGCAAATTGTTTTTTCAGACACATGTTATTTGATTATTTTTAATTCTCTTTTTTTTTTTTCAGGAGGAAGATAATGTAATGAGTGTGCATGTATGTAAGCACACCTGAGCTGCAAGATTTTGAGTCTGTGTTTAACATCCCAAATGAGTGTAGGTACAATAATCACCAGCTTAGAAAAAAGTCATGCAATACGGAACAGCTGTTGTTAGAACTGGTCATATCACTGAAACCAGTACGTTTTCATGGAAACAGGACCAATGAAGGAAAACACAGCCTGGTGGTAAGCACAATAGTCACATATGTTGGGGTTAAAGTCCGTTCTCCGCCTGACTCGAAAGCACTGGGAATGAAAAACTAAACTGAGGTGTGGTTCAAACAAAATTAAAGAATGGAACAATTCGGTTTTATCAGAAATATGGGGAAGATTTTGCTATCTTTCCATTGCAGAATGAGAACCAGCTTCTGCTGTATAATTAGACACGATACCTCCCAAACAGCTCTGCATGGTTTTGCCTCCCTTACCCTTCTCCCTATCTTTCCAAACGATGAAAACATGAGGAAGCTGTCAAAAAACCACATCTATTCTTTGGAAGGAGCACTCCAGTCCACACAAACACCTGCAGCTCAGCTCTGAATTTCATTCATGCGCTCAGTAAATGACTTCTCCAGCACTTGTGTAAGGAGTGTAACTTGTGTAGGTTGCTGCGACACAGAAGCAAAAGAAGGGAACTGCACTGAGTGTAGAATAAATGTAGAATTAGAAGCTCTGAGGTAAAATTCTTCACCATTGACTGGTACCAGCAGAAGAAAAGTAAGTGGAGCTCTGGTGTTTTCAGAAAGCTGTTATGTTCTCCCAAGTCACAGGCGACGGGACAAGAGGAAACAGCCTCAAATTGTACCAGGGGAAGTTCAGATTGGATACTAGGAATAATTTTGACACTGAAAGGGTTATTGCACATTGGAATGGGCTGCCCAGGGCAGTGGTTGAGGCACCATCCCTGGAGGGATTTAAAAGATGGGTGGACATAGTGCTTAGAGACATGGGTTAGTGATGGGTTTTATCAGTCAGGTTGATGGTTGATCTTAAAGGTCCCTTCCAACTTAAACAATTCTGATTCTATGATTCTATGTTTTCCTCCCTTTGGCTTTTTAGACATTTAGAAAGCTGTGACCTACTGAGAAAAGGCTCCAAGCGAAAGTAGAAGGAAACTGTTATTTTTGCCTATGTTGTATAATTTTGGATCAGTTGTGGTGAGAGTTGGGGCCTGCACTTCTGATTTCAGAAAGGACAAGTTCAGGTATGGGCAGTCATCTGCTAGTCTAATACTGAACCCCGTAGAATATAATGTTTGTTATTATCACAGCTTCTAAAGCAGGAAATTATTCTATTAAATAAGGCATCTTGCCTTTTTTTTCTTAAAAATCTACAAAATGTATAAATAAACTTTTTTTTTTCCTTTAATATAATAATTCTCTTCATTGGAAAATTGCATAAACCCAGCTGCACTGGCTTTAGCTCAAGGGAGTAATTAGTTCCAATAGAGGCAGTTGAAAGTTTTTTGAAGTTTGTCTTAGATAAGTATTCAAAATAGCGATGCTTATTCAGAAGTTGTCCAAACTGTGTGAACCTGTTTGGCACAGAAATGCTGAAAGATTAAACCTGAGAGCCTTTCACGACATCCTGGAGTGATTGTCCTTCTTGTCGTGAGAGATGCCTGATTCCTGCAAACACAAAGTTGGAGAATATTTGTTCACATTCCAGCATTCAATGGGCGTGTAATTTTCTCCCTTGACCACACTCACACAGAGAATCTTTTTCTTTTTTTTTTTTCCTTTTTTCTTTTTTGTGTCTTTGAGAAATGTCAGTTCTTTGCTTGTATCTATAACAAAAAGGGTGCTTAAGCCCAAATAATTAATTTGCCTAGAAACTTTCAGCAGTCTGGTCAGAGATCAAAACGGAGAGAACAAACACCACTCCCTGAACAATGAATGAAGAGGCAAAACCAATATTCACGAAAATCCAAATAATACAAGCAAGACTACCAGCATTTGGATTACTATTGCTAAATACACATGCAGAAACTCAGCTTGCTGCAACAGATTCTTGGCCAAAAATTTTAAATATGCTAGATAATTATTATGATGTTTTTTTCCATCTTTGGTAGCTCTTCTCGGAACCTCAAAGTATGACAGGTTACTGCTGATGGAGGTTTAAAGGGTCACTGTCACTAAAGTATTGTAGCTTTAGCTTTTAGATTATGTTGCAGAATCCCATCCTTTGGAGTTACGTTTTATTTTGGGTTTTCAAAGCAAATACATAATTTTAGAACTGATTATCTCTGCCAGCTTTACTATCTCAGGAAGGACCTTCTCTGATGTTACCATACCTTTCTTCACATAGCAGCTTCCCAGTCCTTTGATCATCTTGGTGGTCCTTCTCCGGACCCTCTCCAGCTCATCCACATCTTTTTTGTATAGTGGGGACCAAAACTGAACACCACATTCTAGGTGTGGCCTGAAAAGTGAGGAGTAGAGTGGGATAATGGCTTCTTTATCTCTGCTGGTGATGCCCTTGTAGATGCAACCAAGCATCCTGTTGGCTTTTGTTGTTCACTCGTATTGAGCTTGTTGTCCACCAGGAGCCCCAGGTGCCTTTCTACAGAGCTGCTCCTCAGCCAGGTAGATCCCAGCCTGTGCTGCACTGATATATTTTGCTTTTCCAGGTGCAAGGCCAGTTGTTGGAGTCTTGAGAAAACTTTGTACGATGTTGATGTTGTTTAGGAAAGAAGGCAGTGTTAGGGAAATGCCAGCTCCAGGAGACCAGACCCTCCATGAGCCAGGTGTATTTTGTTGTCATGGAGGATACAGTGCTACCTG
>JAOTQQ010000023.1:61787730-61799491 GCA_026546715.1 Gallinago undulata
AAAAAAAAATCCCAGCCCTGATTTAAACCAGTTTCTTGCTTGCCTAACTAGGCAGGTTTGAAAATGTTGGCCTGGATGCCTTCGAGTTCTGCCTATTAGAGACTATGTGAGATATAAAATCCACTCAAGGTCGGCTGCTGTCGCGCAGATGATTTCCAGAAAACCCAAATAAAAACACACCCTTGTATCACACGTTTCAGTATGCCCTATTCTTTCCTCCTCCAGCTCAGAGGCCTTCTCACATCAGTGCCAAGAAATGGAGTACAGTACGCACTGTACCTGTAGTTTATGCATCTATTATTTGTGCAGATTTTTTCCGGGAGTAGATCATTTTGGGCAGGAATCGGTTGCCAGCTAGGAAAAAGGAGAGAAGGGAAAAAAAAAAACCAAAATAATGGCCCTTGGGGTGGGTGGTGCTGGGAAGCAGAACATTATTGGTCTGCGCAGGCAGCGGGCTCTGGGTTTGGTGGTGGCACTGACATCTTCTCCGAGCGGGGCAATAGAGGAGGACTATTATGGGAGCCACAAACCCAGTATGCAATTAGGGTTAGGTGAAGGGATTGAGTAACCCTGCACTGGTTGCTGTTATACAACTCCTAAGACCGTGCCCAGGGAACAGGGATGTAACTTAACACGGCAGCAACGACTCTTTAACGCTGTGACTGCCAAGGGTCAATTGCTATTCCCATTAAAATCCTTCTTTTGCAGCTAATTTAGAACCCAGACACTTTAATTCACAGCAGGCTAAAGCCTGGCATACACACTTTTCTTTTTTTTTTTTTCCCACTCTGAAAACTTAAATTAATTAGATCCAAAAAAATGATTAAAAAAAATAATAACAGAAAATTACATTCTAAAAATAGAAAGTAATTATAACTATTTCTGTCATGCATTTAGATCCAGACTCTTCAAAACACTTAAATGAACTTGATGGTTTTAGACTTGTGTTTTCTTCACTTAAAACAGTTTCCATTTATGTCTCAAAGCACACATTAGGTTAGTGTCTGTACTAGAAGCCCTATCATTTGCAGTCTGTCTACTATTCCGCTTAATATACATGTAATTTACATCCCATTAATTAATATTTAATCTGGTACGTTAGTTCTGGTTCTCAATGCCTGATAACGGAACACTGGAAAGAAGCACTAAATTATTTTGCTTTATAAGACCGAATTTTTCTTCTTTGTTCTACGGAGTATTTTCCGTTCATTTATACAGATTTATATAGTCATATTTTCAGCAGTGTTAACCCTTACTTTGCAGGAAGATTTTTCCTGTTTTAATTGTCATCTACCTTTGCTGTAGTGCCACTCAATTGTAAAAATTCCAAGTACACGGAAAGGCTTCATTTGACCCCAACTGCATTTCTGTGTATGATGCGCTCTTGTTATAAATTCCTTTATTACTTTATCATTGCCCTCTGTGGCGTGTAGCCAACAGTGAAAATAGAAACTTTCCTGAGCTTGGCAACCTTGCGTAAAGCAAAAAAACCCAAAACCCTAACACACAACAGAAGGTTTGTTTGATTAAGATGACAGGACTGGATACATTAGATAATGACTTAATTCACACAGATTACACCCAGGCTATGGTGTTGAGCAAAAATGCAGGGTCGCAGAGGAGGTCTGTGGGGTGGTGTGCTCCTCAGCTCGTCCCCACGAATTCTATGGGCCCTCAACACGTACCTCACGATGACAAATCTCCCACAGAGTAACACCGTGGGAGCGGGAAGCCAAAGTTTTAACCTGTCTCTGCCCCCGTGGCACCATTTGGGAACAGGAGTAGTCAAAGCAAAGGAATGCTTTGGGCTGGGCTTCCCAAAATAGCCACAAACCTGGCCACAGAACATAAAGAGTAAGGACACGGCTCATTAGTCTTATTTTTTTGCTGCATGGAAAACACTTAAAAAAACATGGAAATGCAAAAATTCATCAGTCTACCATAAAGAAGTAAGACTTTTCTCTTCTTACTCCAAGAGCATCATTAAGTTCACCAGCACTTTTTTTCAGAAGACCATATGGAGTAGGACCACGGTCTCTCTATGGCAGTGGCTCCAAGATGGGGTTGCAAATTAAAGATCATAATTGTAGATATAACGTTTCAGATGAATCGGGTTTGGCTAATTGTATTCTCAGTTTTAGCTCTTGTCCTTGAGAGTTATTAAAACTGAAATGAGCTTTGTAAACGTGACTCCTGAACATCACAGTGTGCAGGGGGAGATTATGTGATGCTGGAGGGTTATCCCAAATCAGATTATGGAGGTTTCATGTTTATAGGCGCTGCATAAATTTATAATCATTATCTTCACAAAAAAAAAAAAACATGTAAAGGATTATTATAGGGCCATTTTGCTTTCAAACGTACTTCTGTCATAGTGTCGTATTATATCCCTGCATGCCTTTGCAAAATACATTATTAATCAGATCTTTCTTATTGTAATTATATTACTGCTGTGGATGTTTGCACTTAATATTTCTGTGAATTTGCAGCAAAAGGAGAACCAAGCATTCTTAACACGAGAAAAAGTCTTTGGGTGCTAGGTGACAAACAGCAAGGGGAGAAGTAAAGTGAAGAAAATTAGTCAAAACCTGTTGTAATCATTTGGCCCCAGGAGACATTTAATTTGTTTTTTGTTCCTGTTCCAATGTATTATAACATTATTGGAGTTGACTTCATAGGTCAAGTGTCACTAAGAAACTGCATATTTTATTTAGCATTATGGGTATCAAACCTGCCAGCGAGTCAATATTTATCAGGGACACTCCATTTAATATTTTTGTTTTCTACTTAGCCTAATACACACTCCAAAACTGAGAAATTAGTCAGTGGTCCACTCAGTCCACCTTCATCTGTAACAGCATGTACTGAGTCAAACGGCTGGCTGCCAAAAACAAGACACAGCTGGAGCCCTGTTAACCTATTATTAAATGTCATGGTTTCGCAGTTATTGGGCTACTCAGGATCAAATTCAAATTTTGGTGGTGCTTTTGGTGCTACTTTGGGACTTTCTAGAAAATGAAGAATTTGCAGGTGTTTTTAAACATGCATTATTCAGGAAAAATATTTGAAGATATTCCACCTGTTTTGTGACTTTAAGCAGGTGAATTCTATTTCTTTTCTCAGTCACAGATGTAGCAATGGTACTGTCTTTAAAATCTAGCACAATTTTGAAATTATTTATTTTTTTTAGGGGTAGCAAAATCTTTTCAGAAAGAACAAGAATCTAAATTCAGCAGCATTCTGATTTGCCTTTGTATTGATTTTCATTAGCTGTTCCATTTCTTCATTTTTAAGTTGCATTAAAAATGCCAGAAAAGGCCAAGATAGAACCTAGTCCTGAGATTTCCAGGTGACCAGATGGAAGAAGTAGAAATCTTACCAAAATGCCTGCCCATGGCCCAACCAATTTTGCAGACTAATTCTTGCCAATACTAACCCAAACTCAGCTGAAATTCCATCTGAGGTCTTTGAAGCCCTTCTGGAAAAGTAATTAAAAAAAGTGACTTGTTAATCACTCATTAACTCAAAGAGGAACTGCTTGAAACCTTATATTGTCCCTTGGTTGAACTGTCAATAGGGCTGTTTCTGTTTTCCTTGACATTAGTGTTTTGACATTTGGGATTCTCAGAACCCAACATCAAGAACTAAATATAAAAAAAATGCTTTTTTGGGGTTTTGGTTGTTTTTTTTTTTTTTTTCCTGGTGAAACAGTCATGCATTTTTTCCATAATTGACTTCACCATCTTCAGACTTAAAACATTCAGAGTTCAACAACTGCATGTCAGAGCTATCTGTGATTGTGCAAGGGCAGAAGAGCAAGGGCTTTTAGAAGATGGGCCCAGCAAAGAAGAAGGGGATGGAAAGCCAGCACAGAGTCCCCTGATCCAACCTTTTCTTCCATGGTCTCTTTTAGTGACCCAAAGAAGTGAGAGAAGCCGTTGTTATGAAGAGCCGTAAGTTTGAAGAGCCTTTTCTAATTTTAATTTTTTTTTTTTTTTGGCTTTGATTTTAATAGATGTTATCTGATACCACTCAAAGAGGCAGGAAAAGAGGGTATAAGGGTGAGTCACCAGGCAAATATGCCAGCTTTCCTGCCGATCAGAAGGATTCCTCCGAGGTCAGCCACAGAAACCCTCCATCTGTATCAACAGCCCAAGAGAGAGCCAAGAGCACATGGAAGGGGCACAGGAAGGACCTGCAGATTGCAAGTGGATCCTTTTGAGACCTGCCTACGCTTTCTGTAGACGAAACACCACGCAGAAGGGATTCCACAACTGGTGGCAGCAGTTGTTAGAGGCAGCATCTTTCCTAGGAAGCGTTGAAGGGAGCAGAAATGCTCGGCAGATGTGGTGGTGGTTTTCAAACCATGGGAATTTATACAAAAAGCATGTGGGCTCTTTTATTTGGCCTTTCACGTAATGCAAGAAGGATGGCATGCCGATGAAATCGAAAGGCAGCAGATGTGAAACAAATGGCAATATTTTTTCAGAGCTCCTGATTAACGCGAGGAACTCACTTTCACTACACATCGCTGAGGTCAACAGCTTAAGCCCAGGAAAACTGGAAAAAGAGTGAAAACCCTGGTAGCTACTCTCCCAACCAGCGCCAGGGACTCCCCGTTCTGCAAAGTCCATCTTCTCCCCTCGGTGTTTGAACACCCAACTGGTTGAGATGTTCCTTGTAATGTAAGTAATCAAGGTCATGCTTGCAGAATGGCATCTTCAAGTGGGATTAAAAACTCACTTTAAAAATTGTCATAAAAAGGGCAAAATTACCCCTGAACTTTTTTTCAGCACTTTGTTACCAAATATTCATTGGAGATATTGCTGTTGGAAATTTTATTCTGATTTCCTAGGGCAGCTCTTGACTTCCCGGGCTGTTGGATTTCAGGTAGAGGAGAAGTGCTTCTGCTGCCCTTTGCGTGAGTCGAGATTAACGGGCTGGCTCACTGCACAGACATTTACTAAAATCTGAAGAAAAACAAGAGCTGAAATCTATGTTTAATATTCCAGCTGTCTGCAGATTGAAGAATAAAGTAAAAATTTAAATGAGCTCACCAAAAATAATGAAGCCTGGCTCAAAACCAGCTGGGCAAGAAGAGAGTTTAAAATCTGGAGTTACTCTGAGTACTAAATCTGATTCCAGTAAAGCTTTAGTACAATTCCAGCAAAAAAAAAAAATCCAATTTCCCTGCTGTTGTTTTCTCTGGGAACTACTTTTTAAACCAGTTGTATCCATGCCATCCCTTCCAGAAAATGGTTTGAAGTGGATATAAATAAGATTTTGACCACCATTTTGCCTTTTGAATGTCCTGATAATTGGAGCAGGATTTAAGAAGACATGAAGTAGCTCATTCTCCCTCCCAACTGTTTTTATTTATCAAAAAAACTCATATCAAAGGAAATAAAAACGAGTCCCAGTGTCTAAAGATTAATCTAAATAACACCCAACTGCAAAACAGAACAACAGGCGCAGAAGGAGCTCAGGTGCTGACAACCTTGGGGCTTGGAACTTGATGATCTTTAAGGTCCCTTCCAACATAAACCATTCTATGATTCTTACCCGAAATGTTTGGCATTGGTCTGAAATTAAGGATGCATATGAACAAACAGGTGAGTTCTGTGTGATTCATCTGGGTTTATGTACCAAAATAACAAGAATCAAGACAAAGCTGGATGTCAAATCCATAGTGTGCTGAAAATAATCGGGTACATCAGAGGTAATTATAAACACACGGCATGTAAAAGCCCAGATTTACCTATGCAGAAGTGAAAGTTCTTTGTAAAGTAAGTTGATACAACATACTTCTGTCAAGTGGATCCTTTTGATAAGATTGAGCAACAGAAAGTCCCACTAACGTGATAAGGATGTATCCACAGTACATATACATCTCCCCAACAACTGCAAAGCAGTACATTGTTCAGTGGAGACCACAGGGTGATATGCAGTGTTCCAATAAATTGTGAAAATCTTAGCAGACATGGAATCATAGGATCACAGAACGGTTTGGGTTGGAAGGGACCTTAAAGATCATCAAGTTCCAACGCCCTGCCCTGGGCAGGGACACTTCCCACCAGACCAGGTTGCTCAAAACCCCATCCAGCTTGGTCTTGGACACTTCCAGGGATGGGGCATTTAGCAGAAAAGCAAGAAAAGACAAGGGACAATTCTAGTTTTCTTTTGAATGTTATGATCTGAGAGTCAAAGGAGCAGTGTAATAAAACTTTCAGTAATAACAATCAATAAAATCTTTGTGAAAAACCGTTTGACGTGTTGTAGGTCAAATGAAAAAGCCAACGCAGGGTGCAGGAAAAGAAATACCCGGCCTGTGACGATAGAATAATGTTGTTACAGTTTGTAAAGCAAGAACAAATAAGAGGTGGAATAAATTATCCACACTGGAAGGGAAGAAAACCCTCTCCAGCTTTGAAATATGGAATTATTGTGACTGCCACCAAGTCAAAGAAAAGGTGACGTGGAGCGGTTGCACAAGCCAGCGCAGCGGTGGGAGTTGTCCTTCTGAAAGCACAGGAAGATATGAGCTGACCAGAGAATTCATTTTATCCCAAACTGAATGAACGCCTAGTACAAGATAAAAGACTATGAAAATGAAGCCCTGTTGATAAATCACCAGTGTGTGCTGTTGGTAGATTAGACCATATGCTCAGAAGAAGGAAAAACATTGCCCAGAACTCTTTAAATCGCTACCATTACATCAGCCCCAAATTATAAAAATAGCAGAGAAGTTTTTACGGATAAAGTAATTCTTAATTCAGCAGAAGGAAATGGATTGCGCAAAAAAAAAAAACATTATTGCAACACAAAACAGGCTTTTATTGCCCCCCCAAGGTCTCGGGATATTAGGCAGGGGCTTAGTGAATGCAATCACTGAACAAAAATGCAAGCAATACGTTTGCCAGGAAGCATCCCATTGACATCGCTACCAAATTTGGAGATGGCCTTGGAGCAGTAAATACAAAGGAAATGTCATTATTAAAAAGAAAATGCATGAAAATATGCAACTTGTTAGAGCCACTGAAAAAATTGAGAACATCACAGCAAAGGTCACAAAACATAAGAAAGCAAAGGCTGGTTTTGACACACTTCAAAGTTTTAGAGAAAGAGATGCTGCTTTAGGCAAAGAGGCAGCAATGAACCAAAAATCAAATGATGCTACATTTGAATACAATATAGAGAGATTTTTCAACTTGATTTTTGGCACATTTTCCACATTTCCACGGAGTGAAACTCTCTGCTTTGTTAAAATGAAGATCTACAGAGATTTGGTTATTGTCTTCGGGAAAGATGGGAAACACCAGAGGTATTGACAAGCTTCTGAGATATTCTAATGAACATTATGGGCTAGGGGTTACAGGATTTACAATAAAAACTGCCTAACTCTGGGCCATTTTGTATTTCTTCTTCTATAAATTAGCCAATGACATCTAAAACATTGCTTACTTTTTTCCTTTGAGCATTTTAATAATTTTTAGAACAGTAAATTATTTATTGAAAGGGTAGTTTTCATCTTGGAAAATAATTTTTGGCTGGAAAAACTGTAAAAGAATTTTGGAGATAATTTCAGGAGCTATGTACACAAATATTTAATACAGAGTTTCAGGGAAGTAAAATGGGTCATTTAAGCAGTAGAAAATTGGGAACAACTTTAAAAATGCTGTTTCCCATGAAACCTTGAAGGACCTCCAGCAGACAAACAAGAGGTGGATTCTGTTCCCAAAATACTACTCTGTTCCCAAAATTTCAGTAAGTCAAACCTTTGCTCTGTGATTATTTCTTCTCCCATCTCTTGTCTGCCTTCCCAACATGGATCATACGTTCTGAGACAGGACTCAATCCTTATTAATTTATACAACATGTCACAGAAAACCTCTAATATTCAGTGCAACTTAAAAACACCAGAGCAATAAAGAGTGGTAAAAACACTTTTTAATGTGTATTTCTCCCATATGCTAATCACCAGGTGTGCAATGACAAACATTAAAGCAATATATTTCCATTGGCAGGCATTGTATTGCAGTTGTCCTAGAATAGAGTCATAGAATCATAGAATCATTTGGGTTGGAAAGGGACCTTAAAGATCATCAAGTTCCAACCCCCCCTGCCATGGGCAGGGACATCTCCCACTACACGAGGTTGCTCAAAGCCCCATCCAGCCTGGCCTTGAACACCTCCAGGGATGGGGCATCCATCATGTCATCCTCATGACAAATTTCTTAAATCTCTGTAGAATATGTAGCAAATAGCCAAAGTCTTAGAAAATAACTCACTGTAAAGACTTCCTTTTTGGAAAAGCAGAGGTGTTTCTCACAACTGGTATTGCAGGAGATAACATCAGACACCCAGTCATGAAATGGAAATTCTTCAGGATTTATTGAGGTAACTGGAAAGAAGTAGCTTTTAGAGTCGGGCGGCAGAGTGGGCAGCAAGATGAAATTGCAGGAGAAAAAAAGGCATTTCACTGCATTTTCTGCAGGTCCCATGTGCAGAGGACAATTTGAGGAGGATGAGCTTTGGGATGGCAAGAGGCTGGGTACTTCATTGCCAGTGGGAGAACACAAAATAGCCAAAAGCAGTTGAAAACACTGCTGTTGATACATACATGTTGAGAGCTTTTTTGTAGCCTAGTATTCATCTAAAGAATAATCCCATTTGCTTTGTCATTTTGGCTTCTCTGCCAAGTTTAGCTGAAGCCAGTCCAGAAAAGACAGGGAATCTCCTATCTAGTGCTTCTGGTTGTCTTAAAGATGAACAAGAAAAAGAAAAGCAAAGTTCTGTCATCAAGAAAGGCACTTTTTTTTTTTTATTTATAGGCTTGTTTGTTTGTTCCACAGGTGCTACTCAGTGTAGCCACGTCTCATCATCAGAAAGAAAGAAAAAAAGGACTCCTACTGAAATAATAAGGAAATAATATTTTTTTTCCCTCTCAGTAGGTGATTTTCTCTGAGGTCAGCCAGGTATGCGGGACTTTTTGTTTTTCCCACAGCACTGTGTTTTGCTTCCCATTGACAGGAAATGTTAACTTTTGTAGTAAGAATATCACTTGCTTTGGAAACTGTAATATAACTAGTGCCTTGAATTGGATTTTTTTTTTTAATTGGTGTAAATCTGGAATAATCCCAGAAATAAAAAGCTGGGAAAAAATTAAATGGAAAAACATATTTCGAAGTCTTGCTCCATCATATGCTAATTATGGGTGGGAGTTATGCCACGTGTAGCAACTTGAGATGTAAGTCAAGAGCAAATAGTGCTTTTTCAAGAGCAAATACTACATTTAGTTTCATAATCTCAATGGTAGAGAGGCTCTAAAATATTCACCTTTTCCATAAAGGTAGATTTAAAATGCAGGTTCTGCAAATGTCACTGAGTAGTCATGTTCAAATAAAGGGAACAAAATACTAGCACTAGATTGATCAGGACTGAATAAAGAGTTTGTAGCACAGAAAGCCAATGATTTTCCAGGGCCAGGCAGCTACCCTGTGTCCTTGATGTCTGAGTAACCAGCACCATTTACAAGAAAATCTACAGGCTCATCTTCAAGCCTTTCAGTGGGAATGCATCAAGAAAAATTCTCAGGTGTTCCAGCCACCCAATGCTCTGAAAAGATCTTTCCTGGCAGTCTGGAAACACAAACAGGAAGGTATTTATGGGAGAATGGGACAGCTGCTGGTTTGTTTTCTTTTAAATTCCCTTTACTGCCCATGTCCAGTTTCCAACGCGTGTCGCCAGCCGCAGACAATAGAGGAGCTACTGTGCTCTGCAGAAACACAACGAAAAGGTCCCAGGTGCTAAAATGGGCATAAATGGAAACCAGAAACATTCACGTTCTTTCCCAGACGTGGCGCTTTCTCTAGAAAGGACAACATCTCCACCAGATCAGAACTGGAGAGCTGAGAGCAGTTATACCGCAGATGAATTTGGCTCCAGTTTCTCCAGGGAAAACTGGTGGTCAGCAGACAAGGGGTCTGCTCCATGTATGAGTTCTTCCACATTTCACTGCAGACCATACTGGCTGTATGGTCCAGAATGCATTATTTAAAGACTAACATCAAATCTGATTCCGTGCCATGACAAAGGTGAGGGTTTTTTTTGCAAAACATTCCTGGAATCCAGAGGCATTAGTGGAAAATGGGAGCAAGCACTTGTGTAGCAGTCATGCATATGCAATACGTAGACATGAAACAGCACGCGTGTATTCTGAGAGAGACAGAATGTGCTTTTTTGCTTTAAAATCATCTCTCTGATGCTTCTGACCTGTTAAAAAGTGTTGCTGTTGTCTGACGAGCAGAGGAAAATAGTAAACAGATGCAACGCTCTTCTGTCACTCCCATTTATTATGTGTACAAGGTAGAAAGAAACCTGTTTTCAGAAAATGATAAGAGCTTTGCAAGAAGGTTCGGGGGCTCGTCGTGCTCACTGCCTGAAAAGAGTTTTCAGTCCATTTGGGACAACAATAATAGTCAAAGTTAGGGAACCATTTTCCTCCCTCCTAAATATGTCCTTGCACGAGCATGATTTTAACAAGTCGGTTCTTCGTGTTTTAGTTCTTTCACCCATTCCTTGGGTTTGTTGCCAAGAGCAACACAAAGAATGCACCAGGGTGTCATAATAATCCTCCATTAAATCCCTAGTATTTAAATTTTAATGCTATAATTCAACAGCTGACAAAAGCCCATTGAGCAGGTCTAAGGGGAGGAAAAGAGCTGGTCCCATTTTCTCAGGGGGTGATGCTATAGCAACACGGAATGAATTTGGGGTCAGGGAACAAGCTGTCTCCAAGCTTTGTTTGCATTTCCTGGCTAAAAGTAGAATCTGGTGTTATAAATTTTACCAAAATAAGTGGTTATTTGGAGCTGCCTGAAGATCCTTCACGCTGTAAAAACCTTGTTAAGAAAAAGGAAAAAAAAAAAAAAAAGAGTGGAGACAACAAAACCGGCAGCCAGAAAGACAACAAACTAACAGACTATTTTAGAAAATGCCAGCCTAAGAATTATTTCACAGTCCCTCTTCCTCCTCTGGTTTCCCTACCTTCCAGCACAAACCCTGCACCGGGGCTTGAAATGATGCAACACACTAAATCCATTTTAAAGGAATAACACAAAGACAGCAAAGTCAATAACGGTGGAACAGAGACCTCTTATAAGCATCAAAGACCTCGGGGGAAAGTCTGGTATGTCATTTGTTATGCTTAGCTGTCCCCACACTGAAGGCTTTTGTGCTGCGGGGAATGTTGGTCGGTGGAGACAAATGAATACACCTGGAAGACAATTGTCCATTGTGGGAAACGATGCTCATGGGGCACAGCGCAGCCCCCCCCCCCCCGTCCCCAAACCCTCCTCTTCGCTCGGGGACGAAGTCACGGTGTTTTCAAAGTTGGTTTTCGCCAGAATCTGAGCCCAGGGTGCCCGTAGGTAACACAGTACGTTGGCAATTTCTGTGTTTTTCCCTGTACTGTGAAGCAGATTTTAAAGAGGGCTGAGGCATTCTTCTCATTAAAAAAAAAAAAAAAAGTCATAGATTCATTAGATAATACTGATATAATGAGATATAAAAGATTAGAATTAACATAGATTATGTCAGTGAAGAAAACTACCAAATGTTATATTGTAGTTGAGATCATTGAGCTCCTTTCTCTTTTTTCCTTTCTTTTTTTTTTTCTCTTTTTTTTTCCCCCCTTTCTTTTTTCCTCTTCCTTTCCACTTTGAAATCCATCGCTGATCACCTGTAACCATCTAGCTCCCCC
>JAOTQQ010000023.1:61799887-61812919 GCA_026546715.1 Gallinago undulata
GGGGTTCAAGGCCAGGCTGGATGGGGCTTGGAGCAACCTGCTCTGGTGGGAGGTGTCCCTGCCCAGGGCAGGGGGTTTGATCTCAATGATCTTTAAGGTCCCTTCCAACCCAAACCATTCTGTGATCCTATGATTCTACGTCTGTCTGTCTGCCTCTGCCATTCCCAGCCTTGTCTCCTGCACGCTTCTGGATGGAGGAAGCCACCAAGGCATCAGTGAACTGCTCCTCTCTTCAGCGTGCTGCTGTGGCAAAACAGTATTTCTCTTGTTTGTCAACAAATATATTTGGACAAATGATTCTTGCATTTCAGTCTTATATAGGCCAAACCAGCACTCCAGGTGCTACATGTAATGCATGAGACTGTTGCTGGGCTGTCCATACACCATTTTTTGGAAGTGGTACATCTATTTCAGATCTGCATAGTGCATAAATCCATTTTCTGTTCACTATTACACCAGCATTACTAAGCTTCTCATTCACAGTCCTTTAAAAACAGAGCACCTTGTGCCTGCGTTTTCTTTCCCATGTCTGTGAATTGCTTTCTAGTGCAGTTTTGCTGTGTCTAAGATGAACAGATTTTATGAAAATTCCATTCTTTCACCCTATAAAGAGCTGTTTTTCAATAGAAAGGCTGTGAGCACTGCAGCCCCACTCCAAAGGAGTTCAGCTCACTTGACTTCGGGGTCTTTAGAGCAGGAATGATTCCTGTCAGCCTGCAGGAGCTAAAAGGGAAGCAGTTCATGTGCAAACAGCTTTCCATCATTATCCTGGGAAGAATCCCACTGGGAGAATAAAGAGTAGCCATAGGAGAAAATTTTTGCAGTAATGGCATGTCATTCCCTTGACCCTCTGCTGAAGTGTTCACTTCTGTTATAGCTCAGGCAAGAAATATGACATTTTATTGTCTGAGATTTCCAGGCAAGCATTCCTGGATGGGGTGCAGTTCTCATTGGGTAATAATCCATGGGACCATCCAAGAGAAAACAAGAAAGTCCCCTGTCATAAACCCTGGCAAGCTATAAACTGTGAGGATCCTTTGTTAGATATTTTTTTATTTAATGTCCTTTGTGTGACTGAGCTGATTTGCATACAGAGCTTATTGGATTTATTTATTAGCTGCAGAGATCCTGGTAATTCCAAGCAGTGAAGAAGAGAAGCAGGGTCTTGGAAGGTCCACCAAGAGCACCTTTTCTGTTCTGGAACTGTGGATTCTGCAGATAAATTGAAAACCTCCCACCTTGAATCTGATCTTTTAATCTGAAATTACCTGACCTGTTTGCTCTCAAACTACCCTGTCGTGGTACAAAAGCTGCCACAATGTGACTGAACCGATGGCTTCCTCTGGCAGCAAAGTTCAGAGGTATGAACGAATGGCACTGCCTCTTGTGCTAAAGAGAACTCTGCTTCCCACTGACTGTGGAAATCCCTTTCCCATCCCGTTAGCTTGGTGTAAATGATGTGTACTGATTTTAGTTCTGTTTAAGACCTGCTTAATTGTGTCCGACTGTCTATCAGGCTCCTGTATACTTTTTGAAAGGCACCAAGTGATGCTCGAGGCAGATTTGGCTAGGGAAATGAAGTGGCTGTAGCTGTAAAAATGTTTCTGTGGCTTTGTCCAGGAAATTTTATCAATGAATTCACAGTAAGGATTTAAAAGAGAAATAAAAAGACCTGATAGAACTAATAAAAAATATGTAGGAACATCTATTCCTCAATAGTATTAATAATTTCAGTGTAAAAGAACAGCGAGCTCAGTCTCACAGACCAGTATCTCTTGTGCAGGTAGGTAAGGATTGATAAGAACATGCTAAAAAATGGAGAAGTAGAAGACTGACCTAATGCTCTGCCATATAGAAGGTGGGAATTAGGGAATTAGGGAATTAGGAACTGGGGCTGCAACACCACTGATTTCTGTAAATGACAGTGCCCAAGTGTTAAAAATCCTGGGACTGTTGTACTAGGAAAAAATTCATATTATTCTTTGAACATTTTCTTCAGTGTTTGCATTTGGCTTTGGAAGAAAACAATGCATTTCTGAAGTATTTCCAAAATTCCTTTCAGGGACCCATGACATTGGATACTTGGGCTGCCCCTGTGGTGTGTTAGCTCTGGGTCTAACTCCTCCCAAATGTGTTCTTGTCATAATAACTGATTTTCCTTTTTGAAAGATGCAATATATTTAAGATAAAACAAGTCTTAGAGATGACAACAGACGGTACACATATAAAGAACACGTCCCTTTCTCCCAACTGAATTACATTTTGGGCTGGGTTAAAAGAGGGGACACGTCAGAGAAAGCAGGATAGCTAGTTGCCCTCGACAAAGGAAAAGCAAAAAGATCTGAATTCCTGCTGAGCTGTATGTGTTTCAGCTTACACAGTAATTACACAATTCAGGGCAAAAAACCCCAAAGTCTCTATATTCACATCATTACACAAATGTCCACTTAAATCACGTGCTCCTTGGTGTTCTTTGGAGTACCATTTTAGAGATCAATTAGCTCTTTTTAAAGAGACTTGGTCAGAATAAACATTCCCACCTGAAATGGTGAGCACGTCTTCGTAACTGTAGACCTGGAGCTAGTAAGGAATAATACATCATTATCAGCTGAAAATGAGTCTTCAAATTCTTAATTTGTAACAGTAGTTCCCATTCTCCCCATTTCATCTAGAGGGAAAGAAGAACCAGGGTCTTATCTCCATTTGTAGAAGCACTGCAGGAGCATAACAAACATCCTGCTTAAGTTCAGTAGTGAAAGTAGTTTTCTTTGTTTTATATTGAGAAAGTCATTGTGATGATATGAACAAGCAAGTGAACCTGCCAGAAATCTAGAAGAGCCTGTTGCCGTGATGTTTCAGCCTTTAGAGCCAAGTAATATATTTTCCTTCAGCTTGATCAGTCCAAATATCAGATTTTAGGAAGGATTCAGATTTTAGTTTTTCATCTGCTCTCCAAGCTTTGCATGTTTATCCTCATACAGAGAGAGATGGACCAATCATCTTCTGAAATGAAATTATGAAAGGAATAGTCATGCCAAGTCAGATTCCAAGGTTTAAGGTTTCTGGTTTGTTGTTTGTGTTTTTTTGGTGTGTGTTTTTTATTATTTTTTTAAAATAAATTATTTTCACACATAAGAAAAGATGAGCCACACACAAGAGCTGTACTCTGCAGCTGGATCTACTTCCAAGTCTGAATCTGAAGGTGGGATATGAACTCTGGATATTTTTAGCCACAAAAAATGTGAACCACAAAAGTATGTAAACTACACACATATATTTGCCTGTTCTTTTCAAAGGAATTCTCTTCATTGCAGCGAAAAAAATATTGCCCACAGAAAGTTGGCAGAGCAGTAGCCCATGTCCCAGCAGATGCCTATGGAATGTTCCTGACTGCTTTGCATGCTAAAATGTGTGGCTTTATAAATAGTGTTAAAATATTCAACTCTAGTTAAAAAGAAAGAAAGAAAGAAAAAAAAAAAAAAAAGGTTAAAACCCCCACAAATGTATTCCTCCAAAAGCACATGTAGTATGGACAATAAACAATGTGCTAATAAACCGGCCATTCCCTAAATCCTTTTCTCATCTGCTGCTTTAAAAATGCAATCAGAGTGGGCCCAGTTGGGTCAGACAAGACTATTTGCTAATTAAAGTGATACTTGTGTGGTTGATGCAATAGGGTGCTTATTCACCACCAATTTCATATCTAATTATGAGCATAGGTCTAGATTCAGGAAAGCACTTAGATGAACTCATAAGCCGGTTTCTCTTCAAGACAGTGTATAAATACATATTGTATTTCAGCTAAGTATCTGCGCCTGGTTTTTCCTATTAGCTAATCCTAATTACTACTTTGCTTAACACTTAATTTCAGCCCTTGGGATGGTTCTTCAAAGCACGCTTAGTTCTCCCAGACATGAAGACTTAAGGAGAATTCAGGCTGAGTATAGCCCCGAATGATCAACTTTAAGCAGGTATTTCACTCAAACGGGACTTTAAGGTATGCTTAAAGTTAATCATGTTTTTATATACCTTTCTGAAGAGTCAATTATTGTTTTGAAATAATTACACTTGCAACTAATAGAATTTTTCATTACTTTAGTATCTTTCATCTGATAATCTAAAAATATGTTTTAAAGGTGTGCGAATTAAGACCCTAAATATTCCTTTGAAATAAATAACTATTAACCTTGAATCCTTAATATTCTTAACATGGGGTACATTAAATTTCCCTTCTCTCCGAGGAAGAGTAGCGATGGGATCTGCATTTTCTCAGATTAGTTATTTGGAAGTATTCTACGTTTGCTCTCAACTGGTTTAATCTTCATCACACCACTTGATAGCCTAGATGATAAATTCAATGACTTCCTAAATTAAATGGTTTGCTGGGGTCTTATGGGATTTCGGTGCCTTGATGCACTGCCTGCCCGTTGAAAGCAATTGTCGGTGGTGAATGTTCATCCTCTTCCCAGGCTCCTGTTATTCACCTTCTCTTCCCCCTTGTTCATGGTTTGTGTGTCACCATTTGTACAGATTTACTTATTAACTCCAAGCCAAGTCCACCTCGGAAAATGTCTCTCTTTTTCCTTCTCCAGCTTCTTTTAGTTAGCCATTTCTTTTTCTTTTTCTTTTTTTTTTTCAGACTTTGCATCTTAATGGCTCAAGGTCAACTCAGGCATAGTCTAACTAAACTCAGTCCTTTCTGTCTTACCTCCAAAACCTTTTCCACTCCCATTTTCTATGCTGCCAAAAACACCCTTCTCCTCGTCATCCAAAGACAATCTTTGATTCTTCTTTTGACTTCTCAGACTCTGACTATAAGTAAACAATCAGCCACACATAAATTAGTTTGTCCATCTTTGCACAGGCTACAAACATCTTTTCTTGAAATTTAAAATTTTACATAGCTTTGTCCTGCTTATATTTTGAAAGAATCTCCTTTAGTCTTTTAATTTAGTAGCACACTTTTCAGTAAAATTCCTCATTAAATTGTCTTCTTATGTCACCTTTAAGAAGAGTTTACTACAACAATTGTGATAATGATGCTGATAATAATCAATATATAGCAAGCCCAAATCCATCTTCATACTTCCTTTTCTTCCTCCCACTTTTCCCTTTATTATTATTATTATCTTGCACATAATAAAAAATTGTCAATAAAGAACTGTTGAAGGTTCAGGCCAGGTACATTGCCTTTTTTTTTTGTCCAGCAAAATTGTTCTGCTATGTGAGCATGTGGAGATCCAAACAATACATGACACTCTTTGGCAGGCGGGTTCCAGCGGTTACCGTCTTTCTTTTGGAGCTGACTCTACGCCAAGGGAATTTGTCCTTGATGTGGAAAGAGTTTTGTTGACTTCATAACATTGGGAGGGGAAAAAACCCTTTGAACTGGCTTTAAAAAAATGTGTTGCAAAGGTTCATGAAAGAAATACGGTGTTGTGTTTTGGTTTTTTTTTTTCATAGTCGGATTGAGACGGGTCAAAAGGTGAAACTGCAACAATTTCAGGCTCCGATTGATAGACTTTGCTGTAGAACCTCTGCCCACCCGATTCCCCAGGGCTGCTCAGCTGAGAACGTGTTGTGTGATCAAACCTGCTCTCAGTGGCAGGGGTAACGACAAGGGGTGTCAGAGGATGGATGGTACCTCCCCAGGCTTTTATTTGTCGTAATTCACTGCGTTTGCTTGGCTTTTTTCTTCAATCCCCATTTCCTGAGAGGAAAAAGCCACAGCTCAGTTTGGACATAACCTTTCTGGAAATCGAATGCAAACTAAGATTCATGATATTTTTCAAGTATGCCTTTTCTACCCAAGGATATCAAAACAAAGTCAGTAGGAGATACTGCTGCTTCTCCTGTAATGGAAGTTCTTCTGGATTAGAATATGTGATTCACGCCACTAAAGCTTCAGCATCCACTCTTCTACGGTCCAAGTCCCACACAGAAATGAAACCTTGGCTGAGAAGTGAGGTTTCTGATACAAAATAAAGTACAAACCTTACTGATGCTTCTACCAGAAGCAGGACTTTCATCAGATCTCCCTTTTTTTGTGGCTTATCTGGTGTTTAGCTCACTGCAGCCTCCCCCAGCCACCCTGCCAGCCCTCACCTCTCTTCTACCTGTGTATCAAAACCTCTTTTCAGGTCTGCTGAGCTTGGTTGGAATGAGCTGATGGGGTCAAATGTAATTGGACTGAAATGCCTGACAGACAGACACATACACACAACACAATCTCTAAATCCTTAGTGCCTCAGGAAAGCAGATGAAAAGATTATGAAATAAAATATCCACTCCACTCTGCCCCAAAAAATAAGCCATAAACTTAACAATCTTCTCCAAGAAGTTTTTCCTTGAAAAAGAAAAAAGCTCTGGCAAGTCCTGGACAGCCAGTATGGGTTCTGATACTGCTCATGATGTGATGGGAATGTCCTTCCTTTCCAACTGTGATAGCTATCAATCGGTACACAGTTGTACAAGGTCCCCAGGCAGATTTGTCTTCAACAAATTACTCAAGCTAACCATCAAATAAAGTTATAGATTGTGACTATCCCATCTACATTTGCTCCACTACCTGCTGTTAATGTCAAATATCAACAGAAATCAACATAAACAGAGTTGTATAAATATCAGCATCACTCTCTAGGCAGCATTAGCTATTGTCTGCCTTCTACCTTCCATCTTAAGAAGATAAAAGGATTTCATTTCCTATTTAAAAATATTAAGCTGGTATAAATTCTGAGAAATACTTAAACAGTGAAAAACCATTAAGTGCTATAAACTGCTATAAGCTATAATCTTTAAGCTGGTGCTCTGCCTCCATGCTCATCCTCATTAGGCTTGTGCCTGTTGTACAGATAAAAAGAGCAATGCAGTGTAACCATAAGACTCTCAAAAAACAAGGCTGTAGGGAAAGAAGTTTGTTTCCCTCTGAAAGGTTCTCCTGTTTTTCTCCATTACATAAATACTGAAGAAAAAAAAAAAGACTTAAAACGCAGGCTCTGTCATAAAAGTTTAACCAGCCAGGTGAAAACTTGTTTTAAAAGCAGATCTCCTCAAAGAGAACTCAGATTTAGTTTGTCCAGGTTGCATAAACTAAAAATATAGAAATAGAAAAAAGAAAATATAGAAAATATAGAAAAATAAGGCTGCCTTTCCATAATTTACTGGGTTGCAAGTATATTTTCACGCTGTAATTTTGCAATGAAATATGTAAATTATCAAGGTCATAACTGAACACGAAGCTTCGGCGTTTTGATGGCTTGATTTATTGCTGTGTTACTAGTTCTGCTTTAGCACCATCGTTTCCCTGATCTGTGACCCGGTACTAATTGCTTGTTGCAAAAAGAGCAACTGCCTTTGCTTTCTGTGTCGCCAGTGCATGATGATAAAACGTTCATAGAACCATATAATCACAGATTTGTCTCAGTTGGAAGAGACCTTTAAAATCATCTAGTCCAACCATCAACCTACTGCTGATACAAAACCACCGGGGAACCATGTCACTGTCTTAGGACACAACATGTCATTGCTGTCTCCATAGCTTGATTGCACATGATGAAATATTTGTAAACATGATGTGTTCCTGTTCATACACAAAAAAGAAGGATGCAGTAAGTGTGGATAATTATTACTCTTCTTCCAAAATGCACCCATATATTTTTCAGATTCCTATTTATGTGCTTCATTTTTTGAAACAATTCTGTTCGCCTAAAATGCAATTATATGGATTGAGCTTTTTGGGGTTTTTTTTTTTTAAACCTGAGTTGTTTTTTCAGGCTGAAATGGTTACACTGGGCATATATGTAAGGAAAACCTGACACCAGGCCTCCCGGATTGAAAATCAGAGCGGTCCCGTGCAGATGTGAATGTTAGATCTTAGAACACAGCATAATTGCGACTGTCCAGAGAAGACACAAATTCACTGAGATGGTAGATCCTGATTCAAAGTTATGGAGAGGGCCTCTCTGTGAGGGTTCACAGTTCCCAGGAACTGATTTTCCACTGATTTTTCTCGTAACAGTTAATAAACTCAGCCTAAGGGCGGCTCTGATGATATATAAACACACCCAAAGGCACCCGTTTGTGGAGCTTTAGAGCTTTCACTTTCACTTTTTCCCTCTCGCATCAGTGTTTTGAGGCATTTTCACACAATTCTGTGGGCAATGTGTCCTGCGTGGGACCTCTAGAAGGAAGGGACCGACCACCTTCAGCGGCACGTAGCTCCGCTGCGCTAACGGAACAACGTTTGGCCCAGAATGTGGCGGAGCGATGAATGTGGCCTCCAAGTCAGGCATGCCTCGTGTTTTCCAAACAACATTCTTGTACAGATTAGAGGATAATCTGACAGGCAGCCCCGGCCAATTAAAACAGTAATTGAAATAGCTGAGAGTGTTTTATTTGGCAGAAGCTGAGCATTCTGCTCCCTTTCTTAATGAACAAACAAGCAGGGTCAATCATAACAGTCTGATTAATTTAAGCAGTCATTTTTCTCTGCTAAGATAATTTCCAATCTCGTGTTTCTAAAAACAAAACCAGATGAGACAGACAGAAAGAAAAGATTCCTTTCGACCTTTGGTGGGACACTATAAACATCAGTCAATGAATAAAATCCTGAAATGATGGTGAAACCACAGAAAGCAAAACAGTTCCCCTTTTGACTAGAGGTAGGCAAAGGTATTTCAGATGCGGGGAAGGGGGAAACCTCAGGAAGCCCAAGCTCGTTAAAGGATTGAGGTTCGTTTTCCCGAGTCTCAGAAACATTTGGGAAAACAACATTAAACAAAAAGCAAACTAAAACTTCCCCTGCGACTTCTATAACCTTATTGAAGCCCTTGCAACGAGCTAGGACTTTCTTTCATTCCACCCGCTTTTGACCAACCCTGTACTATAAAGAAAAAAAAAACAAAAAACAAAAAACAAAAACAAGAAAAAAAGGACCTAGGCCAAAAGCAAAATTTCAGTTAGGAAAGCAAATGCAAGGCGGATTTCAAACGACCAGCACACATCACTAATTAACAGTTGCGTAGTGATTTACAGGAGAGGGCTTATTAGCTTTGGCAGAGTGCCAAGTGGTCCCCACCTCACTGAAAGCAGCATCTCAGCTGGCATTCAGGCACGGACATCTCAGCTTCTCCTTCCCCCTGTCCCCAGTTTAGGAAAGCATCACTATTCATCAAAGGACTTAGGCCACCTGCTTAATTTTAAGCACGTGCTTTCCTCAAAAAGGGTGCATTTAAACATGTGCCGGGGATTTAAACATGTGCTGGAGTTATTTATGGAATTGCTCCTTCCAGGAATGGCATACATCTGAAGGCAATATGGGAAGTATTGGCTGCCAAGGAGAAAACTGTGTCTGTTCTGTGGGTGAGCTGCGGGTTTCAGTCCTCGGGCCAGATAATTTGGCACTTTGCAGAAGGAATGTAAAGATGCCAACTCTTTCCTGGAGATAACACGTGTGAGTGACATGGCGTTGTGGTCAATCAAAGGTTGGAATGATGCACCCGGTAATTTTGACATGGAATACAAACACTGATCTGTGTGATGTTGTCTGAAGGGAGGGTAGCTGAAGGAGCCACAGTGTATATTGGATCCAGCAATTAAGGACCTTCAAATCATGGAATCATAGAATGGTTTGGGTTGGAAGGGACCTTAAGGATCATTCAATTCCAACCCCTTTGCCCTGGGCAGGGACACCTCCCACTAGACCAGGTTGCTCAAAGCCCCATCCAGACTGGTATTTTGTTCAAATAAGGTCCAGGATTCTGGTGTCCTCTGCTGTAGAATGATTTAAGGAGATAAGGCGTCAATTTATTGTCCCTTCTGCTTTTAAAATCCTAGAAGGACAGACTTCACAGGAGAGGTTTCATATAAGATGTTGCTGACTAGATCAGAAAACTCGAATTTAGGAATTGCCCTAGATACATGTGTGTAGCCACGTATCCTCCTCAGTTCTCCTCTTTTAAGGACCATATGTGCCATCTTCATCCTCCCTGAACAGCAGCCTATCCCCTACAGTGCATCTATAGGGTCTGATAAGAAACCAAATGGACACATCGCTTCACTACTTCCCTTGGCCTTAGAATAAATCTCTCTGTATCTTATTTTCCTTCCCTCACAGCAGAGAAGACAGCTGGCTTGTTGAGCCCTGGCACACACAGGGTTGGTCTCAGCAAAATCAGAAAATGTCTCTTGGCAGCGTTTGCCAAACCCCCCAGTAAAGGTTCCAGAGTGGCAGCTCATCTGCACCACTCAGGGCAGCAACATGGTGCTCTGAGCTGTTGGGCTCAACTATTTTTAGTTCTTCCTCTTAACTGAATGGTCTGATTCAGTATCATGCAAAGCCCAATATCTAAAATGCACTTTGAATTCAAGTTTCAGCATCTGGAGCCGCTACCACTGGCTCCCACAGAGTCAGTCCTCGCTGCAGCTTGGCTTTATCAACCTCTTGGCCATTTAGACTTAAAAAAAAACCATCTGAGATGATAAAGTCTGAGAAGAGACAGTATTAAAGCACTTGGAAAAGATAGCATGTTATTTACTACGAAGACAACAAAAAACACGATGCGGTCATTCGTGAGTGTTTGGGCAAGTAGGTCTTGTTTCCAGGAAGCTTTATCTGTTGCTTCCTTGTCTTTTTTTTGCCTGCAGAAGCTGCGACCGCTGCCGTTTCTGCATCACTTGCTGAGTCAAGAGTTCTCACGGCTGGAACGCTCCGAGGCCACGTAGCAACGTGCGATGGGACTTTCCCTCCATACCTGTCTCCTTCTGCCCCTTTGCATCGGCTTATTCCAAAGCCTTTCGTGATCTTTTCAAGACGACCGAAGGTCAGAAGTTCAGACCTGGACAAATTACGGCGTGTTGCAGAAAGGCTGTAAGGAGGAGCGTGAGCAACTGTCTTGGCACCTTCATTTCCATCTGCTTTCCATGTGTCATAAATGCAGCCAAGATTATTAATATTCTAATCGCTCTCAAAGGCCACGATTCCATGCTCTGACTGTATTGACTCGTAGGTTTTGGATCCGAGAACCATATTCTATTTACATAAATAAGAAGGGTGTAATGCTGTGCAATAATTCTGCTGATATATTAGGGTATTTAGACTCTCTTTCCGTGCTCAGGATGGCTTAATAAGATTACCTCATTGTGAAAGAAACATTTAAAACCAAGTTCAAGAGGCGTATATTAAAGACTCATGTCCTACACCACGGAGTGACCTTTAGCTCGGGATGTGTGTGCCCTGAGTCAGGCACAATTTGTACTGAAAATATTACCAGATTTTCCTCCACTTGATAAAACTGGTTTTTCTGGAGACACCAGAACAACAACTTTTTCAGCCAGTTGTGCTCATTAACTTACACTCGAGAGCGCTGTACCGTGTTTGAGATTGTTGTAGCAATACAATAAAAACATTTTGTAATACAGTAAAGTAGAAGTCATTTCATTCTTTTAAATTGAAATTATTACATACCATAGCATTTGAACCTGGCAGGTGGAAAAGAAACCACATCAATAAATCGTGCTACGAAAGAATACTTTGTGGTTTTATGAGAGCATCCCAACACACTTTAAAAACGTACATTACCTTTCATAGCATATTTGTGGGTATCTGAAGCCTTTTTAATTCACATTTAAAAAATGAGACAGAGGTGAACCAACCTGGCCAAGGACATACGTATTTTACAACCCGTGAATATGAGAAAAATCCAAAGAAGTGTGATCCCTCTTTGCCTGCCCTAAAACATAATTTTAGGTATTATTTTCTCTATTAAATGATCACAAGCAATAATGGAAAACAGACCGATTGAATTTAAAATACGTTTGAAAGGAAAAAACCAAGTTCTGCATTTTACTACCATGATCATGTGCTCTTGCAATATTTTAAAACTATGCAGACGGCTTAATTTCTAACAATACTCTCTAGCACGAGGCACCATCGGTCTGTGTCAAAAATTTTTTAAACCAAAGCTTGGTGATAGTTTTTCCTGTCCCTGAAGCAAAAACTGCAAGCACAGAGAGATTTTCTGCTGGTTCAGAAATTCTCATTGTGGAGTCTACCAGTTGATCACGTGTAACAAGACGGGCCTGGGAGCTCTGATTCTTCGAGCTCTGCTGTCCATAAACTACTTCTGTGCATCCAGTGATGCTGCTACTAAATATTTCTCCCCATGTGTTTTTGGCAGATAAGAATCAAAGAGACAGCAAACCAATTAAAAAGTCTTTCCAGCCTGCTGTGTTCCCTGTTGCCCAATACCCTTCTTGAGGCTAGTCGTTAATTAACCATGAACTGATGCTGCAGTATTTGGCTTGTTGGAAACATCCGATAAGATCTGAATAGCCTTCCCAGCAACTTAAACTTTTGCTGACAGGGCAGTGGGTGAGAGCTAAAAACTCTGAAGATCATTGTATCTTCAAGTTGTACAAACAGAGGAGGACACTTCATTAGGTTGGATAAAAATTTCATGAAAACTAGGCATATATTTTTATAACAAAAGCCGTCGATTTGGCCACTGAGCAAGTTCTGACTGTCCTAGTGACCACTGGGAGCTACAGAATTAGACAGAGACAATGCCTGGCTACTCCAAATTACTGCTCATCACCTTAACCAGGGAGCTAACAGCGTCTCTTCGCTGCTAAGTGTATTTGAGTTTGTAATACATGGGTGGTGGGACAGAGTGCACCCTCAGCAAGTTGGCCAATGACACCAAGCTGTGTGGCGCAGTCAACATGTTGGAGGGAAGGGATGCCATCCAGAGGGACCTGGACAAGCTTGAGAGGTGGGACTGTGTGAATCTCATGTGTGAAGTTCAACCAGGCCAAGTGCAAGGTCCTGCACCTGGGACACAGCAAACCCAGGCACAAATCCAGATTGGGCAGAGAATGGATAACAGTAAAGGTTTTAAACTGAAAGAGGGGAGATTTAGGTGAGATCTCCGGAAGAGAGAGTGGTGAGATGCTGGAACAGGTTGGCCAGAGAAGCTGTGGCTGCCCCATCCCTGGAGGAGTTCAAGGCCAGGCTGGATGGGGCTTGGAGCAACC
>JAOTQQ010000023.1:61824172-61863047 GCA_026546715.1 Gallinago undulata
TCTTGTCCTGTCCCTGGGCACCACTGAAAAAAGACCAGCCCCATCCTCCTGACACCCACCCTTTAAGTATTTATAACTGTTGATCAGATCCCCCCTCAGCCTTCTCTTCTCCCCAAGTCCCTCAACTTTCCTAATAAGAGAGATATTCCAGGCCCCTCATCATCTCTGTACTCCTAATTGTAGTCTAGTCATCATTGCACATGACATTTTAAGTACCTATCACAGAGCTAATGGCTTCTGCTGCATAGCAGAAAGCACAGAGCAACTCAGGCTAATAATCTTCATGAATTTCCTGATGTTTTCAGGCAGGATGGTTCAACAGAAAAAAAAATATTGAAGCCTGCATAGGTATTTTTAGATGGGATAAAGGTGTCTACCCACAAATGTAGGTAACAACAATAATTTGTTTTCTTTTTTTTTTTTTTCTTGGTAAGAAAAACCTTTTCCTTTACCTCATACAAACAGAAAGAAAGGTTTTGTGAGGGTAATGTGAAGGTTTGTGTGTGCTGTGGCTGCAAAGCCTGGTGACACTCCTTAACCCTCTAGAAAGGTGGCTGGGGTATGATGATGGAAGCGATTTCATTTCAGAAGTCAGTTGTTCGCAAACTATAAAAGATTCATTATTTTTTCAGTACGTGGTTCTGTTTCTGTTGAAACAGGTGGTAACTCCGACCAGTTCCCATCAGCGTCTTTACCCTTTGTGTAAATCCATTTACTTTCCTTTATACAAGACAAATTGACAACTGTAGGACCAATAAACCATCATTACAGTTCTCTGGCATGTGCATCAGAAATACTGAGAGGTGCTGCATGGGACAAATGCAATTTCAACACCCATTCTCCTCCTCTTTGTTGAATGCCAATTTTGATTTGCCGTCTTGCCTTCATGTCTGGATGTTTAGACACTTTGACTGGTTTGAGAGGACCAGCCTGCTCCACCTCACAGCTCTCAGTTGCTCATTACTTTTAACAATTGCTCCTCAAATCTCAGCTCACATCTGACATGATGTCAGAACAGGGTTACCATCACCTGAATTCATTTCCCAACATCCTAACATCAGGTTATAAACTGTAACACAGAGATTTCTCCATCAGGCTCCTAACCTCATTTTAAAAGGTTGAGATTCTCCAAAATTGTTTTTCCAGTCACTGGGGACTTCAACTGACTGCCACGACTTTTCAAATATCATGGAGAGTGGCTTGGCAACTGCATCAGCCAATTCCCTCAGGATTCTGGGAAACATCTCATCAAGTCTCATAAGCTTCTGTATGTTCAGGTTCCTCGGGTGGTCACAAACCTGATCTTCTTCTTACAGTGGGAGGGACTTTGCTGCTCCACTCCCTGCCTTGCGGTTCATCCTCTCCAAAGGTGTGAGGAGAGAGGTCGCCAGTAAAAACTGAGACAAAAATGTTGTTGAGTCCATCAGCCTTCTCCTCATCCATAGGTATCAGTCTGTCAGTCTTGCTCATCAGGGGGTCCGTGCTTTCTTTGACCTTCTTCTTCTGGCTGACGTACCTGTAGAAGCCCTTCTTGTTATTCTTGCATCCCTTAACAAGTTCAGCTCCAGCTGTGCCTTGGGCTTCCTGACACCGTCCCTACACAACAGGGCAGTGCCCTTATACTACACACATGTATATACACACACACACATACACATGTGTATATATGTGATGTATATAGATCATATTATATTAATACTGTGTTATACTATAACCATATATGCTATAGTATTACAATATAATCTATAAATTAAGTATGATGCATGTTGAATATTATAATGAAATAATAGATCAATAACCTAATATATTGATATGCTGATTTAATATAATTATTGTAAGTAATTATATATGTATTAGTCTATTATTACAGGTAGCTTATATGCCATTTTATATATAAACCCCTCACTGTGTATAAACATATATATGTAGATATACACTTGTGCACACACACACACACACATAGGGAGAGAGGTTGTTGAAGCGATTCATTTCCCAGTGTAAAAAATGCACTTTTTTTTTTTTTCTAGACGGAATTTATCCTGTCTCACTTACAGTCACTGATTTATACCACACTCTTTTTCTGTTAGATTGCAGTACAAGATACTACCGTGAATCTTTTCTCTAGATAGACGGTTGCAGCCCAAAATAAAATCACCAGTAAACTGGCCTTAGGGATACATACACTGGGCTTCTTAAGTGTTTTAATAGCAATAA
This sequence comes from Gallinago undulata, assembly GCA_026546715.1. Taxonomy (NCBI): domain Eukaryota; kingdom Metazoa; phylum Chordata; class Aves; order Charadriiformes; family Scolopacidae; genus Gallinago; species Gallinago undulata. The sequence continues at coordinate 61,826,387 of JAOTQQ010000023.1, forward strand.
AATTGCAATAGCAATAGCATCGATTGCGGCTATCATCATTAATTTCTTCTCAGCTGTATTTGTTAGGTATGTGAGTTACCACGCGACAAGGGGTAGCCTATTATTGTTTTGAATTATTCCCCATGGCACCAGCCCAAGATGTGACATGCCTTAAGAGTCTGATGGAATTTAAACCTCACTGCAGCAGTGGCTACCTGCTGGGCCACCAGCAAAGGCAAAGGGCCATGAGCTGCCCCAGGGGAAGGGTGAAGGGTAGGCGATGGGGAAACAGGAGATGGAAGGAGGCTGGTGAGTGTGTTGGCACCTTGGGGTGCATTAAAAAGAGCATGGCCAACAGGTCAAGGGAGGTCATCCTCTCCCTCTACTCTGCCCTAGAGTCCTGTGTCCAGTTCTGGGCAACCCAGTTCAAGAAGGACAGGAAAGAGTCCAGAGGAGGCTATGAAGATGATCAAGGGACTGGAGCACCTCTCTGATGAGGAAGGGCTGAGAGACCTGGGTCTGTTTAGCCTGGAGAAGACCGAGAGGGGATCTGATCAATGCCTATAAATACATAAAGGGTGGGTGTCAAGAGGATGTGGTCAGGCTCTTCTCAGTGGTGACTACTGACAGGACAAGGGGCAATGGACACAAGTTGGAACATGGGAAGCTCCATCTCAACATGAGAAAAAACCTTTTTAACTGTGAAGGTGGCAGAGCACTGGAACAGGCTGCCCAGAGAGGTGGTGGAGTCTCCGTCTCAGGAGATATTCCAAACCCACCTGGACACGTTCTTGTGCAACCTGCTCTGGGTGGCCCTGCTCTGGCAGGGGGTTGAACTAGATGATCTCCAGAGGTCCCTTCCAACGCCTACAATTCTGTGATTCTGTGTGAGTCTCCTCATGTTAGAGTGATGATTATCAGGTGCCAGCAGCTGGAAGTCTTGTTTCCTATCACTACAGGATCTGTGTCTCCCTTTTTTAATCTTCCATACTACAAGAGGATAAATTTCGAGTCGCTCCTGTCCCTTAAATTTTCATCTGACATATTCCTGCTCAGCAGTAGAGTTCCCAAATATCAGAGAGATATTTACTTGCAGAGTGAACAGAGTATTGGCTAAAAGCCATGTGTTGAGTTCCTCAACTATCTAAGATTTAGATAGTGCAGAAAATCCTACCGTCTCCTCTTTCCTGCAAAAAAAACCCTCTACATAAACTGTGAAGGAAAGAGATATCTAAGAAAATGAAGGACATTGTTATTTTCTGCAGGAAAAAGACTCTCTAAATACATTTCAGCATGTTGATTAATAAGTACAAGTAGTCGAGTGTCTATTATGCAATGAATTAGGGCTCCAGTAACATTTTTTTTTAAGGCAGCTGTAAGGTTACATAGAATCATAAAAGTCAGGGACAGATTAAATGATCTAAGACGATATACTCATTTTTCCATTCCTCTCCCAGAAAATGATTATTCTCTGAGCAATGTTTTTCCAGTGCTTTTTCTCAGTTCTGTTTAAAGAAACCAGACAATAGGGGCTCCCATTGTTTTCTCAGGAGGTTATGCGAAAGCCAAAAAATTCTCCTTAGATGTAATCAGTAGGAAATTTTTCATAATATTATTGTATTTTCTTGTAGCTCATGTTGCTAATTTCACTCATGCTCAAATGATATCTTTGTGGTGTTTGCACTCTCTAGACCCTGACAGGCTGTTGTTATAATGCACATATAGATGTCCCCTCAGTTATGTGTTGGTCTTGAATGAGATCTATATGAGTGGGTCCCGATGCCTGTCTAGAATTATCTTGAATTTAATAAATTGATTCAAAAATAGTGATCTATTGAGACAGTTCCCTCAAAAATCAATTTTTCATTATTGTAATTTATTTTTTTATTGCTCTTCTTTTAATTCCTGATTTTTTACTGCATTTTCTATACATTGAATGTAATACTGCAGGCTTAAAACACATATATTTTTGTTTGGGAAGAGATGTTAAGGTATCAGCTCCTCCCAGAGAAGTGGAAGTTCTCAGGTACTCTGAGCTAAGAATACACAGAATAAATGCTCTTATCTCACAGATAAGCACCATAAGCACTTTTTTTAAAGTGCTCCAGCATTCACATTTTTAACTTGTACAAAGTCATGGGCAAAATATAGAAAACTTACTCATATTCATTCCAAAACTGAGATAACTCCTGCCTTTCATCAACAGCTGTAGTGTTCACTATGGCCAACAAGCCACAGAAGCCTTGTGGCTGATATGAGTTGGTTTGCAATACAAAACAAATGCCTTTCCACGTGTTTAATTTGCCTGTGGGAAAGAAATCCTGTAAAAGCACATTCTTACAGGACTAAAATGAGGCTATAAAAAGTATTCCTTTGTTCTTAAATCTAAGTTCGTGCCTCAGTAGTATTTCATTCCCCTGCAAATGTGATCAATGCCTAAAAAAAGGCCCAAATCAATTTCTGCTGAAACTTCATAGAGTCAAAATGCACTATAGATTTTTTTTAGAGCCCTGTGCAAAAGAGTTGTCAGACTACAGCGCTGGGAAGTGCTGGATGTTACAAGTACCTAATGAGTACGGAATGCTAAAAGCACCTCAGTTCTATCACACTTTAGATAGCACTTGCAGTAATTTCCATCTGGCTGGCTCTCAAGCATTCGTTGTTGTCCTTTTTGGAACTACTGCTAAACAAAAAAGAAGTAAGAAAGCTCTTTTCCACATTGCATTCCCTATTTCTCAGCTCAGATTTGCTCTTTCAAAATCCATAAAATTCATTAGCCAGCCTGGAAGGTAAAATGAAAGATTAAAAAAAAAAAAAAAGGAAGCCTTTCAAGATGATGTAACCTGGATTGTGGAGTAGATTGGGAGGGGAGTCTTAGTCCCTTTGCAGAGGAAATTGGGTGGCTTTCTTGTGCCTAGGGGGGGGAAGAAGAAGCAAGGGACCTTTATGGTGGATATATCTCAACTTAGGAACTACATATGGGGATCAAATCACAAAATAACTGTTGCCACCTATTATCCCCTCTGTGCAATTCGAGAGAAGATCCTGCAGAGAAACACAGCATGGGCAGGGGAAAGTGCTGCACCATTCCAGCTTTGTGGCACATCTTTCTTTCAACCTACATTGAGTCCATAGGGGGAAAACAAACTTTTCCCTTTTCCAGTAAAATGGTTCTTCAGGTATCTTGAGGCTGAGATAAGAAAAATCACTGTTTACTGAAACTGGCATGTAAAAGGAATTGATGGAAAGAATCTTTTGCTGAATAATGGGAGCTTATAAATGTCAAGTCTCCTTCATGAGCACATCTGAAGTTTCCTTCATGAGTTTATTCATAGGGATGTCACCAAAAACTACAGAGGTTTTCCATTCACAGAACAAAAATATTAAAAAAAAAACCAAACAGTTGTGCAGATTTACATGAATAACCCCAGCTACACCTTATAGCAATTGCAAAGAAATCAGCACTTCCAGAATGTTGTTCCCCTCATCCTCCCCACAGCCATCTAACAAGAGGTGGCTTGACCTTTGAAGAGGTGTCTCTGCCTTTCTATTTGTGTGTAAAGGACCAGTTTTTTGCACAGTCTTTCTCCCTGCACTTGTCGAGACAGATTCTTAGACCAACAGATACCTCATAGGCCACGAGAAGGGGAACTGTGACAGGAGGGAATAGAAGTAGGCAGTAGGCAGTCAGAATATTTACGTGCTCCTATTCTTTTCCCCACTGAAGAAATGTAGCTCTAAAGATAAGTATATAGATATTCTTTACAGTGAGGGTGGTGAGGCACTGGAACGGGTTGCCCAGGGAGGTCGTGGATGCCCCATCCCTGGAGGGGTTCAAGACCAGGCTGGATGGGGCTTGGAGCAACCTGGTGTAGTGGGAGATGTCCCTGCCCATGGCAGGAGGGTTGGAACTTGATGATCTTTAAGGTCCCTTTCCAACCCAAATCATTCCATGATTCTATGATTCTATATAGAGCCACTTTACTGTGTTTATCTATTTTTGGTAAACCACTTGACTAAACAGTAGAGCTTATTAAAAATATAATTGCCTGAAACAGCTGTTTTAAAAGTTTTAAATGCCTTTCTAAATGTCTGCTTCAAAGACTCTGTGCCTTCCTAAGGAACTATGTGCATAGTGTGCACAAGAAAATACTGCATGGTCCACTGTGCCATGCAGAAGGTGAGGGGTTTTTGCTTGTTGGTTAAGGGGGCAAATACTTTTGAATATTGCAGAAGGCTGGATTTGAGCTGTGCAACCTCAAACAAACTGGGAATGATGTTTATGTCAGTGTCATAAATTCCTTGGAATTGTGTAAAGTCTCTCATCTGCCAACCAGTTATTACATCTATATGTGTAAATCATACCTGTCCCTCCACAGAAGCAAAAGTGCCTCCATTTGCTGGTAGAGATTAGAACGGCGCTATTGCTCAGGAGAAAAGCATGACTAGCATGCAGAGATGGAGTATGTCTCCCGTGAGGCTTCCAGGAGGAAGATTTGGGATCTGGGGGATTTGGCACTAGACCGTTCTTCAGCGTGCACCCCACTTGCAGGGTTGCAACACTAACCTGATATGGTAGGTGTTGGGCCAGATATTATATCAGAAACTCATGTTTTACAAATATATGGACTTTTTTCCCACCTAAGACTGTGTAGTCAAACAATATTAATGCTGAAATATATCTATCATGTACACAATAATAATGCTGTTTTACACAGTAATAACTTTTAGGAATTAGTTGTTTTCTACAAAGACTTGGGAAAGAGGAATTATTTCCACAAAAAGATCTAATTCAGTAACCATGAAGTCATCAGTCATTTATGCCTAGATAAGATTCTAGCATCCAAACTGCAAGTAAACTACCAGAAACTCCAGGGATTTTCATATGCCAGATGAATCATATGCCTCCACTTATCATTCAGGAATGGAAAGAGCCAGTAATGACTGCATTCAAGCAGTAAATACAAAATCAGCCCTCCAAGCTTCTGCACCCTGAGCAATCCCAGTGAGGCCAGATAGTATATTTGGCCTTCAGAGGTTGTGTGTGTGCATTCATCCTCTTCCAATTTCAAGTAGCAGGTTTATAACATTGTCTTGCACACAAACCCAGGGCTAAGTGAGCTGAGGGGAACCATAGACCGAGTTATTTACACAGTATCCACAGTCTGCTTACTGAGGTGTAGTGGGTTTAAAATCCTCTAGTAAGGAGCACACTGTGTTCTCTGCTCTCTAAACATGCTGGAAAGCACACTGTGTGTGTTGTCTTACCAGGTCTTGGTGATGTGAGCTCCGTCCCGTGCTGCCGAAGGTGGATAACATGTCCAGGCATGCACTTGCCATCACAGACTTGGAATCCTGCAGCAGGCTGAGGTGCAGAGAAGCAGGAGTTACTAGGATGTCATATCAATGAGACAAAACTTGATATACTTTTATTACCTAAACAGATATACAGAGATTTACCCTGGAAATTTCACCTGATTCATTGATGTATCCATCTTGTTACATGCGGTTGATAAGGGAAATACTCATAAATGATTTGGTACTCCATGGAAAATGATATCATTCCACAGGAATATGAATTACTCCTATCTCTACATCTTCATAGGAGACACAAAGAGGGAAAATGGGAATAGAGCCTAATCTGCTCTGGTATCCACAACAAGGATGGGAATTGTGCCATTTAGTTCAGTCAGGCAAAGATATCTTCTTTGAACATGAAATCTTTCTAATCAAAGCAATACTTTTTTTTGGGGTTTGCACCTCCTTTACTAGTTAGTAAGTTATGGAGCCTATGATCAAAATACATTATGTTCTCTTACCAAACCTCAGCTGCAACTTTGTGCAGTTGTCTGTTAATATGCTGGGGGACTGGCAAAAGCTTTTCTTCTGGAAGTTTCCTTTTACAATCAAATTATGTATGAAGGCCTGATTCATCACAGTTTACCTACGTGGTTTTCAAAAGGACCAAACTCACAAATAACCGTTGTGGTGCTGGGAGCTGCAGGATGAGCGTAAAGAGTGGTCTTCTTGAATAAGAAAACCTTTTCATCGCCTGTACATAGAGGCCTCCCAGAATTATGAAAAACTGTAAAAGGGATTGTGTACAGAAACATCAGGAAGTAGAATGAGGTCAGAGGAAAAGCTGTGACGAAAGTGAGCTTGGAGGGGATATTATTAAGAAATCCTTCCCTAAATGTCTTTGGTCAACACCTGAGCTTAATCCAAACTTTGCTGGAGGTCCAACAGAATCTTTGCATTCTTCTCAAGCTTTTTCCTGTTTGCCTCCCTCTGCGCTTGTGAGTTTTGGTCTGAAATGAGTCACGTAGTCTCAAAGGTCATAGTGGAAATTACCTTATTTTCCAAACCTCAGAGGGTTTAACAGCACCTCTTACCTAGCCTGGGCCTTTCTGATCCTAATGCACAGCTTCCCAAGAAGTCAAGGAAACTGGAGTTAAGAGCAAAGCGAGGCAGAGATAAGAGGTTTGAGTTGCTGCCAGGGTAAGGCTGAGGCTCCTTGTAGGCCCCGAGGCTGCCTGGAGGTGATGCTGGTATGAGGAGATGTTTGTGGCTGAAGACATAGGCTAGGAAAATAACTGTGAGCAAGGCCGTGTTTAGGGGGAAGAGTTCATAGAGCAACCAGCTTTAGCCCACTTTCATCTTGTGAAGGTTGAGCTCCTCCTGAGCTCCAGCAGTACTTATGAGGAGGCTGACAGCTCGTTTCACCTAAGAGTCACAAGCTGCTTTCGTTCCTGGTGTTTCACCATCCTTTATGACTCTAACCAAGAGCCCGGTATTTGAAATAGAAATTGAATTGGCAGGTTTGCTCTCTCCCTGGTGTGTTCCTGCTTCTGATAAGTCCTTGCCATGAGAATAGTCTGTGGTCAGACAGCACGCTTGGCCAGCCGGAGGCCTTGAGGAAGGACTAGGCCTAGTAGGCCTGGAGGCCTGGAGGCCTACACAAGGCCCAGCCTTGAGGAAGAGCAGGAGAGCACCTCATATTTCATAGTCTGTTTGGTGTTTTTTTCACATAACCAGATTCACACAGTCTGCAAAGCTTCACTGGTGCTGAGACTTGCCCCGGCACAGGGCGATTTAGAACGACACCCGTTTCTGGTGCAGGCAACATCACAGCGGCCCTTTCGAAGCATCTGAAGTCATTGTGGCTAATTCATGTCCCCCAGGGATTTCAGTGGTTCGGGGGTTTGGTCTTCAACCTGTTTGCTGTAGAGAGGCCCCAAGGAAAATGGGATTTACAAGGAGTCCTCAGCGGTCCCCGAGACCTGCTTCTATTCAAAGAAATGTCGGCAGCACTCAAGAAAGTGCCGAGCACTTTCAAAAGGCTTTCTCCTTCCATCCCACATGGGATAAGGTATTTTTCTTTCTAAAACCTGAACTTTCCCACACTGTTTTGTGAATGGTGAACAATATTAAGAGGGTTTCCTACCTCAAACCTTCGGGATGCTTTTAAGCCAGTTACTTAGAAAGAAGTTAGTTATATACTTTTCTTCCTCACTAGGAGGAAAAAAAAAAACCTAAAAACCACACCTAATGATACCCCGAAAAACGTACAGAGAATGAAAAGACGAGGCTTATATGCAATTCTAAACAAGTGTCACTTCAATATGTTTTTATTCCTTTAATGAGCTCATTTTTCAGTGACTTTTCTTATCTGATATTCCTGGAGGGCCCTTGGCATTCCTCACATTTTTTCCCTTTTGCTTTCAGCTGCTTCATAGTCCCCTTCCTACTTCAATTTTTCATTGAGATGCTGAGCAGAGTGACAGACTTTAATTAGGTGACATTTGTTGCTAAGGAGACATGCTTATTTAAACTAAATAAGAGGAGGTTACTTAAAAATCCAACTGCGTTATAAATGGTAGCTTTATGTATGGGAGGGGGCAATAGTTTTATCGTAGTGGTCATTAGCATATTTCTCATTTGTTATGTTGGAAAGAAACGTACAATAACATTCATTTTTTGCTGCCCAACATAGCTTCAGTCTTGCCAGTCTGCCATGCTAATTAAACCTTTTTCACAATTCTGCAGTGAAAGTTGGCAGTGCACTGGAAGCACTTTGATTTAAATCCTCTTGGAGTCAACGTTGCATTGTTATAAGAAGACCTATACTTTCAGCAAGTTTATTTTGGCATTTTGCAGGCAGAATGCTAGTAATAATAATAACCACTAAAAAAATTTGCCAGCTTTACTTTAAAAAAAAAAAGCAAATGGTTCATTTTCAGACTGTCCAGCCTGGTTAGGTCTTTCCTGAATTTCCTCTCTGGTAAAAGGAATAAAAGATGGAGGATCATACAATATTAATTATGGGAACGTATCTATGAGATATGGTCACTCCTGGGACCAAATATAACATAAGTCATGGGAACATGTAAGCTTTGGTAAGATTAAACCATCATAGTAGGTTTCACATCAACAGCAGCATCCATGAGGATATTCATATGAAATAGTTTGAGCCATTAAGAACCTTCTCAAATTAAAAAACCAACAGCGATGGCCAAAAAAAAGATTATGGCCAAAGGAAGGGGGCAATGATAGATATAACAGCTATTAAAACAAGTATGTATACAAAGTAATTGTAATCAATCAGTATGTAGTTGCACGGTTGTAAAGATCTCCTGCCGAGATTAATGAATTATATACGAAATTCCAGAGAGTGCTGAACCATCCCACAGCTTTTTTTCCTGAAGTGGAACTTTATGCATTTTAGAATAGTGCCTCTGATAAAATCTTGGTTCAATTTCTGTAGGTGAAAGTCTTATAAATCCTGGAAGACCTGTCCATGAGAACGAGAAGTTTAAAAAAAATGTTCTTTTAAAGTGAGTGAAAGTTAAATTAAATTTTAACAAAGATAAGAGAAAAAGAATTTGCTATGTCACTTAAGTAAGCATTATCAGGAAAGGAAAAAAAACCCTTTTATTTTGTTGTAGTAGGAGCAATAAGGATGATCATTATAGCCATCTTGTACTGCAGTTATTTGTCTTTGACCTTACATTCTTCCCGGACAGCATGCTTTTTCCAATCTGGAGAAAAACTGGTTGCAACAAGACAGGAGGGAGAATGAAACTTTTCCAGCCTGAGTTACAAGGGCCCTAAAGAACTATGGATGCCTTTGAACTAACCCAGCAAAACATTTTGGGTTATATGCACGTTTAGGAAAGGGAAATTTACATGACACATTAAAAATTAGTTTCTTGTTACCATGACTACTATGTGTTTAATCATTTTTTAATTATTCAGTGCAAAATAGATAAAATCTCAGTTCAGAAGCACCCTTGAGCATCTGGATGGCAGTCAGAATACACTCGATAAACATAAATTCTTAAGTGTGTTGCTAATTTAGGTAAGAATCCCATCTCACATACATTTTTCCACCTGATTTCAGTGAGAATAAACCCATCTGTGAGGATTATGGATGAACAGGAGTCTGAAGATCAGTCATTTGGCCTTTGAAATATCTTGTTTCATGGAATCAGTCCTTATAGGAAAAAGTAAGTCTAAAATAGCAATCATACTTTGTAATCTTCTTGAGATTAGTGTTTGAACCTGGTTGGTGTCTGGAGCAAGCTGCCCAGAGAAGCTGTGGCTGTCCCATCCCTGGAGGGGTTGAAATCCAGGCTGGATGGGGCTTGGAGCAACCTGGTCTGGTGGGAGGTGTTCCTGCCCATGGCAGGGGGGTTGGAACTCGATGATCTTTAAGGTCCCCTCCAACTCTAACCATTCTATGATGTTTTGGGTTTTGTTCTCAAAATCATACACCAGTAGACTTACACATTCTCCCTTGGTCAACCTTATTCTTTGTCTGCTGTGTGAACAGCCACAGACATGAGCCTACACTGGCTCATGGCACTGAAAGCTGCAGACTGTAGACATCAGACCCATCATCTTGCCTGTTGAGACCGTGCTTAGTAGCCACATGCTTTTCTAGGAGAACGTATTTCCTATCCAGGCGCAGACTTTTGCTGTGCAGGTGGACAGCCATGAGATTCCTGGAGGTTTTGGTCTGAGTATGCCAAAAACATCAACCAACATAAAGCACGGATGACAAACACTTTATATTTTTGGTCAGGTGTTGACTTGTAATTCCCGCCTCTCAAGTCCGCAGTGCTGCTGGATGGATGTCCTGTTTTGGCAGCGATTGGGTGAGGTGTGGGGTGAGGGAAATCGGTCACTTTGGCAACTGGAGCACAGAGCTAGCACTTGGGCTACCCCTGTCACCATTGGTGCTCATTACTGGATTATTTCAGCAAAACAGGATATTGTCCAAGAGAAAAATGGAGTGCCCCTTCCTCTAGCTCCAGGTCACAACAGCCATTTAGCATCAGGATTTTTAATCCTGAAATCTAGGAAATGGGAGTGGAGGTTTCTCTGAGAAGCTGAGGGAAATGAACCTGGTTTCCCACATCCTGACAAGTGCCTGAGGGAACTGCTCACTCAGAAAAAGACAGAGGTAAAGAGTGCATCTGTTCTTACAGCAAATTACATGAACTGTTTTGTAGTAAATTTGAAACCTCATTGAGCTCTAGTAAAAAGAGCAAAAGGATTTTACCTTTATAATGTTGAATTCAGGGCAATTCTAGGAAGAAGACAGCCAGATAACACAGTTGTTTGGGTCTGCAGCTTCCCCTCAGATATTGCACTGTACACTTTTTTGTTTGAAAAAGCTTGCAGAAATTGTTATAGTGTTAACCCAAATCCAATGTATATGAACTCAAGTAAATTGGGCAAGCTAATAAAGAACAAATTACAGGACTCTATAAAAAGAGGACTTATTAGATTGACTAGGTTCTTGCTGAGACAAAAAATAACTGGTGTTTGCACGGCATCAAAGGAAATGAGCTCTTATTGATAGTGGATGCTTCAAATACATCAATAAAGTATTTAAGCACTTTTTAATGAACCTGAACCAAAATTTTTGTCCAGTATATCTTAATGCTGTTCCTTTCACTATATTTTCTAATAGTTTATTAGAGCAATGCTAAATGGACTCCACTTTTTCCAGAAGGATGAGAGACGGGGAAAAGGAAAGTGCTGCCACTCCTGTGGCTTCTCTCCCTTCTATTTTTGTTCCCTAACAAAGAAGACTTCAGTGGACACGTCAAGATGTATTTTCTCTTGCTGTATATTTCTTCTTAAACCTTTTTAATGAAATGTATATGGAGAGTTTCAATTTATGTAATTATCTGTTTATGTCTATACATATCTATTGCACTATTTCTCTTCATATATACAATTATATCTCCAAAATATAGGGAAAAACCAAGGACAATTTATTTATTTAATTTAATGACACAATAATATGCCTGTCCGTGAGTTTCGTCTAATTTGATTTAAAACGAACGCAGAAAAATATTTAACTTTGGATAAAAGTCAGGGTTTGACCCCACCCTTCCTCCCACATCCCAACCCACCAGCCCAGAGAGAGCCTAAAATAATAACGTAGCGATTCTGCAATATGGCCTCGAGGTCAACAGATTCAAGCTCTGCTAGATCAAATACAACTCTGCTCTAAAACTCCCCTCATTGAAACAGTACCCCTCTGTTTAAAATTCAGAGTTGTGCATTCTAGGGCCAAAGCGGATCTTAGTGTTGTGGTTACAGGCAAAAAAGGGAGATTTCAGACAGCCAGCGCTACTCCAGTTTTCCTAGTGGGAAATACGGGTATGTGCAGAGGCATTATTCTGCACCACCAGATGTGTGGACTTTATTGACTTCATTTAGATAATTCCTGATGTGCTCTGGCATGGGGAAGGGTCAGTACTGAACTCAGGAAGCCACAGAGGCAGAAACTTCGTCGAGTTCTTTCCCAGCACCACAATAAAAATCAGTATTTATTGTATGGGTGTTTCTCAGCTAGATACCCGTGCCTAGAGTATACCACACAAAATATTTACTCTTGGGCCTGCTTTTCCCCCTCTATACACATAACTGTGTAAAGGTGGATCTACCAAATAATGTTTATGGACCATAATTTGCAACTGCTACTAGTACTTTCCTCACCCCTCTTCCGTTAGCATCCGTATAAGGCGATGGCTATAGTATTATTTACTCCTGTTGAGGGCTTTTCTTTTTTATTTGCTTTTAGTTACTAACCAAAAGCTTTTGAAGGCCCAGCTATGAATGGAATTTAGGTGCTGAATCAGGCTTTAAACATACTTGAAGATGGGAATGAGCGTGGGTATGCCTAAACAATTTTGCCTGGGTGCCAGAACGGGCAGGGCTCCCCTGAAGAGAGCAGTGGAGAGCTGACCACAGCTAGATTGCTTCCAGACCTGTTGCTGCCTCCCTTCGTGCGAGTGCCAACATCCCTCTGCTGAATGCAGTGCAGAAAAGCCACGTAAATATACAGCTCATCTTTCAGTTCTTCCCTCGGACCCCGGGGCGAAGCCTGGAGATTTATTTATCTGCAACGCTGACATTCCTTTTTCTCTCTCATGATGAGGTCAGGAGAGAATTGCCACCCACTCTGAATCATAACATGGTAAACCTCAAAGCCGTGACACAGAAATGAACCACGGGGCTTGTTTTCCCAGAGAGAAGGAGAAGGACAGGCTGTCAGAGAAAGCGTTGTGACTGTGACTCTCCTAGACTTTTGCTGTGATTGAATCAAAATAGTGTCCGCGGTTCATCCTTACTTCCAGTAAAAAATAATCACTGGAGTTGTTGAGGGTACTTTGCTGCAAAAAAGGGCTTTAATGGCTGGTAATGGCACGGTTCTGCTGGGTCAGAGCTCTGATAAAGCCCTCTGATAAAGCCCCCAAAGTACGTGGATTCGAATACCCCCGAGACTCACATCTTTTCTATGAAGTGGTGTGAGCGGGACTAGAACACACACTTAGGAATTCTTTGGGGATAATTTCGCTCGAACAGGATAAAAAACCAAGAAGAAAGCTGCCCAGAGACTGCTTTGGTAGTGTGTTAGCTGTGTGCCGTCGTACGTTTTCAAGTTGTCCTGGCAGAATTTGGCCGGCCACAATGCAATGATGCTTCTGCAGGATATCCTTTTGCATATTGCATATCGCTGCTGTGTAAGATATGGTTGATGCACAAACATTTCCCCACGTAATTTTGATTAAATCCTGTGTCATTTTGACTAAAGACCATGCTCTATAATGATGGCACCTGTCAGATCAAACATAGAGGGAATTTCAAAGGAGTGCCACACACCAAAGCTTTCGGTTCACTTCTAGCTCTCTGTGCAAGTAGTCTGGTTTTGAAGGGTGTTTTGGGGCCATGATTAATTTTCTTTGCCTAATTCAGGCAAAATACTCCACAAACATGACTTTTCTTCCAAAGTACTCATTTTCCGCCTCTTTTCTGTGCTTTTAGAGCTCTTCATGTCTGCTCTCTGGGTGAAATAGCTGTCTCCTAATTCAAGATTTTCCACATCTTTTGAAAGCAGTTACAGCCCATATAGTCTTCTGAGCATTAAAATCTTTAACAAATGGACATTTATGGTATTAGAAGGAAGAATTAGAGTTAGGTTCCTACAAGTTAATAAGACAACTCATGCTACAAAACTGCTCCTTCGTTTTGTATTTATAGTCCACGTGTTGTGTGTGTTTGCACGCACACGTGCACCCCCATAATGAAAGAGAAGTTGGAGAAAACACCACCATACAAAGCAAGAACAGGGCAGGTTATACACCACTAGTGTAATACCAAAAATATGCTAATGTTTGGTTTTTTGACACTGGAAAACAGGAAAAAAAAGACTGTTGCATGTTATAGCACCTTGTACCTTTTTATGATCAGTCCTAGTTCCTACATCCTGGTGACTGCAAGATTGAGGATAAAAGGAGAATTCCCACCGAGGGCTACCATGTGGGCACATGGCTAGACAAGAATGCCTGACACCTTTATATTTTAGTTTAAAAAAAAAAAAATCTTCCATGGAAACTTGCTATTTTACATGTCATAATTTTGTCCAAAGTCTGTAGTTTCTTCTGCTGTCGTTGCATGTCACCACCTTGACAGAATAACAAGAAAAGACTATGGTGAGGCTTCTGAAGTTCTGCTGGTCGTGGAGCCCAGTGTCCTCAAATTAAGAGACTACCCTGGGACAAAGTAAACCCTTAGGTTGATTTTGGGTAACAACATCGTAGAAACGTGGTCCTGGAAATCTCAGCTTAGCTGTCATCTAGCCCTGGCATAAACTAAATTCCATATGTGCATCTTTTCATGACATTGAAGTGTCCAAATTTGTCTCCTCACATGCCAGAAGTCCCTTCCACCCTGAACTACACTATGACCCTATGAACTTGATGTGTAACTCACACGTAAGTGTACACAGAGCAGACCTTCCTTCTCCCTGACCAAGGGGACCTGCGAAGGACACGCAGTCCTATGTTGACACAAAAAGCAGTGAAAATAAACATTTTCTTTTGAAAAATTGCACACAGCAGGTCCCTTTTGGCAACCTGCTGGCTGCTTACTGATGCTGCTGGCTCCCTGCGTGGGACGCTGCTTGTCCTTGACCCCGGGTGACAACTGCCATGCAAGCCACAGGGAACCTGGATGTTTAAAAGCTAGGCATTGCAAAATGCTCACTGGGGTAGTCTCCAAATCAGTTTGGAGTTGTTTTTTTTCCTATTTGTCCTTCAATTTGTTTGTTTAAAATCAAAGCTGAGATCCTGAAGATCAACTGGGGCCTGTTTTATGTCCTTCCAGAATTGGCTCTCTTAGGTGCAGGAAAATACTGTCCTATTGGAAGCACAAAGGAAATTCTAAATGTTGCTGCAAAATCTGGCCGTCAGATCCCAAAAGGAAAAGGTACAACAGAGGAATGGCAGAGGTATAACTTCTGTAGTTAACTAAGCTTTCCAGAGGGCTCAACTCCTGTTTCCTCACCCTGTCCTTGAGTTTTAAAAATGAATAAACATTAAAAACATCCAGTAAAATAATCAAGCCATGGAATACAAGCCTCATGGACAAAGGTAGCCAGATCTAGTTCCCACCCTTGTCAAAAACAATAGGAAATCCATTTCAGACATGAAAATAAACTTCTGCAGAAGAAGTCTGATTCAAAGCCAGAATGAAATACGGTCTCTTCATAGAGGCCTGTGTTTGTGGAGCTGCTATTCAAGCAAGATCTTCAAGCAGCAAAAAAAGGAACTAAAAGTGCTGAAATACAGATTAATCCATCCAGTATAGGAAAATCTTTTTCTCCATGCTAATATCTCAAAATGGAATAGAGTTGCATTATCCTTGCTTGTTTGACAGCCAGGTTTTTTTCTTTTTTTCTTTTTTTTTTTTTCCTTTCGGCCTGTATTCCTGTGCCAAACCAATGCTTTGATTTGACAGTATGACATGTCTCTGGCAACAGAATCATAGAATCATAGAATTGTCTAGGTTGGAAGGGACCTTAAAGATCATCTAGTCCAACCATCAACCTAACCCTGACGAAAATCACTAAACCATATTCCTAAGGACCACGTCAACCCGTCTTTTGAACACCTCCAGGGATGGTGCCTCAACCACTGCCCTGGGCAGCCTATAAATACCAACCTCTTCCACAGACAGAGTGACAACAAGAAAGTTTTAGAGGTCAAAATACTTTCATATACAAAGGTAAATGTGAGAAGAACACGAGCAGATCAAACCCGATGTTTCTTTTGTGCTGCTCAGGATATCCTTAAAGAGCTTCTGCCATTTCTGGAAGATCCTCTATTATTCCTATGTTTTACTTTGCAGATCTGTGCAGTATCTGTGTGGACAGAGGGTAACTGTGAATTCTGCTGATCCCAGGTGCAAAAGGGTAATCTGTCTATTTTCATCAAGAAAATAAGGAAGGTAGTACAAAAGCCTCAGGAAAATAATCAAGATACGAAAACTTGTCTGTGTCAGCTTCTCAGTGAGACACTGGCCCATAATCAAACACAAAGCCACAGACTAAATAGACATTTCTTACCCACAGAAGTACAGACTTGTTTGACTATTTGTTTGACAAACTATTTAATTTTTAATAGTTTGATTAGTGAACTACTGTTTTCTCACACTTGATTTCTAGCGCTTTTTCTTCATAATACTGCAACATCCTCTATAGAGAAACTGGAAAGTTATTATCAGAGGGAGAAAGTTATTTTATAAGAAGAAAAAGCCTTTTTTCTTTTTTAATTAAAATATGGGCAGAAAGGATGGATTCTTTTTGACATTTAGCAAAAAATTCTGATCATGATGTACCATGAAGGAAAAACTACAGGCGCATCGGATTTTTGAAAAAAACACTGAATGGCTGCCTATTCTGCTAGGCACTTAGAGCATCTTTACTAAAAATATTCTAAAATTAAGATTAAGAGAGGGTCCCTGGAGATCTACTGTGGTCTAGAAAAGCACCCAAAACAGGGAGTGCTTTGTCTGCACGCTGCAGGTTAGTGCAGCTGAATACTGTCTGAAATCAGATTTCGCCGCGCAGTGAAAGCATAGCCTTTCTTTGGAAAGACCCCGCAAAAAGAATTACGTGTCACACACGACTGATTTAATTTTCTTACTCAGCGAAGCAAAATTCAATCTATTTTCTGTCCGCAGAGTATCACCTTTTTAAGGCACGCTTATCTTGTCATCGTTTCCCATTCCATCCATACTGGCATGGGAGCTGGCTTCGATAATCCACGAGGTGACTGACTCCAAGGTGAAATAGTTATTAAAAATATCTTTCTTCTCATTAGGGGTCCTCACCTGGACCATCAAAGCCAGCTCAGGGGAGATTTAATTAGCAGGCAACTCCGCTGCACACTGATTTCACCCTCTTTGCACTTTTTTCCCCTAAGGTGTACAACTGGTCACAGTTAGAGGCTGGTTCTCTTAGAGAAAGAACAATTTTGTCCCTACAGATGTTCTTCCCAGATGGTTGTGGGCTGTCCAGTTTCACAATGTGTGTGAGGGCTGCATTATATTTTTATTTTAATATGTGCTTTCCAAACTGCGGTGACATCACTTGTTCTCTGTTACAGACTGGCCTGCTCCATAGATATAAGCAAGTGTGGAAAAGAAAATTCCACCCTCTACCCACTGAATTAGAGGAGGAAAATGGGATTCTCCTGTGGGCCACGGGCCACCTCAGAGTATTTTTTTTTCAATCCCACCCATGGAGCAATTGTACGAATTGGTAGCAGTCAGTACCCGCAGAGTTAAGGCCTTCCTTAAGTCATGGTTCAAAATATCTAAATTAATGGATTCAGCATGGGGAGAATAAAATCAAAAGTTAGGGTGGATTGTGAGGGTTGTGTCTTCTAAACATTTTTGTTCTGGACAGTTTGTTCGCAATTATAGCATCTCAGGGGCCAAATTGTCTGGTTTGTTTCATTCATCTTGCATGATACAAAGGGAGCGTGTGCCAGGCAGAGGGATTCACTGCTGGGGAATTCCCACAAGCCGGGGCACTCTCTGGCCACTTCAGACGCTGCGGGGAGAGGACTACCATCCATCCCCCACACCCACATCACCACCTGCTCTCCTGGACACTCTTCTCCTGCAGTAAGGGAAAACAGAGCTAAACCGAATGTGTTCCCTGTGTTTTTTTCATCCAGAGACATTCAGCAAGTTTATTTTATAGGGATTAAGGGACCTCTAGAGATCATCTAGTCCAACCCTTGCCAGAGCAGGTCCACCTAGAGCAGGTTGCACAGGAATGTGTCCAGGTGGATTTGGAATGTCTCCAGAGATGGAGACTCCACCACCTCTCTGGGCAGCCTCTTCCAGGGCTCTTCCATGCTCACAAGAAAGAAGTTCCTCCTCATGTTTAGATGGAACTGCCTATTCCAGTTTGTGCTTGTTACCTCTTGTCACAAAATCAGCAGGGCTGGAAAGTCGCCACCCTCATACCACTGTGGTGAGGACATTTGCTATAGATGTAGGAAAGAAATCTAAGATCCTTCATTCTCTCCTCATCCAGCAGAAGGCAATGAACCAAAGAGTAGCAACCTATGACCAAAGTGATTCACTGATGCTGAGTTCTCCCCTGTTGAGGGTTTGTTTTTTTTTTTTTTAATCTTCCACCTCATTCTTAACTGATTGGATGGAGAAGATGAAAAATAAACCATTCCTCTTTCTGGCAAGTAGCATAATTTTTGGAAGGTCACATCATACCCGTTTCCCGTCCTATCTTTCCGCTGTCAGGGTCATTTTGATTCCTGACTTTTAAGGGCAGAGCCTGTCTCTCACCACGTGTTTGTATACAGCCTAGCGGTGGGGGCTTCAGTTTGGACCAGGACCTCTAAACACTACCATCATATAAATAGCCGTGCTCAGAGAAACAAAAAACAAAAAAAAAAAAATCAAATGTGAAAACTCCGAGGAGGTGAAAAGCGCGCGTGGTTTCCCGGTGACACGTTGTTTTATTTTGCTCTCAAAGGCCAAATGGCACGTGGTGCCCTCCAAAGGAGAGTGAGGATGCCAGCACAGAGGAGTAACCAGCAGCAGAACTCAGGGCAAGCATTAAGGGACTGGGCTGGGTTTTTTTCTTCTTTTTTCTTTTTTTTTTTTTTCCCCCCTCCTTCGCTGAGTGCTGCATCACTAAACAAGTATCTCTCCCTGCCGGTTATAAACAGGCACGGGTGCCTTATCGTGTTCTCGCTCACTGGGAAAGAATGCTGATCAGCTGAAGAATGAGACACCCAGGAAAGCTGCTGAACGACAACAGCAATATTATTTTTTTCAACCCTTCTCTCCTAGAGTGAGAGCCATACATTCCTTGGGAGTGAGTTTCTCGACCTGGTAGACGACACAATGCTTTATATACAAAAATATTAAGAGGCGATTATGTCACCGGCAAAAATGTGCTGAAATGAGGCCTTTCCCTTTTTCAAGCCTTTAAAGGAGCTTTCCAAGCTTCCCAAAACTGTGCAGTCATGCTGCTGACAGGCAGCCAAGTTCACATGAGGACCAGTCCAAGGGCACCTTCAGAGCCAGCGTACTGGTGGACCTCCCGTATGAGCCGCAAGGTGTGCGAGACCTCACGTTGCCAACGTGGGATCTGAGTAACCAGAGCCCAGAAATAATTATCTTCCTTCATTCGCGTATCGTGAGGTGAATCTTGAAACAGCTACAAATCAGGACTCCAGGAAACGCAGAGGCGATTAGAGAAAGAGAAGCCATTAAGACAAGGCACTGGATGGGGATCAACAAGACAGAGGCCAAGATCCACACAGGTATTCCCATCCTTCCATCAGTTTCACGGCGAACACTGGTGCTTAGAAAGGAGTTACAGTCTTAAATCCTTTTGTGGATTTTGGCCCTCTGTTTCATTCCCAGGCTTGCTCAGCTGACAAATCAATTCACTTCTTTGTGGGGAGTTCACGGTTCATAACTGGTAAAACACGTGGAGCAGCACTCGCATCTTCACAGACGCCATGTCACGGCAAGAAGGATGACAGAATATCCCCAGGCAAAAACATTCTGGTCAAATAATTGAACATTTGTTCTGCTTGTGTGGTAGGAAGCACTTAATGTTTGAGCAGGTACTTCCAACAAAGAAAGCCATCAGATTTCTCTTGCCAGTTCAGCTGCGGCCGTAAGTGATAGATGGGCCAGGGATTTTTACTTTTGAGCAGGGGAAGGTAAATTAATTTGAATATTGTCTCTTTGGAGATGTATATCCTTGTATTTCTCCATGCCGTAATCACCTAACTCATACTGATCCTGCTTTATTCCTTGAATCCCATTTTATTCCTTGAATCTTTATCATCCAAGATCTTAGGACTCCAGCAATATCAGAATAAAAAAAAAACTAAACCAACAAACCATTGTATATAAATAATTATTTTTCAGGATTTGACCTTAAAAGGAGTAAAGATTAATAAAAAATTAAAAAATAATGATCAGCTTTGCAGTTTGGTTCTCCAGGAGAATTATTTTTTTTTTAAATATTCATTATTTTAAGCTTTAGGAATGTCTTACCTAAAGCATGTACAGAGCCAAAAGACAGAGCTATTTTTAGAGTGATATTTCTTAGCTTGTTTTGGCAAGGGAAATGCACAAGTGCTTTAAAGGCTTTCTACCCCCCACATTATAAACTTTGAGAATATACAGGTCAGTCCCTGTCTTCAGGGGAGTTTGGCAGACACCTACCCACACCAGAAAGCTTTCCAGAGGGAAAATTACTGAAGTTACTTATTTGCTGTGAGTGGAATATCCAGCACAAAATAATACTCACTATTGCCCAGGGTTATATAAAACAGGCTGTTACTATAGTATTTTCTAGATTACTCCATGGTTTTCATGCTTCCTAAATCCCTTGCTATAACAATCCATCCCCTTCAGACATTAAAAAAAACAAGTAATGTTGGAGATCTATTTTGTCCCCCTAGAATTCTTTCTGGATCTCAACAGTAACTGCAAAAAACTGCTCTGGTTTCAAATTCAGTGCAATTTCAGAGGAAAGGGACACTTAAGTGAAAAGGGATCCTCAATCACAGATTGCTGTCCCACACACAAACAAGGCAGATCCCCAGAAGGAATGTCCTACCCCAAACACCTGAAGTTGCATTGAGCAGATTTTCTCCAGCTGCTGGTAGGGGCCACGTGTCAGTGCAGTGACCTCAGCATGAAGATGAGGAGAACCTGTTGGCACTCCATCCCTACCTGTTGTTGTAATCAGAGGCCAGCTAGTACCTCTCAAAACCACCCAGCCTTCCACAGTGCCTTTCCTTTCACAGGAAAAGCTTTGTGCTAGCAACTAAAAAAATGGGTTCACTTAAGAGTCCGGAGAACAACAAGGGATGAAGATACTTCATGTAAGTGCAGGAGCTCATAGACCTTTGTTTTTCAGAAGCAGAGTTCTCATCCCAATTTTACTAATAGCTGTGCTAGAACAAAAATTTTGTTTTGATTTTTTTATATACGAACAGAGACATTTTCTAAAATAAACGTAACTTCAGACAGAAATCTGGTCTAGGTATGGTAGAATTACACGAGCAGACTGACTTACATCAAATTTAGAGAGCTGCTCCCAAAATGTATACACACCCTTTACGCCTGAAAGGGCTGGACTTTGATCTCCGTTTCAATTTAAACCACAGACAGGGTCTAATTTCCCTTTCTTCACATTTTTAAATTCTCAAAAGCAACTCAGCAAGTTCTCATCCTCCCCTGCACCTGGGGAGAAAAGAAAAAAAAAAAAAAGGCCAAAAAGGCAAGAGAACCAGCCAAAAGGAACAGGGGTGTTCCTGGGCTGATAACTGACTTTGCTCTGAGATGGGGGGAAAAGTTGACCCACTCCTAGTAGGTGCTGTCACTCTGGTTCCCAGTGACTTCCACACGTTTAGGATGGTAAGCAGAGAATTAATCTTCTCAGAGTACAACATGCTGACATGGACATGCTATCTAGTTCTTTGTTCATAAATCTCTGTCAGAACACTCATTTTAATATATCTGGACATCTCCACATTCATCTGTTCTTGCCCACATAATAGAAGGATCCTCTGATCAACCATGGCCTTTTTCAGCTTGTTACACATCTCATTAAAAATGTTTGGAAATATTATTAAAAGAACGACTCACCTCTCATGTAACTGTTTTTTTTGTTGTTGTGGTGGGGTTTTTTTTATCTGCTAACTTGCATTTTTTAAACATACACATTAATGAAACAAAGATTCTAACCCTACCTATAACATTCCTTTATTCTACAGCTCCTGGACTTCAGTTCCATCTAGGACACTTTCTTTTCAGATTTGGTAGCCTGTGCTTTTACAAGGACAACTCAGAGGACTTCCAAATCTCATCTATTTATCCCTCTAGCACAATATAAAGAGCCTTTCCTAAGAGGACCCTTGTCTGCACAATGTCAGCCAGGCACTGAGTCTACAAGGACAGACAAAAACATGGTGGCAGCACGTTGATACTGCCTATAGCTCTGTCTCTGAGCCTTCACAAAGAGTCTGTGTCCAAACATTCTTTGTGACATGTTCAGAGGCTTTTCCACAGTCAGAGGAGAGCAGAGTTTTACTTCCTCACAATGCAAACATGCACCGGTTCATGTTCAAAATATGGTAGGGACATACCCAGCAGAAAACATCTAGAGATGGTTGCAGTCCTTTGTGTGTCTGCTCCGTGGCTCCAACACAGGCAGAAACCAGATGTAGGAGTTTGGAAGCTGAGCAATTACAGAAGTGCAGAACTAAACTCAAAACAATGCATCTGTGGTGCAGCAAAGTTAATCAGCTTTGACTCAGCATTGGATTGTTGTAGACAAAGCTCGCTGGAGGCTCGACAGCTGGGCTGGCTTGGCCCTAACATCTATCAGAACTCCCTTTAGGGTACTCAGGCAGTGCAAAAGGTCCTAATATGAGTTTACCTACAGTTTCCAAAAGTTTTAGTGCATCCCCACATCGTCGGAGCACGATATGCCTAGAGAAGCTGTGGCTGCCCCATTCCTGGAGGTGTTTAAGGCCAGGCTGGATGGGGCTTGGAGCAACCTGGCCTGGTGTCCCTCCCCAGGGCAGAGGGGGTGGAACTGGATGATCTTTAAGGTCCATTACAACCCGAACCATTCTATGATTCTGTGATTCTATGAATATGCCAAAGGGTCTCCATGGTACCATGAAATGAAAGTTTGACTCCTGTACTTACTAGTGTCATAGGCAAAACCTGCACATTTTCTACTTAGTTTAACTTAATTACCAGTTCACACTGATCCAGGTATTGAGAAAAAAGAAAGAGACAACATAAACAATTAAAGACTTATGTAAACATCTTTTATCCTCCTTCCTCAGGCTTACCTTAAATCAAACACCAATCCTTCTTATTCATAATTTCTCTTATTCTTGCTTCGGGATACATTCAGTCCATCGCAGTTCCTATGGTGGAGGAGTAGGTGGCCCAGAAAGTTGGATCATGTGCATAACAGCTTCTGCCCATTGCTCTGGGCTTGTTGGCCTCATTCTGCTCTACCACGCTACTTCCTGGTTTTCTTCAGCCACTCCAGTGCTTCTACTGGTTTTCCAGGATCACCTCCTCCAAGCTCAAGAATAGCCCATCCTGAAAAGACGGAAATCTAGCAAAGGTGACAGAAAACCTGCATGGATGAACTGCATGGCTGCAGTCTGGCAGGGCTGTAACTGCCCTTTTGTGGATTACCCACAGGTGTAGTCAATCAGAGGCATTTTCTTGAGCCCAGAGCACCTCCTTTGAGCATGACCCTCCAGCCACTCCCTGAGCAGGGTCAACCTCAATGTGTCTACCACCTGCAGCAGCTGATGCTCTTTCTTAAATACATGTAAGTGGGGGCACCAAGGGTTCTGCTGACCAGCCAGAGTTTTGGCACTTGGTAGGTCACATGTGGGGAAAAAACATCATGGTCTAAGACCCATAAAAAGAAGGGAATTAAACAGTGAAGGAAAGGGATAAGGCACAGAGATTACAGGAACAGACTTCAGAGATCTATTCATATTGCTGGAAAAGCCTCCTTTGTTGATTTTCTTTATTAAAAAAATAAGCAAAAAGCTGACGGACTGGAGTCCCAGTGATCAGACTCCAGTCAGAACATGCTGCTTCATGGCAGCTGTGGATCGTTGGGGGCTTGAGTGCTGCCTGCTCTCTGTTGCATAATTGCATTGCATGAACAATAGGCCTGCATTCCCTACAAAGAATTTGAGTGTGAATTGTCCTTCCTTTCTCTGGAGTAAATCTGATTTGAAAAGTCACTAAATTGCACGAGGGTAGGCTGCAGCGTCCGTCACCATTTAATCCCTTTTCAAACCCTCATCAAGTTTCCACCTTAATCATAGTGGGAGGAAAAGGAGTAAGATTTTATTTGGAAATCTATGTGAACTTTTCAGCAAAAACAACTCAATTGATCACGAAAAAATATACAGAATTAAAATAGCTATGAGCTGAGGAAAATCACATTTGTTCCACATAAAAAGAAATGAGCAAACAGGACAGGAAGACACTGCTTAACGCTTTAAGAATGCTATTATAACTGACTACCCACATTTAAAAGTTGTAAACACCATAGAGTGAGATGAATTGCATATAATTATGAGTGATAACATGACATTGGGTAATGCAAAACGTTGGCTTCGTATCTGGAAAACAACCCTCTTTATTAGAGACAAATCTGCTATGTAGCAGCAGACATAACTCCACCTTAGTCTCCTGTAAGTGTTCCAGTGTCAGGCTGGGGAGAGCTTTGGGCCATGGACCATACCCAGGGTGCACGACTGGCAGAAAGAGAGCCATATTCTTCTTGTCCCTGAGAACTACTTAACGTCCATGTCGTTGTTCCCTGTTTCCTGATGCTAAATACATCTTCCTGATCAGCAAGCTGTGTTTTAAAAACAGTTAGGTTCCTCTCCCCAGACTCATAATACCTCTGCTAAAACTTCACAGTACTGCCAGTTCCTTCAGTTTCTAACTCAGGGTGATTCATAACCATATTTAAAAAAAAAAAAAAAAAACAAACCACTGATATATTTTTTTTCCTGTGCAACACAGCCTTTAAGATCAGATAGTTCCTTCCCTTGCTTTCCTTCACCCATCAATGTACTCAGCAAGCACAATCCTGCCCTTTCTCTCACTGTGCTGGGCTACACAACTCGGTCCTTCTTCGTCTCTGCCTTGTAAAGACAGGACTCTCATCCCCTGGCCATTTCACTCATCCTCTCTGCACATGCGTGGTTTAATTTTTAATTCACTTTGCCGGAGAAAATCCAGAGGCAAAACCCCCAGTGATGCTTCAGACTCATCCCCAGGCTGTTCTAGAAACATCTTATCTGATAAATCGAGAGGGTGATGTGTGTCCTGTCTGTGTTTCGTAATCATCCTACGGCTGACTAATACTCTTGACTGCTACAGCATACACTCTGTCCCAGTCTCCAACAAGTGAACTCCCAGTTTCCAATGGAAAATCTTGCTGTTTACTTCTAGGTGTGTAACTTCTGTGCTTTGACAATTCAAACGCAGGACAGGGATCTCTAAATCACCTAACAGCGCGGAACCTGTGCATCTGCTATGATTCTCTCTGTCTTGAGAATGGCTAGCTCTTCCCCTTTTATGGAGAAAAAAAAGAATGACCTAAATAGAAATACAATGCATTGCATGTTTGCGTGACCTCACTCTATTCTTGTCTCTTTGGAAAGTACCCTACACTTGACATGCATTCCAAAAGTACACTGCTTTGTAAATGCATTTTATTCCTTCTCCCCAGAGCTTATTTTAAGCCACTAGGTCCTAAACAAGGGTCACAACCTTACTTTTATGCACAAGCCTGGCAGTATAATTGGAAGTGGGGTCACGACCCCAGAAGTGGGTCTTGAAGGACAGATACTCTGAGATTCAAAACCCCTTCTGACCTCTTTTAACACTGTTAAAGTCTCTAGCGGTGTGAAGCACATGATGAATGCAACAGGAGAAGATGAATCTCTGTTTGCCATCATTGATGATCTTTAAGATCCCTTCCAACACAAAAAAAATGTTCTATGATGCTATGATTTGAGCAGTTCTGATGAACTCTGCAGCTCCCAGGAGTCATGTTGCTGGTCCCCAAGACATAGCTGTCCTGTGTTTGCCCAATGTGCAATTAGCAATACAATATTCTTGGTGTCCACAGAGGGAATTTTTAAGGAAGGGCAATGCAAATAATATTGCAAAGCTCTTAGTAATACACAGCACATCATGAAGTCTGTGGAATTTGTTCTAGGCATCTCTAGTTAAGCTGTGAAATTATTCTGACATGCTGATGAAGTCTTTCCAGGCTTCCATAAGGATCATATACATCATTCCACTCAGATGAATTGCACTCAGTTGTTCCTGTGAGCTGAAATAGTTTGGTTTAATTGCAGAACAGCTCATGGTGCCCAGATAGAGCTCTGGAAGGAATTCAAGGGCAAACATAGCCATTTTCCATAGAAAAGGGACAGAAGCAAAATAGATGCGGACTGAGTTCTGTCATCACAAACACTATTATGTAGGTCCATATTCTGGGACACTCATAAAATGAGGAAATGCCTTATCATATGAGGGTGGGTGTGGAGCAATGATGAAGTGAGTGCCAGAGTGCTCTGCTCCCATGGTTGTGTCCATGGTCACCCTTCTCCCTTCTGTATCCAAGTCTCCTTCTCAAAGCGGCCAAGGCAGGAGATGGCCTTTCGCTTCAGATCATGGCTGGGAGGCAAGGGGGCAGATATCCCACGGATCCAGATCAGGGAGGTGAGAAGCTCTCTGGAGCCCACCACTTTAGACAATAAGGCTAATGTCTATGCTAGTAAGTTAAACAGTGCCCAGGAACAGTCCCAAGTACTGGGGTGGAATTATCTGTACATTTCCCTGTCAGAGGGCTCCCAGCCATGCTTTAGATCCCAGACAATTCCTGGTCATGGTCTGGGGTCTGAACATTCCTAAGATCATTCCCAACAGGGACTTTGCGTGCAAGTCCTCTGTTTTGCAGGCTGAAAGAGTTTATTGGAATAGACATAGACTACACCTGCCAGTAAACCAGTTCAAATTACGTATGTAGAGTGTTAAAGGTTCCATTACCTTCAGTAAAACTATTGGTGATGTAACGTGTTATTGTGGTTAAGGTGTTGGGATCTTCACTGTAGGAAGACAGTAAAGAGGCTTCCCGAAATATTTTGAGCAAGAAGCAAGGTTATGAACAGCTTTTAATGGACCTGAAGGAGGCAGAAGAACTAATTTTGTTCTTTTTGCTGTATACTTGCTTGTAATATCAGCCCTGTCTTCCCCAGAGCACAGAGACAGAGCTGGCAGAGGTGCTCGAGGAAGGAAATGCCAGCTAAAAGTGTAAAATTTTGCTGGTAGTGGTTCATCTGTGACCAAGGACACCCAGAGCACAGCTGAGCCCTCTTTCCCTTCTGGCTGGCAAAGGCAGGAACTGCCAGTGTCCCCTGTCTCAGCCAGAAATCTAGAGGCCAAGCGGTTCAGCAGTGTGTACCCTAATAAGAAAGTCTCCATCACCTTGACTAAAGGAGCCTTCACTTTATTTGTTAATACTTCCTTTCTCTGGCCGTAGTGCTTTCTGAGAAACATTTTGCCTTGTTCTGCTGTTTCCAGGTGGAATGACAAAAGTACCACTGTTATGGTCTGCGTTATATTTGTACCTACTCATTTACTACTTCTATATTTTCCACTGGAGACAGAGGACAGGGGTATTTTTCCCTTTTTAACTAGTAAATAAAAAAGAAATGACAGGTTAATTTCTCTACCTTGTCATCTTTCTCTCAGATGGAGAATGAGCTTTCATTTTGTACAAACTCGATTAGTTTTGGTGATTAAACTCCCCAAATGACTGAGGAGCCAGTTACTTTTCTAGACCCCAGAATCTGAGATGTAGCATTTCAAAACTCTTCCTTGGCTGCACCATTACACCTTTGGCAAGGCTGTGAAAAATCATGACAATAAATATGGGGTAATGCAAGGAAAAAAGGAGTGGCATCAAAAAGGACATTTACTCTGACATCATGAGAAAAATATACTTAAATATTGTGTTCCAGGCAGAAAAAAAGCAAGAAGCCTTGTCTTGAACTTGATGGGGAAAACTGCCTTTGTCTGTGCTACTGCTAAGTACATATATATGTGTATAGAAATGTTCCTGTGTGAAAAAAATATTGGTAATGATAAACTGGCAGCATCATATTCTGTACCGGATTAAAATATTTCACATTAGCCAGATCAAAGTAAAAATTTCAATAACAACTGACAAATGATTTCCTTCAGCTGGGCAGAAGAGAATGAAAAGGACAACAAAACAAAAAAAAAGGAAGAGAAAAAGCCACAGAGACAATTAAAAGTAGAAGAGGAGCAGAAGGCAGCCAAAAGAGGGCAGGGAATTTATCAGATGGGCATTCAGAGAAGCTGGCTGGCATCAGAGTGCCTTAGGAGCCGGAGAACAAAAGCTTGATGCTTTGCTTTGATGAGGTCATGAGCATCCTACCTAAGAAGAGAAAAGATGTTGTGTCCAAGTGCCACACTGTTTTACGAGCACTTGACACCAGGCGTTAATCATTTTTCCTCGCTAGAAGCAGTTTGCCAAGTATTGTTCTCTGTTCTGGGGGTGAATTCAACGAGCGCTGCACCTACCTAACAGAGGCTGAAAGCTGGCCCAGGGTTTCACTTTGAAGGCATTTTGCTGGAGCTTTCCTGTCAGAATCTATAGGATTCAAAATCTTTACCTCCTTAAGGAGCTACATGGGGACACAGATACGGGGCAGGGGGTCACTCCATGCAGTTCAGCGTCCTGCCCTCCAACAGCCTCCATTTATCGTTGCTCAGGGAAAAGATGGAAACCCACCAGACAACTGCATGAAGCTCTCGTGGGGTGAAATGCCTTCCTGGTTCCTGCAGAGATCAGGAAGCATGAGATTTGATTACCTTACTCCAGAACATAAAACTTCTAAAGCTATCAGAAAGCTTCCAGGCTATGAGGCATTTTCTTGCTACCATGTTTAGGTTGATGACCCCCTATAGAACAGGCCATGTGCCTGGTATTTCTCTGCACTAATCACCAGTCATTAATATCATCACACGAGCCCCGTTCATAGCCAAATGTCCGTTTGCACGAAGCCAAGGGCCACCCAGTCTTAGCTTCCACCAGAAAATAAAGGTCAGTCTGGGATGCAGGACTAATAAGACAACTTGCTACCAAGAAAGGTCTGTTTCTCCACTTGTAGAAGGAATTGCACACACACACCCTCCCTCTGGGAGCCCAGATCTCTGCAGCAGGGACAATCTTAGAGGAAGCATGTTCCTTGCCAGCTGGGCAAAGCAGGTCAGCAGCCTGACCATTAGCATTTTGCCCAGAGGCTTTTGCTCAACCTCATGGTGCACTCGCTGTTTCACCAGGGGGCTTGGATAGAAAAAAAAAAACAAGCCCTGTGAAGAAACTGTAGTTTGGAGAATCTCAGGTTGGAGCTATTCAGGGAGAAAGAGATATAAAGAGAGAAACATGAAGTAACCCACCTGGAGTACTGTATCCACCTCTGGAGTCCTCAGCACAGGAAGGACATGGACCTGTTGGAATGGGTCCAGAGGAGGCAACGAAGATGCTGGGAGGGCAGGAGCCACTCTGCAGAAAGGACAGGCTGAGATAGCTGGACATGTTCATCCTGAAGAAGAGAAGGCTCCGGGGAGACCTTAGAGCCCCTTCCAGTCCCTAAAGGGGCTCCAGGAGAGATGGGGAGGGACTGTGGACCAGGGAGAGGAGCAAGAAAGATACACTATTGATTACCACTCAGGTAATGGTTTTAAACTGCAAGAGTGTCTATGTCTCTTCAGTCTTTATCCTATCAAATCTCAATTTGATTTGAATTTAGTGATGAAAAAAAGGGAAGAACTTAAAATGAAATTAAGCCAGAATGGCAAGTTTTGCCCGATTTTAAAATGACATCACCTGTTTTTACAGCATTTCTACCCGAAAGCACTTTTTCAGCCGTGGCTTAGATAACGGAGGAGATCAACCGAGCTACAAAATTGAGATCTGTATTTTAACTTCCTTTTGTCTTCAAAATTTAAGAGAATTTCCAAATTTGGGGGAGTTTTTTTGTTTTGTTTTGACACAACCGATTTAAATGGCTGCAGATGTTTGCGAACCTTTGAATGAAGCTGCTTTATGAAATATTCCCCGTCACGGGACACCAGACAAATTTTAATCTTCCTCCACTCTTTGGAGAGACCGTTCTAAAAACCCTTTTAGGCCTGAATCACTTGTCACTGGATGTGCTCAGGGCAGAACTACGTCTTTCAGAAAATACCAACCTAAGCCTGGGCAAATCTGATTTTAATGATCAACTGGCACGCAATTAGCCAAGAATAATGAACCTTTAAAATCTGCATTAAAAGTGTATTGGCGACATTTGTTTCGAACTGTCACTGAAATATTTCTTAGCTAATGGCATCAACATTTTTATTCAGAAATATAGAAATAATCGCAGGCTTTTATTTTTCTTGCCTCTCACTGAAGAAGGCCTGATTGAAGTAATTAAGTATGTCATTTTAGATTAATCCCTTCTGTTCCTTAGAAGATGAAAATGGGTTCCTTCCCACATTTGCATTCATTAAAACCCATAAGCATTGTCTCTCGTTCATGCCAGCATTCTAATGACTTCTTAAAGTTAACAGCATTAAGGTTTGAGAAGAAAGGCATTAATTAAAGTAACTCTGTTCTCCTAAGTTTTCTCACCATAGGAGCTCACTGCAAACTTCACAGGTGACATCGGTGGGTAGGAAACAGCCATCACTCTCAAGCTGAAGAGCTTATGCCTGCCCTGCAGTAGAAAAATTGAGCATTAATTTATATATATATATTTTTTTAGAACAAGCAATGGAAGAATAACTTGTCCAGTTGAAATATTACATCTGCTGCCAGTAGGTGCTGCCAAGCACGGGTCAAGCTGTGGGAAACTTTGGGCTGGTTCTGCTTTGCTCCTCACACTTCTTCCTTCACCCCCTGGATCTCAGGCACCACTTTCCCACAGCAGCAGTGCACTTAAAGCGTTGCAAATAATTGCAAATTCATCCTGATGCAAGTTCACTCAAAAAAAAACCCCACGACCACAGTGCTTGGGTATGTTTTGTTATTAGCAAAACCTCTTAACTCTTGACTGGAGACAATCATTTCCATTTCCACCTGTGCGGGCCCATCACTGGAATTTCAGTTTATCACTTTGCTGATAAATTTGGATAGGTGCTTGACAAGAAGAAAGTAAAACAATTACTTAAAATGAAATTAACTTACCCTCTATTATTTTGAAGTTACACCTCATGTCGATGGACTCCAAGTCCCACAAAACAAACAGAAATAGTCAGGAAATTATCCTCAGGGAATTCTTTGGGGCAAGAAATACACTTCCAGAGGCATGTCAAGAAATGAATACTAAGTGTTAACAGTTCCTCTATTAGTCTTTGCTAACTAGTGGGTTGAGTTTTTTTTCTTTTTAAGAGGCTGCCGCTCTCTGCTTCCTGAGAAACAATAAAGCCTTGGATTACTCAACAGGAAACCCTAATTTTTCAGAATAATTTATTATTCCAACTATTCTTTCACACTTATTCTTCTGGAAAACCTAAGGAGAGAGGAGCAGTTTCTCCCAACAAGGTTGCAAGAATCTTTTCCTCTGGTCCTGATGACGAAATCTTCATCTGCAGTTTCACAGCCCTTCTTCTTGTGCTCAGATTGAGCTTCCTCACGATAAGAATAAACAAATAAGTAAAAGCGAGTCCTCTTGCCATGTATCTTAGTGATGCCTTTCAGAAGTCTTAGTTGAAAAAGCAACGTGGCCCCCATTGCAGCAAATAGCAAGGAGCTTCATAACTGAATTTAGTCATGCAACAAAAATCTTCACATTTAACAGATATAAAAGTGAAGCAGAGAATTCAAGGCCAGTGCAGGGTCTGGTGGATCTGTGGCTCAGTGATTTGTGCAAGGCAGCACAGGAAATCCGCGACAGAGATTTTCATTTAGGATCCCAAAATTTTCCAGCTATCACCCTGACCATCCTCCTGCTTTTTTTCCTCTCACCAGTAATATCAGCAGAGGGATCATTACCAAGCATCGAACACGTATTGGGAGAGGAAGTACGAGGTAGATGCTAAGGCTAAAACGAAAGTCTATGTTTCAGAAAGAAAAGAAGCCCTGCACTCTCCAGCTGGCACACACAGTTGGAAAATGAGATTTGCTTCCTATTCAAGGTGCAATTAAAAATGCTATTTGTTGTGGACATACACGGAATATGCATCAAGGAGAACTGTCACAAGCTGGGGAATGAAATAAGCAAGCAGCCAACACCACTGAGCCTAGAATACCCTGAAAATTGCTTTCTCTAGTAAAAGGACTGAGGAAGGGTGAGGGCTTTTCCACTGCTGTGTGCAAAAAAGGAGGCTCCCCCTTGCTGTGCCCTTGGTTCTCCTGACCCAACTGAGAGAGAAACGCTCCTCGCCCGAGTGGCACCGGGGCTGGACTTCAGAACACAAGGCTTTCTGCGTAAAACATCCACGTTGACTTCACAACACAGCATTTATGGCTGGGGAGAGACGTGCTGAGATGGGAAACCGTGCTTGTGAAGTGACCTCACGTTCCTGTGCATCCCCAGCCTGCCATAACCCCACCTGGGCTGATGCCTCCAGCAAAACAAGGGCTTTTTATAGCAAAGAACCCTCGACATAATTGAATTTGAGGGGCTGCTGTTCTGAAGTGACCTTAGACATAAGGACACATCCATTCGCAGGGCGAAGGAGAGTAACTCCTCCTCCTCTGGAGATCTTCAAGCCCCGCCTGGATGCTCCTGAGTGATGTGCTCTAGGCATTCCTGCTTTAGCAGGGGAGTTGGACTAGATGATCTCTAGAGGTCCCTTCCAACTCTGACAATTCCATGACTCCATGATTATCTGCCCCAGGGAGAAGCAAAGCACGTGGGAAGGTGAAACCGTAGAGTTACCACTGACGAATATGGAGTAGAGAAGCAAGTCTGCCGTAAAACCCCGCATTTCTTTTCAGCAGCGGAACGGAACTGCGAGATAAGGCTGAGAAAAGCAATTCTTCTCAACCTTAGCAGGAAGCGGTTGTTGGTTTTGTTGTTGTCAGACGCAGACGAATTCGCCAACGCGGTGAGAATCCAAGGGAACTTAGTGTCCCCGTTTGGGCCGAAAATGGCCATGATAAACAACTGGCGGGTGCTGATAGCGTACTACCCTCCACGCGGTTGCCACAATGTCCTCGCGTTGCTCATTTTAAAAGAAGAAAAACATTTCCTGCCTGGATACACAACAGGGGCGGGCAAAAGTTCTGGAATGACCTGAGACAAAGGCAGGGGTTTTGTTTTGTTTTCTTTTGTTTTAATGAGACTCAGAGAATAATAACGGGTCAGGATACCAGCAAACAGCCCAGTTGGGCTTTTGCCCTACTTTTCAGAAGGCAGAAAAACAACCTCCTTGGACTCCTGACAATTCACAGAATCATAGAGTTGTCGAGGTGGGAAGGGACCTTTAAGATCGTCAAGTCCAACCATCAACCTAACTCCGACAAAAACAAAACCACACATCACTAACCCATGGCACTAAGCACTGTGCCAACCCGGCTTTTAAATATCTCCAGGGATGGTGCCTCAACCACTGCCCTGGGCAGCCCATTCCAATGTGCAATAACCCTTTCAGTGTCAAAATTTTTCCTAATCTCCAGTCTGAACCTCCCCTGGCGCAACCTGAGGCCGTTTCCTCTTGTCCCATGGGCTGTTCCTTGGGAGACTGACCCCCCCTGGCTACACCCTCCTTTCAGGGAGTTGGAGAGAGCCAGAAGGTCTCCCCTCAGTCTCCTTTTCTCCAGGCTGAACACCCCCAGCTCCCTCAGCCTCTCCTCACCAGACTTGTGCTCCAGACCCCTCACCAGCTCCGTTGCCCTTCTCTGGACCTGCTCCAGCCCCTCAATGGTTTTTCTGGTGGTGAGGGGCCCAAAACAGGACACAGCCCTCAAGGTGGGGCCTCCCCAGTGCGCAGTCCAGGGGGACAATCACCTCCCAGGTCCTACCCACCACACTATTTTCCCCCTATATCTATCTTACACCTCAACCAGGAAGGCCTGGTCATGCTAGGAGGGTTGTATTGCTCATGTTAGACTTTTTATAAAAAAGCCTTCAAGTCTTAGAGATTGTTTCTTTATGTTGAGTGATGCAGTTGCCTTCCCTCAAGATGTTTCTTGCATAGCTGTAGTTATAGTAGCATTGGTAATGGCTGTAGTAGCCAGGCATAGGGTTGACCTATTAATCAGCACTGGAACAAACACATAATTGGTGTTTGAAAATGCACTATTTACTCAATTAAAGTATTTAAAAATATCTTGATTAACATGTTAACACTTCAAAGTCAGAACCAGAGACAGAACAAGATTTGGAGAATCTGCTGGATTTTCCCATCAGAAGCAAGAGGCCTGGCTTTGAACTTTCACTAGTATTTCATTATTTTTGCTCAACTGGCTTGCAGAGAACCCTTACCACCCCTGTTCAGTGCAACGGGATCCAGGGTCAATGTTTTGATTGCATTCAAAAACAATTTCTTGTGTAACAGAAGAACATATACAAAGATATTCAACTCCCGCTCCTCGGCCCGATCTTCCGTAGGGTCTAACATCAACAGCCACAAGAAGTTTCCACTTTCCTCAGCTCCTAGCTCCAAGGAGAAGTAAAAGCGAGAGGCACATGTCGGTTGACTCTGCTTTCACATGACCAAAAATCAGGACTCCTTCCAGAAAGATCAAGCGCGCCGTGCTAGTATAAGGTTAGCATAAGTGAGAACACCAGCGATATGTAATACTGCTGTAATTGTTGGCAGCAGGAGCTCTCCTCTCTTGTGTATTTGTTCTTGTAATTTTGACTGTCTGCCTGCTGTCTTTTCACATGCTGAATTTCATCGTTATGCTAGCCCCTGTTTATTTCTTTTTGTCTGGTGACACCCACTCGCAGACATTTTCCTTCAGGTTCTCCTGATAAGGTTAGGAAATGTTGGTAGATCATGAACTTTGAGCAGTGTTTTAACATTGAAAGAAGACTAACATTGTGTCCTTCTGTAGGCCAAAATTGCAATCTTAGCTATAAATCTCTGGATTATTTCATTTTAAAAGTCTCGATAAACAAATTTGAACCACTAGTAATAACTCCTCTGTTTCTCTGTTCAACTCTCCACTTAAATTTTCAGAAACTGGTGACATGTATTATTGCCTCTTCCTTCAAACCTTTTTGCACCATCTCAGCAACCTGGTCTGGTGGGAAGTGTCCCTGCCAAAGGCAGGGGTATTGGAACTCCATGATCTTTAAGGTCCCTTCCAACTCAAACCATTCTATGACTATAGTCTGCAATTTAAATCCAGTGTCACTCTTCCAAGACAGGAAGAAACACTCCCACAACAACCTTCTGCTCCAGCTACTGGTATGGAGGCCATGACCCCTTGAAAAAGAGTGAGAAACAGGAAATACTGGCAACCACTTCAGCAGAAGAGCCCGACTGTCCTCTGCTATAAGAAGGATGTGGAAAGAATGATACTGATGACATCAGCTATCACTTTCTTCAAGAGCTTAACATTTTTTCCATGAAGTGTTTTTATCATCTTACCAATGCTGTAAAAAGTCCTGTTGCGTCCCTAAATGTGGGCCAAATTTGGCAAGTCAAGAAGGAATTATTGTGCCCTTACTTTAAACGGAACTTGCTGGTGCGAGTCAGCACTTTTTGGCTGGAGAATCGGACCCTGTATGAATAGACGCCGTCGGTACGCTCTCCATTTATAACTTTATGCTCAGTTTAGAACAAACAGAACTAACGAGGAGAGGTTTGAAGCGCCCGAACGCCAGGCAGGAGTGTTTATTCCATGTCAGTGCCCCATTAACAAAAGCCCATTTTGGTACCAGTGGACGTTTCACCCTTCAAGTGACCACTTAAGGGGAGGAGACATTGGAGAGAGTTATGGATTTTTACATCTGTTATATCAGTTATTTTTGTTCCAGAAGGAAAATGTGTTGATACAGAAGGCATCCTGGCCAAAAATACTTGCTTGTTAAAGGTCATAGGTCAAATAGGACATACGCAGCGTGTATGGATCAGACTGGCCATTAGATCCAAAACCAGAACTAAGTTCTCGAAGGGTAGGTGTTGCAACGTTCCATTTTGCTGTCTGTGCCCAAAAGCTTCCATCTCCAGGTTCCTCTGTACTACGCCTCACCAGAGCTGGGCACCTGGGACTTGAGCACTAAAACCACATAAAGCCGGTCAGGTGGGACAGACCAAGCCTCGGTACCTGCTTTCCTCAGGTTTTTTGGCTGATGCTGAACGAAGGGTGAGTCATTTTTTGCTAAGGAAGAAACTAACCTGCTACCTGCTAGCCCTTAAGGGCTGTCCATGCTCCTGCTCCCTCTCTCCCTGGCCCAGCGAGCACTGGATTCCCCATTCCATGAGGTTTTCTCTTTAACAGAAGCCGTGGAAAACAAGTTTTCCGAAAGCCAGATGATTAAGAAATTCTTCAAGGACATCCGAAAGCAGACATCCCATAGACTGGGCAACTCTGCTATTAGATTAACTTCTTGAGGTGCTCATCAAAGCAGAAGATACTACTTAAAATCAGAACTGGACACTGTACCCATGATTCAGATCTTGCTGGCGTCCAGACTCCCGAAGCTCAGAGATGACTAGACTTGAAAGGCTTTTAATTAGCTCTTTGTTTATTTGTTTGTTTTTATAAACAGTGATCTCTGCTCAGAGATACCCAACAGTAACAGCACAGCACTTGGAGCCCATTCACCACAGGAATGGATCAATATTTAGCTCTTTTTATAACACACTTTTTATATCATGTATTTTTGCATCTGGGGCCCAGTAGCAGAGATATCACTTCAGGTCACGGAGTAGATATTCCCTCGGAGTGGCTTGCATGTCCTCAGGAAGGCCAAAAGCAAGCAAGAGGGGCCAGACCCTCACTGCCAGGCCACCACACCAGGCTTCTCCTCAGCAGTGAGGACTGGCACTGACAAAGCATGAGAGCTGAATCCACCCACAGTATTTTGGGGACTTTCCACAGGCTCTTGGTGGACCTTGGGTGTCCTTTCCCTGGGTAGAATGGACTCACCCTCTCAGGAATCTGTCCTCACCAAAACATAGAATCATAGAATGGTTGGGTTGGAAGGGACCTTAAAGATCATCCAGTTCCAACCCCCTGCCCTGGGCAGGGACACCTCCCACCAGACCA
>JAOTQQ010000023.1:61873453-61885660 GCA_026546715.1 Gallinago undulata
GGTGTCCCTGCCCAGGGCAGGGGGTTGGAACTGGATGATCTTTAAGGTCCCTTCCAACCCAAACCGTTCTATGATTCAGTGATTCATTCTTCTGAGAAACCTTAGAAATTCCTCTATTTCTTCCCTGTTTAGGAGCTCTCTGTTTTATCTCCACTGCTACAGGCTTCCCCCCTGGGGAGCAATCCCACACGAGGCAGCATGAGAGTGGATTTCATCTCAGGGAATAATAAATTTATTCCAAAGGACTCTGGTAGCCATGGAAGAAAAGGAACAGAGGTCCTGAGCCTAAGAATGGGCTGAGCACCTGAGTTACAGTCTGGGCACATCCACAGCCTCTGGCATTTCTAGCTAACCCCTAGCTCTGTCAACCTTTCTTCCTAATTAGCCTTAAGCAGCCATGCAAATGACAGTTAAGCACATCCCTCTGCCAAGAGGCTCTGCAGGATTTCTGATAGTTTCCAAAAAGTTAGATGGTTCAGGAGATCAAGCCTGTGCTCCCGTCCTTGCTTACCAACACACAAAAAAAAAAAAAAAGTAATGGGCTTTTTTAATGACTTTTTTCCATCTCCTAAAAGAAAAAGAGTTGGTGTGACAAAGACCTCTGCCCATTAGTTTTTGTTTGATCCCAGTAGGGTCATTCCAGCCTTGGTCACTGCTGTCTCAGCAAGTCCAGCTGCTTGCTCTAGTGAGAGGAGAAGATGCTTTGAGAGGCCTCCAGCCACCTCAACCACATTAGTCTTGGCCTGACGCTTCCGAAAATTTCAGGGGTTGGACTCTACGCTCAGGAAATGCTGGTGGTAACACTCCCGTTGGGTTCCACATTAGTTCGATTTGGGCCAAAGCGCCCACTTCGTTAGAAAGTCACATGGGAGGTCATGCAAATAAATGAATCGGAGAAACAGTGCCCTGAAAGAGGTTGCTGGAGGTCCCTTAAGTCAGCCTGAAGGTAAGTCCTCCCTGACTGCAAAGCCAGCAGCAGGAGGCGGTCACACAGGGCTTTTGGAAGTCACTTATCAGCCGTGGAGGTGTAAAGCCTAAGCACTTGAGCACAGGAGTAGGTGTTTGCCCATTGTCAATCGTCCTGGTTTAGGCCAGCGATAAACCCTAGAGAACTGCAATCCTTATGTAATGGTTAAGAGTTTTCCTTGCTGATAATAGAAAACTTACTGATAAGGATTTAAAAAACCTGGTAAGCACTTTGTAGGCTTCCTAGGCCAAATGGTTCCAGCTAATTAGAGAGCTTGTCATCATCCTCTGTATTTCTCTATTGGTATCCCTCTAGGAAAAGCTGCTTTGATACCAATGCTTATGAAATTCTGCAAATGTAGCAACTCTCTTGAATGCACAAATCTGACTCCTGTGAATCCTGGCCTACAGCCTGCCACCTCCAGCATCCACATCTCTTATCTGACCGACCCGAGCTCTTGGAGCCCGCTGAAAAACAAAAATACACCTTTCCAAAACCCAACCAAGCTGACTGTATCATACCTGTGGGAAGCACAGAGGAACGTTCTCATTCGGCACAGCTCTCGGTGACTGGAAGTCCTCTTCAGACCTATATCATAGAATCATAGAATGGTTTGAGTTGGAAGGGACCTTAAAGACCATCTAGTTCCAACCCCCTGCCCTGGGCAGGGACACTTCCCACCAGACCAGGTTGCTCCAAGTCCCATCCAGCCTGGCCTTGAACCCCTCCAGGGATGGGGCAGCCACAGCTTCTCTGGGAAACCTGTTCCAGGGTCTCACCATGCTCACAGTAAAGAATTTCTTCTTAATATCTAGTCTAAATCTACAGTCACAGAATCACAGAATCACCTAGGTTGGAAGGGACCTTTTCATATATTTTATATATACTGTATAGAAAAAGGTAGGGCTTGAATTTCCATTTCCAAGTTAAATAACCGTAGGCACTTAATGAGAACTCCCACATACACTTGGGTGACAGTAACAATATTAATTTTAGAAAATTCTTACAAGAAGAGGATTTTTTAGCTATTTTCTGTTCCTTGACAAAATCAAACTGCCTAACAAAGAGAAGATGAAGTACAACATAAGGCTTTTATTGCTGTAGACTTAGGATTTTAAATCAAAATAACTAACATAGACTCTGTTTCTTCCTGCCTTTTGAACTTCCAGGTAAGCAAAGGTTAAATTATAAACTCTCACAGCTATTACAGAAATAATAGCTGCACTAGTAAAAAAAAAGGGGTAAATTCTTAACGTGAGTACTTCTGATTACTTAATTCAATATAAAATATAAGTATCCAAACACTGACAAAGATCAAGCAAAAAGGAAAATATCAGATAACCACAAAACTACTCAAAGTATCTAAAAAATCTAGCCCATATCTTACTTTGCACACGAGCTACTTGATAGTGAGTGTCGTGCTAAAGTCATCCTAAGCTGTAGAAGAAGGGGGGCTTCCAAAACGCCTGGAAGGGAGCCCCCAGCCCGTCTTCCAGCCATGAAGCAGGATTAAGTGCCCACAGGTCAGGCCTGACAGATGTTTGTCTACAACTACTCTTAGTAATCCTTGCGTGAAGGGCGCTCCATGGTTTCTTTAGCATCTGTCCCCTTAGGCCAATAACCCAATTGGATACTTTCGACTGAAGTCTAATTTCTTTCTTTGCCAAAAATGAAGTAGATCTCTCCTGGTCCCGTTCCTGAAGAGAAAAGGAGAGCAAGCGTACGTTGTGCTCTCTATAAAATTTTATATTCTGGAGGGTTATGTCAACATGTCCCCTCTAAATCTTCTGCTTTCTAGACTAAACAAACCCAGTTCCTTGACCGTCCTCTCTACGTCACGTTTTCTAATCTTATAATCTCTTCCAAGTTCTCACACCAAAAGTTGTTTCACTCACATAACTAGGAGCTGAGCGAAGAATTCCCTCTCTTACTTTACCAGCTTACAAATCACATTCCTCTTGACATAAATCTAAACTTTTCACCTTTTCTTTTTTTCATTAAGATAGCACAAGCACCCCATATTTTTATTCATATTTGTTTTGCGCTGGCAAAGCATGAGGAGCTGGGAGCGATGAGAGAGGGAAGAGCACTTGGGACACTGCAGGAGGATGAACTGGGATGCTCGGTTAAATAGGTCCCCAATTAAATTGGGGACATACTTAATGGGGTTAAATACTTGCCCCAAAACCAGTGATTGTGCCCTCTGTTTAAAACACGGGGAAATTATTCAACGCAGCTCACTGTCAGCTCGGTGATTCCCTACAGTGGGAAACTGGGGGAGTGGGATTGTGTGTGTGTAGCTTTTAAAATGCAATTTTCTTCTTCTCTGCCAACATTGCGGGAAGTGTAAGTAACTTTTAAGGATTGCAAGTCATTAACTTCAGCTTCCCCAAACCCCAGAGCAGACTTTGTTAATTCTACTAGAATTATCTTCAGTTTTCAAACCTTTCCACATCTGCATGGTTGGTGACTCCCTCACCAGTGTATTTCACCAAAAATACGCTTAGTTTTGTACCATTAGCGTAAAGATATTAGTACGTCTACAAAAAAAATAGACTTTAGTTAATATTGTCTATGGAAATGAGGCTAACGAAGCCTATTCATTATCTCTTCACCGGTTGTAATTTACTTTGAAGATTAGAAATGAAAATGTTAACTTTTTATGTGGTTAGTGGATTCTGAGGAAGAGAAAGTGACTTTTGCTTTGAACCCAAAGGACCGAGAGGCATTTCCATCAACTTTGGATGAACAATCAAAAAATAATCCTGAGGAAGTTTAAGAGCCAGAGCATAGAATTCCCCTCTTTCCCCACGAACACTCGAGGCTGATATTTTTCCACTCCAGTTTATCAAGAGTTATCTTTCTACTATATATGATAATGAGGTCACTTTTTTTTAGAGAAGATTTGATGTTTTGCTTGAGTGAGCAAAGTATGGACATGTAGATGTGGACAATTTTGCACACACAGTGTCAAGCCATGTTTCTGTCTGCATTAGGCTGTATTTTGCAATTCATTTCACCTCTAGAAAATGTTATCTGAGTGCCCTTAGTGTCCTTCTAGGATCTAACTCTCTCTCCTAAAAAACATTAGTTCCAAATCCAAGAAATCAGTTCCTTTCTGTTAAACCTTCGACTGCTTCCCGTAAGTAGTATTTTGGGAAATGAGCCTTGATAAACATTTTTGTTTTCTCTGAGTTTTTCATGTTTATACATATCTGCAGATATGCGTATATCAATAACTTCATTGTTTATCAAGGCAAAAAAAAAAATATCAACCAACCTGTGTATTAATGATCTTATTTATTCCTTCTCCTTTTTGACTTGTGATCCTGGTGGGACTTGGGTTTCTTTACTGTTTTATTTATAGACTATGTAAACATTATAATTCTCATTGTATTTGCACCAACTCCTGCAGAAGTCCCGTAAGTCTCAAAATAAACAGTTTTCTGTGTGTTGTCAAAACACTATTTAAAGCCAGGTTGGCATTTAAGAGCGGTTCACATTTACTGCCTTTCAGGGACTTCCCATCACTTTTCCTACGCTTAAAAGCAAAAGGATGCTGGTGGTTTCAGCTGTCAGGTCAACGAGCTGTTTCTTGGTTTCAAAACAAGGTAGAGTTCTTCCCGGCTCCTGGAGCTCTAAACCAGTCCCTGTTGCAGTAAGACATTCATGTAGAAAATGAGGGAAAACTTGAGAAACCCAAATGCCAGGAATACTTATCAGCCATGGGATTGAAAGAGAAACAATATTTACCTGTAAGTGGACTATATTTTTTTAACCTAGAAGGAGACAAAAAGCATGGCTTATATGAGCATTCTTAGAGAAACACTTCAGAAGTTGATGTGTTGATGTTTTAGAGAAAGACTTCAGAGCTTGATGATCTTTAAGGTCCCTTCCAACTCTAACCATTCTATGATTCTAAGTTAGACTTCACTCTAGCCATAAATATATTGGTCTGAGAGAAGGACTTCTCTCCATCTTTCATCTTTCTAACATGGGAATGCAAGTATTTTGTATCTGTTGAAAGACAGGCTTTATGAACCACGTTGTCAAAGTATGAGCAATCAGTTTTTAATTTTCCTAAGAAAAATTTTTCAAAAAAGAGCATAATGGTTCTTTGGGGAAAAAAAAATAAAAGAGTTCAGACTGTTCAGCTAATAATAACAGCTTAGACATCAAATAATATTTTATAATTATAGATACAGAGTAGAGTTCTCATGTTAACCTGCATTGTGGAGTCAACAAAAATATCAACACCAAGTTCAGGGAAGTTAACTGAAGCCTGCATTTTAAAAAGCTCTTCTTAACTCAGTCCCTAGATTTATATTAGATATTAGGAAGAAATTCTTTCCTGTGAAGGTGGTGAGACACTGGAACAGGTTTCCCAGAGAGGTTGTGGCTGCCCCATCCCTGGAGGGGTTCAAGGCCAGGCTGGATGGGGCTTGGAGCAACCTGGTCTGGTGGGAAGTGTCCCTGCCCAGGGCAGGGGGTTGGAACTGGATGATCTTGAAGGTCCCTTCCAACCTGAACCATTCTATGATTCTATGAAAACAGCAGAAGAGAAGCCATTAACTTCAGAGAAGCAACTGATACAGAACTGAAGCAAGGAGGGATGTTTTGTGTTGGTTGCTCAGGTGCCTGCAGACTCTGTCCCAGAAGACACTCCATTGCTCACAAATTGCTCTGACTGCTACATGTCTCCATCCTACCTCAAGTGAAATTTAAGTCCATTTGTGCATCTGAGATGTGAATAAAGAGCAAGATGTGCAAATACCAAATTGCTTCTAATTTAGTGAGCCCCAGCCAACCTGCGTCTCAAATGGAGCAGGACTTCTCTTGCATGACAACATGTGAGTGTGCGCTGCCTAAAAATGTGGACATGACAAGGGGCTGAACTTTAAAAGAGTGTCTGGATACTTCCCAGCTTGCCTTTGGCTTTGCATCGTTTGCATAATAACAAATTGTCACATTGTGGGTGTTTCTAGGGTGGATGACATAACTAAATAATTTCCTTGCTTAATGTTCTTTGTGTTCTTATGCTTCGAACTATCAGAAAGTCCACAGTTACTCCATAATTACTCGAGTCTGTAGAACACGAAGTGAAAGTAAACAGAGAAGTGCAATTATCGGCGATGAATGTCCTTTCTCTGAATGCAATCAGATCAGAGCAGTACCCTTTCCATCAGACTGAAAGTAGGCAAATCCTTCAAAGTCAGTTCAATAACGAGAGGTTTATTCCCAAAGACTCATTGGCATGAGGTGTGTGTTGCACACCTGAAGATACAGCAACCTCTGATGATCAGTCCACTTCTAAGCGAAAAGGAATTATTATCATCATCAAGTCTGTTGAACAAGTTGCAAAAGGGTTCCAGAAGGCACCTCCCCTCTCATGAAGAGCTCTAAGACCTTTGCAAAAGCTCCAGGAACTGCAGGATTCCATGAGATGTATCCATCAGATATTACAACCAACACGTCCTGTGTTACTTGGGTACGGTCCACGAATTGTCACTTTATAATTGCCAAGCAATTGTAATAGCTTAAGTCATTTAGAAAAAAAAAATACTCCAGAAAATGCTTCTTTTTGCTTTCCCTCACATACAGAAAATGTCAGAGTCATAGGAATGTTCCCCAGATGACATAGACAAGTTGTCCTCTGCATGTAATGGGTCTCTGATTTCCTGGAGGTAATCAGAAGACGGGTTGACATAGTGTTTAGTGACATGGTTTAGAGATTTTTTTTGTTTTTGTCAGAATTAGGTTGATGGTTGGACTAGATGATCTTAAAGGTCCCTTCCAACCCAGAGAATTCTATGACTCTATGATTCTACAACGTGCCAACGCGATCCGGCTGCTGAATTTTAGTTTTTGTTAGAATTCAGTTTTAAAAACATCCCTCTACTGTTTGTTTCT
The DNA here is from genome assembly GCA_026546715.1 of Gallinago undulata. Taxonomy (NCBI): domain Eukaryota; kingdom Metazoa; phylum Chordata; class Aves; order Charadriiformes; family Scolopacidae; genus Gallinago; species Gallinago undulata. The sequence goes on from JAOTQQ010000023.1 coordinate 61,880,331, forward strand.
TCTCCTAACTAAAATCTTGCACTGGGCAAAACGTGATGACTCACCTACTTGCTCCAGTAAGACGAAAGAGCTTGGCAAGTGGTTGCGGAGCGAGACGAAGCCGAGAAGAGAAGCCCATTCTCCCGACCCATCACCAGCAGGGTCTAGGAAGCGCCGCCTCCGCAGACCTTCTCTTCAGGTGACTCCATCTCCCAGATTCTGGAAAAAAAAAAAAAAAAAAATAAAATAAAAGGGGGCTCAAGCCAAATAACCATCTGGATAATGCTGCAAATTCCAAGCTAATCAGGGAAATTGCCCATTCACTCGAACAACGGTGGGAGACGCCAGCCTCCAAGCGCAGTCATGCCCTGGCTCATTAGTCCTGTGTGCCCCTGGAACTCAGCTGTCAAAGGGGCGTCGAGCGCACAAAGCCCTGGGCAGCATCTGAATTAAATTCCTGCGCGGAACCCAAAATAGAACACTTTGAGCCCCTTTTCTGTCGCGAATTTAAAAAAAAAATAAATAAAAAAATGCCCGGACCCAAAAAAAAAAAAAAAAGCTTTTCTTGGTATTATTTAATGTGTTTTTCTGTCTAAAAAGCTAAAGGTTTTTGGCCTCAAGGGGTGCTAGCCTGTTACCTTAGAGACTGTTTCTTTTAGAGGCAGTGGAGTGGCAGAGGGCATGCCTTTGCTGCTTACCTTGGCAACCATGAATTGCTAAATGCTGTTCCCATGAATGCAAGCCTTTCACTGCCATTAGCTCTTGCCCACAGGTATAAACATTCCTTCGTGAAAAGGTCCGGGGGAATGTACGCTACCTCGATAAAAATCAAGACGACAAACAAAAGCATATTATATAACGGGGCAGTTATATAAAATTAGATTTTTTTTTTAAAACAAGACGCGTCTTTAATGACATTGATCCTGGAGGCGGTCAAATTTCCTGTTCCATTTATATTTCCCTCCAGCCGTACCCGGGGTAGGGGGGTGGAAGGGGAGGAAAGAGAGAAAGCTCGACAGGATATTCTTAATGTCTCTAATTGCAAAATGGAAGGGCGCTGGGGCTGTACCCGGGATAAACGTGCTGGATGGGCTTCACGGGAACAGCACGACTCCAGTGGTCTCCCATTCCCGGCACTGGGGCTTGCTGGAGGCAGGAGGAAAAGCGGAGCTCGCCGGGGGCTGCGCAATGGCAATGGTTCCCCCCCGTCCTGGCTCACAAGAATTCTTTAAGGTCTCACTGGGCAAACACTACCAGCAACATTCTCAACGTGTTTACCTGTATAAAGCCCTTGTGCAACCAGGAAAACAAGAGATTTGTTGTATTTTTCCTGTAAATGAGGCTGTTGAGCGTGGAGCATTTGCCTTCTAAAGTTAATTTCCCCCTCCCAGTCTCCATTTTGTAAACTGATTGGAAAAAAAAAACCACACTACAAGATCTTCACTCCATTGTCAAGTCAATTCGCTTCCTTGGGTCTCATCCAGAATCACAGAATCACATGGAGTTGGAAGGGACCTTTGGAGATCATCTAATCCAACCCCCTGCCAGAGCAGGGCCACCCAGAGCAGGTCCCACAGGAACGCGTCCAGGTGAGTTTTGAACGTCTCCAGAGAAGGAGACTCCACCACCTCTCTGGGCAGCCTCTGCCAGGGCTCTGCCACCCTCACAGGAAAGAAGTTCCTCCTCATATTCAGATGGAACTTCTTATGTTCAAGTTTGTGCCCATCTCCTCTTGTCCTGTCACTGGGCACCACTGAAAAAAGGCTGGCCCCATCTGATGGTGAGTACTACTTCCTTGACTTATCTGTTATTTTTAGATTCAGTGAGGAGGAAAATAATCTCTTGTAAAAATGGCTCCACTACAAGACAGGTCTCTAAAGATCTATCAAAGAAAACAAAGGTCTATCATGGTACATGGTCTGAAAAAGCACAAGCTTCAGCAGAGCACAAGGAGGTGATGGTCTTGATGTGACAATACAAGATCAACTTTGCACAATGATATTGCAGTATTTTCCTACAGTTTGGACAGGAGAAGACTCCTTTCTGGTATTAGCCAAGGTCATCCCATGCGTTCCCTTTCTCTCCCTTTCCCTGCAGGTGCTGAAATGGTGGGCCCAGCAGTGTGTGAGGGGCAGGGACAGAGACTGGCAGGGCAAGATGAAATTGTTGCTTTGTTTTCTTCTCAAAATTCCAAGTGAATCTTTCCCTTCTTTGTACAAAGGCGAAGTGCCCATTGCTGGTATTAAGCCAGAAGGTCAAGGGAGAGGATTCTCCCCCTCTGCTCCACTCCAGGGAGACCCCAACTGGAGCGCTGTGTCCAGCTCTGGAGTCCTTGGCACAGGAAGGACATGGACCTGTTGGAACGGGTCCAGAGGAGGCCACTGAGATGCTCGAAGTGCTGGAGCCCCTCTGCTGTGAGGACAGGCTGAGAGAGCTGGGAGTGTTCAGCCTGGAGAAGAGAAGGATAAGCCCACCAGGAAATAATAAGCATTAAGAAGGACAAAACTTACACTTTTGGTCCCAAAATAAGTGAATGTTCTTCTCAGAAGCACTAAGTGCAAATCCAACAAAAATTGTGAGCTGTTCCTTGGTTTCTTGATTGAAATAACCTTTCTTCACAAAGCAAATAGTATAATTTTCCAGGTGTTTGTCAAGCGAGACACGGTGGTAGTTACAGGACATTTCTGCAATCCACAGAAAAATTGAAAAGACATTTGATTTATGAGTCATGAAGCAATTGTGAAGCAACGCAGTTGTGAAACCCATTACTGCAAACATCCTTCAAGGAATATGGAAATACTGGGGACACACAGATCAAGCTCTGCAACTTTACGAACTCAGAGTGTTTGCTGTGTAAGAGTTAGGATGCAACTAAAATAATCATATAAAAAAATGTCTTTATGATATTTTTCCTGCATTATTGAAGTACATGAAAATGTTCCAAGCAGCAGAGCATTTGTTCTGCTACAGTTCTCACCCCAACTTGAGCTTGCCCACTGCTTCCCAGTCAACTCAACCGAGTACCAACAGCCCACTGTGTTTTAGAGGTACCAAAGAAATCTCCACTACAATAAAAACACACAGAATAAGGTCAGATACTTCAACCCCTGGAGGTGTTCAAGGCCAGGGTAGATGGGGCTTTGAGCAACCTGGTCTGGTGGGAGGTGTCCCTGCCCAGGGCAGGAGGTTGGAACTGGATGATCTTTAAGGTTCCTCCAACCCAAACCATTCTATGATTATTTCAGTTTTCCAACATCTGTGTCAGGTCACATTTAGATTTGTTTAGCCAAATTTCCTGCATCTGGGCTCTAAAATCTTGGCATGTTCAGCAGTTCCTCCATAACTACAACCCCTGGAATAAAATGTTCTTACCTTGCCTTGTCTTCCTCCTCTTCCCACAAAAAAATCTCTCCTCCTTCTCCAAGACAGGAATTTGGTGTGGTTTGGTCACCAAGTTATGACACTTTAGGTTTCGGTGGGTGGCTTTCCCCAGGTCCTGGTGTGGTCCTGGAAGGCAAAGCAACTCTAGTCTTTGACCCAAGAGCATCTACATGATCACCAGGTCTGTGACACAGGGTATAACAGTCTGGGCGGGTGCAATCAAATAAACCAGTATAATTTCAGGGGAAGCAAGCAGCAGCGGTTTCAGCTCATGACACCGAACGTGTTAAAGGCCAAAGAGTTGCCAGGAAAAGGACTATGCAGATTAAGGGATTTTTTTTTTCTTCTATAACATGGTGAAATTAAAGGAAAGCTAAAATTAGCATTCTAACACCAGCTTTACAGGTCCCAGTTCTGCCATGGAGCTGAAATAAGGTGGGGGGAAGACTCTTACTCCTGTCAGGGAGCTGTGAAATGCTGTGATTATCAGGGAGTAGTGGAAAAGTTCCCTGGACACCTACTGTGAACGCATGGAGGACACAGCCCCTCTCTCCCCCTTGCCAGGTTTTTACTGGTGGCTGGAGGGTCCCACTCGTTTTCTTCCCCTCCTCTACAGCGAACACAACTCTAATTCACCCATCACAACGTAACTTGTCAGCCGCCCTTGTAAAACAAGCGGTCACAGTCTGAAGGTATCAGTAGGGATGGCCCACGGTGATCCTCTTATGGTGGTCCACCAAAGTCCCCCCTCAAACATTCCTCGTTGGAAAGCCACCGTAGCTAATTGCCCCGCTGATTTGTGTCACAAGTTATTGTACGACCCAGTCATGGTTAAAAACGCGTCGTCCTACTCTAAAAGTTTGGGACTAATGTGTATTTCTGACGGTAAAAACCCCAAGAAGAGGCTGCCTTTATACCCCTGCCTCTGCAGTGAAGTCACTCCTGGGATGGTGGACATCAAATATTTAACGGCGCTGGATAATGCTATGGAGAAGTGTAGGGCACAAGCTGAGGAAGAGCACCATATCCAATCGGAGTGGCAGAGGAATGCAGGAGGCAGAATGGAATTACTTGTAGGAGAATTCGCCTAGGAAACTGCAGCCAGCACCTCTGCTCCTTTGAAAAACCTACTTTTTTAAGTGTATAATAATTTATCCCATTTCCTTTGCGCGTGGCGAGAGGGTCGGCAGGCAAGGCTGGGTGAAAAAAACATGTTAAAAAAACAGCAAAATGAATGTTTATTGAATGTCAATTGAGATCAAGCCAATATAAGGAACAAAATGCCTAAACTATCTAAAGAGAGCAAAATGGAAATAAAGGGAAAAGCAGGTTCTTTTTGAGCTTCATGACTTTCTGAACTTCTGGAAGCCAGCGCCAGAGGCAGAAAGAACCCGGGACACTTCTGACCCAGGAAATCCTAAACACCATGCAAATGCCTTTTTTTCCTCCATAGGATTCAAGACCTGGGGCTAAACTCACATTTGGAAACTGTTGAAGATGGTTTGGCAATTCATTATGGGTTTGATGAAAGCACTCAAATGTTTAAAACAAATAGACTGGGATCTTCTGGATGCCCTTAAGTGGTGGAAGGAAAAGCCTTAAGTCCATACTCATGAGTAAGAGCAAAAGTCTACATCCAGAAAGTGTACTCAGAGTTACTGGAAGGCACCTTCAAACCAAAGTCCAGGGAAACAGCCTGAATTGCACCACAGAGCAGAGGTGTCCAGCCATGCTTGCAAAAATGCCCCCAGGACAGTGGTCTGGTTGACATCTGCAGTTACATGGGAAGTGCCTGGCGACTATTCACTTCAGTCCTTCAAAACTGGGAGAAATGGGCTCTTCCCTACGTGCTCTCCTGCTGACTCAGACACCCTCATAGAATCATAGAATTATAGAATGGTTTGGGTTGGAAGGGACCTTAAAGATCATCCAGTCTCACCCCCTGCCCTGGGCAGGGACACCTCCCACCA
>JAOTQQ010000023.1:61898684-61922166 GCA_026546715.1 Gallinago undulata
CCTTTAAGTATTTGTAAGCATTGATCAGATCCCCCCTCAGCCTTCTCTTCTCCAGACTAAAAAGACCCAAGTCCCTCGGCCTTTCCTCATAGGAGAGATGCTTCAGGCCCCTCATCAGCTTTGTAGCCCTCTGCTCTACCCTCTCCAGCAGTTCCCTGTCCTTCCTGAACTGGGGAGCCGAAAACTGGACCCAGTGCTCCAGATGGGGCCTCACCAGGGCAGAGCAGAGGATGACCTTCCTCCACCTGCTGGTCACACTCTTCCTGATGTCCCCCAGGATGCCATTGGCCTTCTTGGCCACAAGGGCACATTGCTGGCTCATGGTCATCCTTTTGTCCACTGGGACTCCCAGGTCTTTCTCCTCAGAGCTGCTCTCCAGCAGGTCAGCCCCCAACCTGTACTGGTGGCAGGGTTTTACTCCTCCCCACGTGCAGCACCCTACACTTGCCCTCATCAGTGGGGGATTCTCCTCCGTCCCCTCCGAGAGGATCCACTGAACCAAGGGGTCCACTTAAGAGCTCTGAAACAACCAGCCTAAAGGCAGACACCCCACTTTTAGCTGGTAAATTTAGGGAGATCAGTCCCACCCACCTCTCCCCACTGCTGTCCCTGCCTTAGGCCACATCAGTGAGCTCCTCTTCCCGTGCACACAAGTCGCCTCTTTCACTCTTCTTTTGCATCGTGTTTCAAACTGCCCGACACCCAAAATCTCTAGCTGCCCTCGGTGGGAGACAGCTACTGGGCGCTGAGGATTGTGGAAAACAAATCGCCCCATTTAGCCCCTAAATACGGATTTAGAAGGCTAACTTTAGCTTCAGATTATTATTTTTTTTTTAAAACGTAGCATGGTATTAAAATCCATCCATGGGGCGAGTTAATTTTTTTACCATCAAAGAGAAGTAAAACAACTTCTCCGAGGTCACGCAGCAGGAGGACTAGGATTAGAACGCCACAAATTTCGTGTGCTATAACCAGAAAATTATTCTGCTTCCTAAATGTAACATAATTGGGACATAGTCTGATAAATGGGAGACTGAGCGAGCCACACTAAATCTACTGATGTGCTCTGCAATGTCTGGATGCATCCCCAGCCCTAGCTATGAAAGGAAATGTAATTATGGTAATGGCAAAGCGCAGTCCACCCATCATTTGGGTTACCACACACATACGTAACCGATTCCAAACATAGAACTGCAGTAACGTCTCTTTACACTCTTATCTCCCTCAAATCCCTTTTTCCTCTAAGTTATAAGCTCACCCCCTTGTCCTCCGACAGGAGAAATGATGCATTTTGGCGTATGCTCCCCAGCTAAAGGGGTGTCACCTCGTTGGGGAGGTGGGGACCGGCTCCTGGAGGAACATCAGAGAGCTGCCATCAGGGGCTGACACCTTCCCTTGCCCACGTAGATCTAACCAGGGTGTTTGCTCGGGCGCAACGCCGGACCGGGGGGGAAGAAGGAGGGAAGAAAGTTCAAGGAGGAGAGGAAGATCAGGAAGCCAGAAAATTTTATAAAGCACCCTTGTGTTTTGGAACCGACGCCAATTTTAAAATTGCCCGTGAATGCAGGGCAGTGTAGGGATTCACAAGCCTTATTTAAACAGCCCAGTTTGGCTCTGGAGAAGCAGAAGAGCGTAACACACAGCCCAGGGGGAACTTACGCAGCTTCTGCCACGGCAGTTTAGAGCAGTCAGCTCCTCGGGTATAAAAAAGAAAAAAAATAAATTTACACCAGTGTCCTCGGCACGTATCCCTCGCCTGGTTCACGCCGTCTGCAGGACCTGCCTTCGGAAGTTGCGCAACACCTATGTGTCACTTCAAAATTTCAGCCTGCAGCCCCAGAGGACGTGCGAGGGATCCTGAAGACAAACTTTCTGGCTCTCCCGTCCCTGTCTGCAATCCAGGGACACAATGCCAGGCACTTTTCCTCCTGCGCTGGGCTGGGACGCAGTGATTTTTGTTCACCTCAGCTTGCCTTGGTTACGGACAAGAGGGGAAATATTTCATTAGCTTTCTTCTCCTATCCCAGAGTGGGGCAGACTTCCAGTTTCACCAAGTTTTTGTGGGCCAAGGAGAAGCAGCTCGTTGCCAGGTGTTTATGAAGGCCTCCAGGGGTATCTAAAGTTGAAAAGGAGTTCTGGTTGTAACTTAAAAACGTCAGTATTTTAGGCTGTTCTGCACAGACGGGTGACCTGCACATCCCCACACAAAACCACCTTCTTGGAGGGACCTTCTTCCTGCGCTGAGCACCCAGCACGTCACAGCAAAGGGATCTCAGCCCATCCCAGAGCGATGGTGGCAGCTCCATCAGCGTTCGGAGCTTCCAGACACAGTCACAAACCAGAGCGTCGCATCGCAGGGGCTCTCCTCTCACTTTCCACCCACGGCCAAAGCAGCACCACAGCTGTGCCCTCTCTGAAAATAACCCATGCTCACGTACGTGCGGCTGGACCAACCGTCAAGCTGTTGTAGATTCAAGATACTTTAATTTCCTTTTTCGAAAAAAATAATGAAAAAAAAAAAAATCAGCAAAGTTATCTCCTCTGCCTTCTGCCCTTCTTATTGCCCAGAACTGACCAAGATGGGTCCTGATCAGCCACAGCTGGAAAAAGAAAAATAGGGAAGGACGAGAGGACTCACAGTAAATTCAATCCGGCCAAGCCAACAGCAGCTTGAAGGCTCTCTGGATGTTTCACAATCCACATGTGAGGAGTTCCCCTGGTCCACGTTCTGCTAAAAACTTATCTGCGCCCCAAAGTAAATGCAGAGAGAGGCCAGTAAGAGCTGAATTGCTTCCTGATTATAGCCTCTAGAGCTGAATATACGTTATATACAAATTGAGGGAGGGACAGACCATTCCATGGCGACTGCACGTAGCGTAGCCAGTTGCTCGCTGCCCCGTGTATGCTGTGCTGTTGTCTTCTATCCCAGTTCAGAGATCACATAAAATGCTGCTGGGTGTTTATGCCCGGTCCACGTTGGTGCAAAGGACTGCGTGAAACATGAGAGGCACACACGAGGAAGACAGGCCTTCTTCCACAGCTGGCAGAGCACCTCTGAAACATAGATGCACCTTAAAAGGGGAATAAAAGGAAAAGAAAAAAAAAAAGAAAAAGAAACTCACCCCAAAAAAAACCCAAACCCCCAAAAAGAGCCCTTTGCAATGAATAAAAACCTGCTTTTCTGACAGCTCAAGCACTTTCCAGCACCCAGGGTAGCACAGAGCCTGACACCATCACCTTGGCATTACAAACATATACAGACACGTGAACACCCAGACACACACCTACACAGACCCCACACCCTCTCCCCAGGAACGGGGCCTTCTCCTTCCAGGTACATACCAGCAGGAATGCACGCACAGAAGAAACAGAAGAGGAAAAACAGTCATGGTGTGGGGTTGTTTGTTTTTTTGTTTTTTTTCACACAGTCGTTTTTATTCTGCTCGCAGCACTCCCTTCCTTTGACAGCCACAGGCAAGGGTTGAATCCCGAGGAGCCAAAGGCAGCTCCAGGCAGGATGGAAACGAGACCACACCTTCCGAACACCCTCCAATCCTAAGGGAAGAGCATGGATGTAAATAAAACCACACCTTTGCTGGACCAACCCCCTCTTCTTACGTAAAACAGTTCCCATGTAAATAAGACCGCTCCCTCGCACGGCCTGCCTCTTTCCATTCATGTAAGCAAGGCCAATCCTTTTTTTTTTAGGGCCAATCCTTTTTTTTTTTTTTTTTACAAACCCTTAAGCCAAACGGAGAGGAGGGTGAGGAACTTTTACCCTTCTCTTGCTCAGAGAAAAGCCAGTTCCTACTTCGGAAAGCACTTTCTTGCCGTGCGTGGGATACCATGAGCCAGCACAAATCTCTCCTCAGGCTTCCTGTCAGGCATTGAAAACTATTTTATGAACAAATTCTTTGCCTATAGGACACAGATACACATTTTAAGACGTCGCTTTTACCTTCAGCCTGACATTAGATGGGTGCCTGCCTTCCAACCAAAAAAACACAACAACGGAAAGAGTGAGATCCCCCTGTGTTTTCTCTTATATCCTTCTTTCCACTTGCATATCCAAAGCTGATTTCAAGATTTCCAACCCAGATCAAATGCAAGAGGCTCGTCCCAAAAGGTAAAGAACTAAACTGCAGCCAGGTTTCAGGGTAACTTTTTCCAGATGTCAGAGCTCACTCCAATCATCTCTAAAACTGATTCTGGTTTGGGCCAACAAGCAGCGTAAGTATCAGTAAAACATTACTGTCACTGGAGAGTCATTTAACTACTTGGAAACACTTAAGATGTCTAGGTTAGGAGAACAAAAAACCTGAAGGCATTCTGAGAGGAAAAACACAGCTCTCATCTCTGCTCCTCGCAGTAAGAAAGACCTGGAGGAATGAAACAAGCAGACCCCAGCTTCCTAGAACAGGATATATGAGACACAATGAAAGTGCTTGCGATGGCACACGCTTCAGCCAAAGAGCTGGTTTTTAATAAAACTGGAAAAGGGTGTGCTGCGTTCCCCCCCCCCAGAAATGGTGGAAACACAGATGCTGTCCAAGTTTAAGAAAACAAAATTGTCCACATTTTTGATGTTTGCACCAAAGAAAAAACCAAAAACCTACTGCTTTGAACATTTGATGGAAGAGTATTAAAGGAAATCACTATTATTATTATCGTGGCTCCCACCAGTGATACAAAAGGCCAGGATCTGTTAACATTCTCCTTATAAATCCATCTTTCAGTAGAGTCTAAATTGGCCTGAAATAGCTAGTTGGGACCAAAATCTGGATTGTCAGATCTCTGGAAGCAAACCTGCATCTGGCTGTTTACAAAATTCTAGTGTAACGAGACCGTGAGAGAGGAAGAGGGAGCATTTTTAGTGGTTAAAGCTATCGGTCCTGTTTGTGCCGCTTTACGGGGCTAATCAGTGATCAGCAACCAAAAAGGGAAGTTTGGAACGGGTGCTGAGGAGCATCCAGAAGTCCACATGCACATTCAGCCATCTCCTCCAGCATTTTCTTCTGAAACATGCAGCTGCCACATAACGCAGACCACTCTCGTGATACATCTGGAGCTCGCATTTCCGACGACAGCCTGGACAAAACCCAGCAAAAAGGACCACAGCAGGGAAAGAAAGATTCCCAAACAGTCTTGATTTTCAGCAAAGGATCATTTCATGCCGAGTCTTAAAACTAGACAATGTTTAAAGCACAGTGATTATACTCATTTCACAAACAGATTCGTTAGGCTTAAAGGGTAGCACTCGAAACAAAGGATAGATGCAGTTTTCCCTTTTGAGCCCCCCAAAAGTGGCTATTCCAAAACTGTACACTTTGATGGAAGACAGAGAGGAAGTAACATGAGAAATGCAGTCACACAAGTCCAATTTGGCATCTATAAAAATTGACTAAGAGTGCCAATTTCCATCCACTACCCCTGCGCCACTGCACTCCTCAATGGCTCAGGCCTCTCTCATGGACCTGTAGCACACCCCAGGTCTCAACTTCCACAGCTGTGAAAAAGAAAAGAGTCAATGGTGAAGTTTCCCTGAACCAACCTAATTAGGCGCTGAGCGAAACAGCAACGGGCCCTGGTACAAAACCCACCACGGGCCACTCTTTCAGCCATCCCTCCAGATGGTTTCCTGCTTTGCAGTTTGCTGACCTTCCCCTCAGCGTTTTCCTTTCTTGCCATTTCTGTTCCAGTTCATGCCACACACCTCCTCTTCCTCACTTTTCCTTCTTCAGGAAGCCCCTTCCCAACTCTCCAAGCTCTGGCTCCCACGCTCTTGCACTAAATCTCCGCTCTCCTTTTACCTTCAACACCTCTAAATTCAAACTACGTTACCTGCAGTCTCCTGAAATACCCATCCTGGGCTATTGGTTCTCCTTTTCTCTCCTATTTCACCAGATTTTACAAACTCCTTGGTACAAACATGCCCTTAATCTGTGCAGGACAACTGGCAAAACGGGACACGAATGTGGTCTCTCCAACAAAAGGCTGTGTTTTACTCCCCATTCCTGCAACAACTGGTATCTTTTGCACACTCATTTACTATTAAAAAATGCATTACCCCATCAATTACATTTTAAATTTACTAGTTCAATAAATTCTATAAATCCCTTCCCTTTATGAAGACTGTCGCTTACACTCCTAGGCTTACAACAGAATTATTTTGTGAACAAAATCTCCATAACAGTATCTGAGAGAAACTCTGAAACAAAATATTACAGGAGAGAAACTGCAGTTGGTGAGAGACCAATAAACACACTGTAAATTCTGAGGGTTTGCACAAGAAACACTGAGTCGTGAATGACTATTCCAGAAATGGAAAAATAGAGAGTCTCTTGACATCCAAACAGGGTGAGCAGGCAGTGCTCCAACAAACAAATCAGAAGTGGAAAGAAGGGGGAAAAAAAAAAAGAAAAAGGTCTTCTCGGATCCAAATAGTTTTGAAAATGAAAACAGGGATTAAAAAAGAAGACTTAAAACATGGGAAGCTGAAGCCTAGTCCCATATTTCATTGCGCCACTTGAAAGAAAGCTAAATGCAGGCTCTGTCCTGATGAGAAGCAACATCCTCTGGTTTTCTGCCAGGGTTAGATAAGACTCCCTGATGGAGATGGGGTTTAAAATAGGACGGGGTGTAAATCAGTGCACAGAAAGAGAGGTCATGCTGCTTCCCCTTCTTTTTTACATGCAAGGAGGACTTTACAAACCTTGGGAGGCGGTAGAGCAGGTAGGTAAGGCTCCCTCATCGGCTCTTCCCCTTGCCAGTCTGCAAAGGAGTGAGCCTGGTAATGAGGACAAGTGCTGAATGTCACTGTCCTTTGCTAGAAAAAGGGCAGGAAAACCCCTGAAGGAATAACCTGCCCCAGCTTTCAGACCTGCAGGCACTGGCAACGCAGCCCACGCTTGAGCCCTCTGAAAACATCCCTGGCACGTCATCACCCTTCTGGGAGACGCTGGAGGGGTTATGGCACAAACCCAACTACAACTGCTCTGGAGAGCTGTTCTGTGTTAGATCCTTTCTGTAGGGCCACTTGGATGAAACTTGGTAAACACAAAACAGTTATAAAGCAGGAGGTAAGGCTGTGTGGGAGCACCATCAGAGAATGGCTTACTGCCCTCAGGCATCCAAAGGAGGTCTCTCTAGACTCGGTCCCCCCCTGCTCAGTGCCTCAGGATCTCCCCCTCCCAACCCCAGCAATGAAAAAGTACCATTTCATTACAAGTAGAGAAATTTTAGCCAACAGGCCCAACTACAACCCATACTCAAGCAGAATCATAGAATAGTTTGGGTTGCAAGGGAACTTGAAAAATCATCCAGTCCCAACCCCCTGCCAGAGGGACACCTCCCACCAGACCAGGTTGCTCAAGACCAAGTACCTCCAGTAAAAGCACAGAAGATGCAGAATAACCCCTGAAGGGCTCCAAAGAAGTCATTGGTGATAGATCCCTACCTGTTGGACTCCCTGGTGTCCAACCCTGAGCCTTTGAACTGCTCAACCCAAGGCTCTGCACCGCAGACCTTCCCAACAATGGGATTTCTTTTTGGAAAAGCTACAGGGATAGAAAACAGTAAAACTGTGTTACTAAATTTACTTTTACACAATAGACTTTAATGACTCTAAACGAATCAGAGAATTTTTAAGAATTCCCTGGTTTGGGCCAGAAAATGGATTTTCTGCTCCTTGAAAAATAATGGGATTCCAAACATCCTTTCAGCCCCGCTTACAGTGACAGATGTTACAAAAGCCCCTCAAAGTGAAAATTTTAAAAGTGTTTTTTCAGACCAATCAAGAACAGTAGGCTATTGACACAAATGAATTGCAAAATAAAACTCCTCCAATTTCTTTCCCTTCCAAAATCAACTCAGAGCACTGACATGTTAAATAAAACAATTCCATTTTTTTTCGAAGCTTCATTTTTTTTTTGCTGAAAATTCATGCAAGTGATGCACAGGGCCTAGAAATTTAAGGAGAGAAGACTACAAACGTTCCTGGTGACTTTTTCTGTCAGTTAAGAAAGCAATGGGCTGTATAAACTGCGTAAAACAGATGAAGAGATTGGCAGGCACGTGCCCTCAAATATAAACATACCCCCAAAAAAACAGTTCTGGGGATCTGAAGGGGATTTCCGTAGCCTGTCTGTAGTTCTGACTGGTTCCCAAAGAGGAAAACAGAAATCTGAACTGCATTTTATACTCTTGTAAAAAAGAAAAAAAAAAAATCCTGTCATAATTTTTAAGTGTGTTGATCACAGTTTATTTTAAGATCTGACAAACCATAGAAACATCTCCAAAAATATCCTAAAGGAATACAGTGACCTTTCCAGCTTGGAAAGCAAGATATTTTAACAACATAATCCAAACTAACGTACAGGCTGAACAAATGGATAAGACCCTTCGATGGCCTATGGAAAAGCCTCCTGCATTCTCCTATGGCCTGTCCCATGAAAACTTCTCCCATGGACTGGAAAAAGTAGTCTTAACTCTGAGCTCATGTTCAAAAACAGATCAAGGAGTCACCTATTGAAGAGGAGAACATTATGGGACCATGAAAATGCTCCAAGGGCTGGAGCCCCTCTGCTGTGAGGACAGGCTGAGAGAGTTGGGGGGGTTCAGCCTGGAGAGGAGAAGGCTCCGGGGAGACCTCAGAGCCCCTTCTAGTCCCTAAAAAGGCTCCAGAAGAGATGGGGAGGGACTCTTGATCAGGGAGTGGAGAGGAAGGACGAGGGGTAACAGTTTTAAACTGAAAGAGGGGAGATCTAGATGAGATCTTAATAAGAAATTTTTTGCTGTGAGGGTGGTGAGAGCCTGGCTCGGGTTGCCCAGAGAAGCTGTGGCTGCCCCATCCCTGGAAGGATTCAAGACCAGGCTGGATGGGGTTTTGAGCAACCTGGTCTGGTGGGAGGTGTCCCTGCCCAGGGCAGGGGGTTGGAATTCAGTGATCTTTAAGGTCCCTTCCAACCCAAACCATTCTGTTATTACTCTGAAGACATCAAGCATGAGGGGTAAAACTGTCTGTTTTCACCAGAAGTCTCCCAGTGTTGACACAGTGGCCTTGTATCACACAAATTATGGGTGCTCTACCATCTTCACCTTTGGAGATTTCTTTTCTCCACTTTCCCTCTTATTCCCATCTTAGTTCTCCCCAAAACTCTATTGCATTGGTTCATTTAGTCTGGGAGTAGCAAATATACTCTAAGTCTTGCAACTATGTTCCAGGTTGGCTCTTTTGGTAAATATCTTCTTGCTACCTTGGCTTTTTTTTTGTTGCATTTAATTTTTTATTTTTATTTTTTAAATACTTAAGTGATGAGAATGTACTGCGCTGTGTTGGTCTGCCGGAAAAAGCAGGAAAAACAAAAAAGTCTTGTGCAAAAACATAACTTTGGCAGGATTTGCTCTGATGGCCTTCAAGAAACAAAAATCAGACACCTCATCCATTCATTGACTAATTTGGCTGTAAACACAGCATATGTGGTTCACTCGCTGGAATTATATCATGACAACAAAACCTTTTTCAAATGTCAAGAGTAGATTATGAACCAGCTCAGAACTTCAGGTAAAACAGAGCCTCTGCAGGAATGAAACTGTGACCTCTAGCACCAGAAACACACATTTATACCTTTTCAACTAAAAGAATGATCCAATTACACTACAGTAATTATGCTGTCCCTTCATCCTAAACTCTGATGAAGAGTAGAACTAGAAGGGCTGCTACATCTCCCCAGTATGTTGGGTGTCTTAAATTCTCAAAAAAGGATTGCTGCAATTTCTCTCAAACTTCAAAACCTTTTTTTTTTTCTTTTTTTTCCCTGCAAAGAATAAAGTGATGAAACCAGAAGAGCCATAGAAAGGGTTCTGGAATTACAAACCACATAAAGCTGGCTTTGCTCTCGGTTTTGTCTTTGTACATGTATTGATTCTTCAAATGTTATAAAACACACTCTATGCCCAGAATGAGTATCTTGACACTATATTTTGCAAAACCACTCTAACAGGGTCTAGGTTTTTACATTGGTAGGTGCCTGCCTTCTTACTCTCTTCTTTTATAATGCTCACACTTGGTTGCCAATTTCCTCAGGAAAAAATATTTCTAGGGAAAAAGGAAAAAGCTTTGACAAACCAAGCTGAAAGTGCTTTAGGAACAGTGGGACAGAAGTGTAAGTATCTTTAAAAGTGAATTATGTGACACTGTGACATTGACTCAGGTCAGTGTTCTCCAGGTTTGTATTATTGCAAGAGCTCAGGTGAGTGCAATAAACTGTGCTACATACTTCAGTATGATTCTGACTTTAATTCCTTCTATAGCTCAGGCTTCATTGGAACTAAGGGAAAATTTCAAAGTTGCTCTGAATGTATTTAATTTTATCTTCTCCTGTTTGCATTTTTACCTCCCAGAAATTGTAACAACCATCCCTAAGAAAAAAGCAAGAAACTTCAGGTTTAGGCACAAGTTTGCCAAATGTATAAATGTTCTTGTTATCTTAGATAACAAGATAATTGTTTTCCTTCCCATCCTACTTTCACCATTAAAATCAGAAGCAAGGACCTGCTTGCCATATTTCCCTCTGCATTCTAAAATAGCACATTTAGCAAGCAATACACAGCATTGTTATTTTTCACAATAGGTTACAGAAACATAAAAGTCATTTTTGCATTTCTCCTTTAACTCTTCCTTTTTCCTCGCTTACTCTGTCCCATTACAGATCTGCGCCTCAGATCCAGAGGATTTTGCCTGAGTCACTCCTTTCACTTACTTTCCTCATCAGTAAGTAAAACTTCATCCTTTCACAAAAAAAACCTTGTAGACTTAGTTGTTCAATGATAAAACTCCCCAACTCTGACCTGGAAAAGCAAGAAACATGTAATGGCTCCACCATGCCACTCAAAACCAGCCTGTTCCTGAGCCCAGGGGGGCCAGGAAAAAAGGAGATTGGGATCCAAAGGTGCTCAGAAGAGGATCATCTGGGTCATAAAACCCTCCCTCCTCATCCTCGCTGCACAGGACCTTCAGAGAGTCCAGCTACTCCTGCATTAAGCAGGCAAAGCAGATTTCACCAACGCTAATAGCCCCAACGAGAACAACCCCTTTCCTATCAAGTAGGAAAACTTTCCTGGCCTTGCAGGGATGCCTTGCCTCTGCCTCACATTTTTTCTTCATTAGCCAACAGCCCTAACGTGGGAAAAGCCTTTCGTCAGAACGACGGGGATTTTGCAAATACTGTACAACTCCCACATGTCGTCTTCCCTCCCGAGGCAGGAAAACAATTCAGCCACATTCCCCTTTTCCAACCAAAAAGCCGGTTGGAATGAATAAGAAAAACAGCGTGGTTTTGCGACGCAGTGAACCATTCAGCCCGTCCCAGCTGCAGAAACCCTGCAGCTCCTTCCTCCAACCAACCCTTTCATTCCTAGCACATCCAGGCTGCTTCTGTGCCCGTTCTTCTCCAGGATAACGGCACCAGGAATGCAACATCTCTTGCCTGGGTGGCTTCTTGGGCAGCACTGTCCTTTCCAAACTTCTACTCCCCCCTGTGGCAGCTTGATGGCAAAAAAATAATAATATAGAAATACAAAGCAAGCTTCCCAAATCATGTACTCTACCATCACTCTTCACAAGTTATTTATGAAGGGAAAAAAAAAAAAGATATTTAAGGCCTAGGTGAGGTCTCACTAAATTTAAGACAGTAAAATAAGAAAGCTTTTCCCAGGGAATTTGAAATTCAGCCCTCTGTGTGTTGTGAGGAGAAAGGGAAAGATGTGGCTGGTTTGTATATACTTTTAAAACTCACCTGAAATTTTTGTCCTAACTCACAGGGCGAACACTGCTTAGGACAGTTTTAGGATGTTCAAATACCTTGCAAATCTTAAGCAATGAAAAAAGGCAATTGATGAACTGTCTTTTCATCCCATGTCATAATTGAATCTTAACTAATCGTACAGATCTACCATGCTATTAAGGTTAGGCTTTTCCACAAGATCCATCGTGGGTAACTTCCTCGCAAGAAATGCACCACAAATAACTTCATAGTCTCCAATTTCATAAAGACTCCGTTGTCCAAAATGGTCAAAACAAACACCTAGGTACAGTAAAAACCTAACCTTGATTTCTATTTAAAACCCTTTAATAAAAATGTTATAAATGGAGTAATATGCTCAGAAACACTTACTGTTAGTGTAAGTCCTACCACTTTTACAACTTGGTGCTTATTACTTAAAAGCCACTCAGCACCAAGACATTTGTAGCAACACGGTGGTAAATTTTAGACCTGGGACCACTGCTGTTTGAAACAACTAAGCTTCCTCGACTGGTTCCTTCAGGAAATCAAAATCTCTTAGAAATGTCCCCCGCTCCCCTGACAGCGCACACTTCTTCGAGTGCCTCCTCTTCTCGGCTCCCTGTGAAAAAAGGTCTGAAGGGAGAATTTCCCACCGCCGCCAGAGAGACGAGCAGAGTAAGATGGTTTTCAGAACCCGGGCCAGTAGTTGCTAAATTTCACACACATCCGCGGGTCAATAAGGAAGCCACCTTGGCTGTTGTAGGTGACATCCTAGTTTCCCCCATCTGCGTCAGTTGTACAGATGTATTTACACAGGTCGCATACCACACATCACTTGCTGAAAAAAAAAAAAATCAACCAACGAGCCAGCCAAGCTGGCAGCTGAACCACAGGGAAGAACCATTTTTCCTGAAAAATCTAGCAATTTCTAAATTCTTATGTTAATAAATTGAGGGACATTATGTTCCTCTGTAGGAAGCCCTCCAGAGGCATTATAGTCCTCTACAATAATCCAACTCCTCCACTTTCTGAGGAAAAGAGACTTGGTATTTCCACGTAAACAGAAAAAGCCCATGCTACACAATACTCAGGTTGCATCAAAAAGTGGGCCAATATTACAGCGATCTCTCTCTTTCTCCACAAAGAAAATGCTCTATTCCTCACCCCTAAGTGCACAAATCTCGATCCTACTCTATCAGACAACATGGACAAATGTATCCCACAGGATTCTCCACAGCAGCAATGACATAAATTTAAAGATCCCATGGCAGACGGCAGAGCAAACTGCACAAAAGCTCAAAATTTACCCTGACAGATCTGAGAGAAATGGGGTGAAAAACTGAAAATAAAGTCACATGCATTTTAGAATAAGCAGATCTGATTCATTCCTGAGCACACAAGCCCTGACAGAGTGGGAGGAAGTCTTCCTCTAGCTGTTTTCCAAGGGGTTCCTCTAAGAGAGGGACCTCAGAGGATTGCTGGTGGATGTTCTGAATCAAGTCGCTGACCAGGTTTCCTCTCCAGCCAGCGATGCTCATTTTTCATGAATCTTTAACCATTGATAGGACAACTGTCAATGGAGTGGTTAGTGACTCACTGCAAGTCCTACACTTACTACTGCAAGAGGTTGCAAACCTCAAGTCAAATCTGAGAAATAAGCAACGGAAGGTCTCTTCCCTCCTTTACTCACCTTCGTGATCTACGGAAGGGCTCTGCGCTTCCCCACAAAATCCTAGGACACGGGTCCAGGACACGGCCAACCTCTGCACAGGTGGAGTGAATGCTGCTCCCTACGGAATACAATCAGATAGACAGGACCTGAGGGTTGGGAGGTAAAGGACTTTGTCTTGTAATCTCTCTTTCGTACAGTGTTACATGTGCTTTGAATACCCATTTAGAGTATTCTTCTTCCAGCAATCTCTTTGCTGCTTTAAGACCACACATGTTCCTAAAAAAAAACCTCCAGCTACTTTCTAAGAACGAAGCCAAAAGCTTAAAGCAGCATTCTCGGTGACTCTAGAAGTAACAAAATATTACACGTTAGAACATAAAGAACATATGTTGAAATAAGGATGATTATGGAAAACAACAGAACTCAGATCTGCTAATGGGAATTGCATCTGATGGTTTTGCTTTGTTCACACTTCAGCTTGATGGACTTGGACTTCTCAAGTCCAAGCATTTTGTTGGCCAACAGTGCATTCGGCAAAATCTGCCCAACTGACGCCAGCAGAGGATCTGAGGCAGTATCTCGAGGAACTTGGACTGGGTCCACCAGTTGAGAGGCAAACATTTCCATAGGCCTTATGCCATCCAACCGCTCCGCCCAGCCTCCACCTTCTTCTTCTTCTGGTTCCCTCTGGAGGAGAACTAACGCCGCTCTTGGGAAGATGAGCTGATGGGAACTACCAGGGCTCCCAAGTGGGAGGTTTCCACCACACGCTTCACTCTAATGAAGCAACACAAATGGCACAACGTGGACAACTCGCCTGACACCTCCTGGGAATTGAAGTTGTTTTTTGGTTTTTTTTTTTCCTATTTCAATTTGCCTTTTTTGATTCATCAGCTCACACCTCCCTCCAGAAAAGAATAAGCAAAAGTCCAGCAAGGAGTCTGCTTCAGAGCCCTTTCTATGCCTACAGATACATAGAATAAGTTACCAGATGACTTCTAAGAAAGGCAAATACCAGGCAACCACATTCACGACGGAATAAATCTCGTTATTTTTATTCTGTGTCTATTTCTGAGCTAGCAGAGCAAGTCTTGCCTGGAATCTGCCTTTTAAGCAAAAGTCTACTAGCGAAACTTTAACTAGACCTCTCAGGATTTTGGAGATATATTTATGACGATTTTTTTTAAAAAATATCCTGGTGAGCATTTTGGGAAAGGAAGTAATTGGCGTCCTGAAGCCGAGGCAAGCCAGAAATGTTTGAAGCCAGCTACAAGGATATCATGATGATAAACAGCTCGGGGTCCAGATGTCCGTATATGGCCAGACTTCCTATAAGACTGACAGTACTGTATGTGCATTGCGTATGGTTCTTGGATCAGATTCACATTCCTGGGGTATGTTTCTCTGGGAGCTTTTGATTTCCGCTTTGAGGGCTGGCTCAGACCTCCAATTGCTCTCAGAAAAAATAAAAAAAAAAAATAAAAAAAAAAATCTGTGACTGAAAGTTGAAAATGTGCAAGATTCTTTCTTTAAGTACACAAACACTCCAAGTCTAGCCACTTTCCTGTAGTCTTGCCAGCTTTCAGTATGTCTGATATCTGATCAAGTGACTTTTTTTTGGAGGGGGGGGGGGGGAGGAGAGGAAAAAAAAAGAAAAAAAAGAAGGAAAAACATAAGAGAGGAATGTAGCATATCCACACCTGTACATTTTACAAGACTTCACCAAAGGAACTATACCAACCGAAGCTGATGTAGACACACACAGACCGTATATAGCTGTGTAAATAAGTCTGCTGTAGCGAATTCCTAGTTTCAGCAGAAAAAATATACTATCTTAAAAGCATGTGCTGTATAAACACCTGCATGGAAGTCAAAATTAGTGCATTTTAACTATTTTCTGCGTCGATGCCAAGACGTGCTCCTCCAACCCATGGCGTCTTGTCACCAGAAAGGTGACAAGCCGAAGACCCAACCGGACTCTGGAAGAGCCACCTTTGCTTCCAGGTTCCCTTCGCCCCCGCGCCTGCGACACACGTGCACAAACGAGGTACCCCACGTTGTCACATCTAAACCAAAATGACAATAAGGCAAATCTGATGGACTCTGACTCTCACCCACTACCATGGGTGGGTAGAGCTTGTCATTCCGTGGGCTAATGCCCAATACACACCGATTCACTTAATTCTTATATCCAAATGCCTATTTAAGTTGGGTTTTTTTTTCCTCAGGGCAGCAAGTGGATGGGGCTTGCTGTACTTGGCCCTTGGTGTGAGGAGTTAGGACAGATTTATCCTTTAATTTTGGATTTCCTGACTTTCTGGTGGTTTGTTACTTTTAAACATACTTTTTCTGTCAGTGAGATTCTTAGGTTTTGTTTAATAAAATTGTTTCTCTGAAAAAACCTCTTACATGGAAAGTTATAAAACATGTCTAGAGCCTCTCTCTCTCTGATGTTCTCCTACCATATTTAGGCATTTAAAAAAGGCATTCTGTTTACCTGGTTACATTTGCATTTTGGTATGCATGTCATACATAGTTTGGTACACATTATTTACCCAGCACTGGGGCCACTGGAGTCCTTCGAGTAAATACAGATTTCAGGAGGCCTCATGGGTTTAGGAACATGTATTATTTACCATAACTGTTCCTCTGGGATTTTATTATTTTTTTTTATTTTATTTTCAGAGCCAATCTCACTTCTTTTAATGGAGAATTTCAAGTAGAAGAAATAACTATCCAAATGACTTTACCAGCCCAAGTACAGCGCTGGCAGAATATAAGTAGCA
Source organism: Gallinago undulata (assembly GCA_026546715.1). Classification (NCBI taxonomy): domain Eukaryota; kingdom Metazoa; phylum Chordata; class Aves; order Charadriiformes; family Scolopacidae; genus Gallinago; species Gallinago undulata. The sequence continues at coordinate 61,914,926 of JAOTQQ010000023.1, forward strand.
GTTTTACAGTACAATATATCCTACAGGGGCTTTACATGAAAACCTTTTCTTTTTCCTTCCAGACTTCTGGGCGTACATACTGCTGTATCATAGCCTGGAGGTATGTCTAACGTATGGAGGGATGGAAAGAAGGGATGACAGCGGGAGAAAGCCCACACGGAAAGGATGGTGCCTTTGAAGATATCCATCAGATTTCGGTTTGCTTAGCAAGATGCGTTAAGCCGGTCTCTCTCCTGAAACACTAACACGCTTCAACAGGTCAAAAGCCAAAACACTGGCATTCCTGGAGCTAAAGCGGAGGTCAAACAACATGACATCACTGAATATTCAAATGATACGCAGGGAGGTGGGGGAAGAACCATCCTCCTGGTTAAAAAAAAAAAAAAAAAAAAAAAAAAAGAAAAGAAAACCATAACAGTTATCTGCAATGATTTAATACAAGCCACAACACTTAGGTCTTGGGTTTGGGTGGAATACAAACCACAACACTTACATTTCGGCAGAGAGGGGTGGCTGGCCAGCCTCTTCTCCTCCTTGTCATCCTTGGGGCGGACCATGGGCGAGGGCAGGGATGTGCTGAGGAGGAAGGTGTTGCTCAGAAATGACAGTTGCAACACAAACACACACACACACACACACACACACACAAGGAGAGGCAGTGGGAAAATAATAGCCACTTCTTCCACGCTTCAGACTCCCTCCGCCGTGCCAAATATTTCAGAGTAAATAGGCGCTCTCTCTCTCTATTCATAGAGAGCATCTATTAGGGAAGGAACACATCACAAATATTCACTATGATTCAGTGGTACACAGTGTCAATTTATACCCGGTAGCGTAATTAATACCTGGGTTGGTTTCTTTTTTTCCTTTTTTTTTTTTCTTTTTTTTTTTTTTTGGTGGTACCAAAGCACCGGGACCGTTGGCCACCGGGCACCCCGAGGTCGCCACAAACCCCCCCAACCCCCGGGGGGGATCTCGGTGGGGTCGGGGCAAACCTCCGGGGAGGGGGTGGGGGGGTGTCGGGGCGAACCGAGGACGGGCCATAACGGATTCCCCACCCCCTGGCAACTGCCCCCCCCTTCGCCCCGTCCCCGCCATAACGCGCGGGGAGGTTGCGGGGGTCGGGCGGGGTATGGGGGGTGGCGTGGGGGGGGGGGGTAGGTTGGAAGCAGCAGTGAATCATACTTAAAAAACATCAGGATGAAAAATAATTAAAAAAAAAAAAAAGACCTGAAGGAAGGAGGAGGAGGGGGGAGAGATGATGGGGGGGGGCTGCAGACGGAGGAATGCGGGAGTCAGGGGTCAGGGCCGCTCCGGGGCGGCGGCGGCGCGGGGCGGGGCGGTCGGCGCGGCGCGGCGCGCAGGAATGCGCGGAATGTCGGCTGTTTGTCCGCGGCCCCATTCAGCCCATTGGCGCCGCCGCCTTATAAAAAGGGGGACGGCCGCCCCGGCGACTCACAGCAGTCACGCAGCCGTCCCTTCACCGCTTTTCAGCCGGGCTCGGAAGGAGCGGAGCGGAGGAGAATCCCCGAGCCGAGCAGCCACAGCGCCCGCAGCCGCCCCGTCCCCGCTGAGGAGAACTCGTCCGGCGGGAAACTCGCCTCACCTCAGCGCACCTCGCCTCAGCTCGCCGCTCCTCTCCGCCGGGGCAGTCCCCACAGACCCCCACCACCGCAGCGGCATGGCCTCCGTCAGCTTCGCCGTAGCCCTTCTCCTCGTCCTCCTCAGCCCGGTAAGCGCCGCCACCGTAGTCCTCCTGCCCGCCCCGCCGCCACCCTTACCCCGTCGGCCGGCCTGGTCGCGGCGGCGACTCTCCTGACGTTCTCCCTTTCTCTCTTCCCTTCCTCTCTCTTTCCCCGCCGCCGCCGGGCAGGAGGCGCAGGGCCAGGAGTGCAGCGGGCAGTGCCAGTGCGGAGCGGGGCCCGGCCCCACCTGCCCCGCCGGCGTCTCCTTGGTGCTGGACGGCTGCGGCTGCTGCCGGGTCTGCGCCAAGCAGCTGGGCGAGCTCTGCACCGAGCGCGACCCTTGCGACCACCACAAGGGCCTCTTCTGCGACTTCGGCTCCCCCGCCAACCGCCGGATCGGCGTCTGTACCGGTGAGTTGGGGCTGCCGCCATCCCGGGACGGGGATGGGGGGGGATCCCCGGCGGGCTGGGGAAGGGGGAAGCCGGGGCTGACGGTCCCCGGCATCGCCTCACCGCCTCCTTCTCCCCCCGCCACCTCGCAGCTCGGGACGGCGCCCCGTGTGTCTTCGGCGGCATGGTGTACCGGAGCGGGGAGTCCTTCCAGAGCAGCTGCAAGTACCAGTGCACCTGCCTGGACGGGGCGGTGGGCTGCGTGCCCCTCTGCAGCATGGATGTCCGCCTGCCCAGCCCCGACTGCCCCTACCCACGCCGGGTCAAGCTGCCCGGGAAGTGCTGCGAGGAGTGGGTGTGCGACCAGGCCAAGGAGCAGACGGCCGTGGGACCTGCTCTGGCTGGTGAGTAGGGGGGGATGTCCCTCTGCAGAGCCATAGAATTGCCCGGGTGGGAAGGGGCCTTTCAGATCATCCAGTCCAACTATCAGCCTGACGCTGACAAAACCCATCACTGACCAGTGTCCCTCAGCACCATGTCTGCCCGGCTTTTAAATGCCTCCAGGGATGGGGACTCCACCACTGCCCTAAGCAGCCTGTTCCAAGGCTTCATAACCCTTTCAGTGTCAAAATTTCTCCTAATCTCCAATCTGAACCTCCCCTGGGGCAGCTTGAGGCCGTTTCCTCTTGTCCCATGGGCTGTTCCTTGGGAGAAGAGACCGACCCCCCCTGGCTACACCCTCCTTTCAGGGAGTTGGAGAGAGCCAGATGGTCTCCCCTCAGCCTCCTTTTCTCCAGGCTGAACAGCCCCAGCTCCCTCAGCCGCTCCTCACCAGACTTGTGCTCCAGACCCCTCACCAGCTCCCTTGCCCTTCTCTGGACCCACTCCAGCCCCTCAATGTCTTTCTTGTAGTGAGGGGCCCAAGAATGGGATGTGGATGACAGGTCTCTCCTGCATGGAGGTTGAAGGCAGTGGGAGGGGTTGATGCAGGGCACCACCACAGAAGTTGGACCACAGCAGTTAGTGGGGTTGCCCCACAGATGGAGCTACCTGAATTTCTAAGGAAAGGGAAGAGAGCCTGTAGCAGGGTGTGAGATCAGACAGTGGTCTCATCCTGGTTGTCTGTCCTCTGCAGCTTACAGACTGGAAGATACTTATGGTCCTGACCCAACCATGATGCGTGCCAACTGCCTGGTGCAGACCACCGAATGGAGTGCTTGCTCCAAGACCTGCGGCATGGGTATCTCCACCAGGGTCACCAACGATAATGCCTTCTGCAGACTGGAGAAACAGAGTAGACTCTGCATGGTCCGACCTTGCGAAGCCGACCTGGAGGAGAACATCAAGGTAAATAGTCTTACATTTATGTATGATCTACTCAGATGCTTCCATCCCCTAGCAAAAACCCAGTGTCTTAGCCTCAAAAACCCATGACTTAGCCTAAAAATGTGCAGTTCTGTCATGCAGTTGCTCTCAAGTGGATTACCTTGAGGTTTGAGTGCCCCAGTGGTGAATAGCTTACAACTAAATGCCTTTAATTTTCTCTCACGCTGTGTCACGGCGCTATGTAAGACGCTCTTGCTTAATGAAAAACGTAATTAGCCTGTCTGCTTGCCCTTGGCTTGCAAGCTTGGTGCTGGGTGACAGCCTGCCTTCTAAACGTGCTCTGTTGGCTTGTATCCTCACAGAAAGGCAAAAAGTGCATCCGCACCCCCAAAATCTCCAAGCCTGTCAAGTTCGAGCTGTCCGGCTGCACCAGCGTCAAGACCTACAGGGCCAAGTTCTGCGGCGTCTGCACCGACGGGCGCTGCTGCACCCCCCACAGAACGGCCACCCTCCCCGTGGAGTTCAAGTGCCCCGACGGGGAGATCATGAAGAGGAAAATGATGTTCATCAAGACCTGCGCCTGCCACTACAACTGCCCCGGGGACAACGACATCTTTGAGTCTCTGTACTACAGAAAGATGTACGGAGACATGGCGTAAAGGCCCCAGAAGGAGGCGCTTAACTAGATTCTCAACTTGAAACTGATTTGCATCTCATTTTGTAAACATGATTCAATAGCACAAGGTATTTAAATCAGTTTTGTTATTTTTTTTTTATTTTTTTTTTTAAATTTCAACAAACTGCTCCATGTGACTTTAAGACAAATTTTTCTACTGACCCCCAAATGGTGGTTTGAAGAAGAAGGTAAAACGGACAGTGGGGACCACAGCGAGACGCAGCTTCAGAACGAGGTGGTGTCGAAGGGCTTAAGGGAATTAAGGCAGGAGAAGCAGATCCGAGCCAAAAAAAAAAAAAAAAAAAACGTTCCCTTAACGCGGGACAGCGTGCTTCGTCGAGTAGTGCAATTGTGGAGGGGACCGTTGGTGTCTTTTGCTGGCGCTGGTTTGGTGGCATCAGCCAACCCTCGCCCAGCAAAGCGCCCAGGAGAAGGTGTTTCTGTCAGTCAGGACAGTGACGTTTCAGCTCTGACGCTCTGATTCCTTGGTGGCTCGGTCAACAAGAATCAGAATCATGTCTCTTAGACTGGACAGCTCCGTGGCAGTTAATTTACCTGCGGCGAGCTACTTTTTATTAATAATTGTAAATACTGTGTGTGTATATATATTTTGTACAGTTATCTAAATTAATTTAAAGTTTTGTGCCTTTTGTTTAATGCTTTGAAATTTCAATGGTAGCCCTTCTTTTCTTTTTTTGGAACAAGATAGGTAGGATCTAAAGCTTGTCTGACAATGCATTCAAAGCATGAAATAGATACTCGGGTGGAAATTGCTTGGCGAGGGCCAAATGGTGTGTTGAGATGACGATGGAGAGGGTTAGAGTTGCGGTGCCTGTATCCTTACAAAGCAGTTAACCTGGTAAAACACGTTTATTTCCACTTTATTGGACAAGTGGGCTTTGAGAAAAATGGCTCTTCTGTAGCTCCTCAGCCTTTCCACTCGAGCATTCGTTTCTTTCTTTGACTATGGCTCTTTTTTTGGACGGTTTATTTGTTGAGAAGTGTGACCAAAAGTTACATGTTTGCACCTTTTTAGTTGAAAATAAAGTATTTATATTTTTTATATAAATGGCTTGGTATTTCATTTACCTTTTGAATTTTCACTTTACATATTCCTATGGCTTTGCACTAGGTGAAAATAGAGTGATGGGGTTTGGTTTTTTTTTTTTGGTCCAGCAGCACATACACTCTGGAATAAGCTAATGATGTATGGTTACTTATTCTGTTACTAGTGAACCAATGGTAGCTCGTTTCTCTTCCGAATTTAGGGCCAGGCTTGCTGTGCCAAGCCCGTGTGGCGTTGGGAAGTGCAACAGGTTCCTCGTGCACCACATAATGGTGACTTTAAAAAGAGCTGGCTGGTCAGCGTAGCCTTCACCTCCTGCTCAAGCACCCCATGTGACATCCTTAATGGCATTGAAATGTTCCACTGGTTAAGAATTGTTCTCAGCTAAGCCAAGGAAAAAGGGTTTGGTTTTTTGGTTGTTTTTTTTTTTTTTGAAGTATCTACAATCAAATGGTTCCTGACTCTGGGAGTCAAACCCAAAGAAGCCCAAACTTTAGTCAAATTCTTGGTGAAGAAGCTAATGAGTTGGAATATAACAATCAGAGAATAATACAGGTTAGAAGGGGCCTCAAGATCTTCTGGTGTAACCCTCGAGCAGAGTAAGGCTAATTTTCATGGGGTTTTACTTGAATTAAGACATTATTATGGCCTTGTAGGCAGAGCACTGAGCCCAGGTATTCACCACCTGAGCATCTCCCTGGCTGATGACCGGGGGCAAATCATTTTAACATTAAACTCTGGTTGGAAAGTGTCTGTTGATTCAAACTCTTGTGGGTCCAAAGAAGCCCCAGAAGAGCTACACATTTTGATAATGCTCCAAATCTGGTTCTTCTCAGATAAGCATAAAAAGAGCATGAGGACAGTTTTAGTCCCTTCCCTCATCCCCCTAAAACTGAAAAGAAAGGTTCAGTCCTGCGCTTAATAACGAGACTTTTCTCTTTTGTCCCTTTCTTTAGATGAAGGGATTCTCTGAATTTAAAATTAACCTTTGCACTAGAAGCATTAGCTCTTGTTTTCAGAAGAAAAAAACAAACAAACACAAAAAAAAAAAACCCAACCCCAAACCCTACGTACTCTCCAACAAGAATCCTTTTCAGGAAAACGAGTTCAAGCTGGAATTTCCTGGTGGCGAAAAGAGTGTTAGCTCAGAAAAATGTCCATCCTTCCTGAGCACCTTCCAATCCCACCGGTCTCAGCTGGCATTAGCGGCAAATCGGCGTTAACACCGGCTTTTGACTAACGACGGGGGACAGAGCCCTAAACCCGTGGGAAGTCACCGGGAGCCTGGCCAGTGGCCTCGCTGGGCTTCGCACGAGGCTGGAGAAGCGTTTCCCCTTCCTCTGAAAAAAAAAAACAAAACCCAGGAATTCTCCTGGCATGAGGAAGTGGCTTTTTTTTGTGTCCCGTATGAAATAGTTTTGAGCAGCCTCTGGCTCTTACGCTCCCTGAGAGTCTCCAGCATTTTTTTTTTTTTTCTCTCTCTCTGTTTTTTTCAGGTTCTGAACGCGAAGCGGCCGTTCGGTTCCCCCTGGAAACACTTCAAAGGCTCATGCGACCACAAAGGCTGGTTGTCCAACTGCTGCCGTGGCTCCACCCCCAAATAACAAGAGAACTGTCATTTCTAGTTCCAGCAAGGACAGGATGGGATGTCCACTGACTTCATTCATAGATATCACCGTAGAAGCTCCTGGGATCAGAAGAAAGAAGCTCAATATACCCAGCAGGTCAGGATTAGTGACTAGCACCTGTTAAAGATGGGGTGTTTATGGGGCTGCTCAAGCACATTCAGAGGTACAAAGATGTTGAGTGGACTAGAACATCTCTCTGGTGAGGAAAGGCTGAGGGACTTCGGTCTTTTTAGTCTGGAGAAGACTGAGGGGGGATCTGATCAATGACTATAAATACTTAAAGGGTGGGTGTCAGGAGGACGGGGCCAGTCTCTTTTCAGTAGTGCCCAGGGACAGGACAAGAGGAAACAGGCACAAACTTGAACATAAGAAGTTCCACCTAAACATGAGGAAGAACTTCTTTCCTGTGAGGGTGGCAGAGCCCTGGCAGAGGCTGCTCAGAGAGGTGGTGGAGTCTCCTTCTCTGGAGA
>JAOTQQ010000023.1:61938129-61955141 GCA_026546715.1 Gallinago undulata
GGTTGCTCCAAGCCCCATCCAGCCTGGCCTTGAACCCCTCCAAGGATGGGGCAGCCACAGCTTCTCTGGGCAACCTGAGTCTCACCACCCTCACAGCGAACCATCTGCCTGCTGGTTTGAACCAATTTTGCTAATTAGTGTATAAGTGCTCACAACTCGGCAGTGGAACTCTGCCAGCTCAGAAAGTGTCACCCACGACACCAAGGAGAAGCCCCTGCCTTGTCCCCTCTTGGAGAACAATGTCATAAGATTTCAGGCTAGGGGACATTCCTCATGTGCAACAGCTTCTCTTACACGTCACCTTCAGGTTTTAGGCTGACACACTTTCAGAGTGTGTTTTCTCTTCGCACTTGGTTGCTTATTTCATAGCTTTACCCTTCTGTATGTGCTGAGGGCCATCTCACCATCTCTGAACAGATATATCCTGCCAAGATATAGCCCATCTCCACAAGTTGCTTTCCTTGCGGAGATCGTAATCCTTTCTGACCACCAATAGAGGAAAGAATCAAAGGATTAGAACGCGAAAGGTTCCCACCTTTTCACCTTTTCGGGGGGATCATAGAGCCCATCAGAGTCGTAATCAAACACAGGACCGCTGACTACGTTGACGCCGCTCCGGGCTGCAGCGTATTCGGGGAGCAGGTGTTGGTGGAAGTAGCTCCATAACACTGAAACACAGCAATGGAAGTGGCAAACGTCATCTCCGAGGGAGAAGCTGTTAATACAAGTCTGCAGGGTTTCCAGCAGAGTAAAAACAGGCACGATAAACTATCACGTTGGCCTGGCTACCTTGTACCCCCACAACTACGGGCTGGGAAGTACCTGACTCATACAGTATTTTTAATTACAGTTAAGAGTTGACCACTATTCCATTAGAAAACAGGACATCTCTCTTATCCAGATGAAGTGCCACAGCTATGCTTCTTTTTCACCAGGAATATGCCATCTCAAACCACCTTATGTCCCCTCTTACCCAGGTCTTTGTACCTTTTCTACTAGAGACTGGATTATTTTCCCCATTTCCTTAGTGATGGAGACCCTAGATTCCTGCTTGGAAAACTCATCTAAGTTTAGAAGACATTCCTAAACTAGAAATGAATTTAACTCACATAATTATATATGGTACCTGAGTTCTCCAGAAGATATTCAGTACAAAATCCTGTTTAGGTAGGAAAGTGCAAACAAAAGGTGTCAGACATGAAATGCAGACACTTACACCGTGCTCCCATATAATGAGCCAGTTGATTAGGAATCATAAACTCACAACGGTGGACCCTTTTCACAAGAGCAATAATCCTACTTCAAGGAACTTTTCATCAAGGTAAGAAGCCCACAGTCAGGGGAGGTTTTATTTTACAGAGGCAGCTGAACCAGGGATCGCTCGCATGGTTTGGAAGAAAGCAAAAAAAAATCTCTTATATATTCAACTGTGCACCCAAAATATGCATAAACATAAAATACCTTTAAATGCAGGATACATTGGCACGATGTTGCTGGTAAGCAAGGCATCATAGTGAGGCTTCTTTGCATCTGTCATGATATCTTCAAAAAAAAAAAAAAGAGGCAATTCATTAGTTGGATTTGTTCCTTTCAACCTTCATTTTCATGCTTTTAAAGATTGGTGTAATAACTTTAAGGTGGAGCTGACCTAACTTGACTTTCCAAAGCTGGTGTGGGAGTAAGTGCTAACTTCAGCCTGTGCTGCATCCCATCCAAAATAAATAATCTCAGCAGCAGCAGCAATTACATTTGTTAGATATACAGTAGACAAATTTCAGAGATACTTCAAAATATCAGAACAGGCGTTTGATTTGTGGGGAAGGGAATAAAATAAACTTCACAAGTGTCAGACCAAGCTGTTCTGACTGCAGAATCTAGGCATGGAAATAGGGGCTCTATTGGAAGTTGGCAAATTACACTTGATGTGGGTGTTTAACCAACCCACTACTCAGTACTTTACGCAGTAAAGTCAATGCAAAAAACTTCCAAATCGGGTCAGCAACAGTTCACAAACAATTTAACCACTTGTAAACAGCGAAATATTTTGCAATATGTTTGAGAATCAGAGCTATGTTCTTCAGACCAACACGGAGCTGGCTTTCCTAAGGACCACGTGTGGAACACACTCAACGGTATACTTCAAACAGAAAATGAACTTATCAAGGCAGATTTTTACTTGATGAAACGCCCCTAAATTTTACTTTGGATAGTTCCAACTAACACCTGTTATACAAAGTGAATTTACAATGTACCAGCTTGCCAGGCTCAACTCAAGTTTTACACGTTCCTTCCAGTTTCTTCTGCGAGACGCCACTTCAGAAGCCTGACGAGTTCCAAAGCTCTCAGGAAGCCCTCCATGACCTTGGACAACCCACCACCTGCTGAAGTGCTTAAAAATGTTTTTTTCTCTCATGTGAACCGCAACAATTCAGCGACTGCTGATTCTGATGAGTTATCAAGAACATCTATGAAAGAATACGCCTACCACATCACGGATTATTTCAATCAGACACGCTGCACCACGATGGCAACGTACTCACCTGGGGGAGAAAGGAAGCCGTAAGTGAGGCGAGGGTGGCTGTTGTAAAACAAACACGTCTGGTTATGATTAAAAGGAATACGAGCATCCTTGTGCAAACAGCTGGAGGCATCTTCCGCAGCAGAAACCCATTTGTCCTATTGAACAAGATGAAAATATCATCGGTAAAAAACAGGCAGCTGACTTCCAATAATTCTCTCGGTGTGACGGACTGCAGAACTCTAAGCATTTTGCTGCAACTGCCTCTAATGGTGTGAAGGGATTTAACTAAGACACAATAATTACTCCTCTTTTGGCAGTGGAAAACAAGCCTTCCTGTCCATTTCATAAGTTTTGGAAATGAAGTGAACAGAACTGCAGCATTTTGGTTGAGCTGAGAATAACATCGTCCAACAGAGAACCTAGAGGGGCCCATTAACCTGATCTACCATGAAGGTACTTGTCCATTCGGGCTAGGAACCAGAGGCAGCCGGATATGGCATTAGAATCTCACTCCACTGGGCCACGTGTTACAATAACTGGTTGCTTCATGGCAATAACCTCAAAATATTTAGCATCAAGCAAACTTTGTCAGGATGCGGTTGGCTTTCTGGGCTGCCAGCTCATGATGCACCAGCACAATTCCCTGGGAGATAACAGCAGCAGCAGATCTAGAGAAGCACTCAGGAATAACCACCATTCACAGCTTTTTACATTTCAAGGTTCCTTCTAACCTTTCCTCATGTACTTACGTCTTTGTTAACGGTGTAGGAACTCCAGAGGGACATCCTGTAGTCCTTGCTGTACCCATTCACGTAGCGGTGATGGTAGAGGAGGCAGTAATTGTGTCTCTTCTGCAGAACCCTGGGCCGTCCGTAAGGCAAAGCGAGTTCCTCTGTCTTCTGAACTGCAGCAGAAAAAGGGCTTGTTACATTTCAATCAATGCTGGTTGTTAGGAACCTTCCTCCTTTATACACCTACGGTTGCCCCAGTTTCCAGTTGCCAAACAGAGAAGTCAAAGTAATAGAACAAAAAAATTTTCATTCTTATATCAAAAGGTATAGTTTCTATGCTAAGGCAATAAATTATATGTCAAAGCCAGTATACAGCAATCCTTTATACTTATACAAGTTGTTTGTAGCTAAAACATTTCACCATTTAAAACAGGAGATCAATATAAGTGGCAAAGTTAAAGTCTTTATTGACTTTTTCTTTCAATTTAAATATATAATGAGGGACCTGCATCTATGCAACATTTAGATGGAACTGTAACAATTGTGGTGATTTCAAATCTGCTTAAGGGACTATTTTAGTAAAAACCACAAAGTTATATGTACAAGTGGCATTTAAAAGACTAAAAAAATATAAGATCTAAAAAAAAATGACACAGTGAAGTGGGATTTTCAGATGTGTGAGGACTCGCTCTTTAATGAGTCACAAAACCTTCCTTCTCCCTCTCTCTCATGGACCACAGCTCTTTCGATAAAGTCTGTAAAGATATCTCCAAATATTTTATGTATGATACTGCACAGGGAGTTGGCAGACCCTTCCCCAAGGCATTGCTGATTTATTGGCCAACAACCGCATCCAACGGAAGAGTGAAGATTTTCCATTAAAATTGTCTCAGAAAGAAGCTTTGTGGGATCAGCAGAGGGTAAGTCATTTAGACAAAAGCTGAAAAGTAAAGCAGAGTTAGCAAGAAAGTCCCTTTAGAGTCAATACCATTTATCTTAGAGAAAAATACCAAAGAAGTAACAAAACAGAGTCGTAAGAAACACGTGCTTTTGCAATCATTTGCTGCAGTCAAATGTCAGCAGCAAGTTTCAGGTTTTAACCCCTAAGGTAGACTTCAATTTCATCCAAACATCAAATACTTAAATTTTGGCTGACTGGAAACAAAGAAAAATAAGGTTTTCAAGTTTTGAGTTCTCTGATGGAAAATTAAAACTGAGGAAAACTTGCACATCGGGGAAATATTTTTAAAAAGCAAAAATATTGCTTTGCTATTGAAAATGCAAGTATTTTCAATCATTATAAAAAGGCATCAAAGTATATTCTCCATTAAATAGGTCACCACCATCCACAAATTACGCAGAGCTACAATCCCAAGGCAACTGTTTTAAATAGGGAAAGAAATTGAGCAATGAATGCTGTGGGTTTTTTCCACAGTAGTTCCACAACACAAAAAAAAATGTCAAGATTGTGACATTTATTTCTCCACCCATGAGGGAAAAGGCAAACAATTAGCTTTGTTTTGTTTTTTTTTTTTTTTTAAATCAAACTAAAAATGCAGTTAGTGTTTTGGTGTTCTTAGAGGCTGTCAAGGGATGACAATCAATGAGAAAATATGCAAACTCTGGTAACTGATAAAACTCTAAATAGCCTTAAGGAGAATCTAGGCATTATTAGAATTCTTTCATCTGTGATATTAATGAGATATAAAAAGCATTAAGTGCTTAATTCATACAATTTATAAGGAGATTCCTGCTATGAAGACCAGAGCTAAGCTTTTAAAAAGATGCCCCGCTGTTAGTGGAAAAGATTCAAGAAGGCTCTATCTGCATTTTGTGCCAGGACAAACTACACAAACAAACAGGAGCCTTAAATTAGCCCTGAATGAGCAGCAAGTCCTGGATCCTGCCTTTAACTGGCAATTAAGCCCAGTTCTTAATAGTGACCTACAGTGGGGTGTTGCCAAATAGAGTTTATTTGCATAGAAACAAGGTTTCATGAACACACACGAGGCATTCAGGCTATCAGCCCATTTTTCTTTTTGACAGCCCCATCACCTTGATTTCATCTTTTAAGGTGTTAGCACCAAGGGCCACATTTCATTTTGACTTGGGGCTTTCGTGATTTACTTATCACCTTACCTTCTTCATGCTCAAAATAGTTTATTTTGGTTTACCAGTCATGAGCACGTCTGCAGCTCAAACATGGCATGTGCATGTCCAAAAAAACCCAAAAGGAAATAAAGCATGAAGAAAACAAGCAAAAGCCTAAGACCATGTAACGACCATGGAAAATACCTCTTGAGCTTCATTGAGGTTGCCACCATCGGGAAGTCGGTATGTGCAGGGATTTCTTATTCCCCACTTTTACTTCCCATTTTGGAATTAATAGGACTGGAATTTTAGCACTGAAGTAATGGAATGCCCATTATTTCAGTGCTAAAAAATTCAAAAATATCAGATAAAACATGTGTCATAAAGAAGTATAATGTATGTAGATACTATCTGTGTCTTTCTTTATGTGTCTACATAAAGACACCTGTCTAAGGAAGGACATTTGCGAACCAACAGGTAGGACCGTATTTGAAAAACCCCAGAACTACAGTCCCAGAGAGTATTTCAAAGAAAGAAGAGGATTTTCACCATTTTATATTTTCAATAATTCTTTCATTTCTCTTATAATTTTATATTACGATCTAAAGTTCTTACCTTCTGTTTCGGTGAGGTTTAAACGCTGATGAAAATCCTTTATTGGCAAGCCCTATAAAAACAGAGCAAAACCAGTCAGATTTGACTAAGTGTTCTACAAAGCATATTATGGGCCACCACTACACTTAAAGTACCACATGGAGCATCTGCCTGACAAGTTACCCCTGCACGGAACTCACTGGTATCTACTGGAGAGAGGCTATGGAGAATTTGCAGAAACAAACTGGCTTTGCCACACGAAAATCTACATCTTTGAAAACCACAGCTCATTCACAGAAGGGAAATTTCAATATAATTAAGCGAGGAGAGGAAGAGCCAAATGATTTCCCCATCTGTGGTATCTCCCAGGCTTTGGAGCTAAACATGACCCTACGTTTTCACCGTTGGTTTATGAAGATACAGGGTAGCACACACCAACCCTGGGCAAGATTTGGTTTTGAAACCAACAGGAGGGGACTGCAAAATTAACGGGTAAAGAGAAATTACTGGAGAATGAGGTTTCACTCTTTGAATAAAACACAACACAGATGGTGACTCCACAATTTAACCATTTCAATGCTTACCCCTGTCCTGCAGGAGCAGCCGAGGCTCACGGAAAAGGCTCTCTGTCCCACCACGGGGCATTCGGAAGGATGGCTCGTTTCTTTGGGATGGTGCGGGGTGTAAACTGGGTTCCTCAAAAGGTGGTTGAGGCGCCCGTGAGTTCCGTTGTTTGGGGCTGGCTTCAAATTGAGCAAGTCTACGGAAGAATTCAAACGATATTGAAAACAGGCTGAGAAAGACTGTAATACAGTGTAATTGGGTTGTAATTACAATTATGGGTGAGTCAATAAAGCTGCACTGCTTGCTGCTCATAACTGCTAAAAGGGAGAGCAACGTAACCCTTTTAAAACAAAGCACGGGTGCACTTATCTAGGGCTCTGGATGGTGTTTTTCTGCTTGAAAAAAGAGAACAAGCACAAAAAAAAAAAAGACAGAGGCTCACATCTGAGGGAAAGTGAAGGTGCAGCACCCACACCTGTAGTGGGGGACAGAACAGGAACCTCAAACACATGAAGGTAGTGTCTACGTAACATTGAAGCGTTGGGGAATAAGTTTGGGGGCTTTTAGTTTGGGTTTCGGGTTTCCTTTGTGTGTGTTTTGTTTGGGTTTTTTTCCTCTCTTTAAATTACCTGGAAACTAAATAAAAAAGCTTCAGTTAATAAGCATCATTAAAGGGAAAAGCCACAAAAGAACCTAGGTAGAACATCGATTTCTGCTTGTCACTTAGGCCTAAGATGTTAAGCTACAAAATTCTCAAAGTGGTCTAACCACAAAAACATCTCTACCCCACAAACACCTAAATCTCTGCTGTTAAAGTATCTCAAACGACTAAAGGCTTCCTGCCACCAGCGCTCAAAGGCACTTCAGACACCTTCAAAATACTGAATACATCATGCTTAATCCTTGCTACCATTCATAGATTTGTTGTTCCTTCACTTAACTCATACTGAGTCTATGAAATAAGACCCTGGAGGGGTTCAAGGTCAGGCTGGATGGGGCTTGGAACAACCTGGTCTGGTGGGAGGTGACCCTGCCCAGGGCAGGGGGGTTGGAACTAGATGGTCTTTAAGGTCCCTTCCAACCCAAACCAGTCTATGATTCTATGTTTTCAAAACAGGGCAGGTGATGAGACACACTTGACTCCAAAAGCCTGGTGTCTAGATCACACACCTAGAGCACCAGAGACAGAGCTGAACTTCCCTTCCTACGTGGGGAACTGAATACTTTTCTCCCTGCACTCTGTCACTCATATTTTAACGTCACCCCCTCCAGATGAAGGTGTTTTGCTTCAGAAAGAAGAATAAAACAACCCCTCTAACCCCAGCAGTCCCTGCTCCAATGAATACACCATACAAAGCAGTGAAAAAACCAAATCAGAACGAGTCCTGGAACTCAGGTCCCCACTTCAACAGCTAAATTCCATCTCTATGTTCCCATTATTTCAAGTGGAGTATCCAGGAATTCACAACGCCCTGGAAATCCCCAAGTCTGGAGATCTTGGATCCAAGTCTGAATGATTTGGAAAACGAGTTGAAAATCCCCAATTCAGACAAGACAGTCAGCTGTATCTATCTGGTGCTCATGCTTTGAGTGCTGAGATGTTGGACAAACGGGAAACAGAATCTCTTCTTCCCTGGCAAGAAGGCACAGTCGAGCACCTCCAAAAGAAATGTTAAAGCCCCAGATGACAACTGAAAGAAGATGCCTTTCTGCAGTCCAAGGGCAAGGAGAAGCTTCAGTAAGTCCCCACACTTCATTTTCTACCTGAAAGTTCTTCTCCTAGGTCTCTCAAGGCCAGGCTGGATGGGGCTTGGAGCAACCTGGTATGGTGGGAGGTGTTCCTGCCCACAGCAGGGGATTGGAATTGGATGGTCCTTAAGGTCCCTTCCAACCCAAACCATTCCATGATTCTATACCCGAGTGATTAATCTGACAAAGCCTCTAGTTTGATATGAGAGAGATATCCCTTCTTCTTGATGGTGGAGAGATGACAAAGTAGGTAGTTGTAGTAATGGTGAGTCAAAGCTCCAGCTGTGGAGCAGCCAGAGGAACACACAGAGTGACCAGTGGGAGGGTGATCTGACCAGTAGAACCTAAACAGCCATTAGTCATTTAGAAGCTGGGCCTTTCCCAGAAAAACAAACAGCTTTTTATTTGTGATAATCAGCAGCGAGTCTTTAGGACAATTTTCTCAGGACACTTAAAAAACCTGTTATTAGAAAGTTTTCAGGGCCCAAAAGATACTGCATTTTACTGACCAAAGATGGGCCCATCAATTGTATGTACTTACCGCACATTAAATTGTATACTTCAATGTTTTCAAATGGATCCACTTCAGTACGAAACTTGAATCCTGGTCCAAAGCCAATAAAGATAGCCTGGGATTTACAGAGAAAAACAAAAGTGGGACTCTGTTTAAGACAAGTTAAAATGGGAAAACGTCTTCATGCTCAGAGAACATTTCTTTTCAGGAACTTAATCTTTAACCAATATAGTGTGGATCAATTCAAAAGCATGTTTTTCTTAAAAAAAAAGTCAATGTACAAGAATAATTTCAATACATAGAAAAAGAGTATTAGCAAACCCAGTTTTGTCTCATTTATGAAATCCCTTGCTCTTCTCTGCTGTTGAAGAAGTTACATGCATTTTCTCAGATACTTTGAGATTTAATGGAAATGTTGAGCCAAAATAGCCATCGCATTTCATGCCCTGTAAACAAAAAGCTTTTAACTTTGGGCTATGAAAACATCTGTTGGTAGCAACGTTTCAAACGGCTTAAGCAGTGGCAAGATCTCGGGCTTCGGCGTCTGGTCTGCAGCTGCTCTTCTTGCACCACTTCCTGAGGTCTCCTGGCACAAGCTGCTGTGCAGCCAGAGAGTGAACCTGATCCAGGAACGCAGTCAGCTCAAAAGAACTTCTAAATTCTTTTCCTTTTTTTTTTTCTCCCTTCTGGTTCAGTTCCCCGACCTACTTAACGCCGCGGCCACGCAAAGCCTGCGCCAGCAGAGAGCGGGGATCGCTGCAGGAATGAGAACAAGGAGGCAACAGCAACAAATGCTCCAAACTCAACTGCTGCCCAAAAGATTGTTTTTAAACTTACCTCGAGGTATTCAGCTTTGCTTTTTTTTTTTAAATGAAGTGGAACAGATTGCACCTATCTAGGGTATCAAGATACCAAATGAGCGATGGATGTATCTTCCTGGGGAAGATCTCAAAGCTCTTTCCAAACAATGCAATTCTCTCAGATTTCGTAGTTGTGTGGCAAAAATAGAGGCTAAAAACTCAACTCTAACATCTTTTTTTTATTAAATTAAGTCATTCTGCAACTGTTGATACTAGAATCTGTATTGATTTACTCAACAAGCCTCATTTGAATCAGACGAGGCAGGAACATGCTACCTCCTTTCTGTTGGACAAGGTAATTACAGAGCAAGACATTTATGCTGCTATAATGTTAGCTATAAAGGTAGCCACAAAAAGATAAATTATAACTGGTTTAAGACCAGTTACGGATGCTATGAACAGGCAAAAAGTTTGAATAGAGTCAACCTACTGAAAAAAAAAAGAAATCACACAGTTGAAGTGTAGCAGAGACAAACCACATGGACTACAAAGTTCTCTTCATAAAACTTGTTTCTATTAATTTTTTGAATACAGGGTTCTCTCTTTATAGATGTGTCTACACATATTCACTCTAATAGTACCAAGTACCTCACAATTTTAGTGAATTTTATCCTGAAATCCACTTATTTCTGAAATGAAAACTATTGCCTTTCATTTTATTGATGGTGGAAACTACAGCAGATGATAGTGACCTCCCCAAATTAGATGGAGCTGACCTCCTGTTTCTGGGATTCTGGATCTGATTTCCTGTTTCCCTGGGGCCCTTTCCAGTTCTCATTAAAGAGAAGAATTTAATGACTCTTTTTCTTTTAAACATAAGAATTACATCAATAAACAATCATCACAAATTCAGTGGAAGGCCCCCAAGGTGGTTGAGGGGCTGAAGCTCTTGCTTCAGAGGACAGGGAGGGCCAGGGGTTGCTCAGGATGGAGAAGAGACTGCTTCAGGTGGACCTGACAGAGGTTCCCCAGAACCTACAATGAGGTCATCAAGGAGACAGAGCCATTCAGTGCTACACAGTAGAGGGTAGAGAGACAACAGGCACAAATTGAAAGAGGAAAGGTTCTGGCTGGCTGCAACTAAACGCATCTACACCAGGAGGACAGTCAGGCAGTGGAATGGGTTGGTTAGAACTTGTGGAGCCTCTGCCCTTGGCATTTTTCAACTGCATAAAAGCCCTGTATAACCTGTCCTGGTCTCACAACTGACTCTGAGTTGGAGGTGGGTCTAGAGACCTCCCAAGGTATCTTACAATCTGAATTATCTTAAGATCTACAATTATTGGCATTTGAGGATTTGATGACCCAAGTTTTCTCTTTTCCTGCTTTTAGTGTTACAACAAAACAACTTGGCACAACTTTATACTCTTACCAGCACAGTGAAATCTCTAAGGTTACTCCTGTCAGAGTTTTGCCCAACTCTGGGCAAAACAACAACAGAATCCCACCCTGCAGGGATTCCCCAGCACACCTACAGCAATCCCAACAATCCTACAAATACTCATTTTCTTTCGTTGCAGATGGAATAGGATGGTAGATCTTAAAAAAAACCCACCTCAACATCCAGCAAACACAACATTCAAAATATAGGAGTTAACAGTAAAAACTAGAATAAGTTTAAGTCTCACCTGCATACTGGGGAAGCGATTGTCCGAGCCATGGAATCCACCTGTGCAGCTTTTGATCTCAAGTGGTTTCCTGTTAAAAATATATATATAAGCTCACACTTTACAAGTCATATCAGTATAAAATACATTCAGGGATGCATTGTTTACTTCTCCATTTAAAGATTCTTAGAGGCTTTTCCATAGGAAATAGAAAGTCTTTAAGCTTTGGAAGGGAATGCCTTTAAAATCAGAATGGTAGCTTTCTCTGCAAATGTTATCCCTTTGGAATTCTCAAGGGTTCAAATCAAGTCAAATATCAGACAACATACAAACAAAATGTTTGTTCTCAAGAGAACAGATTTTTTTACTTCACTGTTATTTTGGTAACAGAACGTTTCAGTACTTTGTATGAGCAGATTTCTTCAGATTTGGTTTGTTTGTTTTTTAATAAACACTCAGTGTGATTTGGAGCATTCGCCTGGGCATCTTGCAGTCTAATGAAAAGAAATTATCCAACATACGCCAGGTCCATACAAATTATTTAGAAGTGTACAGTTCTAGTAACCCCCAACCTGATTTGCACGACTTGCACACGATTATGGTGTTGGACAACGGGACTTACTGAACACAAGGACTGAAAAACTCCTTCGTGATGGAAGCCCTGGAACACCACAGAGGTGTTTAAAATTATATTATCAGAGCAGATGCCATTATTCTGGGAGTTGTGAATTCCCTGGTCAGAACATGGAAGGTAATTAACAACTGTGATAATCACGAGTTCAATATCTGCCAGTGGATCGCTCACAAGCCTGATTCAACGTGATAAGTTTCCATGGCTCAGTTTGGAAATCCCTAAAGCATGGCCAGATGGGCTCAAGTATCTGACAAAGAGGACCTTGGTTTCTAGCACTTGTGTCCCAAGACCTTCCACTACCTGCCTACTCAGCATGCAGAACATCTACAGATGCCATTTTAAAATTGAGCCTCCTCAGATGAGCAAAAACTGTAGAGAAAAGCTTATATTGATTCTTTGCAGTTGTCCCTTTGCTAGGACAAACGAGCACCACGCTCCCTATAGCTGTCATTGAACTCCAAGCACCTGGAAGAGGAAAAAAAAAATGAAATTATTTGCTGTATAACCAAGTACTGAAAACTACACCTTACCTTGCGAGCTGCCACTGGGAGTCTAAATAGAAGTGCAACGGTTCGATGCGGTCGTTGTAGGAATAATGGAAACGCTTGGGTAGCAGCTGCTTCATATAGGGTTTGAAGGGCTGATTTGGTTCTATGCACTGAAAGGTTTAAATGAAAATATAAAATGTATTTTGTATTATAAAAACTTATAAAAGTTTCACCAAACTTTTGCTTACGTCACGCACAGTTCTTATAAAGCACTTCTACTGCAAAGAGTCTGTAATAACTTCCACTAAGGACGATGGGACTCCATCAGGTTTGGAGTCAAATATAAATATATATAAATATAAATAACTATTTTTATAACAAATACTGACTGGTTTTGCACTCAATAGTTATTAGAAGAATATAAATATTGGATTATGGACATAACTTACTTTCTTTTCTTCTTATAGCCTACATTTGTACAGAACCAAATAATACTGCTCAGAATTAATTAAGAATTACATTGAGACATGAACATCGTGATACTTTCACAAGTGGCAGGAGACCACCCAGTGCAATAAGCCTACAGTTCTGTAACACAGAGAGTTAACAGACATTCATAGGGTTTGTTAGATTGGTCACTCAGGGACAAAGAGATTTTTCCAGCAACTAAGATCCATTAATGATTTAAAAACAAAATAATATTTTTATTTTTGAATAGTGAAGCCATCTATAAAACAGCATTGCTCTCACCATCAGGGGTGTCTGCACAGCTCAGAGGCAAACAGTCTGTGGGGCAGGGATGAGAACAGAAGCCAGGTACAGAACAGAAAAGTAAATTCCTTAAGCTGGAACTGGCAAAAAAGACCAATATCCTTGCTCACAGCTGTTTATCAAAAAGGTGTGAGCAAGAAAATCTTATGCTTGTCCAGGAGGTGGAGCTGAGCTTTACACTGGCTTGGCTCTCAACCAGCATGGTCCAGCTACACGAGTTCTCCGGTTTGAAAAGCAACATCATACAGAGGTAGATAAGAGTTAGTGAAAAGAAATTAAAACAAAACCTTAGTTAATGCTCAACCACAGACACCTGACTCAACTTTGACCTTCCCCTCCCCTGGCAGGAGCTATCTTTATTGTTGTTGTTAAGTGTATAGCATATGGAAGGTCACTGATTCAAAGTCCAGGTGCTCTGTAAGTAGCCCAACAAACAGCTGATGTTATAAAACGCCTGTAAATCTTGGTAGAGTAGAAATTAAGGTAGAACAACAAATAAGATGACACTTACTGTGAGGTTTCTGACAACGCCTTCATAATTAACTGGAAGAATCATATGTAAGAATTAGTCACCTAAGTTTAAAAAAAATCAGATGTAAAATGAAAGCATTCCCATCACATAATATAATTAGTTCAGTTTCAATAAAATCCTGGCCATAAGAAATTATTTTTCCAGAATGAAAGCCATAGGGAGGCAAAACAGATCACTTAACTGTCAAGCTATTGCTTTTATGAAATTTTAGTTCACAGTCTCTCCTCCCCTTGCTTACTTATTTACAGCTTTAAAATGTCAGACTATACTGGCCACAGTTAGAAAAATAACCCAAGAAGGACATTTTCACAAGAGGCAACCCAACGCTGTGCTAATTAAGCTGGATTTTTCCTGCTTGCTAACAAACTTCTAAGGAAAAAAAAAAAGAAGAAACGAATGCAACTGTCAGGGCAGCAGCTTCATCTGGCAAGCATCCTTCCAAGGAGAGCCAAACACGAGCTGGCTGCGGTTCAGCCACACGGACTCAGGCCAAAAGGGACCATTACATCATTGGGTTTGACATTTTGTCCAAAAACAGGCCCATTAAGTTTCAGGCAGCTCCTCTGTCCCGAGTCCCATATCCAAGTCTGGACTGAAGTACAGAAAGGACTATGCTGGCAAGGGAATCAGTAATAATTCCTGCAAATATATATATATGTATATAAGTGGTGCCACAGAGAGACAGCTACGCTGTTTCCTGAAAACACTGCACGTGTCAGAAGCAGGAGATATGCTGCTTTTCCTCTTCCTGAACTCATTTCTCCAGGGAGAACATGGAGCTGCATTTGACTCCCACGTTCTCCAAGGAATCATTTAAGACTGTTTAGAATAGCACCGAGTAATGGAATAAACAGGGGTTGAGGCTTACGAGTTTTAAAGGGTATGGAGAACAACAATCTAGAGAGGAAAAAAAACCCCACAGCTAAGAAACGTGAAGGAAACACCTGCATTCAACAATAAAAAGTACCCAAAACTCCAGGCATTAAATGTTCACCTAAAATGAGACTGCATGAATCAAAGTTTAAAATTTGTAAGCATTCATCGATTATTTTTTTTCCCCAGATTTATTATCTTATGTTTATTTGCCATTTACTCCACTGCTATCAGGCCATTAGACCATTTTGTAATAACTAGGAAATATAATACTCAAGATAATATGCAAAAAGACAGTAACAATCTAACATTCCTTTAAGACAGAAATATAGCAAATTTATGCATAAACTGGTAAATCGGGAAACGAGACATGAGGAGGGGATTTCTGGGCCATCTTGAGCAGCAAAGATCTGATTCAAAGGAACATCAGCCACAAAGCATTTGCAGCTGGTGACTCCGGGGCAGCCCCCAAAAGCCATCTGTGGGATTCAAAGGCACTTTCAGACCTGCAAAGTCAAAAGGTCCTTAAAAAACATGTGTGCTGCTCAGTATTTCCTCTTCACCCTTATCTAGTTTGTCCCTAGTAGACCTCTGCTTGGGTTTATCGATTGACCATGTGGATCCTATGTTTGTAATCAAAGTACAAATGCGTATAACCAAGTAACAAAAATTAGTTTAGCAATTACATACAAGAGAAATACTCATCTGGAACATTATTAGGTCTCAGGCGAGCTGCAGGACCAGGTACTATTATGAAATCTTGAACATCATCCAGGTAGCTGTTCAGGTAGGCTGTTTTTCTGCAGCTCCCTGCTTCCATCCCTGCAAAAGGAAGGAGATTTTACTTGAAATTGGGAATATCCATGTAGAGCCTTGCTGAGGAGTCACATAACTCAAGTTGTAGAAGTCAGAAATGTAATTTCTCAGGTCTTTTTAATCAGCAACACCAAGACATCTGATCCAAGGAGATCACAACACTCACATACAAAAGAAAGAACATTTCAGAGATACACACAATCAGCCATTTCCTCAGCCAAGAAAGGCACTCTACTTGAATAAATAGACATTTTTCTTCTCTGAAGGGAAAGAAATCTTATAAGCTTAAGAACAGTCAGACAAAATATTCATTTAGCCTAATATCCTACTTAATAGCGTTCAGTAACATGTCTAGAGAAATACCCAGTAAGCACAGCAGCTACAGACTCATCTTCCACCCAGGGCTCCTTATCAGTTTCCAGAAGTCAAAAGGATTTGACCTACTTTTAATAATTCTTGATAGGTTTACCTTCCATTAATTTCCTATTTTTTAAACCCGTATAGATATCTGCCTTGGCTTATTCTCGGTGGCAATGAGTTCTCCAAGTCAATTTTGTGCTCACGGAAAAGTGCTTATATTTTGTTTGTCAGGAAAAGAAGCAGAAAAAAAATATTGGTAAGATACATAACTGATTATATAAAGAATTCCAGAAATACAGAAAAGCTATTACAGAAATAAATCAAAGTTTCATATTCACAGATGTCTAATAATGGATAAGGGAACCGAGAACTGAAAAGAAGATATGGCTTGAATTTTGACTGAATAATTTCACAGAATATTGCTGTGCAGTTAATAAAGTGAAATTATATCTATTTTTTACAATTCGTATTTTTATGTTATTTCTTTTATTGACTGGCAATGACTACAAAAAGAATTAGGAATAAAATAGGAAAGTTGTTCTTCCCCTCCTCATAAAATAATCTGATTCTACACTATTGATTATCTTACACTATCTTGATAATACAAAACATAATTTCTAGGTATCAGCTGCTTTAACCTTGCCAGAAACGTACAAGTAGAAACTCTGAACATTATAAAAAACAGTTCTTCAAAATTCTGATATATTTCATAAATTGGAATTTACCGTGGTCTGATATGAAAATAATGTTCAGGCATTTATGCAAGTTCATTTGCTTGAGACCATCCATCAGCATCCCCACGATGTTGTCCACTCTCTGCAATGCCGTAATGACCTGCAGGACAAAAATAAGAGTGTAAAGTAAGTGTTCATCAATTCAATTAAAAAAAAACAGAATTTATTTCAAGGGAAAGTGAAAATATTTAAACAGTAACAGTATGTGCCAATGAAAGTCAAGGAGGTCTTCTTATAGACCACCCCACATCCAGATTATAGTCAGTGAAATTTCAGTGAAATTCCTGAAATTGAGGCAGTTTCCTTATAGCAGCATTCCAGTCCCCGAAGGGGCTCCAGGAGAGATGGGGAGGGACTCTTGAGCAGGGAGGGGAGTGATAGGATGAGGGGGAACAGTTTTAAACTGAAAGAGGGGAAATTTAGATTAGATTTTAGGAAGAAATTCTTTGCTGTGAAGGTGGTGAGACACTGGAAGAGGTTGCCTGGAGAAGCTGTGGCTGCCCCATCCCTGGAAGGGTTCAAGGCCAGGCTGGATGGGGCTTGGAGCAACCTGGGCTGGTGGGAGGTGTCCCT
>JAOTQQ010000023.1:61955218-61970264 GCA_026546715.1 Gallinago undulata
GGAGGTGTCCCTGCCCAGGGCAGGGGGTTGGAACGGGATGGTCTTTAAGGTCCCTTCCAACCCAAACCATTCTGTGAAGTTTGTCACATTACCAGGGACACAACCAAGGACAACAGGGCACAAGCCTAAGGGGGCAGATGCTGGTGGGAGAATACCAGAGGGCTGAAGAGAATAGAGGAAGCCAAACTGGTGGAACTTTTTCTCAAAATCCCCGTTGGGACAGGCTCCAGGGCAAACTGTCCTTAAAATTGTGACTGCATTGTTCAACGTCTCAAAACAAACTAGTTAAAAGGGAGTGAAAAAGCCAAGGAAGGAGCTCCCAGTCCAGCACGGTCTGTGATGGGGGTGGCCTGACACTCGAGCTCACTTGTGTGGGTACAGCCACTGGGGCTACTTTTAAATACTTTAAGTAAACAAAAGAAAAAAAGTATTTTTAAATGAAGTGATTCTGTTACCTCATTGAGCTACTCACAAAAGTTACCCTGTTTTGTGGGACCAAAGATTAGATGCTCCTGTTGTCTCTTTATCCTTACCCAGCAAGAGATTCTACCTTCTAAAATATATTTTACCTTTTGAGAAGTACATTCTACCTTCTTAAAGTCCATCATTCCTGAGGAAACTACAGACAAAGCCTCAGGGTCTTTCTCTCCAGAGCATTCCTGACATAGGGAGCTTTAGACCCACTTATTACCCAAAGGTCATCAATTTAAGCAAGTTCCCTACACCAGTTCCAGTTATTTGCCTGCTACTTCCCTGGGCAATTAGATTCATCTTGTAGTTCCTTACAGGAACAGCAACTGCACCTCAAGAGAAAGTGGTAAGAGCTTTTTACTGTTGTCACCTACCTATGTCACCCAGGACATACCTAGTTAAGATGCCCCAACATCCTGACTCTTCGAGACAGGAGAATCTTCCAGTACTCCTCAATTTCCCAGAGCTTTTCCCTTTGCATTTCCCACTTTGCTTTATTAAAATGTAAACCTATTTATGACTTTTGAAAACAGCAGCAAGTCCCAAAGACTTCTGAATTTATACAACAGGTACATCCCAGCTTGATGGGGTGATTGTCCCTTTTATCACTCTCTTTCCCAGAAGGCATAAAAATCTAACTGCAGGGAGAGATAAGACCAGTATCCACCTAACCTTTGCACAGAGCCTGGGGGGAGCGAATGACAATTATAACATGAATACTTAACTACCAAAAATTGGACCATTGCTATAAAAATCTCTGTTCTTACTAAACTGAAGGTATATAAGCTTTCTGTCCCCCTCCTCCAACCCATAAAATCAACATAAAGAATTAGTAGAAGCAGACAAAAGAACATACAAGATGTACTCAAACATGCTTTGGCTATTTAAAAGTTATTGAAATACAGAAAACAGAAATTACACTTACTAAATAGGCTATTTATTACAAGCTTTGTATCAATATTAATTACGGATGGGCTGTCTATTCACAATTTTTATTTTACTGAGCATGGTCTTGGTTAATATAACATGAATTATGGAAGTTTATTATTGCGTCAGAGCAAAGCTTCAAATTAAAAAAAAATAAAAAAACTACAAAACTACTTACTCCGCTGCTTACTGGTCCAAACTTGTGGCCTGAGGAATCTGGTTCTTCTAAATACAGAGTGTAAAAGTGTGGTCTATATCAAACAGTACCAAAAATGTAATATTTTACATACACGTTGAGACAGTTTGAAGATATTTCAACAACGGATATCAAATATTGGAAACACACTGTCAGTCAGAGGAAGGTTTAAAGGGAAATAGAGAAATGCAATTTAATTTTAAAAGAGGCGTAAGTCATAGAAACAGGCTTGCATTAAATTGTATTTTTATATTGCTAGAATAATGCATAAGATATTGTTTAAATGGGAAAGCATGTTTACATTATAATATCACTTGAACAGGAATTTATACTTGGAATTATATACCTACCTTTCATCCTCGGGCAACTGCAGCCAGCGAAGAACAGTCACCACCCTTTCTTCAAAGGGGATTGAGCTGCATCAGAACAACACAAGATCAACCAAGAGCTAAAAAAATTCTAGTCACATGTTACAAAAACCAATGTATTTTAGCAGAGAAAACTGCAAGTTTCTCTATGTTAATTGCCTGTGACTCGACAGGAGTTAATGACCACTGATTGCAACACAATTAGGACAAAGCTCCCCGTATTCCTTGTGGTTATTATACAAAGAGAATAATTGCCCTCCAGGAGCGAAATCACTCACAGGTTTTTATTCCTGTATTATGTTTTGAAAAAGTTTTAGTTTGGGGGCGGGCAAACAATAAGTACATTGACCTGTAACAACATGAGGCACAAAATCAGTAATTCAGCTACTTAACTCAAGCTCAAGTAACAACGTACAAGTTCCTAGAGAAAAAAAAAAAATGCAGGCAGCAAGTCAAGAATCAGAATTCCCATGCTATATCAAAGTCATAGCACGAAGAGAACAATCCTAGGAAAACAGAAACAAAAAGCCTAATTTCTAGGGCGACACTTGAGATTAAGTAAACGGCAATAAACAGATTTACGTAGAATTTTCATTCGGCAGAAAATGTTTAATTGCAGTGAGGAGCAACCGCTGACTGAAATATGGCTGCCTTAATAGGATATTTTTTCAAAATTTGCAATGAAAATAATTTGACATTGGAACAATTTACCACAGTCAACAGTAAAACTTTAATTTTCAAGACCTGATCCATTGACTGTACGAGAGGTTTGGATGGAATGACTGTAAACACAATCACAAAAGCCTTTTATAAGCAGGAACAGAAGAGAACTAAAGCTTCAAAGCTGGCTGTTGTTTAAGCTGATTTTTCCACATCTTTGATGTAAAACATTTGCTGAGGAATGACAAAGCAATTAAACAAAGAATCTACATTACTCTGAAACAAAGTTAATCGGATCTTATCGTTTTTTCCATGTTGTATACAACGGTTTAGGAAAGCAGGAAAAAAAAGACACTTATTCTTTCTCTGGCATCTGTCCTACTGCAATGGTTAAAGCAATATATTCATCCAAGAGACAGGAGTTTACACACCTGTTGTATATTTCATACAGGTTTGGAAAGGTCCCATTCACTGCTACGTCTGACCCAGGCCAAAAGAAGGTGCCTGCTTTTAGACCCTGGTACATAGCCGTTAGCCAGATCTGTAGGAGAAGAACAAGTAACATCATCAGATAGATACACCTTGCAGATACACCACCAGATAAACCTTAGAATCATAGAATTGTCAAGGTTGGAAGGGACCTTCCAGATCATCTAGTTCAGCCATCAACCTAGCTCTGATAAAACCCATCACTAACCCATGTCTCTAAGCGCTATGGCAACCCAGCTTTTGAATACCTCCAGGGATGGTGCCTCAACCACTGCCCTGGGCAGCCCATTCCAAGGCTTCATAACCCTTTCAGTGAAGAAATTGTTCCTAATCTCCAATCTGAACCTCCCCTGGGGCAACTTGAGGCTGTTTCCTCTTGTTCCATGGTCTGTGACTTGGGAGAAGAAACCGACCCCCCCTGGCTACACCCTCCTTTCAGGGACACTGGTTTGAGAACCATGGCTGAACACCAGGTAGGGAAAATGCCTCAAAGAGAGCAAAGCAAGGAGGGGTGGGAAGGTTCCCAGGACCCATGCCCCACATATTTTGAAATATGGGAGCAAGATCTTGGTCAACTTTTCTGATTTTACTGCCAAATCTCATGATTTGAAGGTTTCTGTTTGCTTTCTGCATATTTTTCCTGCCTTCTTTGTACACCACTTTCTTCTCAGTGCCCCATAAAGTCTATATTTATGTGCTCTTTCCCAGAAAAAAAAAAAAAAATCAAATAAAAAAAAATCAGTCCTCCCCGCATTACTCAATAGTTGCATCTGTTCCCTTGCTATTCTTCTGTTCTCCAGGCCAGCACACCCAAACTCTCCCCTGCCACGTCCTTTTGGCAGATGTGCCACAGCTGTATCATTGAACCAAGAGGGTTTCTTTTAAAAAAATCACATCTTTAGATTTGATGGTAATCTGTGCAGAGTGTAAACCCTTAATTCTGTTTATCACTAAAACTAACAGTTTTCCTCAGAAAGGTTAACCGCAAACCCACCACATTAAAACCAGAAGAGAGATCTGGTTTCTTTATTAATTATTTGAAGATAGTGGTGGGTTTTTGTTTGTTTGTTTGTTTTTGTTTTTTTTTTTTTCCCCTAGAGAAAATTCCCTGGAAATTCAACCACGTCCGTTGCACTTTGTTTCATTTGTCATCCTGCAGCTCGAGCATGGCAATCCCTCATCGTGCTGAGTAACGCTTCTTGGCTGACTTAGGAGCACCCTCTGTCCTCTTTGGACATCGCTATGCGTCCAAGTGGTGTTAAGTAACAGGGCAACAGGCTGATGGGAGTCCTCAGCAGAGGGTTAGGACTTACAGGCTGTCCTTGGTACCACTGCGGGTTGAACTTCTCCTGGCTTTTGAGGGTGAAGGAAGCGTTTCTTTTGGGGTCATACATCTTGTTGTCAATTACGCCGTGAGATTCGGGATACAGCCCCTGTAATTGAGAGGACACCTCGTCACAATGATACAGAGAAAAAGAGCCCTCAGGCTATGCAAACAGACCTCCGTTAAACAAATATGTCCAGTGAAGAATCTATACGTGACTTCTACTCCACCGATACCTCAAGACCCAAATCTAACAGAATCACGGAATGACAGGGGTTGGAAGGGACCTCTGGAGGTCATCCAGTCCGACCCACCCACCAGTGCAGGGTCATCCAGTGCAGGTCCCACAGGAATGTGTCCAGGTGGGTTTGGAATGTCTCCAGAGATGGAGACTCCACCACCTCTCTGGGCTGCCTCTGCCAGGGCTCTGCCACCCTCACAGGAAAGAAGTTCCTCCTCATGTTTATATGGAGCTTCTTATGTTCAAGTTTGTGCCGGTTTCCTCTTGTCCTGTCCCTGGGCACCACTGGAAAAAGACTAGCCCCATCTTTCTGACACCCACCCTTTAAGTATTTATAGGCATTAATCAGATCCCCCCTCAGTCTTCTCTTCTCAAAGCTAAAAAGCCCCAAGTCCCTCAGCCTTTCCTCATATGAGAGATGCTCCAGGGCCCTCATCATCTTTGTAGCCCTCTGCTGTACCCTCTCCAGCAGTTCCCTGTTCTTCTTTAACTGGGGAGTCCAGAACTGGACCCAGTGCTCCAGATGGAGCCTCACCAGCGCAGAGCAGAGGGGCAGGATGACCTCCCTTGACTTGCTGGTCACACTCTTCTTGATGTACCTCAGGATGCCATTGGCCTTCTTGGGCACAGGGGCACATTGCTGGCTCATGATCATCAACAGCATCACCCACCATTCCTATCAAGCTCTACCTCCCAATTCTTAACTGCTTCTCAGTGAGATTAAAAAAAAATACGGACAAGAAAAGTGCTCTGGGATCAAACTGGAAGTCACCATCTTAGTTCACACACACATTGTATCTTTAATACCAACAAAAAAGCAATTAACTGCACTGGACTTCCATGACATGACCAAAAAGCAGGGATTTCAAAACAGAATTGCCTACCAGCAGGTGAAAGCTCTAGCCAGGGATAACGATCACCTAAGCAGAGCTCAGAGCCACCTCTGTCAGGTTTTTTTTCCCCTCCTATATGCAGGTGGTGATAAATTTACAAGATGGGTTTTGTGACATTCCTAATCCAGGTTTGGGTACAGCCCATCCCAGAGTCAACATCAATGTGACGTTCGAACCTTTCCTTACATTCCATACCCTTCTTTGCATCCGAACAAGCTACCTTGGCTGGCACCAAGGAGACTTTAAAAGAAAGAGAACGAGTTGCAATTCATCATGCAAATATTTACGCAACTGAGAAGCTGAAAAGTGATGTGACCTTCCACCTCTATGGGAATTCTTGCAGCTCGTCCTGGAAGGATGGGATTACTTAATAAGATCTGACCACTTAGCTCTACTGTTATTTAAAGACTGTTAATCTAAATTAGATGAAGGCTACTATATATACATTTTCATATTCTGAAGGGAAAACCTATTATTTTAACAATCCATCAAAGGAAAATACTTGGAGACAACACGATAATGAACAATCTCTTCAGCAGAGGAAACATAAAATATGCAGAAATTCTTACTGTGACGATGGAGTAATGATTGGGGAAGGTTTTGGAAGGATACACTGGTCTCATACTGGAAGTATATGTTCCACATTTCTCTAGAAGGGGGGAAGAAAGAAAAAAAAAAAAATCAGTGAAATTACAGAAATAGAAACCCTTACGAGTTTCTCTCATGAATACATATAAGTATTTAAAAAAAAAGAGAAAAATATTTCCAGAAACTTTTCATTTTCAAAATTCTAGAGTTAATACTTCATTTTTCTTCCCACATTCATTTACAAGCTGCCTAAATGGCTACTAATCCAAATTTTATACCTTCCCAATGACTGACCTCAGCGGTCACATGAGCAAAACCTACAGACCTCATGAAAAACGTGCCTAGATAAGAATGAATAATTCAAAGAAATCCCACCCTCCAGAGTGGCCCTGGTGCGTGGCAAGTGAAATCTGCGGCTGGAGACCAGTTGCTTCCCCCTGGACTGTCCCAGAGATGAGGTGGCCACTGGTCCAGTGGTGCCTTGGCTCTCTGCCTGTCAAATCACTATTTATTTTGCTGTCTTCTTTTCGCTTGTGGTCAGTTTGGGTTTTGTTGCTAAAAATAAGCTCTTACTCTGGGGTGAATCACAAAGTTTTCTTTATCTCGATATAAAAATCGTAGGTTTTTAACGAGTTTAGTGCACAGTATTTGCTAATATTAAGAGTCATGAGATGGCCCAAAGAACTTAAGCAAACCTTGCTTCTGACAGGTGCTTAAAGTCCCACAGGCAAATGTATGGGCCCTGATTTTCATAAAAAGATGGGGAGGGAAGAAAAAAAGGAGAAAAAAAGAGGAGGAAAAGAGAAGGAAAAAAAGAGGGGAGGAAAAGGGGAAAAGAAAGAGGGGAGGGAAGCCTTCATTAACGCTTAAAAAATACTATGGGGTAACCAAAACCACTTCAACTGATGCTAAAGAGCCAAAAAGCAATGACCCTACTGAAAGGCCACCACTGGGCCTCTGCATCATTATCTGTAATATAAATAAAACAGAAAAGAACGGCTTGATAACACAAGAGGTGTTGTATCAGGGCACTTTGAACTCATCGGTTTGGGGCTTTGGATTAGATCTCAGTTGAAATCATCGATTTGAGCTGACCGAGAAAAAAAGAGGTCAAGCTGGAAAAATAAATCCTCTGAAGTTGCAACAAACCATCACTTCTACCCTTTTTGCTACTGCAACACACTCAATTCATTCCAACCATTTCCAAAACTGTCATTGAGGCCATTCTCCAAAATTTTATAATTTTCTTGGTGGTGGTGGGCGGGAAGATTGGGTTTGTTTATTTTTTGTTTCGTTTTTAAAGTAACTCAAAAACTTTCGCTTTGTCCAAAATTCTAGTGGGATTTTCCTGGGACTTTCCATAAGAGTTATCAAGTTAAGAGTTAACGAGTTATATCAGTTAACAAGTTGCTAAAACTTGCTAAAAGTGAAATTATGCTATTGTCTTGCAGGATCTGCCCTAACAAACTTCTCCAAGGAGAGACCAGAATTTCATCGTAGGCTGAATCAACAGGACTAGATAACGGGAATATTTTTATCTCCCAGAATGCTGTCCTTGCCATCTGAGTGTTTTAAAGAGGAAAATTCAGGGATTTAGCCCAGTTCTAATTTAATAGAGAACAGGGCAGTAGGATAAGTTATTTAATGCAAATAACTGTTCACTCCTTTTTAAATGCTACCATTCATAAGCTGTGTCCCTTTTGGATCACTTACTATGGATATGGATATCCACATATGGATATCTATGAACTTCAAAAGGATTCAATACAGTTTTTCAGTGCTCATCAAGTAATTTATTGGCCATTGTGACTTGTCTCCTATGGAGGAACAGATTTCATTACCCTTTCCTGCACAGTAAATGACTGTAGCAGCATCGACACACTCATAGAAATGTTCCTCTTCACAATCTGATTCCTTGCACCATTTCCAGTGCCCAGACACATGGGACATTTGAAGATGGAGATTTGAAGCAACAGGTCCTCAATGTCATGTGACTGTGACACCAATTTGCATTCACGGAATCACAGAATGGTTAGAATTGGAAGGGACCTTAAAGAACATCAATTTCCAACCCCCTGCCCTGGGCAGGGACACCTCCCACCAGAGCTGGTTGCTCAAGTGCGACTATTCACAAGACTATTTTTTTTCTTACTGAAGAATATTTGCCTTATCTGAGCTTTTTACCCACCGTTGTACTATGAGGGGAGGGGGAAAAGCCTGGAAAGCAAGGTTTTGTAATGAGAAAGCTGAAGATCCTGGAGTATATCATATCAGGAAAGTCTGCCATCAGTAGTAATGTAGAACTGTAACCATAATACAGACATAATATTCTACCCCTAGACTGTTCCTTATTTTACTGTGTCAAAAACACGTATTATTAGACATTCTGGTTTTAGAATCCTTTAAAAAAAATTTAAGTTTTGACCATTAAGAACTCCATGGGGAAGTGAAGTGACTTTGATGAAGACACTAAGATATTTATACTTCTTAGTGGTCAGAATTTACCATGGGTTGGAGTGGAAAGAGAAATACAGGTTTATTATAGAAGTCAATGAGAGAAGTTGCACTTCAGCCTGTCCAGAGCAAGGAATGAAGGAACTTCACACGTGGAAGTGGATGTCACAGCCTGGAAGTCCTACAGATGCTTTGTGGCACTTATTTTATATCTCAGCCAGAACTATAACTGTTTGTAATCACCAGCCTCTCCTCACAACACTGAAGAAGCCATCTTCAGTTGAATTTTTTTTTTTATAACTGTGTCTAATGAAATAATTTCAAACACCTTGTTTTATTCTTACATTGAAGAAAATGAAAAAAAAAAACCACAAACAAAAAACCCAAACCCTAAAGCCTCAAATACATCTGCAAATTGTTATCCTCTGGAACGGATCAAGTTGGAACAACTGCTGTATGAAAAAGCGAGTATTTTTACTGATTTATTTTTAGTCAAACTGCAACCAGTTATCCCAGGTAGTAATTTTTGAATGACAAGAAGATTGGCATATTTTTCAGACAAGAAATGCCATCAGTTCTTTACAGACCACAGCCAAAATAGAGACAGGAAAAGTGACTAAAGTTACTCAGACACTACAGAAGTTAGGGAAAAATATATACTTATGAGGCTCCCATTTCTGCTGAAAATGTTTGTTAAATGAAAGTTTTCTCAGATTTAGCACGGAATCTACCAGCCCTTCTGTATCATCTGTTCCTAATCTCTACCTTCTTGCTTTTAAAATATAACCAACTGCTTTCTACCTTGCTTTCTGTTTTCCCAAAGCCATTCCACCTAAATATGAGACAATATATAACCAATATGGAGTAAAGAGTGGGTCTACTTCTATTTTGAATAAATAAAAGTAAGCTCACTGCAAAAAAATCCACCTCCTAAATCCAGCAAGGGCTACTTAATTTTTAAGGTTTCACTGAAAATCCTTTATTCATGTCCTTCCTCTCCTTGCCCTTCCACACCTCAGGTTCTCCGTGCACAGTTATTTAGCGGTGACAACTTCAACTTCCACAGAAGGTTTTAAAGAGTAAGCACAGCTGCATCTATGGATTTTTTCAGGTAAGACATCACAATATTGCTTAGACAAAGAAACTACTCACGTAATTTGCTAATAACAGGCAGGAGTCCACCCCAGGTCTGCAAATATTCTGCTCTGAAGCCATCCAGTGAAAACAGTAACACCGGAGACTTGGTAAATCTGAACAAACAGAAATAGAAGCATTAAAAAGGCAGACTCTGAGAAATAGTTTCCTATCTCTTATTTCAAACAAGTTTCCCCCCACCACCCCCCCCAAAAATGGTGAGGATGCTCCTGACGGGACTACAAGCCAGGCCAAGAAACTCTCCCTAAGCAGGAAGGTCTGGAGATTGGTGGGGTGGTGAGAAGACCAGCCATCTGGTCCCTCTGCTCATAGCCTGGGTCTCCTGGCTAAAGAGGCTGAGGATCACAGGAGGGCACGCAGAGGGAAACCACGACACGGCCTGATCTCACAGAACAGCCATAAAATGAAGAACAAGCCAAAATGTAATCCATCTGGTGGGTCTTATCTTGAAATGGGTCCCACTGGAGCAAGGCTCAGCCCCTCCAACCCCACCTCCAGCCCCGAGGTATGAGCAGGGAAAGAGAAGAGGCAGCCTGAAGCCATGGCTTTCCTTTGTTCCCTTTTTACCCCTGAACAACTTGTCAGCTAGCTGAAAAAAAAATAAATAAATAAGGAATTCATCTTTTTACATATTCTATACACAAAACTGTAAGAAATTCTAATCTACAGGATATGTTAAATCAGCAGCTGTAACACACGTTTTTCCTTTCGTCTTATAAGGGTCATTTAACCAAGAAGAACTGATTTTACTTCTGGTACAGAAACCATATCTCCAAACTGAAAAACGTGGCCCTGCAACTGGAACATCATGACAGTCTTTCTGGCTGGAGCTTGACAGATAAATTCAGGCTCTCATTTCACTGGAATTAGCAAAAATAAGTTCTCCCCTTCCAGTCTCCACAGGACATATGTTTTCCAGCCTTGACTTGTTCCCAGCTTCAGCCCTGTCCAAACAGTTTCCCTCGAACTCTAAGTACTTAAAACATTGCATCCTAGATAAGAATAATAATCAGTAATTTATACCATGAATAAAAAAATATCCTCTGTTTGACCTACAGATATCAGGACATGAGAGACTGCAAAAAAACCCATCACTGCAGTGCAGCAGCAACCGCTGAAAATACAGATTCACATAAAAAAAAATTGAGTATGTTTCACATGCCAATTGCAAGCTCATTTTTCCCTTTTATGTTTACAAATTGTAAAATGGAAATTTTTTTTTTTTAAAAAAAACCTCATTGCACTTTAGTCTCCCCAAATAAACCAGTGAGGAGGGAAGGCAAATATTATTTGTAAAGTGTTGACAATTTTTTTCAGTGAGGTGCCCCACAAAAAAAATCCAGTCATTTACAAGTCAAACTTTTATAAGCCTTATTCCAGTGAAACAAACGTGACTATGTTAAACTGACGATTAGTCAGGCAACCAAAATATGTCTATCCTAAGAAAATTTTAATCAACAACTTGGACAACGGTTCAGCCAAGAGGATTCCATTAGTCAGACCCATTACGTAGCCTGCCCTACAGCCCAGACAGAATAAAACATTAACATGTAATTGTAAGATGTGTGTTCGTAGCCTGATTTTTATTTATATGGTATATTTAATACCAGCTTCTGAAAATCTTAGTAGGGTCAGTTCGTCGGGAACAAGAAATGAATGATCTTCAGAGCAAGACTCAAGTCCTTTTGGCAGAAGAGAGCAGGGAAACTCCATGTACTACCTTTGCCCGTATTACAAGTATTTTTTGCACCACACCTTCTGACTTCTGCAACTTTTCCAAATATCTTCTCCCCCCAGTTGATTCTCTCCAACACAGAGGTCAGAAAATCTTCGCTGCAAAGTTTCATGCAATAAAATATGAACTTTGAGGCAAAGACTTCAATCTTATTGATGAGACCAACTTGGAAAAAAAAAAAAACAAAACACACAGAACCAAAACAACTCCAAATGAAAAAAAAAACAACCCAACCAAATCTAAAACAACTCCTTAGAAAGGGACTTTACGCAACTGTTTCTGGTTTGGCATTTACAAGTAAACCAACTGTTAAGTACATGTTTTGGTTGTCTGCAAATCCAGCTCCTGACCCCCTCACACGTGTAAAATTAAACTTGGCGAAACAGACCCTTGCCACAGCCGGGGGGAATGACACTTTCGCTTCTCCTATGTGCGACACACGCCGAAGCTCAGAGATGGGGGGACCTGCCCCCGGGCTCGGGGAGGCAAAGCACGACAGAGGGTGTCAAACCACACTCTCTTTGGAACAGCTCCAGTAAAAACCCCCGGAGAAACTGACCCGAGCCCAGTTCTGAGATTTATCATGGATTTCTATAACATTTCCCACCTGGGGAGCCAAGGTTACACTACCGAGAGCGAGCAAGCCTAGGAGGCTGGAGTTTTGGCCTTGAGAGTGATTCATGCTCAGTGATTCAACAGCTCGATGTCCAATTAGCAACCAGTAATGAGTGGTGTTCCTCAGGGGTCGGCACTGGGACCAGTGCTGTTCAACATCTTTGTTGGAGACATGGACAGTGGGCCAGAGCACACCCTCAGCAGGTTTGCTGATGACACCAAGCTGTGTGGTATGGTAGACACGCTGGAGGGAAGGGATCCAGAGGGACCTGGACAAGCTGGAGGTGAGGCCCATGTGAACCTCATGAAGATCAACCAGGCCAAGTGCAAGGTCCTGCACCTGGGTAAGGGCAACCCCAGGGACAAATACAGGCTGGACGGAGAATGGATAGAGAGCAGCCCTGAGAAGGACTGGGAGGTGTTGGCAGATGAGAAGCTCAACATGAGCTAGCCATTTGCAGTTACAGCCCAGAAAGCCAACCACATCCTGGGCTGCATCAAAAGCAGCATGGCCAGCAGGGCCAGGGAGGTGATTCTGCCCCTCTGCTCTGCTCTGAGGAGACCCAACCTGGAGTGCTGTGCCCAGCTTTGGAGTCCTCAGCACAGGAAGGACGTGGACCTGTTGATATGGGTCCAGAGGATGTCGCAATGATGATCAGAGGGATGGAGCACCTCTGCTATGAAGACAGGTTAAGAGCTGGGATTGTTCAGCCTGGAGAAGAGAAGGCTCCAGGGAGACCTTAGAGCCTCTTCCAGTCCCTAAAGGGGCTCCAGGAGAGATGGGGAGGGACTCTTGATCAGAGAGGGGAGAGATAGGACAAGAGGTAATGGTTTAAACTGAAAGAGGGGAGATTTAGATGAAATCTCAGGAAGAAATTCTTTGCTGTGAGGGTGGTGAGAGCCTGATCCAGGTTGCCCAGAGAAGCTGTGGCTGCCCCATCCCTGGAGGGGTTCAAGGCCAGGCTGGATGGGGCTTGGAGCAACCTGGGCTGGTGAGAGGTGTCCCTGCCCAGGGCAGAGAGTTGGAACTGGATGGTCTTTAAGGTCCCTTCCAACCCAAACCATTCCATGATTCTATGCTGGTTGTGTCCAAACAGTATGACAAGGGTGTTTCACAGCTCTTGTTTAAATATGTGAGCCACAGTCACATCCTGCCTCCAACCTGAAGGAAATGCAGGGGAATTATCCCTTCCTATAAACTGGCTTCTATGGAAACATAATGCAGCCAGCACAAGCTTGCTGTGGTCTAGCAGGTTCACCAGTTTGGCTGATCAAGAGCCCAGACCATGCTGCCAAGCTGACCTGCCTCACCACAGGCAAGTCAGACCTCAATTAAAGGGAAAAAAGAAAAATAGAAGGAAAAAAAAAAAAGGAAAAAAGAAAAGGAAATCACTTTGAAAAGCTAAACATACTACACCGAAAACTTCCTACCCCCTCCCCCATATGCTACTCCCTATATACAGCCGTAAAGCATAGGAAATATTGCTTTCCTTGCTGCTGTAGGCACATAAACCCTGTTTGTAATATATAATCTCTAAATACACAGGAGAGATCTGCAAAGAGGAAAGGAATCAGCTACTCTTCCAGCTCAAAGGGTAGAGCAAATAATAATAGGCTTAAAGCAGAGCAGAAGATTGTAAAACAGCAGAAAACCCATCTAACTAAGCACTGGGATAAACTGCTTCGGTAGGTTTGAATTCCCTGAGTATTATTTTGCTTCTAGAACAGCAGGAAGAACTAGATCACACCCGAAATTTTACAGCCCATTAACTTTATAATCCTATTTAATAACACAGGACATAGTCTTGGAATGACTTAGGCGTGCACTTGATCAGTCCCACTGAAATCAGCGGGATTTCTCAGATTAAGCACCTCATTTGAGCACTCCGCTGCCTTTTGTCTGTTGTGCACCCCAGGAGCAAACCCAACTGAAATCAAGGCAGAATCAAACCAGCAAATTGAAGCCACCATCCAGTGGCTGTGTCAATGCACAGGAAATCAGAACTGACATCCCGAGGCCTCAAAACGAGCACTGGAAGAGGGGACTGAGCTAAAGTCACCTGCGCTCCTGCCCGCCCCAAGGAAAGAAGCGGATTGTTTACAAGAGTTGTTTGATTTGGGAGAGGCTTGTGTGCTGACAGTGTGAGATGAGCCTTCGGTCAACACTGCTTGATTCAACTTTGACCACACATCACCCTTTCCTGGGCTGGGTTTATATTGCAACATTTCTGGTTTTGCCAGGACTAAAACAATTTTAGTCGAGCAACTACGCATCCCTTTCATAGGCTGAACAGAAATAAACAAACAAAATAACCCCTAAAACCAAGCTGACCAACAGGAGTTGCCCTAAGGCGTTTACGCCATTAACTTTGACGGTGGACCTGCACAAAGCTCTTGCTTGTTTGTCCTTGGAGGTAACGCCTCCTAATCTTGGAGAAGGACTTGGGGGTGTTGGTGGATGAGAAGCTCAACATGAGCCAGCAACACACGCTGGCAGCCCAGAAAGCCAACCACATCCCAGGCTCCATCAAAAAAGCATGGCCAGCAGGACCAGGGAAGGGATTCTCTCCCTCTGCTCTGCTGTGGTGGGACCCTACACAGAGTACTGTGTCCAGCTCTGGAGTCCTCATCACAGGAAGGATGTGGACCTGTTGGAATGGGTCCAGAGGAGGCCACAAAGATGATCAGAGGCCTCTTCAGGGAGACCTCAGAGCCCCTCTTCTAGTGCCTAAAGGGGCTCTAGGAGAGATGGGGAGGGACTCTTGATCAGGGAGTGGAGTGACAGGATGAGAGTTAATGGTTTTAAACTGAAAGAGGGGAGATTTAGATGAAATCTCAGGAAAAAATTCTTTCCTGTGAGGGTGGTGAGGCCCTGGAACAAGTTGCCCAGAGAAGCTGTGGCTGCCCCATCCCTGGAGGGGTTCAAGGCC
>JAOTQQ010000023.1:61980302-61997793 GCA_026546715.1 Gallinago undulata
CAGGCCTTTGGAAACAGGCTCTCCCCAGCCTTCCTGTAGCCCCCTCAGGTACTGGAAGGCCGCTATTAGGTCTCCCCTCAGCCTCCTCTTCTCCAGCCTGAACAACCCCAGCTCCCTCAGCCTGTCCTCAGAGCTGCTCCAACCCCCTGATCGTCCTCGTGGCCCTCCTCTTGACCTGCTCCATCAGGTCCATGTCTTTCCCATATTGAGGGCTCCAGACCTGCACACAGTGCTCCAGGTACTCACAGGCTACAGACACCAGATCCGAGAGAGACTGGTCAAATCTACAGGGATTAATGACATACAGAGAAATATCTCACCAGTCTTAGCTACTGTCATCTTTCCTATCGTATTTCACTCTTCCTTTATACAGTCAATGCTACTGTCCCTTTCTCTTCACTCTTTTCTGGTGCCCTCCATCTCCCCTACCCCTCCTCTACTCTTCTATTCTGCATTTTCTTTAGCAAATGAATGACTTGATATTTCTACTAAGGAACAATCATTCTGAATTAAGTTTCTTTCTGTGTTGATCTTCCTCACTCTTCGCCTGGCGTGTACTCAGCTGCTTTCCATCATCCTTTCTTCATCCCTGGTGTTCCATGACAAACAAAACTTGTCACTCCAAGGCTTAAGGCATATCCATTAACGTCTACGCAATTAACAAAGAAGCAATGAAAAGTAGTGGTTTTCCATTCCAATCTCCACGATTGGTTCTCACAGTTGTGTCATGTCTATCCATGAAGGGAGAATGTCTAGACTGTGTCTGTAACACCAATGTTACAAAAACTCATGGAATTTTCCAAAACCACTGGGATCCGTGAACGGCATACTATGTTTTTACTTGGTTTTGTGCACCTAGAATAAACGACTAATGAATGGCTTGGACCTTTAACACTGAAATGCCTTTAAGAAAGAATTTCATCTGCAAAAGTGTACAGAACATAGTAATAAATTATGACCTTCAAGTAAGAACAGACTCATCCTCCGTCTTTAAAAAGACATTGTTAAAAAATGCATAAAGCATACTGTACAGAGAAAAAATCCTTTATCTAGACTTGCCATGGGCAGCAGAATATTTACTCACGCTCATAAAAGTTATTTTTAAACAGAGATAACCCTCCCTGCAACAGCTCAGTTTTTGTTTGTTTTTTTTTGTTTTGTTTTTTTTCAAAAGCAGAGGATACTTTATAAAGTTTACTGAACTGAACAGAGGTGGATGCTTCACTCACAGCAGTGGCTAAATAAATCACTTAAAAAAAAAATTATCAGGACTGGAAAAGTGCACCACCTCCTTCTTGCACCACTCATCTCTTCTTTTCACATTTGCAAATATTTTTATGTTCTTCAAAGACTTGCTGCTGTTGATCCACATTCCACACCTAAAGTCCAGGAGGAGGAGGAGAGCCGCTGAAGCTCTCAGGTCCCTGTCCTGAAGAAACACTGAATTATCCTGAAGCCAGCAGATAGAAGAGCTGGAGCTTACATCCAAAACCTTTTCAGAGCTAAAAAGATGATGTACTCTAAAAATGTATAGGGATTATTGGTTTTCTTCTCAAAGCAGCACACAGAAGGTCTATTCTCGCTGTTCCTATTGAATGTTCTCAAGACTGTTATTACATACTATTGCAACCTGAGGTCATCCAAAGGACAAGAATGTTTTAAAGGTAGCTCAAGCCACAGCAAGATATTATAAAAAGCCTTCATGGAGCTTACCAAGGAGTGATAAATGTTCATTCAGCAGGATATTATCAGCAGAAGACATTATCATACTATAGCTCTCTAAATACCTTCCAAAACTATTCAAGCATCTGGTTTTTAACAAGAGAGAGACAAAAAGATAAAACAGAGTTGGCATCTATCAGCTGGGATCAAAAATATTTTTCTTATTTGTAACTTGTCCAACCACATAGGTACATATTCCCCTGGAAGGCATTAACACAGGAGCTGTTATCAAAGCACACACTTTTTACCCCTGGTCGTTTTGGTTTTCAATGCATTTTACACCATGGGAGAATTTAGAGAGGAAAATAAAACGCAACTATACGCTAGCCAGGAAGAGGAGGAAATCACTTTTTAATGAGCAGGTAGGGATTTGTAAAAACTTAAGGATAAACAGGACTGAAAACTGATCTTGATTTATGAGGGGAAAAAAAAAAAAGGAAATATTGTACTTCCAAACACAATTCTTTTATTCAGCAGAGCACACTATGAACCCAGAACAAAGACCGCCCCGTCCCATCTTCTTTAGTGGCAACGACATATGAATGCATGGGTACGTCAAAAGAGAAGGAATGGCCAGTACGGTGCCAAATCCACACTGTTGTCCAAACAAGCTGCACTTGACCCACGAATAAAAGCCAAACTGGAGAAGAAAACATGGCCTTGAGCCATCTCCATGCTCTTCCTGTTCCATAATTCCCTTTTCGAGAATAAAGCTAAAGCTGTTCCAAACTTAAAGTGCTGTCATGAAAGTAGCAACGACAACGGGGTAAAAAGGGGGGCACTTCTACTGGGTACTGATAATACCACGAAATATATCATAGAATGGTTAGAGATGGAAGGGACCTTAAAGATCATCAAATTCCAACTCCCCTGCCCTGGGCAGGGACACCTCCCACCAGACCAGGTTGCTCCAAGCCCCATCCAGCCTGGTCCTATATTCATCTCTGCTTTTCCATGGCAGATGCTGTCGCTACAGCCACCACGATGGCAACGTTGGGCTGAGCAGGAAGGCAGTGCAACCTCAAAGAGCAAGTGAAATAAAAAAAAAAACACACCCATAAAACACTGTAAGAATGCTAAGGAGTGTCCAAAAATCACTGAAGCAGAGAGTGGGAAGAAAATGGGACAAATAAGGTTTCAAAGCTATTCACGGTGGGCTTTTACACCGATACTGATCACAGGGACATTGTTAGCCCTGAATCCCCTGGCCATTTTCCAAAAACAAAGGCCAGGGCTGACAGAGAGCCCGTTACTTACCTCTGCACCCTTTGAATACAGCCCCTGAAAAACCAGAAGGCAGACTCTGATCAGATTTTGATGCTTCTCAACCCGGAAACTTATTTCAGCCAGAAGAGGACTCAAGAACAGGCCCTTTTGATCATGCCAGAAATAAACAGCACAATGGAAGATAAATGGCTGGGTCTGATTAGTGACTTTTGTGCAAAGGAGTTATAACAACACTATAATTTTTCTTACTCCATGAACAGCAAACATGCCAAAAAACCTGTAACACAAACTCGTATACAAATATCACCACATATTAGAAGGGATTTATACAGACTGGTTTGGCCAGCAGAATTGGGACAAGGGTTACACTCATCTGAGTTTCTTCAGAAATGCAAAGATTTAATCTTTTCTCATTAACTCCCTTTTCTCCTAGGCTGACTTATTCAGTGTTGAACTGTTAAACAACAGCCTAGTTGCCAAAAGTCCTTACCTATACTATTTTCCTTTGCCCTCCACCACATCCCATTCACAATAAAAATCCACTCCTGTCTTAAAAGTACCCTTAACTGGAACTTTTCATACAGCTGACTTGTGCAACACCGGTGGCAAAAAGGATAATTATTTTTCGCTTTTCAATACGGAAAGTAAATTTTTTACACTGTTCTGATGTATTTCCAGTCCTATTTTCAAGATCAAGACGTTATCGGTATTGATCAACACGGATTTACCAAGGGTAAATCATGCTTGACCAATCTGATAGCCTTCTATGATGTTGTAACTGGTTGGTTAGATGAAAGGAGAGCAGCAGATGTCATCTACCTTGACTTCAGCAAGGTTTTTGACACTGTCTCCCATAAGATCCTCATTAGAAAATTAAGGAAGTGTGGGATAAATGAGGGGGCAGTGAGGTGGATTGAGACCTGGTCACATGACAGGACTCAGAGGGTTCTAATTAATGGAGTGGGGTCAAGTTGGAGGCCTGTGACCAGTGGTGTCCCTCAGGGGTCAATACTAGGCCTAGTCCTGTTCAACATATTCATAAGTGACCTGGGCAAGTGGACAGAGTATATCCTCAGCAAGTTTGCTGGATGATCTCTAGAGGTCCCTTCCAACTCTGACATTTCCCCGATTCCCATACCAACCATTATAAAATAGGTTCTCCGATAATCATATGTATTACTGCTTCAGAGTGGGACACTACAGCGAGGCAGGACATGGCCAATTCTGTCAGACACAACATTCTTTAAAAGAAGTATATTATATCCACTGCCCATAGCATCTGGTCACAGGGATGTTTGCCAATATATTCATTTCTGATTCAGCTCTATGAAGTAAGGTGCAAGTAAAGCAAGAAGACAAATTAACTCTGGAAACACTTCAGAGTTAAAATGGCTAAATATTTCTTATCTTTTTACTGTATGAGAGCAAGATTAGGATTTTTTTTGTCTTCAATACCCAGCATGAAAGTATCCACTTGAAGAAGAGTAAAGCAATTGTGGATTTACAGCTCTCTGTGTACGACAGGAATTATTTCCAAAGTCTTCCTTGAAAAAGGAGTTGACTGAAGAGAAATATCAAAAGCTATAACAATCTTAAAATTCATCAAAACCCAATTTTTCTTTTGATAGATTAAATCGAATAACATTGTATTTATTTATAGTTACAACTGTATCGTAATTATATGTATTTAAGGAATATCAACAGCAAACAATTCAAAAAAAGAAATATCTTTTGTCCAACACCATTTTTTGCTGTGTCTGCAGAATTCAGAACAAGCCACCACTGGAGCTGGACAGCTGTGATCCTGATGGAAGACAGGCAAGACACTTACTGGAAAACACCCTTGTTTCCAAACATTGGAATAGAGTTTCCTACAAAATATTAAAATATTGGAGAGCGGTCAAGAACTGCTTTAATATTTCTGAACCAAAAGTGCTTCAAAGTCTGTTTA
This sequence comes from Gallinago undulata, assembly GCA_026546715.1. Classification (NCBI taxonomy): domain Eukaryota; kingdom Metazoa; phylum Chordata; class Aves; order Charadriiformes; family Scolopacidae; genus Gallinago; species Gallinago undulata. Next base: position 61,985,203 of record JAOTQQ010000023.1, read on the forward strand.
AACTCTGGCCATTCTGTCACTGTCGTTTTTTACTTCACTTTCCACTTAAGGGTGTTTGATGCTAAAAAAAAATTATATTGCCTAACAGTCAGCAACTTTAATATTACCGTTAAGCTTCGTGGAGCTTCTTGGAACACAAAAGCCCCATCTAAACTCAATCCAACACTCTCAAGGAGCAAGTAATTTCAGCAAGGACTACTTTTCCTTACTGAAAAAGGGGAAAAAAAAGCAAGGCACATAAGGCAAAACACTACCAAAAAAAAAAAAGGGCTGAACTGGAATGATTTGCTGAGGGCCAAAAACAGAGGAAAGACTGGATGTGTCGCCAAGGTCTCCCAAACTCAGGCACAAAGTACAGTGTCCTTGAATCCACTGCTGAAGAACTGACTGATAGCCACAAAAATACCCACACCGACGTTGGCTGAAGACAATAACCGTGTTCCAAATCACAAGGTCTGGACACCAACACTTTCCTGTCACCACCTTTCCTCTCCTCACAAGACTTATGTTAATTCCCAAGCCTGGATGATGAGCAGAAAGGGAAAAATCCTTGAGTTTGGAACCGGTTTTCCAGGCAGTCCTTCCCCCAAGAATCAAGACCACATCGCAGCGACCCAGCAGAAGACAGAGAAGTTCACCAGTGATCTCACATGCTTCTTGGGAGCCTGAACCTCAGAGTAGAACAAGCTTTTGAAAGGTCTGGGCTAACACAATACTTCTCAACAAGTCCAACTCATTTCCCACCTGCTCTCACTAACTGCTCCCCATCTTTCCTTTTCCAACAGCAGATGCAGAAGAGAAACTAAGATTAAACTGACAAGTGTATTAAATAAAATAATTAAATAGGTATTTTGCATCTTTTCCCAAGAAAGAATATAGAAATGTATTATTCCAAAAAAGTACTAACCTACAGAAAGGTTTGGGCATCCTCAAACATATTTAAGAGGAAAACCATCAGCATTAAAACAACCAAACAGGCATGCAATCTTCCAGACACCTACATAAGAAAAGGTTGTTTCCACACCTTCATCTCTGGGGGGAGAGAGAAAACAAACCAAAGGAAAAACAAACCAAATAAAAACAAACCAACCAACCTACAGCTGTCTCCAAAATCCTGACACAGCACACCCACCTTTCCCTATATGAGCAGAAAGTCAGCAACTAAGGGTTATTTTGGAAGAAAGCAGTGAAAAACTTGCAGGATTCTTAAGACCAGACTCCTCCTCAAGTCTCAACACCAGTTGTTCTCTGGTCCCCTGCACTAGAAGATAGGGACAGGGAGGAGAATGAAGCCCCCATAATCCAAGGGGAAATGGTGAGCAACCTACTACACAAGTCTATGGGACCAGACTTGCTCACCAAGCCATTTTCCATCATTTATCAGCAGTCCAGAGTAACCAGGGAAGTCCCAGTTGATTTCCAACTCCAGTTTTCCGCTTTCTAACATGATGTTTAGGTCAAATACGTTCCTGTTTTACTCAATCCAGTATCACCTGCAGCATTTAGAAAGTTTTTCTAAGTTCTCCCTGAATATTCTAAGTTATCTCAGTGTCTACCATAGCCAAAACCACTGCTGCATGGCCATTTATATTTAGAAGTTTTAAATTATTTCAGTGTAGGTGACACTTTGGTCAGCACAGGATGAACGTTTTGCCAATTCCCAGGGAACAGCTACGGTTTGGAAAATCAGGACTTAATTCAGAAGAGCAAGTGCCTGCAAACATTTTCACTGCTCAACTCCAGTCATTTGGTATGTATCTCTCTCTATATAGAGATAACTCTAATCATTTTGTTATATTAGAGCCTATAAAACTCAGAGCAGCAACATAAGGTTTTGAACAGCATATGATTATTTTCCACTACTGCTGCCTATTTCTAAGCCTGAAAAAAAAAAAATGAGCTGTTTCCACCATCCAACTGCAATGGCTTCTATGGCACGACCTGACCTCCCCAGAAGACAACAAAGCCATGAAACAAGCTGCAAAACACTACCTTTATTTAAGGACACTTTCCACCAGTTGCCAAAAAAACTTCCACGTGGTAAATGGCGTGGACCCTCACACAAATTTTGATTATTTTTTTTTTTTTAAATCACGTTCTGACAAATTTGGAAAGGCCCACCCATTATGTCAGAAGGTACAACCAACACATAGTCACTACAATAGGGTGGATGGTTCGTTTGAAACAGTAACCAGATTACAAAGCTACCGGCAAATCTGGAAAGGCATCTTGATCCTTATACTTTGATGCACTGGAAGAGGGCTACTTATGGATATATAAATATATCTATGTGTGTAATAAGGTCTGCAGCAGTTCCACTGAAGCTTCCTTCCGAGAATGCTGCAGTTTTTTCACCTTGATAATGATTTTAGCCTCATAACCATCACTCCAGGCAGTCTGGAAGGTCTTATTTTCACATCTCTACAGGGAGGATAATTATAATACAGCAGCGTGGCTAAAAGGGGAAAGTGACCTACCTGCTAACAATGGCTTTGGCCACCGGGGCCTCCAAACCAGGGCTGGAAGTGGCTCCAAGCACCCCTCGGAGACAAACTTCCAATCTAGAGCACTTCAAATTCAGTGAAAGGGGAAGTTTTTATACTTGCTCCATCCTTTCAGCTCCTGAACTCTTTTGAGCTTTTCCAGCCAAGTTTTCCTGGTTTAACCTGTTGGGTTTGGTGTTTGTTTGGGGTTTTTTTTGTCTTCCCCGACGCATCCCCACTAAAACCCCACTACGGAAAATGGGACAAGCTTTAACCCTACAAACTAATCGAGTCGATTCCACCCCTGAGCGCTACCAAAAAAAAAAAAATAAAAAAAGAGTAAAAACGATGGGAAAAAAAAAACAAAAACCCACCCTCCCCTTCGGGGACAGGCTGCTGCCTATCGGCCACAGGGCGGGAGGGACGGCGCCGGGATCCCCTGGGACATCCTGAGGAGCCACCGGTGCCCAGGGTGGCTTTCCCTCCCCCGACAGACGGGCCCGACCCCCGGGGGGCTCCCAAGGCCCCGGTGGGGCTCCGAAGACCCCGGGGGGGGAGCGTAGAGAGGCTTTGTCCGACCCCATCCCCGTGAGGGCAACCACCTGCCCCTCAGCACACCACCACCACCACCGGCGAGCTGAGCCCCGGGGAAGGTCGCCCTCCCTCCCGGCCGCCACCTTACCAGCGAGAGCACTTTGTAGGTGTTGGGGTCCTTGCTCTTGCCGCCCGGAGCTTTCTCCGGCTCCTCGGCCACCTCCATGGTGGCCGGCAGCATGGGCACGGCCGCGGCCTGGAGCCCGCCGTCGGCCGCCCCGAGCCCGCCGAGGTTCTCCTCATGGCCCTTTCCCTCCGCTCGCCGCCCGTTCCCCTGCATGCTCCCCCGCCGCTCTACCCGGCCTTCTGCCCGCCGACCGCTATTCATAGCCCGGACCCGGCCCCCCGGCCCCGCCCCGACCGGCACGGCGGCCCCCGCTCCCCCGCCGCCACCCCCGCACCGGGGAGCGGCCTCTTCCCCTCCTTCCCCCCCCCCCCCCACTACCCGGCTGCCCCCTCCATCTTGCCCCCTCCCACTTCCCCTCAGGTGAGGGCGGGCGGGCGGTGTGAGGGGACCGGGGGGCGGGGGGGGCGGCTTGTCCTGTCACCGCGTCGCTCCGAAATAGCAGCCGGGGAAGGGAGCGGGGGGGTAGGGGGAAGATTTCGTTGCCCGACCCCCGCCGTCTTCCCCCCCAACTTTCCCGCAGCGTAGCGGGGGTGGGGGGCGGCCCTTCCCCGAAGCTGTCGGGGGGGTGCCGGGCCCGGTGCCCCCGGTATCCCCGTCCCGGTCCGGCTTCGTCCCTTCCCGCCCCATTCCCTTCTCCCCCCCGCGCCCACGGAGGGGGGGGGGAGGACGGGCATCAGGTCAACCCGGTGCCCGCACGGGGCTGTGCAGCTCCAGCGCCCTCCCAAGGGGACATTTCTCCTCCTTTGGGGTGACCCCGGGACAAGCGCCGCCGGGGCAGGGGCCGTGATCAAGGCGGATGCAGGGGCGTTAGGGTGACATTCGTACTTGGGAACCTTCCTGGGTCAGGCTGCTTAAACTTCAAGTTGCTAAAAGTATCTCCTTTTCCATTATTTCATAGAATCGCAGAATGGTTCGGGTTGGAAGGGACCTTAAAGACCATCCAGTTCCAACCCCCTGCCATGGGCAGGGACACCTCCCACCAGAGCAGGTTGCTCCAAGCCCCATCCAGCCTGGCCTTGAACCCCTCCAGGGATGGGGCAGACACAGCTTCTCTGGGCAACCTGGGCCAGGGTCTCACCACCCTCACAGCAAAGAATTTCTTCCTAATACCTCACCTAAATCTCCCCTCTTCCATTTTGAAGCCATCACCCTTCATCCTATCACTGTCACATTTTTTAAGTTATAATATGTACAGTTACATAGATTAACATTAGACTTACTCTTCCAGTTCTAACGAGATGACGGTTTCGATTCCCTGGGGCGTTTGATAGATTTATTTTAACTGACAGTGTACTCAGAAAAGAGTGGCACTTGCATGGTTTCTGACAAAATCTGTATTTTCTGAAAAATAGCTGCGGTGAAATGAAAATTTGCCTTGGAAGTGGTTTTGATGCCTGTCAAAATGTTGATGCTCTGTTTTCTATTTCAGCTGAGTGGCACCGTCAAGCTGCCGCTGCTGTTTTCCTCTAAAAATAATTGTGAAGATGCAGGATTTTGCAAAAACGGGTGGTGTGTTGTGCACCTGCAGCTCGTGGAACATCAAAGGTTCCTGCACATCTACCTGCACGTGCCTGTGGCCATCTCAGGAGGTCCCATAGGTGCAGGATCAAGAATTTCTACACCGATATTTCACTCGATCACAAAGAAAAGAAAAAAGCGAGAGCCAAGCACTTCAGTCTACGGTGAGAGTCTCCTTTATTCCATTAATGCCACGTTTCAAGCAACTGCCCAGTTAAGCAGCCGACTTATTATACGTTCAAGGATTTAGACTTTTGAACTAATTAAACATGTAAGTTGAACTCTGATTGGTAATTTTAAAACATTCGTGAAAACTGACATAGCCAAATTGGGGTGGGCTTTTTTCAGTGAATGTGGTTTTAATAGGCAGTACCAACCTCACTTCTTTTCTTTTTTTTTTTTTTTTCTAAATATGAAAAGACACTGCAATCACATGGTTTTAAGTAAAAATCTTGTTGTTTTTTGTTTTTCTTTCTGCTTCCAGCCACAGTGGCAGGAGAGAAAATGCCTTTTCTCTTCCCTCTCCCCCCGCCCCCCCCAAAAAAAACCTCACAAAAAATCAGAGAAAATTAAAAGCCTTTAGGTGGGGTTTTGTTTTGCAAATAATTAAAACTTCATTTTTTATTTTCATCTTTTTGTATGTAGAAAGATATTTTCTGAAAAACTTTTAAGAAAAAGTCAAATAGGAATCTCCTTTCTTGTTGTGTAAGTCATCCACTCGAAAGTTTGAATAGCACACGGTGTCCTGATGATTCCATGGAAATTATGTATCACTGCTTCCCAGACAAAAATGTATCCTTTTTTTTTCCATCAAAAGAAAGGTTATTCTGCAGCTGGGGCTAAAAAATTTCTTGAGTTGTTCCTTCAGTATCTGTTCATTAATGGTTACTCCTCTGTATACAAATATTCATGAAACGCCCTCAAGTTTATAATTTCTTTCTGTGTCAATACAAACAGTTAAAGTGCGTCAGGGTGAGTGTGGGAAATAATTAACCAGCATGGAAAATAATTAATCTGCCAGTGAGAAGTACACTCATTTAAGCTGAGTGACAGGGTGTCAAGGTACTTCAGACAAGGGGAGAATGGAAAACCAGAAAGGACTAAGTTTTGACACTGAAGAAATCAGATGAAAAGCCTATTGTTTTGGATACTGGGAGAGGAGATGAAATATTTCCGATGTTAAACCTTCAGAAATCTACAGCTGCTTGGCCTCTTTGGGGGGAGATTGAACAAATTGGTGACAAAAGTCACCATTGTACAATGAATTAATTCCAGGGATTACTGAGGTTGCAAATCCAAATTCCAAAAGAAAAAGAAATAATAATAAAAAAAATAATTTTACTTTGGCCATTTCAACAGAGACGAAGGAAGCTTTTGAGGAAGCCAGGGCTGCTGCCAGCACATCTGCCAGCTCCAGCTGTGCCTGAATCCAGCTGCCCTGCCAAACGTGGAGGGACAACAGCAGCAGCACCACCAGCTCCATGTTTCCAGGCCTTATCACATCCCGATCTCAGGAAAAAAGAGGGGAAAGTGGCTTCAGATTCATACATCCCCCACGGCCCAGACTAAGGTGAGGTAAATCTCAAGGTCCGTACACAAACATTTATTAGCTTCCCTAAATGATTAGTATAGGTCTTAACAAGTCCACGATAATTAGTTAGGCATCTAACAAATTATGGCAGGCGGTACTTAAGGTCGTTACTTAACAACTCTAACCTGTACTTAACAATTCTAAGAGAAAAGAGAGACCGAGGGACGGAGGAAGGAAAAAAAAAAGAGAAAAAGACAGAGATGAGAGGTCCTGGTTGCAGCATCTTTTTCAGGGAATCTTCCCAGGAATAATCTTTCTTTCCAGGGAAAGACCTTCCCAAGTATGGTCTTCTCTCTTGGGAAAAATCTTCCCAGACACAATCTTCTTCTTTTTTTTCTAAGAGCACTTATTTCTCACCCCATTTTTTTTTCTTTTTCCTGAATTAGCAAATTAGCACAGAAAGATGTTGAGGGGCCTGGAGCATCTCTCTGATGAGGAAAGGCTGAGGGACTTGGGGCTTTTTAGTCTGGAGAAGACTGAGGGGGGATCTGATCAACACCTACAAATACTTAAAAGGTGGGTGTCAAGGGGATGGGGCCAGGCTTTTTTTCAGTGGTGCCCAGGGACAGGACAAGAGGAAATGGGCACAAACTTGAATATAAGAAGTTCCATCTAAAGATGAGGAGGAACTTCTTTCCTGTGAGGGTGGCCAAGCCCTGGAAGAGGCTGCCCAGAGAGGTGGTGGAGTCTCCTTCTCTGGAGACATTCCAAACCCACCTGGATACGTTCCTGTGCAACCTGCTCTGGGTGACCCTGCTCTGGCAGGGGGTTGGACTGGATGACCTCCAGAGGGCCCTTCCACCCCCATATCGTCACATTTTCTGTGATTCTGTAACTAGCAAGCTCGCCACACAAGTGACAGAACTATCTTGTCCTCCCACTTCTTTTCGGACACCCGTGGGTGTTATTTGTTCTCCCAAACGTCCTCCCTTTTGGCAAGCACACACACACACACACACAAATGTTTTTGCAAAAAGTTACTTGGTCTTTGGCTGTTTTACTGGTTTTCAAGATAAGTATGATCTAAGGTTAATAAACTGATCACCTGATATTTCCTTTATCATTGAAAAATGGCACAATCCTGCCTGATTTCAGCCTTAGTCTGGCAAAGATTACTGGAAATTGAGTAACTGTTAATCTAACAGTTGTTGAATTGCTGGCCACGATACAAAGAAAAGCTGTTATTTCAGCAATAGGAAATACTTGCTTGGCAGTGATTGCCTATCTCTCTAAGTTCTATAAAAATGCTTTTATTTGATATCAGAAAAAATGCCTTAACACCTTTAAACTATAAAACCCTGACACAATAACAACCTATTTGGCGGGAAGCACATTATAAGGTGTTTGAATACTTTAATGAATACTTTAATGTTACCTGAGCAGGTGTTCATTATGCTGTTATCAGTGTAATCTCGTTAGCAAAGGGTTTTAATATGTAATCTGCCAACCATATCTAAGTGGTCTGCACAAACAAGCCTATTACCAGGAAGAATACTTTGTAGCTACGTTGGAAAAAATGTAGGATGTTCACCAACAAGAAAGGGAAAAAAAAAAAAAAAAAGAAAAATATTATATTAGGGTAACAGGTACAGTGGTTTCTTGAAGACTGTGCTGGTTCTGGCGAGATTAAAAGCAGTGATTGTAAACCTGAGAGGAGTCCAGAACAAAGCAATCGTGTAGGTACTGTGGCACCACTGCAGCTAGCTGGTGATTTAAAGAAGATAAAACCTCATTTCACAACTTAAATGCTGTATTACGATTTAAAGTAGATAAATAAACAGGAGGCGGCATTGTGCTCACGTCCATGTCGGTCTCTGCAGGATATAGACACGCTCCAACCAACTCCTCTTTCAGTTCCTGCCTCAAAACCCATTTCTTCTAAGACATCTGTTTTAGAATTCCACCTTCATTTCATGCCCGAGAGTACGACAACTGTTGAATTAAACCAGGTTAAAGGGCAGTCAGGGATCTGCAGCTGAAAAGATTTCTGAGCCAGAGGGAAGGTCTCCTGCTAAATACCATTTGAGAAAATTTTTTCAGCACGTCTAACCACTTTTTGAACCACATCTTCACACTTTTAGCACCTACCCAACTCTGCACTAGGAGGTTTTGCAGTTTAATTCTCGGTGCCTGAAGAAATGCCTCTTTAAGTTTTAGTATTTGTTGCCATCATGTAAAATACCTCGATCAACGTCATTTGAGAGAGCCCCGTGCCCCGTGTAGTACCATCACCCTCCAGGTGCTGTGTGCCTCCATGTCAACAGAATCACAGAATCACCTAGGTTGGAAGGGACCTTTTAAGGTCATCTAGTCCAACCAATGAAGAAACAAAACAAAACCAAAAAAAAAAACCCCAAAACCATCTACAGGCATGGGCACTCACTCCTTTTTTACTGGAAGCAAGTGCACAGAATGCCAAGTTAGGATTTCACTGCTGGGATGACGTCTATTTCATACAAACATACTAAAATGAAATCAAAACAAGATTCTGGAAAACATCTTTACTTTTGAAAAGTGTCCAGAATGACGCTTTAAGGCTGGCTGCACTGAGTTATCATGAGGAAAAAAAAAAAGATTGTGATTTTCACAATGCAATTTTTTTCCTCCAGTGTTTTAACAGACCACAAATGATCCAGGAACTTGTTGCATGTACAAGGAAACATCTGGTATTGTAAAATATGGCATTACTCAATAAAATCCACACAAAATTAAAATACTATGTGCAGAGATAATGAGAGAAGTACCATTTGTTATTCCTTTCAGAAAACGCGTAGTGAAGGCATAAGACAGGAGTTTAAACATTATTAAGATTCATGTTAATATTAATATAAACATCATTAACATTCACGTTGTACTTAACAAGTGCAATGTTAAGACCAACTGGAAAACTCAAGAGGGAAAACTCAAAGATCTCCAGAATGGAAGGAGAGGAACACCTGGGAGGAAAGAGAAGGGAAGTTGGGTCTTAGAGCTTTGATGCTGCAGATGCTGCTTTTCATTCACTGGAATTTCAGTGTTGTGTATGCAAGCATTAAATTTAGGAGATAATCAGACTTGGTAGAATAAACCACCTAATGTAATCGTTTTGTTGTTCAGATCAAATTTCCCCTCCACAAAAGGACATCCATGAAGCCTCGAAGCAATTTGAAACACTGTTTAAGAACAACATATTTTAATCAACCATGAATTTTTGAACTCTCTAATAATCTCTAAGCAAGATGATTAGAATAATGTTTTCTCAGGAAGACTAACTCTTTCCCAATGGAAACAACTGCCTAACATTAGAGTCTTCATTAGTTACCCCTCTAGACTTGATTAGTGTTAATAATTATGATAGCATTCATTGACAGCAAGTTGACTCAGAGTGATGCTCTGTGACACATGGTTAGAACTGTTACCCAAACAGCTAGATGAGATCTTCTCATATTTTGGGTCTCAAACCATGTTTTTAATCTAACTGATTTAGAGAAAGGTCCAGAGGTTACTTCAAATTGCTCTCCATGGAGAAGGATAGAGAAAACAACTCCTTGAGTTGAAGTAATGATGTGCTTCAATTTACAGTCAGAAGTCATTGCCTGTATTCTTCTGATTTAGCAATCCACCATGCCCCATGGGCTTTCAGAGCACGTACAATCATGAAACAAGGAAATCTTTGGTCATTGCTCCATGTTCTTCTTGGCATTCTTAGAGAGCAAAGGGAGCTTCTGAGAGGATTCAGTAAATGCAGATTAGCTTTTCTGCAGAAGCTTTTCCATGAAGACAAGCTGTAGTTTCTTCGCTCACAGAGACATTTCCTCTGGCTTTTGTCACAGCCCTCTTCACTAACACAATTTATAGTACAGGAGCCCCGAGCCTGTCTCTTTCCATGACTTGCATCGTGAGGAAATCCAACTCCACAACTCTGATCCATCAGGAAGACCTGCCTGAGAAGGAGGCCAGCTTATACAGGGTCAACATCTGGAGCTCCCACCATGACCTGGTCTTTTACCACAGCCACCAGACCCAAAAATGAAGTAGTAGGTAATAAGGTGGGTTGAACCCCCAAAGCTGATGGCCAGTCCCACCAGTGTCACTGCCCTTGTACTCCATTCAGTCTCTACTTTGTTTACAAACAAAAGCCTACACGTTAGTGAATATTATTGTTTAGCTTCTCCACTGATTATTGGAAGACAGATATTAATGGAATGGGTTTGAGGATGCAAGGAAACTATTACTATACTCCTTTCTGTGGGCGAGCTTCAAGTCCCAAAGTACATGCCAGACATCTGTCTTTTTAGAAGTTGCATGCGAAGCGCAGAGATAAGTAAGCATTACTTGTACCCTTTGAACTACATAAATACAGAATCCTTGCAAGGCTTAAAAGAAAAGCATTTGGAATAACCCTTTTATAAAAGCTACAAGGCCATAAATCTGCTCATTCTTCCCCTTTATGGTATAAAAATCCAATGCTCCAGCGTATCAGTTTTAGCTCATACTTCAGCTCAAGCATATGAATTTCCCTCTGATCTTCTATCATCTGAGGTTATTTCTCAGCCATTGGTATTTATCTTCTGCATGGTGTGCCCCCTAAATAATTGAAAGATGGGCAGCAAGGTAGGTTCTTATTTTTTTTAACTACTCTAGAAGCCTGAAAACAATAAAACAGTCAGGTCTTTACGCTGCCCAGCATCCCAGGATAACAGCTGGGTTGTCTTCTGTTACTAAGGAAATAATGATACTGATGCATAGTGGTCAACAGCTGCATCCTGTATCCAAAACAGTAAGAAGGCAGTTACCCAGCTATTATGATAGTCCCATAACAGCCACTCAATCAGCTCTCACATCCAGATAATTTAATACATTTAATTGCCTTTGACCTCCTGCATTTCTTCTCCATCTTCTCACTGCTTGCCCTCAGTGGATATAAATGGGAATGATCCGAAAGGCATTTCTCTGCGATGAAAGATGCTGAGCAGATCCAGTAACCACCACGTTGTCCATCATGTGTCTGGGCTCTTTCTAGCCAGGCTGCCTTGCCCCAGTCTCTGTATAGGTTCCAACTAAAATCCACATATCTTTTTCTGAGGAGGTGTTGGAGTAGGATTTTGGCAAAGAAAGCAAGGACAACAGCATGAGTTTTGGATGTTCTGGAGAGGAGAGTCATGGCAGAAGTGCTGCGCTGGAAAAAAATTTCCTGTCCTTTGGGAATTTTTTAGGACTTCAGAAATTCTCACATTCTGCACCAGGTCAGAGCCTTCTTTCAGATGGGAAGAGGGGTCAAACAGAAAGGCAACAAACCAAGTAGCAGGTCGGTTGTTAAGACACTCACTCAAGTCGTACAAAATCCAGCATCGGGCTTGGGCATGGTTTCTGTCGGCTCAGCCGGCCACGCAGCAATGTGGCTGTCAGCCAGGATTCAATGAGTTCAAGTTGTTTGTCAGCTCAGGAGAAGCCTGAAAAAAAAAAACAAACCAGCCAACCAAGCAACCAACAGTCATGGAGATGATATGTTGGCATCCAACCTCGTTCTGAAAATTGTTTGGCCGACAAGGTTGCGTTGGGACACCACTGGAAGCAAATTCAGACTCTGCAAAAATTATTTCATTTCAGCGAGCTGACTAATTCATACCAAAGAAAAAAATAATAATAAAAAAACCAACTAAGTTTTATTAAGCTTTTTCTGACCGACTCTGTCCATGCCCTTTTTTCTCCTAACTAGTCAAAGGCACTTTGTACAGACATTTTCTGGCTCAGCCTGACATCTCCTGTTGTTACTTTTCAGAGAAGCTCTCTCTTGCATGTTCTTGCAGATGCTGTGCAAAACAAGAGATAAAGCCAATAGGGGAAGGAGGTATTGATGGGTTTCATTACAACTCTTCACCCTTGGAGAAAAAGACCACTCCAGCCCCCACTGCCTTTTCCTTCAGTCCACCCACACATGTACTGCCCAGCCTCACAAACATAGCAGGAGGTAAAGAAAGTAAGGAAGGGTTTTCCTACTCAACAGCTCAGGAAGGTGAATCACAGAATCACAGAATGCTATAGGGTTGGAAGGGACCTCTGGAGATCATCCAGTCCAATCCCCTGCCGAAGCAGTTCCACCCAGAGCAGGTCCCAGAGGAATGTGTCCAGGCGGGTTTGGAATGTCTCCAGAGATGGAGAGTCCACCACCTCTCTGGGCAGCCTTTTCCAGTTCTCTGCCACCCTCACAGTAAAGAAGTTCTTCCTCATCTTCAGGTGGAACTTCTTATACTCAAGTTTGTGCCCGTTTCCTCTTGTCCTGTCCCTGGGCACCACTG
>JAOTQQ010000023.1:62051119-62070838 GCA_026546715.1 Gallinago undulata
TTCTGCCAGGCAGCTCCAGCCACTCTGCCCCAGCCTGGAGCGCTGCAGGGGGTTGGTGTGACCCAAGGGCAGGACCCAGCACTTGGCCTTGTTGAACCTAAGGGAGAAGTTCTCTACGGAGTTTAATGTCATTAGCGTTTGTGCTCTCAGCAGCAGTCTGTCTCCTGACACTTAGCAAGAAAGAGTTAATTTGTCTTGTCAAAATCTTGCCTGTCCATATCGATTGTGTCATCCTTCTGCCAGAAATGAAGAATGTCTGGGAAGGTTAATTTTCTGTGCTTGCTTTTAGGGTGTGCGCGATCTTTTGAAAGTGATCCTAGAGAAAATCTTAACGATTCCGAACACTGTGAGCTCAGCTGTTGTCCAGCAGCTTTTGGCAGCAAGAGAGGTAACTGTCTGAATTTTATGTTAGCACTGGAGAGCTTAATTAATTAATGAGTTTCTAATTGCTAGGATGGTTCTCTTTGGTACAGTTCAACAGCAAAGACTTACTCTTTTTGCTCTAATTCTTTTCTGCAGTTGTGTTTTATAAAATAAACTAAGAGCTTTTAGGGGTTATTGTAGATAAACACTAAAATCCTGAACAGGAGAGTCAGGCCCAATGTTTGACTTGCCTAAGATAAGACGTATGAAATATCATATTGAGATTAAAGCCTTTATTTTTTTCTTAGTGAACTGAAAATAGCAGTAGTTGTTTTCAATACTTTGTGGGCACATATAGAGGCATATTTTTACTTAGGCTTAAACAGTCTTAAGTTACACTTGTAAATTTAAAACCAGGTGTTAAACTAATGCAGTACCATCAGAACACAGCTTAAGGAAAAGTATCATGATTCTTTAATGTATTTCCATGGGCTGTCTCAAATTAGTAGACAGACTACACTTCTGTTTAACTTATGCAAAGCCTTTTACACCAATGTATGTTTTATTTATAGGTGGTAGCCTACATTTTGGAACGAAATGCTTGTTTGTTACCGGCCTATTTCGCAGTTACTGAAATCAGAAAACTATATCCTGAAGGAAAACTTCCCCATTGGGTAATGATACAATATCAAATTATCATGTAATCTGGAACTTTGTTCCACACAAAGAAATAAATTCCTTTTATTGTTTTAAAGCAAAGATTAAACGAAGATTTAAAATCTTCTGCTCAACAGTAAGCTCTGTGTTTAGGTGTGTAAATTAAGATACGGGCTTGGTGTGATCGCAGCAGCAGCTCCCTGCATTCTTGCATGAAATTTGTGATGTAGTTTTGACTTATGGCCTGACGTTCAAAAGTCTCGAAGCACAGTTTGTGCTTTCTCTTTGGCTTCAAGATAAGAAAAATCACTTCAAATAGCTGAGCAGTGTTTCCTTTCTGTTTTAAATTCAGCTATACAAAAATATTTGGGGCTGTGATGCAATGAAAATGGTCACTGTTTCCAAAAAGAATGCAACGTTGGTCCAGTTTTTAATTTTGCATTCTGTTAAAATAACTAAATGTTGGGAAAAGTATAAAAACCTCACTCCCTTGAATTAAGGGGAAAACTCTTATTGGCTTCTTTTGAGGCAAGATTTTATCCAGAGTGTCCTTTGTCTTTGTGGAATTGTTGCCTGGAGGCAAACAGAGATTTGTTATGAACAGCAATTCTGAAGCTTGTTCTAAATCACCTGTTACTAAATACTGAAATAATACAGTATGCATAGGAGAAACAGGTATATAAACTCTCATTTGAGTGGAAACTGAGTGGTGCTCCCTGCCCCTTTATTTTCCTTTTATGGCTTTAAGTTCTGGATGATTTTTCTGACTTGTTGAAAGGTGTAGGAAGCTAGTTATTTTTAGTAGATTCCTTTATATTTAATTAACATGTGTAAACAGTTTCTAAGTCTTACATATTCCTTACCAGTATCTGCAACTTAAACCATTAACACTTAATTTCTTTTCTCCTCTTCTCACCCCAGTTACTAGGTAATTTAGTATCGGATTTTGTGGATACCTTCAGACCTACAGCAAGAATAAATTCCATTTGTGGTAAGAGAATGACTTCATGAATGACTTCAAAATAAATTAATTCATTCGGAACTATTTTGTTTCCTATAACCTTTTGGGGGCATATATTCATCTAAGCAAAATGAGTCAGAGCTCATGTTTCGTGTAGTGTCTTTACTCTTGTCTGTTCTCAGACTTGCTTCTCTGCAGTTTTTGCTTTGAAAGGGAAAATTCATGCTGATGATATCTAATTTTTTTTTGTTGCAAGCTGGTAGTGGAAGTGTACTGCTTGTGACACGGCCATATAGTTTCTAACTACAGTAAACATTAAGAAAATCACAGGTTTTCTATGCTCAAGGATTTTGAGTTAATACAGACCCAGTGGTATGTCAGTCACAGAGTATTTTCTGACTTCAGTTTCCATTGGAGCTGTTGTGGCTGCTCAGCCTTATCCCTGTTGTTGCAGGCTTCTGTGATGAGTACTGCCTGTCCTCTTCTGTGAAATAAAACAAAAATCACCTTTTTCTCATTGCTAGGAATCTGAATATTAAAATTTGGCTGTTTTAATTGGGATGCCTGTTTCATTTTTCTTCAAAAATATGCAAGTGTCTTCTTTTTACTTAGAGAACTGAATAGCTTAGTAACAGCTGCGTTGTATCTTGGATCTGAGCAAGGTTTATTGCAACTGAGCTGCTTCAGTGGAGAGATTCAGAATGGAAATTGATCTGTGATGTGCCTTTTGTGTTTCAGAAGCATGTTGTTAATTCTTCTGTTATTCTATTCTTGGTTGAAAGGTGTGGCATAGCTTTTATTGCGTGACTCACAGGGATCACACACTGATTTTTACAAGTCTTGTATGTGTAAATGGCCTGTATAAGCATGGTTGAACCAGAGAATGAGATATTTATTTACTACTTGTTTTATCTGATGGTAGTTTGGCCAGTCTGGACAATAGAAATTGTGGAATTTGAACTGACAAGTGAGATTTGGGTCAAAGTTGAGGCACCTAAATTGAGATGTTGAGATACAGGTGTTTTAGGGGCTCAATTCAGGTGCCTGTGTTTAAGTAATTGAAATAAGTCCCAGGTGTCAAATCTACTGACTGATAAGTCTGCATTTACCCTACAAAAAGTTCTTCATGTGATCAGCTGAATTCCATCGACCTACACTGACTGAATTGCCTAGATCTCTAGTGACTAATTGGAACCTTGTATTTGACTCATTTCCTGAACACAATCCTGGTTTTGTTTTACAGAGTGAATGGAGGAAATCTGAAAGGCTAGATCGTATACTTAAATTAGTAATATCATTTTCTTTGTGAAAATGTGTACCAAAATTAAATCCCTAGGTCAATTAATGACACTGGAGCAGGCTTTTAGTAACCTAAAAGGGCACTTTTAGATTTAAAACTTGCAAACACTTTTATTTTTGGGACACCCAGTCTGAACAAAGGGGGATTTTGCTCCTTAGATTTCTCGTTAGTTGAAAATTAGTTAGAAAAATAAAATCAGCCTGCAGCAATCCTATGGTAAAAAGCTTTAAACGGTAGAAACTGATGGAGAGCATAAAAGTGGCTGAGGCCAGTTTCACTCTTTTAGAATTTATGTTTCATTGCACGTAGGTCGCTGTAGTCTTCTTCCTGTGGTAAATAACTCAGGTGCCATGTGTAACTCTTGGAAGCTGGACCCTACAACCCTTCGTTTTCCTTTGAAAGGTCTCTTACCATACGATAAGGTATGCCTTATTAAGCTTCTTAAACATGTTCTGTTCAATAAATATGCAGCTTTTATATCAGTAAGGGGTGGAATAACTTCAGTTGTGAATACCTGATTGTTCCAGCTGGGTTAACATTGAAGATGCAGATGTTTTCACTGTATATATGTATTTCACTGATTTTAAGCTATATGTGGAGGAACTTTAAAGTAGTGTGTGGTGTAACTGCTGCCCAGGAGGCTGAAGAACAGGAGATGTCTCATGTTTTTGTGTGTGTGAGACAGAGCAAGAGAGAGTAGAGAACTGATTGAAAAATCAGTTTAGCAGGGGGGAGATGAAAGAAAATGGGAAGGTAATTTCTTCTTTTCTCTGTTCTTTCTTATTGCAGAGGAAAGGTAATTTTACAATTGGAACTTAAATATAAGTTAGCTTGTTTAAGCTTAAAACTCTGAGTGAGAAATAGTGGTGTACTGAAAGAGTTTAAGAACTGTAGAGGATCAGGGCAAAAATCCACATTGTCCAGCATCCCATTCCTTTTATCCTAGGTGTCTAAGGAGGGATATAAAGAGAGTGTATCTGACGACACACATAGTGTTCACTCTCTACAGCCATTAGCATTTTGGGGGTTTCCTGAGGCAGCTTTGGTTTCTGTATATTTGGTAAACCTTCCTCTTCAAATATTTGTCCAGTCTCCTCTTGAGCCTGTGTAAAATTTCAGCATCCCAACATCCCTTTGAGAAGGAGTTCCACGTTTCATCTTCATGTTGTGTCAGGAATCAGCTCCCTCTGCTTTTTTTTTGAACTGAGCTTCAGATAACATTTTTTCTTTAAAGTGATTCAGCTGTTGGAAGGTGCAGTGAGCAGTTGTTCCATATCTGCTTTCTTTGCGCTACTTGTGATTTTTTTACGGATTTTTTTGGCATGTTCTTCCTCGTTTGTCTTACCTGGCTTCGTTTGAGTTCTTGACAGTCCTCTGGTATTTAAAGGCTGTTTCAAGATGTGTGTGCCACCTTTTTTGTCCTTCTACTCGGTCATAAAACCTGGCACTCCTTAGGAGGAAATAATCGCAGCTCTTTTCCTTTGGATATCAGAGAGCAAAAAGATTTGCCAGATAATAAGCATCTGCATAAATTAAACTATTCAGTCTTAAATTGTTTAACTCAGTTAAAAATAAAGTCGGTATTAAACAAGGCAATATATGTTTGTATGTGATTGCTTTTTTGTTTTTAAGGATCTGTTTGAGCCACAGACTGCTCTGTTGAGATACGTGCTGGAACAACCGTATTCAAGGGATATGGTCTGCAATATGCTAGGGCTGAACAAGCAGGTACTGTACTATGCTGTGACACGTGATTTAATTCTGCATAGAATCTGCACTATTCTTTTTCTCTTTTCTTTGCTATAGCTAACTAAGCAAAACAGTTTAGGTCCAGAGAGTGAATTTCTTATTTTTCTTTTTTTATTTTTCTTTTTTTTTTTTATGAGATCATATTAGGTTAATTGGACACTGTTGTTCCTATCATTTGTATATTGCTTTACGAATGTTAAATTGAAAAGTAGAGATTTAAAATATGATTTTTTTTTTTGCATTGCTTTTTTTTCCTATAAGGCCAGCCTCAAGTACACCTTTGACAGACAGTAGGAGACTGCTAGCTCAAACAATAAAAATGGTTATTGTTCCTGTCTTTAGTTTTTCAAGCACTGTTGTACTCTGTTATATTGGCATGTTATAGTAGTAGAATAGTGAAAAGCTGGGGTTTGTTTTGTTACGTTTTTTTCTTTTTATACCTTAGAATGGGAGGGCTTAGTCTGACTGGGGGATCCTTGAGGCTGGCCTCATAGTCACTGTTTTGTCTTTTCTTTTTTTCTTCCTTTATTTTTGTTCTGTCCTGTCTTGTCCTGCCCATCCTCCAATGCTCTAGACCTTGAACATTGCTCAGGTATGTTCACAACCTTACTGTTGTATTGTGACTAACGATACGCTGGCCGCTTTGTAGCCACTGATTCCAGTTAGAGAATACATGTACAGTCAGGGCTTGAAATTGGCAGGACCATTAGCCCAGGGCAAATTCTCACTGCGAATCTCTAGAGATACAAGAGATGTAGCATAAAGCTGACAGTCGGTGGTCCTTTGGTCCGATAATTTCCGTTGGAATGGACTGCTACCATTTCCTTTACCGGTCATAACAACTTTGTCTGCTGGAATTTTCAGAGGAGGAGAGGTTCTTAGTTCAAAATTTCTTTCCTTATGCCAGTGGAAAAACGACCACTGCACCTGATTGTAAAATTATAAAGCCACAAATACATTATTGCTTAAGGAAAAAAAAAAAAAAAAAGTTTTACTAGCGGAATTTCTTTATCATTAGGAAGCCTCTGTAACAAACTTCCCAACAAACAATTATAAAATTCTCCCAACTAGGTGAAAGAAAAGTAGTACAGAAAACCACGTGAAAAGTAGTTCCTTAAAATTTGACTGCTGGTTTAAATAAATAAATAAATAAGCACCTGAGCAAATCGACCAAGTGGATTTCGGCTTGAAATTTGAAATTACGGGTATTATATTTACAGTTGATCCCTTGTTACATTAAAAAATTCCACACCTACTTTAAAAACAGTTGCTTCAGATTTATAAAATAGCGTTGCTGTTTGCAATACTATAGTGAAGGTTGTGTCAGTGTTTCCATTTAAGAAACTTTTTTCAGATTTGTAACTTGACTATAAAATTTACCTGATACTGAAACCTTGTGTATATTTCCCAGTGTAAGTGAAATACACCAGTGCTCTTTCTGGACTGGGACAGGGCTTTTTGAATGCGGAGATTCCTACATCTTGGCAAACAGTACTGTGTTGTATACTACAGTCTTATATTTTAGATTTAAAGCAGCTGAAATATTAATCCTTGGAAACGAGCTGCCTGGTTTAGTGTTGAAATGGGCAGTATTTGTATTCTGTGTCTATTTCTTTGTTTATATTCAGTTAATAAACCAAACTGTTCCTCTGTGCACCTTGCAGCTGGTAAATAATACAAGAACTATACAAAAAATATATATACCAAATGCATTTTGTTCTTTTGACCTGTGCCTTCAGGTCAAAAAACCTCACTGATGTTAAAAAATGCTGGGTTTTAACCCTCGCTCTACTATCCTCTAAAAATAATCAAAGAAAATTTAATCAAAGTAATGAAATATATTGAAATACACTTCTTAAAAGTTGGTTGCTAGTATAGGAATTCCTACACAAAGTTTCAACCTGGCGTGAATTATTATGGCCAAGGAACAAACTTGGAAGAATGTGACTTAAAAAGGAAATGCTGACAGAACATGAACTATAGCTGCGCTGCTGCAGTTACACCAGCATAAAGATGGTTGGGCTGTTGAAAACTTGTGAGTTTAAAAACATCCATATATAGAATAGGGTGGCGGTAGTGGTATAGCACAGGAAATAATGTTCCATTTAAAAATCAATGTAACTCGCTTTAAAACTGTGGAAAACGTTAAAACTCTGCTCGCTTTTAGGTAGAAATTAACTTCGTGTAATAGTTGAATTTGTTAATGTAGCCACCTGAAAAAAAAAAATAGTAGCATGCTTTTTAGAAGTTGTGTAACTGTATCGATGCTTGCAGTAAAATGGCTGATAATTTTGTATTTTGTTATTAGAACTGAACTAACCTGCAGAAATGAATTTTCAGTATAATAGAAGACACTTAGAAATGCAACTAGTGGCAAGTTGGTTTCCAAAGAAAATACAGAAAGACCTCAAAGCAATGATCATTATTTATTTATGATCATTATTTATTTCTGTGAAGCTGCTTGTATGCCCTGTCAACTATTTACACAGATCCAGTTGCAGGATTGGAGCCTTCATTTGAATCTTTTGGCATCACAAACTAGGTATGGTTCGGCCAAACTTGTCCTAGTTCTCAAATGTTCTTGAAGATGGAACAATGAAATTTTCTGCTTCGATCTTAACTAAGCAGATCTGTGTTAGAAAACTGTTCACTCGAGCCATCTCTGAGTTGTGTTTTTGTAAAAAAAAACAAACAAACAAAAAGGTACAAATCCAGCTGTCCTGTTAACCTTGCAGAGAGAAAAATGAAGGTAAAATTTGATATATGTTTCTAGATTCATTTGTTCATTTCAGGATTCTAAGTTTTGCTGTGGGGTTTGTCGTGGGATGAGGTTTTCTAATACCTTTTTAACTGTATGGCTTTAAGTCCAGATGTAATAATATGGACTTCAAAATCTTCTTTCTGTTGGAGTCTGGGTATTTTTATTTTTTGCTACTGTGTACTTCTGGGTGGGATGGTACCTTCTCTTGTAAACCTGGAGAGATTTAAATTGCATTTTATCATGTATATTTTCATGCTTTACGGTTGGATTTGATGATCTTTAGGATCTTTTCCAACCTAAATGATTCTATGATTCTATGTCAATTTACATTCTGCTCTTAGCTGGGGTGATACTCCTCATACTTAATAATCTTTTAAATAATGTGTTGAGGTACGTAACAGTCTGCGTTCTGGAAAAAATTATTAATGGTTCAAAGTGTCTTAATACACTGATGCCAAATTAAGATTCAGTTTAGGGATCCTGCAGTTGATTCTTAAAACGGAGCTTTAATAATGTCTTAAGGACATGAAGTCACTCTGAACATTTTGGTTTATATCTTCTCTGCCTTCTCTGGACGTACAGACTTGTTTCAAGAATAAAATGCCATTTTTTCTTGCATAATTGCAGTCAGAATCGTATTGCAATCCTCTAAATAGTGAAAAAAAAAATTGTTGAACTAATTTCTCTGGGCTGGGAGATATTTGAAAGAGGAGGTAATTTTCAGCTGTCTTGTTTCTACTGCAGCTGTTGTATTAATGCTTTTGCTCCTTAAATAGTGTATTTGGCTGGTCACCTTTTATAAGCCAGTGGTGATCTGCAGCTTTGAGCAGGGAATGATCGACGCCGTCCTCCCTTCAGGTGACGGTGTAGTTTTATTCTCTCCTACCTACAAACCAGAGCAGTTTGCTTAGGGAAGATATTCTTTATTTCCTGCCCGTGTATGCTTTGGGCTAACAGAATCATTAAGTGAAAGGAATGACATAAGGCAATATTTAAAAAATTGGCTTTCCCTTTTATTTTTAAAACATTGTAGGTTGATGCTGGCAACTTACTATCTAATATTATTAGTGTTAACGTGGCAGAGTACTTCATTTCAGGGGTGTGGTTATTTTTTTTTATATATTTCTGATCGTAAGAGTGTGCGTTGAGAACACTTGAGTGGAACTTCATTGTTGAAACATCCCTTTTTTTAACGAGGAAAACTTGCGAGTGCCCACTGAACTTCGTAAAAATAGAATCAGGCATAATATTAAACAAAAAGCTTTAAAGTTTTGTCGCTTGGTAGCATACAGTTTTGGAAAATGGAAGTGTGTGGGGGGCTATTGTTTTGTCTTGTAATAACTACTTCAGGCATTTAACTTACACATTTTGAATTAAACTTTTGGAGATACCATTTACTCTTGCAGGGATCTTTGCCTCTGTGGTTGATCGTCTCAATCCAGTTCTTAAGTGTAGATTTTTGTTAAATATTTTGGAGCTAAATGTTACTTGTTTAAAACACTCAAAAACTATAATACCTTGCAGCTGGCCTTACTGACTTCTTAAAATACTTCTCTTTTAGGGAACACTTTTAATACTATTTGCCCGCCTCCCGAAAAAAAAGAATTTAAAATCCACACCCCAACCAACCAAAAAAAAAAAAAAAAGGTCCAAACCCAATTAAATCTTTTATCCACAAAAAAAAGTACCCCAGTCCATCAGAGAGCTGCTCTTCAGGATCTAGAAATTTTAGTGTCAAGTTGTCATGGTAGCACTTCCCCCCACCTGTATTAATCCGTTTTAATAATGTTTTCAATCATATTATCTATTTGTCAAACCTTTCCAGGGCAAAGTGGAGAGTATTTATAAAACCAAATTACAAAAATTTTAATAATTTTCTCTTTAGGAAAATAAGCATAGTGGTTTTAAATCCTTTATTTTTCCAGCTATAATCCAAAACAGTAGTTGAGGTTTTGGGGGGATTGCTTTGCTTTTGGTTAAGCCATATCAAAACATGAATTCCTACTTATTTGTGAAGGAAATAAGCTCTTGCCTGTATTTTTATTCCTCTCAGTATATACTGAGATATTCTTTAAGTTATGAGCAATCAATAAAACAAGGCCCCAATCCTGCAAATTCTTAGGCAGCACAGTATTTTATTTCTGAGTGTTCTAAAACGATAGATGCAAAATTTGTGCAAAATTGTATATTTGCTGAAAATACAAAAAAAAAAAATGCCAGAAAATTAAATGAAGATAGAGAATGAAGTACTGCTATATTACTTACTGAAAAATACTCTTAAAGCAATAAAATCATGATTTTTCAGAATAAAAGAATGAATTTGTTTTCTTAATTTCCCAGCTCCTAAATTTTTTTCCCCTAAATCTTAGAAAGATTCAGAACAGCGCAAATTCCTACTGGAAATTCTGGCTTTCTATTTTAACAGTAATATTTTCCTGTTGTGTTCTTCGAATAACTTTTTAATTCTAAATTAATATGGCCTAACACGATTAGGCTTTTGGACATTAACCCAGTGCTTAGCCAACTCTTTAAATTTCAAGCCCTGTCGGTCGTAGTTTTGCATGCTGGTTTATAAACTAGTTTGTAGTGTTGTCTGTTGCACCCTGCTCTGCTTCATAATTAGTTGCTTTGGGAGGGGGAGAGAAAAAAAAAAAAAAAGACAAATGAACCCAAACCACAAAAAAAAAAAATCCAACCCCCAAAAGTCTTTTCTCAACTGGTGCCGTGAAGCTGTAACGTGGTGGAGGGGTGGTACTGGTGTTGTGTACTGGAGGAGGAGGTGGAACTGGGAGGGATGCTTTCTGCGGTAGTTAGAGGTTTGTGTTCAGCATGCTTCAGGAAAAGCTGGAATTGTAGCTTTCTGCAGTTTCGAGCTGGCCAAGAGCATGCAACAGGGGATGCTGTTCACTGTATTTTGTCAACTTTTCCCATTCTTGCATTTGATTTTGAATTGAAGAGGATCTTTTTTGTTTGTTTGTTGGGTTTTTTTTTCATGGCAAAAGGCTACCATCGATGAAGGTAGAACAAGCATCTCCTTTCAGCATCTCTCTTTCCTTTTATTATTTTCTTTCTTTATTAACTGAAAGGTTGTTGTTTTTTTTTTAGGCTGCCTGGCTAGTAAGTCAAAGAACTCATCTAAGGCAACCCTAAAATGTTTTATGAGTATTTGGGCAATCTTTTTCTAAACCTTTTTACATACTTCTTTTTGCCTCTAGAAAGGGTTACTGCGTTTTCATGGTTAGTCTTTGAGCAGCTCAGTTCCTTTTCTTTTGTATCATTAAAGGATTAATGTTTTATTTAAGGCTGCATTACGTTACAGGCATCAGGTGTAGAGGGAAAAAAAAAAAGAGGGGGGGGGAAGAGAGTTAAAAAAAAAAAGAGAGGGGAAAAAAAAGAAGGTGACCATTCCTGAATAGAGATTTTAATGAAACAAAGAGAGATTAGATTAATTCTGAAGTACTAGAACAGCACTTTTTGACCTTAGTAATAGTACTTTGTAGGAGTGTAACTGTATCAATGCAGGGTAATAAAAGGTTGTTGCAGTAAAGAACTCGTGATACGTAAGGATATACTTGATGGTCTTAAATTGAAGATTTAGAATCTGAGTTCCAAAGCACAGGTACTGGACCTGCTTTACATCCATCTCTAATAACACCTGTATCCGAAATCATTATTAAAAGTCATGGGGGAAGGTGTGTATTTTAAATGATTTCTGTGTTTGCGTAGCTCCCTCTGGGGATCGTGGCGATCTAAAAGCTCTCACCTAAAGAGCACACCCCTGTGAGGTGTAATTTAGCTCATATTCACAGTATGTAGAACAAACTGCTTTTATCAGATTAATTTTCAAGTCTTTTTGATCTCGCCTTGTACCAGGTGGTGCTGGGTCCTAATTACAGGGGTAGTAACCAGATGTTAAATCTGCTGCTGGTTGTAGGTGAGCCCAAAATGAGAGTGAAAAAAAGAATAGTCATTAAACACCTATGTTGTGTGTTGGGATGTTTCCTCTGGCTTTGGTGGTAATAATTGATGTATCTTTTTCTTTATGGTGATCCCTACTTTTGAAGTGGACTTTAAGGAGAAAAGAGGGAAAGGAAAATAACAACCAACAGCAAAACCCCTCAAAATAAGCAAAAGAAAGAGTGGACTTTGTTTTCCAGGAATGACAGATCAGAGAAATAACATTCTGCATGAATTTATTACAAAACAGGAGCACACCCCCCTCCTCCCCAGATGTTATTTGCGCATCGATGAGCTCCGTTTCAGAACTGAGTAGGGAATTGTGTAACGTGTGATGATAAAAGGCCAAAATCACGGTGGACCTGTAACATAGTGCAGCTTTAATACACTGGCTTATCCTTAACTTGAAGTTCAGACTTCATTTCACGCTTCCCAGCCTTCTGTCAAAATGCTGTAACTGCGACTGTGCAAGTTCTGAAAGTTAAAGGCAAGGCTTTTGGAATACTGTATCTGATCTCTGCCTTACAGCACAAGCAGCGCTGCCCTGTGCTGGAGGACCAGCTGGTGGACCTGGTGGTGTATGCCATGGAACGGTCTGAGACTGAGGAGAAGTTTGATGATGGTGGAACCAGTCAGCTTCTGTGGCAGCATCTCTCCAGCCAGCTCATTTTCTTTGTGCTCTTTCAGTTTGCAAGTTTTCCTCATATGGTCCTGTCGCTCCACCAAAAGGTAAATTGTTCGTGTCACTCCCATGTGGTAAGAGAGGTGGTTTTTTTTTAAAAAAAAAAAAAAACAAAACAAGTAGGAAAAGGGTCATGTAAGAATTAAATTTTTGATCATTGTGCTCTGTAGAAGTCAGTCAAATTCTCAAGTGACGTTGCTGTGAGCTCGGTCTGGTTTAGGGAATTTGGTTACAGGGTGTTGTGTTACATTTGGATTCAAGATGTAACTGGAATAAGGAGCTGAACTGCCCCAGTTGAGAAGACCTGAGTACTGTGCTCTTGCATCTGGTTTACAGCCAAGCTTCAGACAGTGGCAGGACAAGGGGAAACGGCACAAACTTGAGCATAGGAAGTTCCATCTAAACATCAGGAGGAACTTCTTTCCTGTGAGGGTGGCAGAGCCCTGGGAAAGGCTGCCCAGAGAGGTGGTGGAGTCTCCTTCTCTGGAGACATTCCAAGCCCACCTGGACATGTTCCTGTGGGATCTGCTCTGGGTGGCCCTGCTCTGGCAGGAGGTTGGACTAGATGATTTCTAGAGGTCCCTTCCAACCCCATATCATTCTGTGACTCTGTGCACTACACTTTCCTCCATCTTCATTCATCCACAGTTTCATGTCACATGAGAATTCACTATGTATGTTTACTTTTTGTGGATTCTAGTTCTCTGCTCCTTTTGGTATCAGTGAAATGATCCCAAGGGATTTTTATTTTTTTTTTACCAAGGTTGCATTCCTTTAATTACTGTTAAGGAGTCATTGGAACAATAGGCACTATACAACACAGTGGCACGAATCTTATCAAAACCTAAAGCAAGCTAGATGACAGTAGAGGTGAAGAGTGGAACATTGGTTATTAGAGAATTGCTATTACAGATAAAAAGGTTAAACAACAAAAAAAGAAATAGACATGGGTCCAGATGAAGCAGCCCAATTTCTTCTGGCTCAGAGATTTTCTTTATAAAACTGTGGCCTGCTGCTGGCAATGGCCATACTGTTCTTGGCTGCAGGGCTCCAAGGTGATGTTTTAAGTCCAATATGTTAAGAGTTGCTAAATTTTCAAAACAGTGATCCTCAAGAGCTAAATACTTTTAACCATTAATTGTTGTGGCCCTCCCAGAGTTTGTTTCTGTGTTACCGTTAATGTACCTTTTTTCTCTTTTTCTGAAAACACATTGTACATTTCTAATTAAGTCCCACTAAAAAATTCCCGGTAATGTCTGCTGGAGCTGTTTTAGTCCTGCCCTTCTGCTTTGGTAGGAATCTTTGCAGGGATTTTTCTTCTCCCTGCAGTATTTGTCTGTTACTGAGTGTTTTTGACAGTTGGCAGGTCGCGGTCTCATTAAAGGGAGAGACCATCTGATGTGGGTTCTGCTCCAGTTCATCTCGGGCAGCATCCAGAAGAACGCCCTGGCTGACTTCCTCCCGGTCATGAAGCTTTTTGACCTCCTGTACCCTGAGAAAGAAGTAAGTCTTCTCTCTGAAATGAAAAGTTTTATTTTTAATTCCTCTTGAGGCTGATTATTACTATCATTCTTGTTACAGCAGTTTCATAATTAAGTGAAAGCGTTCAGGATTTCCTGTGTTTGTGCAGTGTTTTTAGGGGAGAAAAAGGCTTCTGTAAGTCATCTCTTCCTTAACTTTGGTTTGACTAAGTTTTTGAGGAGTTTCTTAAAGTACTGAAGATAACATTAAGGAACAATATGGAGTTTTATTGTTGCATCTGGGCTGCAGCAGAATAATACGCTGAGAGATGTCTTGAGGTGCAAAGACACTTTGTTTTGTATTAATGGTTATTTAATTTGATTTGCTACTGCACAATTAATTTAAATAAGCATTGATTCTGCAGTAGCAAATCAAATCTTGGTTGTGCTTTGTACATTCCTCTAGAATTAAGGTTCCTGAGGAAGGACTAATTAGGGGAAGTTCTTCCTGAGTGCGTTGTCTTATCATAGTGCCTTCTATTTTGGGCCAGTAGATATGTTAACACACGTGTGGTGTACCAAGCTGATAAGTAGCAGTTTTTCCCCCTCTTAAATTAGTTTTGACACACAGAAATCCTTCCGTACAATTTGTTTCGTGAGATCGTGACAGCTTTTGTCAGCACAGAATGTGGGAAGAGTGACAGGACTATTTCCTGTAGCGATTGGGCTCGGAATTACACTTGTTTAAAGTGTTTGTGGGACTGGGGCATTTTTGAGGATTTTTGAGGATTCAATTTCCCAAGCAGTTTAAATGCCATCTACGGCTGTTGCTCTTAAAAGGATCTGTCTTACTGTCACCGTGATGCTGCTTCGCTTGGGCAGTACCCAAAGGGAAAGAAATTTGGATTTTGGCAAAAGGAGAGCACCAGAGCACCTTTTCCAATGGGAGTAACGTGCCTAAGTTTGTAGCCAAAACCTTTATAATTTTGGGGAGTGTCTGTTCCTTTTCATAGAAAGCGGATTAGTCTTCAAATATAGATATAATGCTGATAGTAATTAGATTTTTCAGAAAATACTGGTGAACCACTGAGTACCTACTATGGAAACACATACCATAACTGGTTTCTGAATAATGTATGTGTGGGTCTAAGTGTAAAAGTATATGCTTCATAACTGTCTTGAATTTGTGTACTCTAAGCATGGACTTCCATTTGCTGAGCTCTTTGGATTATTTGTTTGATTTGGGATTTTTTTCAGCATAATTACTGAGGTCTGGGTCTTTTCCAGAGCTCTGGATTTAAAATGGAGGGTAGAATCTGTTCTTGAAAAATGTTGCTTGTGGTGTTGCAAGTAAGAAAAAAACAACAAAAAAATTACTTTATGAATGCTGTCTGTCTAACTTGGTTTTCTGTAATATGTCACATTCTTGTGCTCTTTCTTCAGTGTATTCCTGTTCCTGATATCAACAAACCCCAGTCCACCCACGCTTTTGCCATGACCTGCATTTGGATTCATCTGAATCGGAAGGCCCATAGTGACAACTCCAAGTTACAGATTCCCATTCCTCATTCTCTTAAACTTCACCATGAGTGAGTTCTGGGGCTTTTGTTGCGTTTTGATTTCTCTCGCGACGTCATGGAATAGACTCCAAGTCTGTGTTCAGAATGTGGTGTGTGATGGGCTGCTCTTTAAGGGTTATCAAAGGAATGAAGCAGGACTAAGAGCAAGCTCAAAGTCAAAATACTCTGTTATCATACAGGTAACAGAAATAATACATCAGTAAATCTTTTTTTTTTTTCTGATTGAGAATCTGAAAGTAAATGGACTGTTTTATTATGTTTGGAAAGTGTGGGTAAGCAGTACACTGGGTGAAGTTTTGTTTGAAAAGGTGATTTTTAAAGTGTGGTGTTGTCCTGAAGTGTTTCTCTGATACAGGTAAATCATAACACAGTGAAACTGTGGCATTAGATGCAGACATTTTGATGTGATGCAAGTAATAAATACTTTGGGCTTTCTCCTGTTTTACAGTGGATTTTTGATGGGTTATTGCGGCTCTAATCCTGGAATGCGTGTGTATTCTTCTGCTTGTTTCTTCCTACTTAATGTCGAATCTCTTTGGCATGCAGGTTTTTGCAACAGAGTTTGAGAAATAAAAGCTTGCAGATGAATGACTACAAGATTGCCTTGTTGTGCAACGCTTATTCAACCAATTCAGAGTGTTTCACTTTGCCAATGGGCGTACTGGTAGAGACTATTTATGGAAATGGCAACATGAGGATACCTCTTCCAGGGACTAATTGCATGGCTTCGGGGTCTATTACCCCTTTGCCAATGAACCTCTTGGACTCCCTCACAGTTCATGCCAAAATGAGGTACAGTATGCACCCAGCTTTTTATTTTTAACCTGCAACTCTTTTTTTAAATGGTCATAATCAGGAAAGCTTTCCTGTGTCTGGACGTGTAGTGCATAGATCTGTTTATTAATAAATTTCTGAACTTTCAAGTTCTTGGTTTTGGTTGAAAAACTCTTTTTTCTTTTTCCTCAGTCTGATCCATAGCATAGCTACACGAGTAATCAAGTTGGCTCATGCGAAATCCAGTGTGGCCTTGGCTCCTGCTCTTGTGGAAACCTATAGCCGCCTGTTGGTTTACATGGAAATAGAGTCCTTGGGCATCAAAGGCTTTATCAGTAAGAAAGAAAACCTTTCTTTTTAACCCTTTCCTTTTGTTCACTAGCATTTTCTTTTAGTGGCGACTGGGGACCGTAGGAAAAATGAAAATCTAATGATGCAGGATGTTGAATCTGTACATAAATTATTTTAATAAAAGAAATTGTAATGATGCTGCAGTAAATTCCAGATGAGTGTGCTGCTGTCTCTTCATGCCATCACTGATATGGTCAGTGCCTTCCTAGATACACTGCATTTTGCAAAAATTGGCTCAGTGGAAAATTGTAAGCAAAGTTACTTCAAATGAAAATGGTACTTAATTGCACTCATTGAAATAATTTGCATGTCTTCTGTATATGTACATTCGAAAGATTATAGAGCACTAGACGTTTTCAGCATCTTGAGACAGCTCTTGCATGCATGCTCTTTGGAAATAAGACCACTTTCAAATCTGATTTGCAGCTAAATATGACTAGTGGACTCTGTATTTCAGAGTGTTACCTCTTGGAAAACTTACTTTACAAACTCTTCTTCGTAAGGTCAGCTCCTGCCAACAGTCTTCAAATCTCACGCGTGGGGAATTTTGCACACTCTGCTGGAAATGTTCAGCTATCGGATGCATCACATCCAGCCTCATTACAGAGTCCAGCTACTCAGCCATCTCCATTCCCTGGCTGCTGTGCCCCAAACTAGTCAGAACCAGCTTCACCTCTGGTGAGTGATGGTTACCATATTTAACCATAATGTCACATTTCTCCTTCATTCCTATGTGGAAAGTTGCATCCCCAGCAGTGTGGGCAGCAGGTCAAGGGAGGGGATTCTCCCCTCCTACTCTGCTCTGGTGAGACCCCACCTGGAGTACTGCATCCAATGTTGGAGCCTTCATCACAGGAAGAACATGGACCTGTTAGAAAAGGTCCAGAGGAGGCCACAAAGATGCCAGGAGGGCTGGAGCCCTTCTGCAGTGAGGACAGGCTGAGAGAGTGGGGATTATTGAGCCTGGAGAAGAGAAGGCTCCAGGGAGACCTTAGAGCCCTTTCCAGTCCCTAAGGGGGCTCCAGGAGAGATGGGGAGGACTCTTGGTCAGGGAGGGGACCCATAGGACGAGGGGGAACAGTTTTAAGCATTTGCTTACTGGACTGTTTTCCTTCTTTCAGCGTTGAGAGTACTGCTCTAAGGCTGATCACAGCTTTGGGCAGCTCCGAAGTCCAACCACAGTTTACACGATTCCTCAGTGATCCCAAAACAGTTCTTTCAGCGGAATCGGAAGAACTCAACAGGGCTTTGATCTTAACTCTAGCAAGGGCAACACATGTCACAGGTAAGAGCAGTACCCTGAGATAACATTGGAGGGATAGCCTGGAGTCGAGCCATTGCTCTGAAATACTGTGAAACAGAATATCATGGAAATCATCAGGTCATAAAACATATCCTGTACACTTCTGATGTTGAAAAAAAAGTGTAATTTTAATTTTCAACTACTTGTTTTGAGGCAAAAAGCTTTTATTAAATTAGTAGTGCAATCAGGCATTGGTTCAAAGTTTATTTTAATATAGAAATACAGTGTGACTAGGGTTTTTTTTTTGTCTTCAGTTTTATTATTTTAAATTTAAATGTTTGGATTGATTACTGAGACATGCCATTTAAAAAAAGATGGAACGATCACATCAAGGATGTTGCTCTTGGGGAAACCACCCCCTTTTACAGCTTACCTTTAAGAAAAAGTAGTGTGTGGTTTGGGTTTGCTATCTTGGGGTAGCTTTTCTTGTGTGCTTCTAATGCTTTAACAACGTAAAATGAGCTGGGTCAGGTTTTTGTTGGTTTTGAGGAAGATATTTTCTCTATCTCCTTTTTTTATGGTTCTAATCTGGAGACTTGCTGGAAAGTTGGAACAACTGATTTCACAAAACCTGGCGGAGGTGATTTGAAAGGGAAAGGGCTTCTTTGTTTTAGTTTGTATTTTTTAACCTTTATTCAGTCTTTAATGTCAAATCATTGCTGCGGCTGGGGGAGATAAGGCTTGTGTTCTATTTCTACAGCTTAACTGGGAAAAGTACTGCTGAGCAGATTTTTTTAAAGCAATATAAAATGGCATCTGGCAATTTTATCATCATTACCTTAGGATTTTTTTTTTTTAAAGTCTAATCAGTTAATCAGCAAAAGCTCATCTTGCTGTCATTACAGAAAATTAAATATTAAATTTTAAAATCGTGATTGCTTTATTTCTAACTCAAAACCTAAAAATAATTTTGTTATTGCTAATAGCATAAAAAAGGTAACATCCAGCTGGTCCTATAGAGCAAATAAGATTCAAAGGAAGGGGATGGGATAAGTTGGCCAGAAGGAAACACTGTTGGACTAGCAAAGCCTTGATGCATGGGGTTACAAAAGGAATACCAATAAGAAATGGGGTTTTTTGTGTGTGTGTGTGAAATTCTAATATCAGCAATCCGTTTTTCTAGACTTTTTCACAGGCTCTGATTCAATTCAGGGAACTTGGTGCAAGGATATATTGCAGACTATCATGAGTTTTACTCCGCATAACTGGGCATCACATACACTAAGCTGTTTTCCAGCTCCTCTGCAGGTAACAGTTTCAAACTGATGATTTACAAGTTGCAAATACATTGACTTTACTTTCTTGACAAGATCCTTTACCTTTTGCTAGTTGGTGAGGTTCTTCTGCTGTCCAGACTACATAAATCTCAAGTCCCTACAGAATGTGGCCTGAAACTAGAATTGCTATTTCTTTAGAAATGCATTAGTTTCTCCTGGAGTTTGGCCAACTGGTACTTTCAGTAGAAGGTAAATCAGTTCGCTTAAAAATTTTAAAAAAAATTAAAAAGAAAATGGAGAAACTTTTTTTTTCTCGTGACAATTTGTCATGTCACTTTGTTCGTGACAAAACTTGCCCAGGTGGCCAAGAAGCCCAACACCATCCTGGCCTATATCAGGAACAGCGTGGCGAGTAGGACTCGGGAGGGGATTGTCCCCCTGTACTGGCCACTGGGGAGGTCCCAGCTCAAATACTGTGTCCAGTTTTGGGCCCCTCACCACAAAAAAGACACTGAGGGGCTGGAGCAGGTCCAGAGAAGGGCAACAAAGCTGGTGAGGGGTCTGGAGCACAAGTCTTGTGAGGAGCGGCTGAGGGAGCTGGGGG
>JAOTQQ010000023.1:62103469-62115013 GCA_026546715.1 Gallinago undulata
TCCAAGCCCCATCCAGCCTGGTCTTGAACCCCTCCAGGGATGGGGCAGCCACAGCTTCTCTGGGCAACCTGGGCCAGTGCCTTACCACCATCACAGCGAAGAATTTCTTCCTAATATCTCATCTAAATCTCCTTTCTTTCAGTTTAAAACCATTATCCCTTGTCCTATGGCTCCATTTCCTGATAAATGATCTACCAAAAGGATCAAAAATAGGCTTTCTGGACTGGTTAAAACAACATCAAGCCTGATAATTTTTTTCAACAATGAAGACTCACAACTCCAGAGAATTTTTTTATTTCCTGCTAAGCGACGTTATTTTAATTACGTTAAGATCTCCCTTGACAATAGCAGTTTCTTCATTGTCTGTCAGCCAACTGAGGTTAATGGTTCCTTTACAGACAGAGGTAGAGGAAAGAGTTTTGGAAGAAATGAAGGGCACAGGAGGGCCATGTTCACGGGCAGGTGTTGAGAGAAAAGAGATTCAGCAATTGTCCCATTTCAAGCCCTTTTCCCATCCTTCCCTGAGCCTTCGTGCTCATTGTGTGGTAATTGCCCAGGGTGATGAGGGTGTCTGGGGTGAGGAGTGGGTCTAAATGCTCCAGCTGCAGTGACAAATTCTGCTCCCTACTAACCTGATTCGTGTTTGAACCAGTAACCCGGAGCTGGGAGGCTGCACAGCTCATTAAAAATTCCCTGAGCGAGTTTCCTGACCCAGTTCCAAAACAACAGAGAAAGCTTTTTAAGTTGGTTTTTGGAATTCATGTCATAAAAGATTCAGGCAACATATGGATTATTTATTCACGCAGGGGATTTAAAATTGCTGCTTTATTAAAAAAAATGCAGCTGATTTCCAGTACTGTTTTTTGTGGTTGTTTTTTTTTACAACTATTCAGGCAGTTACTGAAGGAGCGGATGGAGGGGGAAAGGAGGAAACTGGGACAAGGTCTTGGGCATGACTACAAGGACCCAGCAAATCCAGTTCTAGTGCCAAACTGTTTTAATGAAAGAGCTGATTTTATTTCCTACTTGCCTGTGAAAGGCAAAAGGGCACATTTATTATCTCAGCTATTTCATTTGATTCCTTCTGTATAAAGGACTTACCCCATTCTCTGTGTATTTTGGATTAAACAGAAAAAATAATTGCTCCCATATTTGCTTGTGCAGCATGTCCTTCATTTCAAAGTCAGTCCCACAACAGATGTCACCAGGGACACATCCATTGAAGATACACCAGCTGTCCTGATCTGTACCAGCTTCAGCTCTACTCCGTGCTCTGTTAATGAAAACAAATACAGGTTTGTGCCTTCACCAAAGCTGCTGTTCTTGGCTTTGTGTTCTGGTTGGAAGTCCCCTCCTGTTGCAGATGTGATGCACGTCTAAATCCTCTTGAGGAAACCAAAGGTAAAAATAGAAGCATAACGTCGTCATTGCAGACAAATCTCAAGCAGGCATCAGCCTCTCTCCATGACCTTCAGGTAAAGAATGTGAGTTTTTTTGCTTTTGGGGCTTTCTGTGGGTTTTTAATCTGTATCCTAAACACACCGTTCTGGTCAGGGCCTTTGTGCAAGAAATGGATCTGTGTGTCCAGCTCCCCTGACAGGGCTTCCCCTCATTCTTCCCCGCAAATCCAACCCATGGGACCCATGCACAATGATGCCCTGTGATGTGCGGGATGGAGAGGGTCGACCTCATGAACAGCACTTAGAGTGGGCAGTGGACAGCGATGGCTGGCACTTCTGAGGGACCCCTCTGACCAAGGGCTCAAGAGACATTTACAGGTTCACACAGAATCACAGAATGGTAGAGGTTGGAAGGGACCTTTGGAGATTATCTAGTTCAGCCCCCTGCCAGAGCAAGGTCACCCGGAGCAGGTCCCACAGGAATGTGTTTGGAATGTCTCCATAGAAGGAGACTCCACCACCTCTCTGGGCAGCCTCTTCCAGGGCTTTGCCACCCTCACAGGAAAGAATTTTTTCCTCATATTGACTTCTTGTGTTCCAGCTTGTCCCCATAGCCCCTTGTCTTGTCACTTGCCACCACTGAGAAGAGCCTGAGCCCCTCCTCTTGAAACCCATCCTTTAGATATTGATAAGCATTGATCAGATTTTCTCTCAGTCTTCTTCTCCAGGCTAAACAGACCCAGGTCTCTCAGCCTTTCCTTATCACAGAGATGCTCTATTTCTTTGATATCCTTTATAGCCTCTGCTGGACCGTCTCCAGTTGTTCCCTGTCCTTCTTGAACTGGGGGGCTCAGAACTGGATACAGTATTCCAAAACCAGAAATATGTGGGTCGTTAAAAACCCTCACAGTAGGGATGGTATCGTAGCCTTATTCACATTAACCTCCATTCCTTCGGAGTTTAAGCACTCCTGGCTTCTCCCTTGGATGGAGGACTCCTAACCAGCTGAAGAGCCTCAGGATGGACAGGGATATCAGTCCCTACCCTGCAGAGGTACCCCAAGGCAGAGACCCCAAAAGCAGGGCACCCTCACAGTGTCCCCACACACTCTCCCCACTTCTCCTGGTATCAGACCCGAGACACCCCCCACTCCTTTCCTTCTGGGTAAGATCCCTCTGACCTTGGGAGGACAAAATGTTCAGTTTCTTAAAGTTTCAGCCCAGGAAAAGCCAAGGAGCTGTGCTGTGGACCAAACCCAGCATCTTCCCAGTTAAAAAAAAAAAAAAAAAAGGCTGATGTCTCACGCCCTCATCTTGTAGTTCAGAGATTCCCAAAAGAGTCCAGCCGAGGTCATACTATAACTTGGATAAACATCCAATGCTGCACCCATGGAAAAAAACAAAGTAATCAGCCCTATCTTGCCAATCTTCTCAAGCAAGACAAATAAAAGAGTCCATGTAATTATAAGCCTGATGATAGCCTGAAACTTAACTCAGGTAAAATTCTCTATAGCTGATCTGAGAGTCAATTAAAAAAAATAATTAAAAGAAAGTGGTATATTTAATCCTGAACAAAGTGCAATTACGGCAAACTAGCTTCTTCTCTGTTGATAATATTATGAGATTGATTGCAAAAGCTGGCTGTGGCTGTTGCAACAGACTCTGCAGGGTGTGTGGTGTGGCACAGCGTGGCATTTTGATTAAGAGGTAAAGTGGATTAAAAACTGGCTGATAGGTCTCAAAATGTAACAGGGGTTTTTGTTCTGATGGTTGTACTTCTACTGGTTCCCACAGAGATAAATTTTTAGCATCGTGCCATTTAAAACTGTTCATTAACAGCCTAGAGAGATGCAATAGTCCACAAATGTTAAAAAAAAAAAAAAGGCACTAATCAATTATGAAGAAAACAGGTCTCTGATACAGAGCAATACATATCTGTCAGTAAAGGAGATGTAAGTAAACAATATATGTTTGTGTGTGGTCTATAATGAAAGTGTGTCTCTACAAAGACTGCAAGTTAAATTCCTGGGGAGGACTCTTAGTGGAGGCTGGAGGTCCTGGAGCATCATCTGCTGAACGTGAGCTCCAGAGTGACGATGGCAAAACCCCCGGATGCGATCTTTGCTATATCCTGATTATAAAAGCACAAAGCAAAAAGAAGAGAGAGGTTTGTGTCGTGCCCGTGGGGAGGCTGCTGCTGAAATGTTTGTCCCGTCTGATGCCTACAAATTCGAGGAAGATGCTGATAAAATCGGAGAAGTTTCAGGAAGGAGCCACAGAAATCACTGAGAGACTGGAAAACATGTTTCTTGAGAAAGACATCAAGGGATTTCACTTAGTTTATTCTTAAGTGTGCTGGCCAGGGAGCTGTTTACGCTTTAAACATGGGGAACAGAGATATGAAAGTCAGTCTTCAAGCCAAGAAACAAATTCAAAAGCTGGACAATCGAACTGGCCAAATACAGGG
This sequence comes from Gallinago undulata, assembly GCA_026546715.1. Classification (NCBI taxonomy): domain Eukaryota; kingdom Metazoa; phylum Chordata; class Aves; order Charadriiformes; family Scolopacidae; genus Gallinago; species Gallinago undulata. The sequence goes on from JAOTQQ010000023.1 coordinate 62,107,336, forward strand.
CATTTTTCACATGGTTTCATAGGGATAGCAAAATCTATGCGATTGGGCTGGCCAGTCATCTTCCAGTTCCATCCCGTGTTTTGCCTCCTCCTCTCCCACCCAGGCGAGTTTAAAACATCTTTAGTATGTTTGCCCGGTTGCAGCCAAAGTTACTGGGGTGAGGCAGTGGGAAAAATACAAATCTCAAAGACAGGACGAGTCCGTAAGTGTCCTGACAATGAGCAACTGGGCAGTGTTGTGTGGATTCATACTCTTTTGCAGAGGAAGGTGGCTGGTGATTACTCTCTATCCTGTCTAAGCACAGATGCCAGATGGCCAGTTCGTGCCCCATTGGGCTTATACTAGATTTTTCCAGAAGCCTGACCAAAGACTGAACCAGAGAAGTCCTGTGGTTTGTATATTATAGAAGATCGAGGTAGACATCTATGGCAGCCTTCCTGGTCTTACTGTCTCTGAACGCATGACCATTTGACTCAAAAACAAAGCCAGTGAAGAAAGCAAAAGGAGAAAAAAAAGGTAAGCAGTCAGCTTGTCCAAGGGAAACATCAGAGAACAAAGAGGAGTTTAAATGTCCCATCCCAGTTTAACAGGTGCCGATGGTTCTCATTTTGCTCTGCTCTCCACAGGGATAGCTTGGAGCTGTGAGAGTGTGGCTACCAGGGAAGATAGAGAGGTGGCCACAGCATTGTCTCGTCTGTGGCAGACTTTAGCTGTTGGAGGTGGAAATGGGGACTGCCCTGGCTGTTGTCCCAGCCTTCTGATGCACAGACATGAGCTCAACAGGACATCCTCCCCCTCACTGGTGTCTTGGCTCTACATCTCACCACCACCATGGGCTCTGCCAGTGGCTCCAATTTACACGTTAATTCCCTGGGCTGGAAACTCCACCATCCCCTGTAATTTGAGCAATGGCTTGCAGGTGGGCAGCTGGGCCATTAACCATCTGCCTGACATTGCCTGGCCAGCATAAAGGGGGCTTGGCTTGACTCACACAGTTCTTGTCCTGCTCTCTATGCTTCTCACCCTGGCATGGCTGCCCATTTCACTTATCCTGACTATTTCACTTGCCAAGCAGCCTCTACAAGAGGAAGGAAGACTCCGGACTGAGCTGGTGAGGATCAGAACCCCGTGGATGCTCCACAGCTGGGGGTCTGGAGCCTTCAGAAGAGACAAAGCATCTGTTTGCACAACCTCCCTCACCAGGGACCAGCATCCAGCACTTGCTCGGGACATGCCAAGAGGTAATTTAAGGCTGTGACTGATAGATTTATTTCTATTTCCTTTTTGTTTGGTAAATAAGGGTCATGGTACCGGGGCTGTTGTAGGTACGGGGACAGACTGGCTTTAGTTGAGTAGCCATGTTTGGTTTTGGTGTTCAGACTGATTACAGCCACCAAAAAAGCTAGCTTTGAAGCAGTGTATTACCTCATATACTTTCAGAAGAAAGTACTAGAAATGGGGAAGCTATTGGTTTCAGTGTGCCTGTTCCACCTTCCCATCTCCCATCTTTAAGGTCCCTTCCAACTCCAACCATTCTATGATTCTACACTTGGGAATTCAAAGGTTTCCCCTGATGCCGCAGGGCTCTACTCCTGACAATGACAGAAAAAAAACTGGACGATAAAGGTGTTGCTGCTGCTGAATTCAAGGTGGCCCCTACACTCTTGCACTTTGCTAGCCAGAGTTACATGTTCCATGAGGACAAGCAGCATACTGGCTGGCCAGTCATCATCATCTCCCCAGAAGACACAGCCTTGGGTGGGTTGGTGCAAGAACTAGCCCAGTGCCTCAGACCACTAGCCCAGGCTTGGGTTAAGACACAAGCTGTCCAGTTTTGTATGGTGTAGACCCACTGCTAATCAGGCAGTTCAGTTCTAGGGTGAAAAACCAGCAGAGCCCTGGAGAACAACAGGTTCATTTTGTATGACCTATTTTCTTGAATAATTTTTTTTTTTGGGGGGGGTGGTGGGGAGAACATAATTAATTTTCCTATGACAAATAAGTAAGAACCAGGAACCTTGAAAAAAGTTGCCTTGTTGTACTCTAAACACAGGAAACTTGCAAGGACCTGGTGGGCCTAACGATTTCTCCAGGTCTCCAGCCCCACCAGTGCAGGTGTCTGCAGGCTGCTGGGGCTACCTTCAGGCTGAAAACCCCAGGGTGAAGCCCAAATTCTCTCTTAGCTGCTCTGCTATTCCAGTAACGCCCCAGCCCCCAAATACTTGGCAATGTCTTTGAGCCACAGTGCAGCCGAGGCTCGTTTCCGAAGCCCACCAGGCTGCTGTGTGGGCCCCAGCTTGATGCCTTGCAGAAGACCTGTGGGCAGACCTCCTGCTGCTGTTGGCTTCTGTCTGCAGACACCAAAGGGAAGGGGCTGCTGACTCTTCCTGAAGATGCTGCAGCTCCAAATCCCTCATGCCAGCCTAGAAAACATAAGATAAAAAACAAGAGTCTGATTTTTGTGCATGGAGAAGAGGATGTTTACAGGGCTTCTTCCAGAGGAGAAAAGAAAAAGCTCTGGGGGACAGTAGAAGAGAGATCTTTAAACACTGGAAAAGGTTTTAATAGCAGTATATCTGCCTGAATCAACACAGTAAACCAATAGTGTTACAGAGTTAAATATCACACTGACTTCCTTCATATCCTCCTCCCTGTGGTCCTGACCTTTACTCTTCCACCTCTGCTACCTGCCTTCTGTGTTTCCCATCCTCTTTCTGAGCTCGTTCTGCCATCCCTGCTCCATGCCCACGTGTTCTCCAGCAGTAAATACCAGCTGCTCTTTGGCAGTCAGTGATCGATGGGAGGAAAAAAAAAATCAAAGCCACAAACCTGAAGCTAAATATTCTGTGGTTTTTAAAATGGACTAAACCTGACCCTGGAGACTCATCAATTTGAAACTCCAGGGCTCTCTGGTCGAAGATGTTGTGGAGGGGAACAGGCTGGTGGTCCTTCCCGTCGCTCCCAGCCAGGCTGGCACCAGGGTCTCTGTGAACGGAACGGAGCAGGAGGCAGCACCCAAGTTTTGCTCCACTTTCCTCTGGGAGCCAGAAAGAAGTGAAGGCATGCTGTGAAAGCAGTCATCCTTCCCCACGGAGACCCTGAAGGACACATCCCTTTCTGCCTGGGGAGGTGTGTTGGTGAGGGATGAGTCTGGAGCTCCCAGCTCTATGCCCAAGTTTGCGTCTGATTAAGAAGGTGGCCTCGTGAAATCCCTTCAGCACGAGCTGTAGGACATCTGTAATGGGCTCAGAAGATCCCTGGGGAGGGGGCTTTGATGGAGATTAAGCGGTGCAGCACAAAGGAGTCGCTTTTCACTTTGGCAGCACGGGCAACCTCAGTAGTTTTTCCACTCAGCAAGTCCTGTCAGCGTTTAAGGATTCGGATACTCAGCTGGGATTTATTATTTAGTTGAAAGCGGAGACAAAATTAGCAGGGATGAAACAGAATTTACAACAGCTATGTGTAAAAGCCCCTGTCAAACACGCTTTTTGCTCAGAGCTTAACCTCCAAATGTGCCACGTAGTCTTCCCCTTCACTGCGGAACAAGTGTGTGGTGTCTCTGTAGTGGTGAGATCTAGCATAAAAATAAAGTCTGTTTTTTTTTTTTTGCATTCATCTTCAATCACAGAGATGTAAACACGCAGAGGAGTCTGTAACTGTGCTTTAAGTGAAGAGCTAAGAAAACTGCCGTGAATGTATTTTTTTTTTTTTTTGCTGGACTCCCAGGAGCCGAGAGTCAATCACAGCAGAATATGCATAGAAAGTCCCAGATAACCTCGTTGGAATTTCATTATAGGCGCTGTGTAAAAAGCATGCAGAAGTTCAGGTAGTATATAGAGACCACAGTGCAATATTTTAAATGTTTAAAAACTGCTGGTAAATGTAAAGGGGTTCCCCAGCCAGCCTTCATTAGTATAAAAGATGCTTAAGAATTCTCCTTCTATTGCTATAATGTTTTGCTTTTCCATCTTCATTTCCTCTAATGGTTTTGGTGTTAAGCGTAACAGGCTTGGATCATTTTCTCTTTTTCACTTTTCCGTGGTGCTAAGTACCATCCCTAAATAGATTAATGAAGCAGAGCCTATAAACTCTGCTATTAATTTAGGTGGAAAACATGCCAGCTTGACAAGCCAATAGCGTATTAATTGAATAAGTTATTTGAATTGCAAGGCATGTGGATAAATAGATTTATATATATAACAGAGCAAGAATTTAGAAGATATGCTATTCATTATGTTCTCTCCATAGATATTTCTCCTAGCTTGTCCACATAGATGTGTGTATATATTACAGTTAAGATCTTATATATTTTGATATTTTTCAACATACATATACATTTGGAGGAAAACAAATGTGTGCAGTTAGTTTAAAAGATATTAAGTACATACTCACTGTAGATATTCTGCAGCACCTTTTTCATCAAAAGTATGGTTATTTTACATGCTTCTCAACTGAAAGGCATGAGTATTTGGCCTACGGTTTGCTGTGCCTGAACATCCTAACCAAGAACGTTGTTCTTGAAGGAATAAATAACATTTCTTGAGGTTTGTTTTGATCATGGAAAAATAAAACCCAAACATCTCCTGTCCTTGTTTTTTAGAACTTACTGACATTTAAAAGTTGGCAAAGATAGTCTTTAATAATTTACTGAGGACCGAGATGTGAGAAATGCATCATAATAATAATAGTAGTAATAAATAATAATAATAATAGAATCATTTAGGTTGGAAAAGACCCTTGGGATCATAAAGTCCAACCATCAACCCTACTCTACAAAGTTCTCCCCTACACCATATCCCCCAACACCACATCTAAATGACTCCTAAACACGTCCAGGGATGGGGACTCAACCCCCTCCCTGGGCAGCCTCTTCCAGTGCCCGACCACTGCCCGACTTATTTTGTAACTGCCACTGACAGGTTAATTCTCAGCAGTTGGCTGGGCGAAGGTAGTGTTGGCTCAAGGAAGGCTGTAAGGAGAGGGAGGAGAAGGTAGTGAGGTCTACAGAACCAACCATTTTAATAAAAAACAACGTGTGTATTGATTTTAAGTGACTATAAGAGACAAAAACACCTTTGCAGATCATGGCTTGCAATAGGTAGTACTGGAAAAGTGCATTTCCTCCCCTCTGATAAATTTGCTCTTGCAAGATACGCTATTATATAGACAGCTAAATGTACTATAAAATCAGGTCTGTTTTACTATGCTTCACTCTTCTTCAATTCTCAAAGAAAGCACAGAAAATGAAGGAATTAAGGAAAAGAAAGAGAAGATAAAGGAATTTTAAAATGGCTCTTTGACCTTCAAAGCAGTGATGAGAAGAAAATTTTCTCTTTAGTTTATGGAAATTGCAGTCTGCTGCCTAGATAGAGATAACTCTGCAATGCAACTTCATTCTTGCTGAGCTTTTCTTTCCTTTAATCCTGCTGACTAGAAACAGTCTATTTCTGTACTGTAAGCATCATCTACTTGAACTGAAAAGCCTTAATTTAATTTTTCTAGACAGGACTGTGAGATGTTTCCGTGGTTGCTATTATGAAGAGAAGAAAGGTAAAATCTATTTATTTCTCCAATTAAATATAGTATCGAGTGAAGATTTAAATCCTATGAAACTGCATGGCACGTTTTTGATTCTCACATATCCTCTTGAGAGATTTATATATGTGACTACTCCCTCCTGGCTCCACAGAGAGAGTAAAATGCATAAATCAGGTATTGGAGTTCACCTGCATCATCTCATCTCATGGGAAAGGGAGAGCGAGAGAGAGCTCTTGTGGAGATTCAACCGATAACAAGCTCATAAATGAGATGTTTCATGGTGGCAGCAGTTGTGAGATGGAGAGTGTGATGTGGAGTACAAAAAATGCATCACCAGCTGATGAACGAGTCATAGCTGGCTTCATTTCACTGAAGTTGCTGGAATTGCACTCGTACTTTTTTTTTTCCAGCTGAAGAACAGAAAAGTGAAGAGCTTTCATCAGAAGCAGCGTAAAAAAAATTGCTTCACAGAGACATAAATATTGGGCTAATGGGTGTGAAAGAGGCAAAAGAGAAGTCTGTAGTTAGTTTTTCTCGTTTAGGAGAAAATTACTGCCACAGACTGACACACCACAGAGAACTGAATTAATCCCCTCAATAGCGTTGTAGGAAAAGATGGAGAAATTGTTAATGGTGGTGAAAGACAAAATCAGAATTTCCGAGGTTGGAAGGGACCTTTCCGATTGAGTCCAACCATCAACCCAACGCTGACAAAAACCATCACTAGACCCTATCGCAGAGCAAAAGTGCTGGAAGAAGCACTTCATTATGCAGCCCCACTGCCAGGGTCATCCATACAAATATAAACCCAAGCTGGTTGGTTTTCCCACTGGCACTGTGGCTTTCAGATGTCCCCATGGGCAATGAAAGAGAAGGTGAGATCTTAAGAGGGGCCACAGCAGCAAGCCAGGACCCAACCAAAGACATGGGTTGCTCTCTCACATAGTGAGTGGCTGAAGTTAGGTGAGAAGCAGGATTTTAAGACCTCCCTCCCATACTATTTTGTGGTGGGAAATTAGACCAGTGGTGTCCAAATTTTTTTGAGTAGTAAAAAAATGTGAGCATGCCCCCCAATATTTATTTATAAATTATATACATGTACAACATGTATGAACATTATAAAACATACACAAACCCAGAAATTAAAATAGTATGAGACAAAGTTGAAACAAACATTATTTATATTGTATTTTGTTTCCAAATTTTATTAATTAATGGCACAAAAAGTATTTTCTTCTCTCACAGCAATGGCTTGTCCTGAGCAGCCTTGGTGTGTGCACACTCTGCTTTGGAGACCACTGGTTTAGATAGTCCCCATACTCCAGGTGCCCTGGAATCCTCTCTGGAGAACAATGTCTGCCCCTTCTCCACAAGTGGCCGTGGGTGTTTGCTTTGTGTCTGGCCACCTTCTCCTCCGCACCACCCCCCAGCTCGGCGCAGAGATGTTCTCCATGCTCCTGGAAAGCGTTGCCTTAGGAATCCACCTCTGTTAACCACTCTAATGTTGCTTGTGTCAGATTAATGCAATCACTTCAGCAGCAGGTGCTGAGGTTTTAATTACACCCATGGCATGTTCATCCCCTTCAACTCACAGATGTGTTATTTTTCTACTCAATATACCCATCAGTTCTAATTATTCCAAAGCATTGGAGGCAGAACAGTGCAAAGATGACTTTTTGTATGGCTTAGTGTTCAGGCAATAACCTTTGGGTCCAAAAATACCAGACCTCTTCATCATTCACTTCATCCTGAAGAAGCAGACCCCCACCTGCCTTCCAAAAGTACTTTCTACATCCTACCCTAAGCCTAAGGCCACCACTAGTCACAGCTCAACTACAACCTGCAGAGACCTTCCCCAAAAACCAGGGAACCAAAAGGCTTAGGCTAACACATCCATGACCTTCTTCACCCTCTCCAGCTCTGCAGCCCTAGGATGGAATCGGTTTCGTTGTCCTCCTGGGTACTTGGTACTGGTGAGGCCCCATCTCACACCAAGCCCCTCACACCAAGAAAGACATTGAGGAGCTGGAGCATGTCCAGAGAAGGGCAACGGAGCTGGTGACGGGTCTGGAGCACAAGTCTGGTGAGGAGCGGCTGAGGGAGCTGGGGGTGTTCAGCCTGGAGAAAAGGAGGCTGAGGG
>JAOTQQ010000023.1:62123274-62135630 GCA_026546715.1 Gallinago undulata
AGGTGTCCCTGCCCATGGCAGGGGGTTGGAACTGGATGATCTTTAAGGTCCCTTCCAACCCAAACCATTCTATGATTCTGTGATTCATCTTACTCTTTCTCCCTGACTGCAACCAAGAGTAACCTCCTATGAATCCACTCCTAAGAGCTGGATAAAAACCCCGCCATGCTCAGTGACACCCTCATTGACTTTCTGGGGAAGCCAGCAGGAAAAGGGACGAGGGGACAGGGATGAGGATGCCTTCCCTGCTCCAGGAGTTCAGAAGGGAGATGCAATTAGGAAATGCTGAGAGGGCAGGCTGGTGTCAGGGCAGAGCAAACCCCCGGGGCTGGAGCAGCGTAAAGGAGCGGCGAGTCGGGCCGGCTGGTTTTATCCTGGGTTTTTATCTCCCTGCAACCTAATTGCACGGAAATGTTTTGGGAACACACAGCCGTATTGGAAAGCAGAGAGAGCTGCCTGTTTAAACAACCCCAGGATTTCTGTGTGGCTGCAGCAAGACAGGCTTTCTCTGACCCCGACAGAGAAGCCCTTGGCAATTTTTCCATCCGCAGCTGCCATCTGTTCCAGCAAGGATCATCTGCACCCAAGGACAAGTGGGACCCAAAACCTGCATGGCAGAACTAGTGTTTTCCACTCTGCCTCGTAAGACAGAGAGCTGCCAAGTGAGACCTCTGCCACCACCCATCCTTTAATGAGGAACAGGGATTGCTGGAGGTGCTGACATCAAGCTCTTTCTGCCCCAGCAAAACCAGCACCCAGCAAAGCTCTGCTCTTTGGGGCTTGACTTGCTGCCTTCTCCATTTGTCTGTGCTGCTCCCACCCCAGAATCACAGAATCACAGAATCTTAGTGGTTGGAAGGCACCTTTGAGATCATCGAGTTCAACCACATTAAAAAGAAAAAAACAAAAACAAAAAAAACCCCACACAAACATTGTCCCTCCACCAGCACTGTGTCACCCAAGGTGCTGGGTGCCCACCAGCCCCATGGACGTGCTGCAGCCCATCGACCCATGTGCTGGGAGGGAGACCAGGGTCTCTGGGCCATGCGTGACCCTTGGAAACTCTTGCTCAGTGATTCTCCTCTTCAGGGAGATGTTACTTAGCTCACATTGATTTTTTTTTTTTGATGGGGGTCTAATTCTTTTCTTTTCTTGCTTTGAATTTTCCCCACCAACTTCCCACCAAGGCACTTGGGCAGCAGAGCCCTTTTCCCACAGCCCGTCTGGAAAAGACACTGGGATTAAGGTGGGGAAAACGTGGCCCTGATTTTCTCCATCCTTCTAAACCCACTGTCACTCGGGAGAGACGGAGCAGTTGCTGCCTGCGTGCAAATTTAATTGTGAGGCTTTTTAATGGATTTAAATGGGTTTAGCTATTCCAAAGCTGCTTTCGTACGCATCTCCCAGCTGCAGAGTCTTTAGACCTCCATGGCGGATTTGACTTCTCACAAACTAGCTTTGTTAGTTTGTGGATGCAAGGATCTAGGCATCTGGGGTGCTAAAGAAGCTTTAAAACACTATTTGCTGCAAAGCAAAAGGACCCTGTTGTCAGCCCGGGGCAGAGGCAGTAGCTGATCTGTCTGATAAGAAGGGTTTATTCAAAATTAAGTCGGTCACGCTTCAGGCTTGCCACAAAAGGTGCTCTCCCTGACCGTCTCCCAATCCCTGCGCTCCGGGATAAAGCCTATGCGCAGAAATTAAGTGCCTTTTGCATGGAGGCAGAGAAAAATCAGATCGCAGCCTGCCCCGAGATGGTAAAAACCTTTTGGTGCCCTGGAGTTTTCAGCGATGGCAAGAGCTGCCGGGAGAATGCCCTCTTGGAATTGCCGCCGCTGCCTGAGACACTGCTCAGCCCCAGTCAATCCCTGTTTCCCACCGGCTGCTCCATGTCCTTTCCAGGATGGGATTTGCCCGACAGGATTGTGTTATCTGTCTCCCATAGATTATTTTTTTTCACGCTGGGCTTATCGCTCACCACCACCCGGAGAGCGGCGTCTGCCCTGACCTTTGGTTCCTCTGTTGTTGCTCAGCACTTGGGGAGCCTCATGGATTTCCATAACGTTTTACAGACATAAATAACTTGTTCCTGTTCCGAGGAAGGACCGTATCAGTTTTAAAAGCGCCGTGCCGGGGGAACAGTCGGATCAAGGTTAATGAGTGACTCAGGTAGGATCTGAGAGGCCACGTCAAGAAGAGCGTGGCCAGCAGGTCAAGGGAGGTCATCCTGCCCCTCTTCTCTGCCCTGGTGAGACCCCATCTGGAGCACTGTGTCCAGTTCTGGGCTCCCCAGTTCCAGAAGGACAGGGAACTGTTGGAGAGGGTACAATAAAGGGCCACAAAGATCATTAAGGGCCTGGAGCACCTCTCCTATGAGGAAAGGCTGAGGGACTTGGGTCTTTTCAGTCTTGAGAACAGAAGACTTAAGGGGGATCTGATCAATGCTTACAAATACTTAAAGGGTGGGGGTCAGGAGGATGGGGCCAGGCTTTTCTCAGTGGTGCCCAGGGACAGGACAAGAGGAAATGGGCACAAACTTGAATATAAGAAGTTCCACCTAAACATGAGGAGGAACATCTTTACCTCTCACTTGGTACAAAAGCCTCTCACCAGAAACAAAAGCCACTCCAACGCCTGAAATGGCAATGGCGAAAAGTTGAAGCAGCAAAACGTTCAACACTAGGGATTTTTCCACCTCCGTTGTCCCTCCTGCAATAAAAACTGTCTGTGCATGAAGGAGGCTGGGTGAGAAGTGAAGGCACTGTGGACAGAAAGAGTGGTGCCAAGAAAGGCACCTCCCACAGCATTTGCAGCTGAGTGGTCAAAATTTGTGTGTTGCTTCAGCTCACTGGGACATGGTGAGGGTGGTGAGACCCTGGAACAGGTTTCCCAGAGAAGCTGTGGCTGCCCCATCCCTGGAGGTGTTCAAGGCCAGGCTGGATGGGGCTTGGAGCAACCTGGTCTGGTGGGAGGTGTCCCTGCCCATGGCAGGGGGTTGGAACTTGGTGATCTTTAAGGTCCCTTCCAACCCAAACCAAAAGAGGTTTCTCCGTCACCCACCCCTGGGGAGGAGGAAAGGGCTTGGTAGAAAATCTCTCCAGTGCCTGCCAGTTGTACGTGGGAGATGGTGAAACCACACGACTTCACCTGAGAACAGCCCACAGGGGTGGAAGAACTCAATCTATATTCAGACCTTTTTGTCTTTGGAATAATTTTGATGTAAAAAGCTGCTTGGAGCCGCCGGTGCCCGTTTGTTTTTCCTCTGTTCCCTTTTCTGGAGCAGAACAATGAGCGTCCTGGTCTGAGGCCTTTTCATCTTCTACCCACATGCAGTTCTAGCATTTGCAGGGTTTTACCTCAAGTTTCAGAAACATGTGGGTTTCCCGTGAATGTTGAATAAACTGTAGTGCACAATTACCTACAAATTGCCATCGGATGGATGCTGATTACAGTAAATAAGAACTGAAGAGCTTGTGCAGAAGCAACTTGAAAGCCACGAAATTGAAGCTCATTTATGTTTTCTCAGCCTGCCTTCGGTGGCTTTGTTGCATGTACACTACATTTTCTACCCTGATTGAAATTCAAATCAGCTTCCGTGTGGGAAGGTCTAGGGAGAACTGAGGATACCCTTCCTCTGCAGGATTTGGGAGGCCTGAATTTCAACGTGGTATTTAGCCAAAGGGCAAGGTTTTCAAGCCAAGCTGCCTGACCTCAGCAAACCTTCCCAAAAAAGGGAAAAGTGCTTCACCCAAGGGCCCCCACCCCATCTTTTCCTTCACAAAAATGCCGGGATGGACTAGTCGGGTACCACAGCCAGGGAGAGAAGGCACAAGAAATGAGTCTTGTGTTCAACATGTGTAACTCAGCAGGTCCCCAGCCTGCAATTAGCACTTTTTATAGCATTGCTCCTCCATCACGGCAGGGCCTGACTGTGAACTGAGAGCCATTAATGGTTTTTTTTTTTTTTTTTTTTTTTTTTTTTTTCTCAGTTGCTTGCTGTGAAATTGCAGTGACACAGTCTGGGGCAAGGAAAAGGCTGGTGTCACCGGGGAAAGCACCGAGATGTGTCTTCGAAAGAGGATGAAATTTTAGGCTTCCAAAGGAGAGGAGGCAAGAGATGAAAAAAAAAAAAAAAAGAGGCAACAGCTCCCACCACCTGCTCCCACTTCAGATGTGTGGAATAAGAGGATGCTCTTTAATACTTACAGAGCTGTAGGTGAGAGAGGAGGAAGCCCACCAGCACTTTGTGTCACACTCCCCGTTAGCACCAGGGGAGAGGTGAAGCTCTCTCTGCGGTTCCGTCACCTTGAATCTTCATTTATGAGGGGGTCACTTTGACTCCAGCAGGGAAAGGCTGGGACTTGGAGTCCGTATCTGCATTTTCAGGGCATGTCGGCTGTGTTCTCCTTCCGATACAGCATAAATGAAAGCTGTAACGTGTGGCATTCTAGGCAAGGATCCTCCCTCCCCAAAATAATTTCCAGGCATACTTGTCCCATTGTCTTCCTGCCTCTGGAAAATGCTAGACCTACGCAGTGGACGCAGGAGAAACATCACAATTAGCAATGGTGAGAGACAGGATCTGTTTAATTCGATACTTTCCCACTTGTAGAAAAAAACTTGTATTATTTTTCCCCCTTTTGCCCTTTGATTTTAAATGATTGACACCATAAATTAGCAGTAATTAGGCTCAGTAGGTTTGCATTCCTCTGCAGCCTCTAATTAGTGATGTGGAGCACTACACAACCAGCCTGGCCCCCAGGTGTGAGATGGTTCTTCTCCTCATTCACAGCCGTCTGCAGCCACCCTGGTGGTGAGGGGGAACACTGACAAGGTGAGCAAATGCAGAACTCAACAAATCTTTGATCAAAAAGGCCTCTGAAAGCTCTAGATGTGTCTTGACAAATGTTAATTTATTTTTTTTTTAATCCATAATTCCAATTTAAAGAGACAGCTTTTAAAATGGCAGTTGGATCTGATTTTCAAGGTGGCCTGAGCCATATTGGTTTCCCTTTGGACCGTGATGAGGGCAGGACCAATCTGGTGAACATGAGCTTCAATCCTGGCTCAGATTCCAGAGCACGGTAGAAATGAACCTATTAACAAAGCCAGAGGTGTGTGAGGTGCTGCCTGTTGATGTGACCTTCATGTGTACAAATTAAGGATTTCATTTTTAGGGTCATTTTCCCAGACCATAAGCAGCCTGGGAACCTGCAGCTTGTGAAGAAAAGACTTTTGTGAACTTACTTTCAGTAGGGTGGCTCCTTCCTCTTGGGTTTAGGGGAGAAGGGAATGGAAGTCAAATCACCACATAGAGAGGTCTCCACACAATATACTTTTGCAGCTTTTATTTGCCAGTCTGATATTTTTTTTTTTTTGCTATTTTCACAGCTGTGATTATGACCTTTATCCCATGGATACATTTCCCTATTTCTGTTGCTGTTGTGATTTCTTCCTTGCTTCTCCTGCCTTCAGTGTCCTCCTCCAGCACGTCTTGATGCTCCCAACATCTGTTCCCAACTCACGCTCAGCACGTGCCCTTCTCTCTTGGGTGTTTCTGCTGTTAATGAGCAACAAAGGCTCTACAGACCAACATTAACAGCAGTGCAAGTGCCAGGCAGCTGCTGGTGGTCCCTGTCACACCTAATGCTGTGGCAAAGGCTTCCCTTGCACCACTATATGCCGTGTGGGAGGATGAAGTGATGCACGAGGGGCTTGCTCCAGGCCAGCGGCGCGGAGAGGAACCGCTCTGGGAGATGTAACCTTGGGTTCATACTCCAGTGTTGCTTTGGAATAGCGCACTGAAAAAACTGCATCTCTTTTTCCCTCACTCCCCCTGTCTAACCGAGGTGTGGGATGTGGCTCTTTCCATCCTCTCTCCACCTGCCAAGAGAGCAGGCACCTCCGCTCTGCCTGATGGACAGACGGGGCTCCGGTGGGTCTCTTCTCCAGGCTTTGAACCTTAGACATCTTCCAGAGGCATAAAAACTGCCTGGTTTTTGAGAACGAGCAACATGGGAGGAGGTTTCTCATAATAGGACTTCTCTTAGGAGATGCTGAGCGTTTGCTGTGCCTGTGGTGTCACCTGCTCACAGACAGAGCTGGGACCACTCCCGGCAAAACGCGTTTTCTTTTCGCGTCCCTGAAAAACCACGTTAGTGAAAGGCTACAAAGACCTCACTGCGGCGTGTTGAGCTTCCACGATAACCATAACAGCTGGAAAAGCCTTCCTCTCTTGAATATGTGCTCTTTGTGCCACCTGCACGGGCTATTCTGCTGTAAAACTGTGTAAATATGGGGCAAGCCTTGCGTAGATTTTCTAAGGCGTAAAACTGACGGGGAGGGGAGAAAAGAACAACAAAGGAAGCCACCGGCAGGGCGTCCCTGGAACTTAATCGTGCTCGTAATATATTTTCCTTCTGATGCCTGAAGCGATGGTTTGGTCTAACAGAGAGATGTGTCTTCAAAGATCTGTCTCTGCTTTGATGTTGCTAAATGTGATTCTAACACGTATCGATGAAATTGTCAAAGGCCTGATCGACTTCTACTGGCAACGGGACCTCTGCGTTTTGTCAGTCCTCACACTGGGTCCAGATTCCTCTTATTATCAAAGAAATAGGCTGAATTAATGAACGGCGCAATTACACATTCAGGTTTAGAGCTTTGCTATTAAAAAGAAAAAAAAAAAAGCCAACTTCAGTCCAGACAAGTGACTGAAGCAAAACTGGGACAGCGCACTGAAGGTGTGGGTTCATGGAAAAAGTTATACACTTATTTTTATGTCCATGTTCTAGACTGGTAGGACACAAGCCACCTCCAGGCTGGAAGCTGCAGAGTTGTGACTGAGCAAATAAGCCTTAAAACCCCCAAAAATTTGCTTATGGGGTGTCCAGACCAGACCTACTGGAGCACCCAGAGTGGGCTGTGTCAGTGAGCACACACCTCTCTGTGTCCTCTTGTGGGTGAGATCCAGTAGTCATAAAATAACCTCACTATTTTTATAAGCATTTTTTGTTTCACAAGAGAATTTATTATAAATTGATTCATTTACTAAATTTAAAAAGTATCACAAACCTATAGAGGTATTTATTAAAGCATGGGTTTAGAAATTACCTCTGCTAGGTGGGGTTTTTTTTAAATATTCTTTCTTTCTTCATTTCTTCCATGCTTTCTTTGTCCTTCTCCTTTTCACTCAAACTTTCTTCCTTCCCTCTTTCCTGCCTATTTGCTTTCCTCCCTTTCTCTCTCTGCTTTTTGGTTTTGTTTTTTTTTTAGTGGTTTTTTTTTTTAAGTCTTTATTCATACAAGTTGGCTCATTTTTTATCCATTCTCCTTCCATGCACTGTAATCGGGGAGGTCCAAGAAGGTTGTCTTCTGGGGGAGCAGCTCTATTGCCAAACCAGAGATGGTGTCTCCTATTGGGCATCACCCTCAGCTTTGCTGTTGGTACACTTGGTGGGGACAGTGACGCTCCCTGAAGTGTGTCCATGAAAGGTCAGAACCTCAGACATTCGGGTTGGGTTTTGTAAGGCTCCAGTTTTTGGCTCACAGGATTTTTCCAACTCTTGGCATGGTTTAGTAACGTGGGGGGTTCTTCTGTATGGTTTCCTGTTGGTTTTTTAGCAGAGTGAGACTGACGGTTGGACTAGATGACCTTAAGGGTCATCATCTGGATGACCTTAAAGGTCCCTTCCAACCTAGATTATTCCCCTGCAGCCAAAAACCAGCAGCTGGTTGTCACTGATGGCCGTTTCTGGTGCCACCCATGGCTGCCCTCTCCCCACCCATCACCCCTCTAACACCTGACGTGTGTTGGTGCCGCAGTGTCCTACCAAATTGTCGCAAACCAGCCCTACCACTGAGATACCCAAGCGCTGGTGTTTGGGGAATATGGGCTGTAAATGAGGTTTTTTTTTTCCTCTCTTCTGAGCCCATCGTGCTGGTGGCCCTCAGGGTCCCCAAGTGTCACATCGGCTTGGTCTCCCGTGCGCTGGTTCTGTTCCTCAAAGCGACACAAACCCAATTGATGGTGTTCGATAAAATTAGTGATTTTAAGCTCTCTCTGGCTCCTTTAGAAATTGCCACCTAATACCAAAACCTGAGGGACTCGTTAGCAAAAGGGGTTGCACATTTGTAGGGATAGGATGAGGGGGAATAGTTTTAAACTGAAAGAAGGGAGATGAGGAAAAGCTCCACTTCCCAGCCCAGTATTTGGTCTAATAGATGCTGGGAGGGAGGCAGGGAGGAGAAATGGGTTCAGAGTAAAAGAACGCGCAGGTAAAATCACTTAAAAGGTTGATTTAAATAAAATGTTAAACAAGAAAGCTGCTTGAAGTGCCACTAGGCAAGATTAGCATCAAATAGCATCAAAATGCCAAAGAAACAGTGAGAAGGTTTCATTAGATAGCAAATAGCAAAAGGAAATGTAACTCCTCCTGCACAGCAGGGAGGAAAAGGAACCAATCAATAGGGGACTAATGAAAGTATTGAACAATTAAATTGCCTCTGGCATTGCAAATGAGAGCTGTAGAGAAGTCTATATGTACAAAACTCAATTTACAAGGTCAGAAGAGGACTCATGCAGCATGCAAAGAAGAAGGGACATCGGATCATGTTCAAGAGATCAAGAATATTTTAACTTTGAACAAAGACACACCCCCCCCCCCCCAGATGGAAAAACCTATGGAGAACCTACACTTGCTCCTTGGTGTTTTCAGAATTTCTTTGAGGGAAGAGAGATCATTCTGAGAAAAGAAAGGTGCGAGCAGGTTTTCCTCAAAGGAAGGTTTCCATGACTGATTTTAATTTCAAAATAATAACTGGGGTCAAATAACTTTATGCGATTTCTTTAGACTTTTGCTAATTTTCGCTTTTTGATGGTTTGTTCTCTGTTTCACAGGTGCTGCTGGGACTGGAGCTGCTGCCCAGTTGTGTTAAACTGTTCCCAAAGTATTTTCAGCCCAAACAGGAACAGGAAACCCCAGTAACCACAAGGAAAACTTTGATCTAATCCAGCCACAAGGTTTAGGTGCTTTTTGAGTTGCTTATCTCAACACCTGCTGTTATCTCTAAGTGGATTTTCCCAGATTAGTTATCAGGGGCAGCTGTGATACCTGGAGGCAGGAGACTGTTGCACTTGTTTTAATTTTATTTTAAATTTTAAGACGGCATAGCCTGCAAACCAAAACCATTTGTACTCTTGCAAATGAGGAGATGTATGATGTGGACTATGTCTAAATAGACAAGAAAAAAAAAACAACTTGTCTGCACAGATGTGTTTATTTGTTATTGTTATTGTGAAAAACATTGTTCTTAAGGTCCATTTTCGAGTCGGTTTGTCCTGTCGTAAAATGAACTCAAGTCAATAAAGCTTTATTGACATAGCCCAAAGATCTCCTTCGGTGTTGAGCTTTGCATTTGAAAATGAAGACTTACATTGGATTCTTGTATATCTGTTACTCTTGCCACATCCCTCAGAAGGCTGGTGGGACCTGGAGTCTTTCAAGTTTGCGTTCCCCAGTGCTAAAACAACAGGTTCAGGCTCAGGCCTTGGTTCTGTTCCAAGCACCAGCAGAAATAAAGAGGTGTAACGGGCTCCCTGTGAGGAAAGCAACTTGCACATCAAAGAAATGGGCTCTCTGTGGAGAAAATCAATCGAGTATTTGATGCTCAATATTTAGTCTGACATGCAATATTATTATTGTAACTGAGTTTCAGAGATCACGGCAACTAAGAGATGAAGATTACACAGGAATGAAAATATTTCTTGCCTGAAAACTGGAACAGGGGTCCAGATGGTACAAAGCGGCTTTAGCGTGACAGAAAATTGAGAGCAGCTTTCTTTCTGAAGGCCAAAAATAAATTCTCTTGTATGAAACATTATTAACTTCAGCCTGCGGCGTCTTTATTTTTGTTAAATTCTCTCTCTCTTCTCTCTCTTCCTGCCCCTCAAATTGTACAGTCAAGGGGAAACAAGTCTAGACCAAAGCTACTATAAATGTTTAGAAGACCTTTCACCTTCTCCTTCCTGAGTTTGGGCCCAAGTTTCACCTTCATGAGCCTTGGCAGAAGGTTGAAAGAGGAGGCCCATGCAATTTGACCTCCACCAGTATCTCCATTTTCTCCCCGTAGCTTTTGTTAGCCAAACTATCCACCTGAAAGAGAAGAAATATGATTTTGTTGTTGTTGTTGCAAGGCCATCTGTGGTCCAAGGCTCTTCTGGTTATTATTGAATTGAGACGTAGGCAGTTGCACACGAGCTCAACTATTTGAGCTCTTCATACAGCAAAATAAAAGAATTCATGGCAGTTTTGCTAACCTTGTTGGTATAAAGGATCTAACCCAGTTTTCACTGCTTATTTTGACACAAGGACCACTGAAACCTTTCAGTTGGAAGGGCACTCTACACTCAATTAAGGCCACTGGCAACAGATGCCTGTTCTTACTGCTCTCCGTTGAGCATTTATAAGAATTCTAATAAATACATAAAAAATTCCTGATGATACAAATGAAAGCTGTGCTCAGCCCGCGGTGGGGCACTGCTTTTCCTCTGAAATTTCCCCTGGTGATGCAGTGAAACAGAGATGCTGCAGCCCAGTTACCAGATCTGGAGTAATTTCGGCTCGAGGATGGTCTGAAAGGACCAAGCTGCAACCCGTTGCTTAAAATTACCTCCCATCCCAAGGCCTGGAAAATGGTAAACGTGGCATGAATATTTAATAAGACCCGCTGGGGAAATCTGGAGAATTACAGGGAGATAAATCTGCCTTATATACTGAGCAGATTAACAGAAAAAAATATTAAAAAATAGATAAGTATCTCATATAGGGAATGAATCAACGTGGCTTTTAGAGTAAAATCTGTTAGAGTTATTTGAAGATATCAGCAAACATCCAATTAAGGATGAGCTAATTGCCAAATCATTTTAACAATGTCTCTCCTCGAAGTGCATTAAGGAAACTAAGCCATTAAGAGTATAAAATTAGTAGAGTAATAGGAAATTGAATAGCTGTAGAACTCCATAAATGTTTGTAAGTGTTCATGAAAAGAACGTGAAGAGCTAGGAGACACTTTTTGCAGATGACACTGAATTATTCACAGTAGTCAGTCTCCATCAAGAGCTGTAAAAAGATTTTGTGAGAATATCTGTAAATACTGCAATTGCTGAAGAAGATATATAAGAAAACGGCGCCATGTCGGACCGTACCTGCCTTTGAAAGGACAACGGTGTCCTCAGTTTGGTCCCATCAGCCCAGAGGGCCTGTCCTAGAGCCAGAGAGGTTTAGCAATGGTCCAGAGGGATAAAAATACAGAAGTGCAGAATGGTCCCCATATGAAAAGCACACACCCTCCCAAATTAAAGAGAAATAGCAGGTGGGCTGTTTGCGTTCCTAAGGAATTGAACCAATTGGGACAAATAATATGCACCCAGTCTGTTGCCACATATTTGAGAAGGACCATAATTTAAAGGAATACAAATAGGAAAGGGGCGTAACAGCAAAGGAATAAGACTACTATTTTTCTCTCCAGTTAGCAGGTTTGGTGCATTAAGAAGAACCAGACTCTTCTCCTGGCTGTGGCCGTGCAATTTCACCCCCCAAACTAAATGGAACAACAAAAGTGTCATTTCAGCGGTAATTATTATTATTATTATTCAGGCAACATTTCTCCTGACCTAACAGCACAGTAAGAACATTTTCTTTCAAAGTCTGTCTTTACTCCCTGCAGTTACAAATCCATCATACGTTAGCTATTTTGCCTAAAGTATTGCATTTGAAATAATACCTTTGCCCTGGGAGGGTGTAAATCACCCGAATTGCTTACCTGTGAGGAGGAGACCTTGCTAATGGCACCATGTTCATGTCAGGCAGAACCACGTGGCTGGTCCTTGGCTCCTTGGCTGTTGGCCATGGATCCTGGGCCTCCCAGGTGGTGACGATCTGCAGTGTCCTCTTAGGAAAACAGACCTGTCTACCTTTTTGCTGCTGGGAACAGCCTCCTCACCGCAACGGCCCAACCTGTCTGGCTCAGCACAGAGATAAAAGGAGAGCTGTCAATCTGAGCGTTTAAGAGATTTGGGCAAGGCTGGCAGCAGGAGGCTAAGAACCATGTTGTAGAACATGCTTCTCCAGCCGGGAGAGGAGAAGGCTCCAGGGAGACCTTAGAGCCCTTTCCAGTACTGAAAGGGGGCTACAGGAGATGGGGAGGGACTCTTCATCAGGGAGTGGAGCAATAGGACAAGGGGGAATGGTTTTAAAATGAAAGAGGGGACACGAGTTATTTAGAAGAAATTCTTTGCTGTGAGGGTGGTGAGACACTGGAACAGGTTGCCCAGAGAAGCTGTGGCTGCCCCATCCCTG
>JAOTQQ010000023.1:62255719-62266878 GCA_026546715.1 Gallinago undulata
AATTTCTTCCTAGTATCTCATTGAAATCTCCCCTTTTCCAATTTAAAACCATTACCCCTTGTCCTGTCACTGCACTCCCTGACAGAGTCCCTCCCCAGCTCTCCTGGAGCTCCCTTCAGATACTGGAAGGCTGCTCTAAGGTCTCCCCGGAGCCTTCTCTTCTCCAGAACAACCCCAGCTCTCTCAGCCTGTCTTCATAGGGGAGGTGCTCCATCCCGTTGAACATCTTCGTGGTCTCCGCTGGACCCGTCTTTCAATTTAAAACCGTTCCCCCTCGTCCTATGGCTCCCCTCCCTGATTGAGAGTCCCTCCTCATGTCTCCTGGAGCCCCTTGGGGGCATCACGAAGATGATTCTAACCTTTCTATGAGTCTATGATCTCTTCCCCGGGCTGAAGCGATGCTCCGGCCCGGCCACCTCGGGGACCCCCACCCAGCTCTCTCCGGTATGTCCGCGTCCCTCCGGGGCGAGGGGCAGCGCCGGGGCGGGGGGGTCCCAGGCGGGCTGTGCTGAGGGGGAGCGCGGCCGCCTTCCTTCGGTCGCCGCTGCGCCCCGGTACCGCTGGCCTCCTCCGCACGGGGCTCGTTCCGCCTCACGCCAGCGGGTTACGGGCCTGCAGGGAGATCCTGCTGCGGGAACAGCGGCGCTTCACCGCCCAGGCCGGCAGCGGCGCTCCCCGAGCCCGGCCCCGGCGCTCCGCCACAGCCGCCGGCCGAGCCCGAGCCCCCGCAGCCCTGAGGGGCAGCGGCCGTTGGAGGCGGCCCAGAGACTGAGGAGAGCTGGGGAGGGGGGGAGGCGTGGGCAAGGCTCCCTCTCCGACGATTGACGGCCACCTCCGCCAATGGCCCGGCTGAGGAGGAGCCAGGGGGCGGGGAGAGGGATCGGGCGGGGCGCTGATTGGTCGGGGGGCGTGGCCGGCGGGGGGTTTCTCCCGGGCTGGGGCTGACGGCTGCGGTTGGGGAGAACTTCAATTTCGTATGTGAGCGCGAGCGGCGGCCGTTGGGGCGGCAGGTACCGGCGGGGAGCGGGTCCCGGGGGCGGCGCGGCCTCCTCCTCCTCCTCCTGCCGCCGGTGAGGAGCCGGGGGACGGCGGGCAGGAGGGCGCCGGGCAGCCGCAGCGCTGCGGGGGAGGGCGGCCGTGCACCGGGAGGGAGGAAGGAGGCGGGGGGGGGGCGCCGCTACGTCCCGCACCCCGGGGCGTTTTTCCCCCGTTGCGGGTGGGGCCGGGCCGGGCGCTCGTTCTCCGGGCAGAGCTACCCCTTCCCTCCCGGTCCCCGGCCGGTGGGGGGCTGTCAGCGCCGGGGCGGGCCGTGGGAGGAGCGGGGACGGCAGGGGGCGGCAGCGGCCCCCGAGGAAGCGCGTCCGGAGAGTCCCCTCCGCCCGGTGGGGCCTTTCCCCTCTCCCCGGGCGGCGGGACGGGGGTCTCTGAGGGGGACCGGCTCCTCCTTCTTCCCCTCCTTCCTTCCCTCCCGCCGGGGGGGCTCGGTGCCCGCTCCCCGCCGCCCCCTTTCCCGTCTCCCCGGGGGGCAGCGCCCGCAGCCTCTCCCCGCCGGGGGGCGGCACCTCCCGCCGGCCCCGACCCCGCTCCCGCCGCCGGCCCCGCATCGCCTGCGCCTTCGGGTCTCCCCACTTCCTTCTCCCAAGCTGCCAAACCGGAGAGGGGTGGGCTTTTTTTTTTCCCCCCGTCCCTCTGTTTGCCGGTGTCTGTCCCGCACCCGTCACGCTGCGTCAGGAGAGGAGGAATCTTTTAATTTTTTTTATACATATATATATTTATTTATTTTTTTATTGCCTCCCAGAGCACCACTCCTCCTCCTGATAACTTCATCTGTTTGCATCTGGGGCTGTGCCCTTCTTCCAGCTGCGAGTGAGGGAGCAACTGCGGAAAAATGAGCTAAATAGGACCCGGCACTTGAGGCTGTTTATCAATAATTACCCAGGGGGTGAAATTGAGGACATCCCTGTGCATTTCTAATTTCCTTCCCCTTCGGGATTAGATTGAAAATCAGTTTAGAATCCTACTGTATGTTCTTTACCTGCTAATAAAAATAAAATAGCCCACCTTTCAAGATGTGATGACCTGCCCTCTGTGTGCACGTCCCGCGCTGAGGTCTTAAAAAGAAAAAAAAAAAAAAAAATCGAGGTGTTATTTATAACTTTAAATCCAAAGTTCTTTTCCTATTATTGTTCTCTTGTAAGGCTTTGATTACAGTACTGGGAAGGCTGAACGCTCTCAAAAGAGCCATTAACTCTGCGGTAACATTTTTAGTGCGGCGTTTTTTTCCCCCCAGATGAAGATCCCACTGAGTTGAAGCTAATCCCTTTTGATGTTAATAGTGTTGTGCACGCGTGTGTACGGCTAGAATGGACTTAAAGGAGGTTACTGTATGAATGATCACTGATCGACGTAAAGGGTTTGTCATCTTAATGATTATCATTTCCAGAAACAGCTTCTGAAATAAATCACTGGCAGGGAACAAGTAATAGCCAGCTAGGGAATAAACTCAGGTTAAGGTGCTTTGATACCAGTAATGACTAGCAAACAGTTCAATTAGGATGTTTTTTTTGCTTCTTGTAAAGCTAAGGTGAATTTTTAATTAAAACCGTGTAATTTATAGCTTTTTCATTGACATATAGTGCTTTGCTTTACTGCTTCATTTTCCTGTCTGCTAGCGTGGGTGCTTTTCAGAGTGTTAGTGAAATGCAACAAACACATCATTTTGGAAAACTTAGCCTTCAGCAAATTCTCATAAACTTGCATATTTCCAGCCCTGGAGAGTTTGAAATGGCCAAGTGCCTCTTTTATCAAGAATTGGCTTTAAAAAGAAATTTACATCCTTTGTCATTATCCTGTTAAGTTTCAACCAGCAGCTGAAGTTGGTCTAACCGGATGGTTATGGAACAGACCCAGTTTTGTGGCATCTCGGGAGGCCAGGAAAGGATCTGTAGGAGCATCCCTGAAAAGATATTCAGCCCAAACGTTCCGCTTCGGCTGCTGCTCTCCTCCTTTCCAAAAAGTTTCCATTTCTGCTTGCCGTGCCGTTTTCTATCTGCTCTTAACCTCTGCCGTGGGAAGTTGAGCTGCTTTCTCTTGCCAAAACTGCGTCTTTCTGCTGAGTTTGATTCCCTTTGGCCTTAAAATATGACCTTCCCTTCTGCGTTTTCAGAGGTTATGGATATCAGAGTTTATTTCGACAGTTTGTACCCGTGGCAGATGAGCTCATGTTGTAACAGTGTCATTTAGAATGCTTTAGTCAAGACTTTCAAAAATGTATATATTCTGCGTGCGCACGTGCTGGAAGTGGAGAAGAAGGGAGAGTTCAAACCTCTTGACAGCGAGGGTCACGTGGAAGAGACTTCCAGGCTTAATTCCTTTGGAAACACATCTTTTATTCCACTTCTAACTCCATAAGTCTCCAGCAATCGCAGTCAGTTAATATTTTCTGATATTTTTTTTATTGCCACTTCTTGGTGTAACTTTAAAAAGTAGGTCTCTGAAGCCAACCTCACTTGTGGATGTCTCTTCGCGGGTGACAGCACTGCGTAGCTCTCATTTAGAGAGGGTAACCCGAAGAATAATTGTAGTATTTCTTGTATTTAATATGATCTGATTCATTTAGTGAGTGTGTATACAGGGAAAACATGCATTTATCATTTGGCCAACTCCCAAGTCACGCATTTAAGGCTGAAGAACGTGGGTCACAGGTGGAGAATGGCAGCGATCGGGGAAGTACAGACATTTAAAGGAGGTATTATGGGTTGTGATTAATAACTTGAACGTAAGATCTCTTTTAGTTGTTCAAAAAAAAAATCAAATTATATAACCAACATAAATTATATGGCAAGATAATAAAATCTTTCTGTATTTGGTGCTTATGGGATTCCTTTTTGAATTCTGTGTTCGCTTTTGCCATTAAACTTTAGAAAGTTGATGATGATAACGTGAAAGAATTTGAAGAGTTAGAAGAACTGGGAAACGTGTCTCAGTATGAAAGATTGACCTATTTAAGGGTTAAAAAGGGGGGGAACAAAATAAAGTGGTGATAGATTTACCTGTAAGGTGGGTGAGAGCAGCTGATAGTGGCTCTGAAAGGATTCCGTGGCAGGAAAAGGATCTAAGTGACTTGCATTTTTCATAGTTATGTCTGTAATTTACAGCATTGCTCTAATTATTGAAAGAGGACAAGTTTTGTACATTTTAGTTTACTATGTAGAAGTGATTTTACCAAAGGTTGTAGTGTGTAGTTAGTTTGCCACTAGATATTTTTAAAGCAAGATTGAATGCTTTCCTGAGAAAAAATGTACTAATGCAAATGGTCTTTTCATTCTGGAACTGATCTTAAGTTGGGGGAGAGTGAGGAGAGGGAAGGTGGGCTTTATTTCTCCTTTGCAGGCAAAATTATCCCAAGAAAAGCAGTGTTGGAAAACTTTTTGTGAGTTCATTGTGTACTCACACGGTGGCTGGACACAAGAGAGAGGATGGAAGAAAGGAAAGGGGATGTGGGAGCGTGTGATTGTGTTATAGCCTGGGTTATTTCATCACAAGAGGTTATTTCTGGCCTTCTGCGTGGAAAGAAAAGGCTCTTCTTGTGACTTTAGGGGTGTTAGATTTGTCATAAACTGTCACACTTAATTTTCTTAAATAAATTCCAAGTGCAAGTTAAACGACTGTGTGTTTTTTCTCTTCCTGTTTGGAAGGTATATTTTAAAATATATTTATCATTCAAGCACGGTTCAATTTCACCTACCTGATTTTCTAACTCCTTCGGTTGACAAGATAATTTTTGGTGTATTTTGACTCCAAATTTAACTCTTCTTTGTAGGTAAAGAAGATACTGTGCTGTTATCCAGTTGTCACAGGTGGTTGTATTCCACTTCAAGACTTGTCCTGGAATTAGAGGTAACTTGTGATTTTTTTTTTATTTTTAATCAGAAACTTCATGGTAGGAATTTAATAAATAGGCAAAGTTTTGTGTTTTGTTTCAACTTCCCAAATATTTTCGGTATTGATGTGATAAATATACACTGTTTGAGCTGTCAGTTTTGTAATATTGTCCAGGCAAGAACATACTGATGGTACAGTGATTATTTTTACTTTTGGCAGGCCTTAAATTCTTAATTAAAAAGTTAATGATATAAACCCTTCTGTGTAATTTTGCTAGTGACTTGCTTCCTCGAAAGACTTCACGTTTGAGTACTTTGTAAAGCTTTACAGATTAAGTGAAGGCCATATCAACACAATATTGATTAATTACTATTGGGAAATCCAAAAAAAAAAAAAAAAAGAAAGCCATTCTGTTTGGCCAGTGAAATGAGAAACGTATGTTCTGTGTACAGCATGAGATTATAGACTTACATGTAATGCAAGGGGGGTGGCTCAGCAAGAATGTGTAATTGTTTATTTTAACAGACTTGGGGAAAAAAGTTTATTTCCGTTGTAGTAGTGTCTGATGTTTTAGTGTCCCAGCGTAGCTCATGGCTTTGTTTCTCTATTTTATATTCTTTTTGTGGTTCCTTACATTTGACATACTACTTTGAAAATAAAAACAGTCAGAAGAAACCTATGGTCTCGATCTGTAAGACTTCAAACCCAAACAGAACAAAACTGAAATCCTGTTTCCCTTCTCCAATAATTCTCTTCACCGTCTTGCCTTCTACACTCCTGTACCCTGGGTTTTTTCCTAGTTCTGGAGGAAAGCTGTGGCTGGATGTTTTTCTGCTCTTATGAGAGTAGAGGACTCCATTATAGGTAATATTTATGAGGTCTAATAAAGGAGACTTTCAGGCTTGTTTTGCTCTGCACAGCACAGCTTCCGTTGGTGGCATGGTGTTTCGTGAGTGGACTCAAGAATGAGGTGCTTGGAAGGTGTGACTTCTGTTAAATTGGCCTCTTGTGTAAATACTGATTGGATGGCTCTGGATGTTCGCAGAAATGGGTAGTAGTGTTTTGGTTTGGTGGTTTTGGGTTTTTTTTTTTGTTGTTTTTTTTTTTTTTCCTGATGGAGATAAGGTATTACTGCTGTTGGTCTCTGTAGTGGTTTTGTTAACAGTAGCTTGGCTTTTCAGAGACCTTGTTGTGAAGGAGGAACCTCTCTTTAAAACTGGAGACTTCTTTGTCAGTGCCCGGAGGGGTTAACTGAGTGTATTAATTAATGTTACACCTACCACGCTGCTCCTATTCCTCTGTGTCTTGGTTTCTCCTCCCTGGATTCTTTCTGAAGGGGTGTGATATGTTCTCTCTTTTAATTTACTTTGCTCTTCCAAAGTGATGGAGCCTGCCTGCTCTGGAAGGTCAACGTTAGAAGACTTTGGCATTGAATAGTAAAATAGGGTTAGCTAAGGACAGTTCAAAGGGAACTATGGATTGCCTTGGTGTTCTAGGTTGCAGTCTTCCCTTTTTGCTCCAAACATTGTCTGTGTGGTTTTCTGTTTGCAAAACACTAGTTCTGGAGAAATGGTCTGTCGGAAAAGAAGTTCAGTTACCAGAAAGTAAAAATAGACTTTACAAAAGAAGCGTGGACTGTCTGAAAGATCAGTTTCATCTTAAATTGCTTGCACTGATGACAAAGCAGAGTTTAACCAAATATTTATTGTTGAAATTGCTCTGTAATTAGTAGCGTTGTACAGCTAAATGTAACACCAGATTTTACTGTAAATTGCTGCTATTCCATTGCTGTGGCTTGAGAAGTATAGGCTGTAACTGTGGTATTCTTTTTAGTGGCCTGGATAAGAATTTGACTACAACGTTTTAAGAAGATAGTTTTTGTATTTTTAATAATATCCTGCAGTATGTATTTCAAATGCATGATGTGATCTCTTACCACAGTGGAAAATTAGAACGGCCTTTTCTCATTTGAAATACTCAGTTATCCTGTATATGTGATTTAAAGTATATATTCTTATTGCAAGCTTTTGAATTGGTAATAGGCAGACCTTGAAATTCTGGTTGATTCAGCACGTATCCTACTTCTGAAAACCAAACCAAACCTAAAACTAAATACACACTTGGGCTTCACATTTGTTGAAACATTATTATTGCTTCCAGTTACTCACAAAAGCAAGGATTCATTAATTAAGTATTTTAGAATATACTGAGTATTTCCTGCAGACTCGTTCGAGGTTGAATGTTTCAATTTTGAATCTGCAAGTGCAATTTCCAAGTGCAGTGTTTTGTACTTTGTAGACACTATTGGTAAATGAATTATTTGTGGTTTCCTCAGTTGAAAGAAGTTATTTTATCCTCTGTTTGGCTTCCTCCTTTTGAAGTTCTGCTTAAGTGCTCTACTTAAATAATACTGTAACTGCGGTTGTGCCATCATCAATCAATTAAAGAAATGTGGCAAAATAGTAAACCTGTGAATCATTGATTGTCTCCGAGATGCCTGGATCTTTTTTTCTTGTATGGCTTTTGGGGTACTTTTCCTGCTAGGATGTTGCGTTATTGGACTGTGAATCTGAAACAAATCCAAGGTGTGGAGGAAAAAACCTCCAGCCAAAACCCAGAGAATGACATAGCATAAATTTCATACTTAAGCAAGTCCATGTTTGGTCCAAGGGCTGCTTTGTCCCCTCTGGTCAACACTTCTGTGTGGCAGTGATCTTTGACAAGAGGTTGGCTATGGATGGGTTAGGGGCAGATGGTTGGATCAACCGCAAGTACAAGTGATTTTAGCATTAAATCTCTTTTGGACCTCTAATTTTTAATTAAGTTAAACTTATTGGATATTTGGGCTCACTTTCACATTGTGCTTTTTCTACTCTGTGTGTGCTTGAGGATGGGTCATAGAAAGCCATTAAAGTTTCATGAGATCTGTGCACTTCAGTCCTCTCGTGTAGGTGAGAAAAATGCTTGGAGAGAAACTTTTCAGGGTGTGTTGCGATAGGATGAGGGGTAATGGTTTTAAACTAAAAGAGGGGAGATTCAGACTAGATAACAGGAAGAAACTTTTTACACTGAAGATGGTAAGATACTGGCCCAGGTTGCCCAAAGAGGTGATGGCTGCCCCATCCCTGGAAACATTCCAGATCAGGTTGGACTGGGGCTCTGAGCAGCCAGGTCTGGTTGAAGATGTCCCTGCTCATGGCAGGGGGGGTTGGACTAAATGGGCTTTAAAAGTCCCTTCCAACCCAAACTGTGTTCTATGATTCTTGTTTAGGTGTAAGTCAAACAACTTCCCTGGAGTTCGGAGTGAACCTAAGAAAACAAGTGAAGATGATGTCAATCTTTTGTGTTGTCTATTTCATGGGTCATCATTAGGAGAGATGGTTAACCAGTACTTTTGTTTAAAAAATTAAAGATAGGCTGCTTGACATGAAAATGGTGCTGATATACAATTTCCTGCATCTTCTATAAGAAGCTTTTAAAGTGTGTGAGACTTTTTTTTTTTTTGCTCGCTTCTAACCTTAGTAAAAACACACGTGTCTCTTTTATTAGGAATTAATTGTATTTTCTTTGAGTGCTATTTTCTTTTTGTCTACTTTCTATTTGTTGTTGGATGCTGTTCCCTAGTAAATTTGAATAAATTTTTAATTAATTTTTGGAGTTTTCCTTTTTGAGGTGACTTCTTAGTGGAAAAGGTTGTTGTGTTCTTGTTTTTTTGTATCTGTGTTATTTTTTTAAAAATTTTACTGCTGTTGGGTTTTTCTAAATTTTAGTTACTCTGTTTTTTTTAAATTTTAGTGAAGTTAGGTGATTTTAGATATGTAATTGTTGAGCTACAATTTAGTAGCACAGTAGCCACTTAGACCTGACACTGATTCTTCAAAGTATCTCACCCTGATTTGAGGAAGAGGGCTCTTATAGACTTTACAAATTGTGATGGTGTTTCATGGCAGACGAGTCTTTTGGATTAGTTTGATTTTGTTACACAAATGCAAAAATGTCTGATTTTGTGCAATTAAGTCTTTTTTTTTTCCCCCAGATGTGTTCAGGTATCGTGTTATTCGTTGATAGATCAGGAATGCAACTGATACTTCAGTAAATTTCCAGACTGTTATTCTAGTTTCTTGGCACTGGAGAGGTTTGAGTAACTTTCTCACGCAGCAAAACCCTGGTAGTTTGAATTCTATACGTAAACAAAGCTGGGAAGTTTTGCAGTGTATATTTATTGTATAATATGAAAGAGAAACAAAGTCATAAAAGAGCAACTTTGACATCTGTCAAAACAAAGCTTCGTGAGTATTAAATATTATTATTTGGACAGCAACGTTCTACTTTTAATGGGAATTCCACCTGTGCCTATTTTTCCAGTTTGTTTGCGATTGTTTGGGTATTGACAGTTGGGTTTTTTTTTTTATAGAAGACGAACTATGTTTTGCCATCAGATTTTTGGAAGCTGAAAATGATAGTTAATTCTTGTTTTCAGTAGTTTTCTTTAAACACAGGTATTTTTGCAGAGCATTGTCAGTCTGAAATGGTGTTAGGAACCGTGATGGCACGGAGGGAGAATGAACCACCCACCGTAGGAGTGAACTGGGGCTGGAGACACTTGAGACGTTTCCGACTGTGACTCATAATTTCTTTGTCCGGTTTGGTGAGCTCAGGGAGCAGGGTGCAACTTTTCTACCTTTGATGGTATGTATTTTGCTGTTCAAATATTTGCACATACAAATTTGGCCATTCACTGGATTGGTTTTGTTTTTTTTTTTCTCTTCGATACTAGATCTGAGTTTATCAAAGTAGTGATGTCAGTGGGACAGCTCTGCATCCATGGATCATTCCAGGATGGTACTTTTGAATTATTGCTCCTATCACGAGACCTTTCAGACAAGAAAAGAACTTAAAAACAACTTATGCCTTTAAATTATGAGTGTCTGTAGTCTCTGTGGAGGTTATATTAAGCAACTGAAGTTGGGTTTCCATATGTTTTCTTTTCCTTCCCCTCCATTTCAGCTTATCCTCTAAAGGATAACTGTTTCCCTGTATTTTCTCTCCCCTCCATCCTTTCAGCTCCAAGCCCTTTGTAACCTCCTCCCCACTTCATTTTCTTCTGTTCCCTTGTCTTTTTTGTTCTCCCCTTGAATTGACTCTAAAGTAAACACTACTGATGTTTGCAAAGCCCTGTCCTGCTGAAGAACTGAGGATGGCTTTTGCCGTTCATGGCTGAAGGAACATTTGTCAGGAGTTGAGAGCGGTCTCATGGTGACACCCGCAAAGGGATGTGGAGCCTCTTGTCTCTGCGAGCAGTAAAACATTACCTGATCCACAGCTGGGATTTTTAAATGCTACACTATTTTAATAAGGAAGGCTTCTTGTTGCTTTAGGTGAAGGTGATCACAGGCAGGGCTCGGCTAAAATTGAAGCAGCTATCTCAGAATTCTTGGGTTGAAAATAGGCAATGTAGGTGTTGCTGCAGAAGAGATACCTTATCTCAGTGTGATTATAGAATAAAGACCAAATGAAGCTGAGCATCTCCCATGCAGTGCTTCTAACCTTTTGTTTTAAAAATACTTCCTTTTCAATAGCATTCTGGTCATTTCCGTGACAAAACCATCCTGGATGCTGATAAACCTGAAGGGCTGGTAATTTTGCAAAAGGATAAAACACTCTGCAAGAGTTTTACCAGCAATTCACTGCTTTTCAGCCAATAGGGGCACTATATCCAATTTTCCAGTTTGACACTGATTTGGGTTGTAGTTACTTTTTTCAATCATTTGTTGTTTTTTTTTGCTGGTTTTAGTGTAGAAGTTTTGAGGAACCAAGCAGAATGATCAAACTGTTCTTAAAATTCAGGAAGAAGTGACAGAAAAGTCACTAATGTGTGTGAGGTGTGCTCGGGTACAAGCTCCTGGGCTTTAGCTTCCACTGGCTGTTCCATTTCTGATTGCTGGGCTAAGGGGGGCATAACTTTGGTGTGGAAAGTAAGAAAAAAAGGAGGAATCTAAACTTGTGTGATTTCTGTTTATTTATTTAGGTTTTTTTTTTTCTTTTTTGTTTCAAAGTCATCTATAGATTTTGTTCTGCAGCCTTTTGTACTCTGTTAGTATAAGCGGGATTGTAATGGGGTAATGGTTTTAAATTAAAAGAGGGGAGATTTAAA
This sequence comes from Gallinago undulata, assembly GCA_026546715.1. Taxonomy (NCBI): domain Eukaryota; kingdom Metazoa; phylum Chordata; class Aves; order Charadriiformes; family Scolopacidae; genus Gallinago; species Gallinago undulata. Next base: position 62,266,758 of record JAOTQQ010000023.1, read on the forward strand.
TGAGATTTTAGAAAGAAATTCTTTGCTGTGAGGGTGGTGAGATCCTGGCCCAGGTTGCCCAGAGAAGCTGCCCCATCCCTGGAGGGGTTCAAGGCCAGGCTGGATGGGGCTTGGAGCAACC
>JAOTQQ010000023.1:62278293-62291147 GCA_026546715.1 Gallinago undulata
GGTGGAGTCTCCTTCTCTGGAGACATTCAAACCCTCCTGGACACGTTCCTGTGGGACCTGCTCTGGGTGGACCTGCTCTGGCAGGAGTAGATGATCTCCAGCAGTCCCTTCCAACCCCACATTATCCTGTGATTTTGGTCTCTCTGTACAAACAGCTTATGCTGCCTCTATCAGAGGACCCACCAGCTGCTGTGATGACACTACGATGACATTTCCTTCCATGAATACCTGATTTGACAAATACATTATTACTATAATTTGATACTAAAATTTGAAGCTGCAATTGGCCTACTCTCTGTGTTGAAATAAACAGTAAAACTATATCTTGAAGGCTTTCCTTTGTTTCTCCTCTGAAAATAGCATGAGGAGACCGTGAGACTTCTAGATTTAGCCTTATGGATAATCAGAGGAAAGCACCTTGTTTGTTCCCCAACTTTCCAGCAGCCTGTATCAGATCTCTCGTGGCTGATACATGTGACTGTGCTGCTCGTAAATTGACCACGCTTGAGTGCACTGATGATAAAATAAATGAGTGGATTATTTTTCACAATAGGCTGTTATGACTGACAGTGATTAAATTATGAGAGATTGCAGAACACATTCTTTGAGTGGCTACAAAGAGAGCTGTCTGTTCACAGCAGCAGAGAAAGCACATTGAGTTTCTGTGTTCTTCTTCTGAAAGAGTAAAGCGGTGCATGAAGGAGATGCCGAGCACTGGGACAGCAATAGAAGTCGACCAAGTCCTTGTTTCAGTTTTGCTGAGCGTTAGGATGTTTAATTGTTTGCTATTAAAGATTTGGAATAGATCCCCCCAGGTCATCAAGAATTGAAAATAAACACGTTACTTTTCAAGACCTTTACAAGGGCCACTGAAAGGTTGGTTTGGTTTGTTCATCTTGGGACTTCCTAGGGATATAGTGGCCCCAAGATTCCATTCATTTATTGTATGAAAAAATACTTGTTAAATATAGTTATCCCAGAAATGTATACCTATTCATGGTTATATCAGAATTTCTCAATTAAATTGTTTGCGATTTCTTTCCAATGTAGTGTTAGTCTATAGTTCAGGTTTCCACATCTGGTGGTCGGGGAGCTCTGAAAGCTGCTGTAGCTTTTGCATTACACAAAATAAATGAACATAATGTGTGTGTTTATAACTCAATGTTATGGCAATATTGCTTTTATTCAGAAGTAATGTGATACAGAATATTGTCAAACATATTTAGAGACTTCATTAAGAGTCAACAATCACTTCAATCATCTTGAGCTATTTTTGACTTTTTTCATCTTTTATGCATAAATAGAACGTGTATTTTATTTTGGGTTCTACATTATATGATGTGGTAATCAATAGTGATTGTTGTTGTTGTGACTAGTGGAAAAGTAATAAGGCAGTTACCGCTCATCCTTTATTTGTAGTTTTTACTCTCTTTTCCCATTAAACTCACTGAAACAGGGCAAATTAAATTCTGTGCAAAGAGAGAAAAGGTTGTAGTCTGATACTCCAGAGTATTACCTGAGCTAGGGAGTAGACATGTACGTTGGTTGACGTTGATTTACCTGGAGGTATATTGCTGGCACAGATGTGATTTAATTTATCTTCTCAGTAAGCATTTGCAAATCCTTTTCTTCTACTACCATGTCCTTTTTTAACCTGGAAGATGAGAAACAGAAGAGTGCTTGCATACTTTTTTAGATGCAAAAGTGATACAAGCAGTGACTGAAACATAAAAAGGACTGTCTTCACAGGGAGTCCCTTCTCCAGTGTTCTTTCTGTCACAGAGAATTAGCACGTTATTACAGCACACTTTCTAGCAGGTCTTTATCTGCTATTATGTAGATGCTGTTTAAGTGTCAGGGTTAATTTATTTAGTGAACTTTGTATATTACTTTTTTTTTCCCTATCCTTGATCTCATCATAGAACCATAGAATTGTCTGGGTTGGAAGGGACCTTTAAGGTAGAGTCCAACCATCAACCCAACACTGTCAAAAACCATCACTAACCCATGTCCCTCAGCACCACGTCTGCCTGTTTTTTTACATATCTCCAGGGATGGGGACTCCACCACTGCCCTGGGCAGCCTGTTCCAATGCTTAATAACCTTTATTAAAACCTTAATAACCAGATCCATGCTGGATCTGAGCTCTGGTGTGTGGAGAAGGGCTGCCAGCCTGGCGAAGGGTGGTCTTGGAGTCAGAACCTCAAGGTGCTGAGACGACACGATGACTGGAGGAAGTTCTAACTCTACTGAGAACATAACTGAAAGTTGGCATCTTAACTTGAGGGTTTTCTTGCTTTGCCATACATGGAACTTTATTGTTCCTGGTTATTTTATTTTTTTTTTCCAGAAAAAAAACCCATCACTGTATTCCTGAAAGCTTAGGCTGACTACTTTAGAAGGGCTTCACAGGTGTCTCAAATGACTACTTTGCATATTTTTAAAAAGTGGCTTTACAGAATCTTATGGTCACTTTATTAATGAACTTGGAGATCTTAACCTTTTAAACCCAGCTTCCAGAGCTGTTTGAGCACCTGTGACTAAAGCAACTTAAAAGAATTTTAAAAACAGAGCAATACAAACTAAACCATTTCTTAATAAAATTACCTATTTTTTTTCTAAACAGTGCTTATAAATATTAGCTTTTTTTCTGTCAACTTAATTTTTAAACATTGAGGGCTTTTCTTGGATCACTCTCAACAAAGTGCTCAGAACCAGAAGAAGAAAAATTTGCTCTAACACAGCTTCTTAAAATTTGTTTGCATTCCTCTTCTTCTTGCTGTGTTTCCTGAAGGGATTAAACACTAAGTAGAAGAAATATTGCACAGCTTCCAAGAGACTTGAGTATTCTTTCTTTTTCCGTGGCCCTGTAATGCTAGGAATTAGCGAAAAGACAAATGGCATCTCTCCCTCTTAAAGTTTTTCTTTCGACAGTTGATTTTTGTTCCTGCTGGGTTTATTTTCATTTCCTAAAGGATATACTAAGGATTAGTTAGAGCTAATTCTTATGGTCAAAATTGAGAAGAAAAAAAAAAAATCTGATATTTCTGCTACCTCTGCATGAGGTCTGCAAAGAGCAAAACCTGCTGGGAGTTGAGTAATGCGGAATATACGTATATTTCCTGAAATTTCTCTACTTGTTCTTTGAATTGGACAATCCACTGCTTAAATAAATGAAGTCCTCTATTAAAGCGAAGAGGAGGGATGTTCTTTGTCTGCTGGGCACGAGCAGATTGCAGCCCTCCACGCATGTTTTTTTAACTGGTAGGGAGATGAAGGGAGGCTGTGCAGCCCACGCTGCCTAAACCCTGGCTCAGATTGAGCAGTGGTAAAATGGATTGGTGACTTAGGCTATTCATCCCAGCCAGGACGGCTCAAAGGAGGTCACCAACAACGTCAACAGAGCGGACAATCCTTTTCTTCCAGATAGGCTTTGCCTTAGGTTTTTTTTTTGTCAGGCAGGTTCTTTCAGTAGCATTAAGACCTTTCCCACTTTCATCTCCGTTAATCGTGGGCTGTTCGGGAAGAGATTCCCAATGAAAGGAACTCCAGTGTTGGTTTTTGATGCCTGTAATCCCTTCAGGAGGTCTTCGTAGACTGTGGGTCAGGAATATAATCAATTCCCATTTTTTTCAGAACTTTGGTAGATTAGAGCAGAAAAATCTAGTGATTTACACCAGATTTGATTATCTCTGTTCTAAGAGGATTTCTGTCATTTCCCCAATTATTGGGGATGTTGAAAACACTAACAAACATATGTTGTGATGCACAGAAAGGAAGAACCGAATTCCCTTTGTTTCAGCCTCCCAAAACCTCTGATATATTTGCTATACTGGTTTCCAGTTGCTTTGGGTAGAAAAAAACCTCCCAGTTCTAGGTAGTAGTATAGTTCTGATTAAAAAATTAGCTACAGAAATACATTCTTTATTTCTGAAGCTCTTTCATTAATACTACATATTTGACTGTGGCCTAATTTGTGATGAGCTGAACAGCTTTTCAGTACGATGTTTGAAATTTTTCTGGTTTTGATCAGTTAGCAGATGAAGACATTCACGTAATTTTGCAAACAGCTTATTTTGCTTGTTCTCCTGTGGATATGATTTGAAAGAAAAATCCAGTTTGTGTGTTGGATCCTTTACGTCCTTTTTGTTCAGGTGAGATGTTAAACTCTCTGGATGTGAGCCGGGCTTCTGACACGGTTTGGCAGCCTGGCTTTCTAGCAATGGTGATGGGATTAAGAGTGGAAGGCATAGGATTTAATTGATAATCAGGAAGATTCTAAAAAAAGTAAATAAGATTAAGTGAAGGTACAAGAGGGGAGGGAGAAGAAAAGAGGATGAGAGATGTTTACACATGAAACTAATGTGAAGTAAGAAGGGTGTCTGTGCCTTGCAAGCGGTGAAGCCCACACATCAGTTTAAAACTGCCTTTTCTATGTTTTGGGAATTTTAAGGAAACTCTTTCCTACTGCAAGATTATGGAACGTTATGCACAACATAATTCTTTTTTCACCCTTTCCATATAAATGTCTCTATCGTGTGGCTACATGTGTATATATATATTTAAAAGGCTTATCTATGCATCTTAGCATGGGGTGACATGAGCTGGTAATATATTTTCAGAATAAAAATATATTCTCAACTTCTTTGAAATCTTTTTGCATGGCTTAGCAGAATTTGCATTTCACGTGAAGCATCCTACAGTATTTTGGTTCGTGTAACTTGTGGGATGAAGAATTATTTTGTCTTTTCAACAATTTGGAACTCTTACTTGGAAGTCACCCTGAGCATGCTGTACGGATATCTTAAAAGGAATGCCTTGAGCTACGTTTCAGTTTCCCTTTTCCAGGAAGCTGACTTTAATCCTTACAATTTTTATCTCAAGTGTTGCAGTGTATTTTGCAGATATGTGCAGTCTAAAATCCATTCTGCTTTGTTAAAGGAGACAATGAAACATTGTTTTAATTGGCGTAAGAAATGTACGAGAAATGCGGCAAATTTTCTGTGCGGGGAAAAAAATAAAATAGACTGCTTATTCATTTTGCTTCAAGTATGGAATTGTTTCTGTGTAAATGTGGTCATGGTGATTAATGAAGTTGCAGGGAATCACTTGATGACAGCAGTACCTCATAAAAGGAATCTGCCAACACAGGATTCTTTCTTCACCTGTTGTGGATGAGAATGTGGTTCGTTTGTGGATAGCCCTGGTGAAACCTAATTCCCTTGAATTGGGACGTGGAGTTAGTGGTGTCTGTCTCCTGCGGACTCGGATTTGACCTCGGATTTTTAGTGATGTCATACAAGCATGAATTAGCTTGGAATGTTCAACAGGAAAATGTTACATCACTTGACAAGAACGAGCTTTCAGCTCATGGAATAGTTATTTCGGTGGAAATTGAGCTGGGAATACTTCTGTTCCAGGTTATAATTTTAAAAGCGAAAAAGCTCATTTCGTAACTCTTTTGTAGTTTTCATAACTCCCACGTAAGCCAGTACTGACATTCTGTACACCTGATACAATTTCTGTGCCTGCCTAGAAGATCTAATAATCTAAATGGGTTAAAAAGCCTTGTCTCTACTTTCTTTTATCTATGAATTTTGGAAGTATTGTATAAGCAAAAAAAAACACTTCTATGGACTGTCACCTTTATATTTTTGGAGAGAAGTGACTTCTGGGTTTCAACTGAAAATGAGAGGTTCTGATGTTGTCACCTTACATGGAACATCTAGAAGTACTTGATGTCGGTAGGAAAGAGGCTTTGAGACCTCATTTCATTCTGCTTCTACTACTGTCCTAGTAAGCATTTTATAAATACATAAATAATTACAAGTGCAAAGGAAGGAGCACTCTGCTTAAATCTTAGAATAGAGGAACAGCAGGTCTTGAAACTTGTCATGAAGTTAATGTACAAAAATGAAGATGCTACTGGAAAAGTCTGAAATTAAAACATTGCTTCTTGTGAGGCATTTGATTGCATAGAAAAGAGATTTTGGGATCTTGAAAAGACATTCTTCTGTGGAAACAGTGTGTCATAAGGGTAGTGGGTTTAAGGGTTTAGTTTTTCCCACTTTTTCCCAAAGTGCTTTTGCCCTTTCTTGTACAAATGCTTCTGTGGTTAAACAACTTTTCTGGGTGGGATTTTATCTGTGAGGGTTTTATTGCTGGGTCTCCTGTGGCCTAGCACCTGAGGGACCATCTCTTGGAGATGTCATGTTCTGCCCAAGAGCCTCTCCAATGTAACTCAGCCCATACTGGGATACTGGTGTCTTCCCACCCTGCCCCCTCGCTGGCCTCACTGCCGTTTTTTGGCTATTACACAAAACGTGACCTTTTTTTCCTGTTTTGTCTTCAGTGTCTGTTTCCTGTTTTCTCCTTCCCACCCCATTTTTTTTTGTTCCTGACTTTCTCTCCAGTGGTGTCTTCTTGCTGTCACTGTTTGCTTGTTTTTCCCAAGTTTCTTGTTCATAAAAGAAAAAAAAAAAGGAAGAGAGAATTGAGAGCTATAACATAAATCCTTCCCTTTTACTGAATTCCTGTATCTTCACTTCTTTCTGAATTTATTGAACATTAATTTGCGTGTTGTTCATGCTGTTTCCCAAAGCTCAAGTCTCTCACATGGATGGATTTTTCCTGCCCTGACAGTGATTTACACGTTTTCCAAGTGCTAGAAATTCCCAGTTTTTAACTTGTTGAGGATTCTATATTTAGGTAAACTTCTGGGGTAGCACATCCCAGACTTTATCTGGACCACAGCTCTGGTTCTTGGTCTCTGACGTCTCACTTTGGGAGCTATTGCTCAAGTGATCTTGACTTCTGAGAGAACGTAATGTAATTTTAAACAATTGCCTGAGTCTTTTTTTGTTAATCTATCCTTCCTACTGCTTCCACGCGGGAATATGCTCTTGTGAAAAAAGAACAGTTATCAGCCAGTATATTATTGTCAAGAAAAATTTGAAATTAGTTTGGTCTGTTTATACGTTGATATCAGTTTTTGCTTTCTCATTGTGACTTCAAAATATTTCAGAGGTGAGTCCAAAGTTAAGGAAAATTTGGATAGGCTGGGGAAAATCCATGACTGTGAGCTCAAAAATGGTCTTGGATCTAAGTTTAAATAGTAGCGTAGCCATAGAGAACAGCAGTACACTTGAGGGTAAATATGCTTTCAAGCATTTGTTCAGTCAGCATCTAAATTGATGAGTCCCAAAAGAGGCAAAGAAACCCCAAACCCGTGCAGATTGGGAGTTTAATTAAAACAAGTAAGTCTCTTTTTTTGGCGTGGAGCTCATAATGCTCTGCTATGTGTTTGTGTAATAAAACTGATGATAAATTGGATTTGTGTTTGTGTTGTGTCAACTTGGATTTGTGTTTGCCTCGGATTGTTTCAAAACTTTGAAACTTCTCTGATTATATAGAATAAGAACTGAAAATGTGGTCCAAGTAGGTGGAATAAAAACCTCTACTTAATTTGGCCTGAAAGCTTCCTGTAATAACACAGCATCCCCAGTTGTATGTGATCATTAAAAGGCTTTTCTGCAGTGGGTGAGGCTGCTTTGGTAAACTGCAGTTTGTGATGTATATTTATCTGGGAACGGCATTGCCGTCGTGGTTTAGCAAATCACCCTCTGCTTTTCCTTGTCTTTCCTTAGGACAGTCCTAAATACTCCTCCCCGCTCTGTTCTTGGTGTTCACAAGTGAGTTATTCTTTTAAATCTTTCTTATCTGTCGTCGTCTTCTAACTCTCCAAAGAAAACTTTGTTGAAATAGTTACTCCCTTGGGATTCTCATGCATATCCTGTTATCTGTTTTATATTACAATCTTTCATGCTGGGAATGTCCTTCCAAAAAGCACAACACAGCTAAATCACTCCGATGACTAAAGCCATGTCAAGTGCTGAAGTCCAGGCACAAACCCAGCATTATTAGCATAAAATTATCTTTTGCTTCTCCCCGCCCATTAGTATTTTTAGACTTATTTCTCACCTTTAGGGCATCATTTAATTTTGTCCAACCCAGAGATGTTGCAGTTTTCTCAGTGTTGGTAGTGGTGAAGCCGTGGAAACATAGAAAGCTGCTGATATTTTCACTTTTCTAATCAAATACCAGCGTGGAGAAGAGCCTATGAGAGCGGGGAAATTTTGGCTGCCAATTTTATTTGCTCAGCGAAGAGGCATCTCCCCTTCACTGCTTTTTGTTGCTCGGGATCGGCAACGTTCCGCTCCCACAGGAGCAGCAGATGGATATTTTTCCCAAAGAGCAATATTATCCGGAGTTTCAATACTTTATTATATATTCGAGTAAACATAAGTACGTAGGGAAAAGTTTGCAGTGTTGCAGTATATGCTTCAGCTATATCATTTTAGGTGCATTGTGATTATTTGGGGGGGTGGAAACCATTGAACACAGTGATTTTACTCTTTCAAGGGAATACTTGTGCTCCAGTAGCACAGGAAGGACTCTGAGGTTTGGGGAATGTGGGAAAGCTGGCAGGGAATACGGAATAGCATTTATTCCTTGTAGCAGCAGTTGGGAAAGATCATGTTTTTAACTATTCTATTTTTCATTTATTTATTTTTCATACAATATACTGTACAATCAATAGCCTGGATTTGTTTATTTCCGTGTGCCAAGGTTTCTGCAGGTCCTTCAACAGTTGATTCACACACCGGTAGCAACACACCCAGCCAAGAGACAGCTAAAACCTACCTGCAGAAATCCAGAAAAATTTCACTTTGCACTTATTTGGAATTTGAATTAATATAAATTTAAGATTTAAGATAAATTGCCATTTAACCAGGTATTTGCAACTGACTTCATTAGGGATAGGAAGTGGTGGCACTATCAAGTTTTGCATTTCAACTCGTGTCCTGCTTCAGAAAAACTGATTGTAAAAAAAAGCAAAAGTAGAAGATTCTACGCTTGTCACCTATATAAAATAATTTATAATTTTAATGTCACTTTTTCCAAGTTTTTGTTTGCCTCAGTGATATACAGACATCAACCAGTGCTGTTGAGCTGCTTTGCCAAAGAGGGCTGTTGTCTCTACGGCGCTTTTATTTGACAATAGCAGAAAGGATGGAGCGCGCTTTACAGCTGAAATCCAGAACTGATGTTTCTGCCAAAAAAAAGGCACTTCTGTGGCCGTGTTTACACCCCGGAGCTCTGTAAACAACGTTTGTCCATTGAACTCTCCTCTCGTACATGACAGAGCAAACTGTCCTCGTGCGTTTGGCAGTTGGTTTCTGGCCGTTGTTCCCCAGTTGGATTAGTGGAAATAAAAAGCTAACCGGAATTGGGAGTGTGATCTCGGTGGTGTCCTCATCTCCATGACGTCCAGCCTCCACATACTGGTGAAATAAAGTTAATGGTTTTATCTGCTTAATGAAAATTACCTGCAAACGTGCTCTGCATCCAGCTCTGTGAGTTGGATTCTACCAAAGCCGCAGCTTGGTCCCTTCTGGCTTCTTTTTCCTGACCTTGAATCCTGGTCCAGCAGTTATTTTCCCTCTTTCTCACGCTGTTGTGCGTTTCCCAAACGTGTGAGATGGTAATAATTCTCTATATGACTTCCCCCACAGAGGAAATGGATACTTGTCAAAACAATGACATGTGTCTGGGGTTCCAGCATCCAGGAGCTTTATTACACAGAGGCCCCTCAGTTTGTAGGGGAAAAAAAAAAAATCTCAGGTAAAGGTAGTAGGACGTTATTTTTCAACCCAAGTTGGGAAGTGCTTTGATTAACCACGTTACCTTAATTGCCCTGGAAGCATACTTTATGCAAGAGTAAACTTAATATTGTAAGTATAAAAAGAAACTAGTTTTAATCTTGTCAGTACATTATAAGTAGAATGAAAGCAAGACATGAAAAAAAATGTTGCATCTAGAAATCAAGCATTTCTAAATCAGAAGAAGTTAAATAAATTACAGAAGCCCAACAGATGAGGATGGAGGGATGACATTGCTCAGAGCAAGTGGTTTCTCACTGCTGCTTTTAATCTCCAAAATTGCGGTTATCGCGAGGGTTTAATGGGAACAGTCAAAACCCACTGTGAACTCGCAATGTTGATTTTAAAGACGGGGCAGAGACTTTTCCCAAACTGTTGTTCTTAGTTTGTTGGAGAGATAAGAGGAAAACAAGAGAGCTGTCTCTTGACCCGTGTCCGTTTTCTGGCCGCTGGAATGAATTTGGAACTCAATCCCGGTTTTCCACTGAGCGTGCCCTTCTCCGGCGGTGTCGGGGGCCGGGGTGGGGTCACTCCTTCAATCCAGCTTTTTGCAAAAAGGCTGTGGGATTCTTAGCAGTTTACAACATTTTTTCTTTTCAGCGCCGGGGAAGAGCACAAAACTAGCTTGATAAACAGATTCTGTATCTGCATACAGACCCTGGCAGAGAGAGGTTTCTCAAACTGAATTCAGTTCCTCTTTCAGATTTATTTATTTTTTTTTTGGCCTTGATATTTTAGTATTTTAGAGTATTTTAGATTGGAAATACAGAAGGAAGAGATTCGTTCTGTCTCTGGGCAATGTATAGATAGTGCTGGGGGAGCAGCAGGATGGGTATTTGCTTAAATGTAACCTCAAAGACATTTCGATGTGGTCGTCGCAAGGTGGCTGCCTGTAGCACTTGGAAGGTATTTATGTTCTGATTTTGTTGACATTTTTGGCTTTGTTTATGATGAACTTTATACGTTGTGTTATACAGTTCTCAGTGTGTTTCATTTAGTTCCAGAAACAGCACTTCCTAATGTTACTTTCTATGTTTAATTAATTAAACCCTTTTAAGCTGCTACCTAGAGTTAAGAGACAAATTTTAACAAAACAGCGTTAAAAGAATTCTCTCTTCTTTTCCTGTCTAATGGTATTATCTTTCCTTTCTGGAGAGTTGTTTCCCTTCAACTGAATTATCCTTTAGAATTAATCCTTTTAAGTTGTGTATGGATTGCAGTAACCACGTTCTTCACCAGACAGTAGGGATGCAGCAGGTGTTTTACGGAAAGTTGGGAGCACCGGAGTGGTAGGGAATTAGGTATATGCTCTTGTGCTGCTTTAATGGGAAAAAGATTTTGAGAAATAGTCACATTCTTGGATTTTATTTTGACTTTGCAGACAGTTGAGGTAATCTCCCTAGAGTGACTTCACAGCCATTTGTCAGCATACTAGAATATTTTCACAATAACATTATCTAGACTAGAGATAGTCGCTTTGCGATTTTAGACAGAAATAGCTTTCTCTGTCTCCTTTCACTCACTGCCTGTATCCTTGTTTTGTTTTGTTTTGTTTTTTTATTATTCGGTCTTCACAGTGTCTTCAGAATTACTCTAGTCCTTACGTCGTTGTTTCAAAAGTATCTTTTAAGTTCATACCACCCTGCATAGGGACTTGTCAGTGGTTTTTTGGCCAGTCCTGCGTATCGCAACGCATGATGACACGGTTGCAGTGATTTTCTAGCACTATGAAAATTAAATTTCTATAAGGATAAAAATGTTTTCCTAGTAATGCAGGTAGGCTACTGTATTTGGGAGGGAAATGTGTTGCTTGCAAATACTGAGCGGTACGATGGCGTGGCTGTAAACACAAAGGCTAAAAATAACAAGTTACATTTATTAAAATATATTTATATGAAAACATTTTGATTACTTGTCGTAACTCGGGAACCACGCTTGAAATTGGGATAGCCTTGCTGTTTAAAAGTTTGACCTTTGAAAAGTGCTACTGGTTCTTTTAGAGCTATTATGGCACCATCTGCTGACGGATGCACAGACTGGCAATGACAGTTTGCTCACCTGGTTCCCTCCCTGCAAGTAGCTCCAGGTTAGGAGGCAGTTGGGGCACAATCCTAAGGGAAAAGGGTTTAATTTTTTTTTTTTTTAAGTTGGTATTCGTTTGGGGTAAATATTTTTAGCAGGAGATACTATCACAACGGCCAAAGTCGGAATTGTAACACAGCGTTGGTTGTCTGGTCACCGGGATTATTGGCATACGGCGCTTCCATGATCTGTGAGGCTTAAAAAGAAATAATTTGGGATTATTTGGGGCTATACATGGCATGGGATTGTTCTTGGTATTCTGTTTATCAATGCACCACCTTCTAAGTCTGGAAAGAAGAGCTGTGACAGCATGAGATCAGTTCAGGCCCCAGCTCTGGTGGTTTTGTCACAGCGTGGGAAACCGTGGCTACTGGTTGACCCGGACGAAGGGATGGAATGTCCCCTCAGGAAGTTTGCTGATGACACAGAACTAGGAGGGGTGGCTGACTCCCCAGAAGGCTGTGTCACCATCCAGAGAGACCTGGACAGGCTGGAGAGATGGGCCAGGAGAAACCTAATGAAATTTAACAAGGGCAAATGTAGGGTGCTGCACCTGGGGAGGAATAACCCCCTGCACCAGGACAGGTTGGGGCTGACCTGCTGAAGAGCAGCTCTGAAGAGAAAGACCTGGGAGTTCTTGTGGACAACAGGACGCCCATGAGCCAGCAATGTGCCCTTGTGGCCAAGAAAGCCAATGGCTTCCTGGGGTGCACCAAGAAGAGTGTGGCCAGCAGGTGGAGGGAGGTCGTCCTCCCCCCCCTTCTCTGCCCTGGTGAGGCCCCATCTGGAGCACTGTGTCCAGTTCTGGGCTCCCCAGTTCCAGAAGGACACGGAACTGCTGGAGAGGGTACAACAGAAGACCACAAAGATGATGAGGGGCCTGGAGCATCTCTCCTACAAGGAGAGGCTGAGGGACTTGGGTCTTTTTAGTCTGGAGAAGAGAAGGCTGAGGGGGGATCAGATCAATGCTTATAAATACTCAAAGGGTGGGTGTCAGGAGGATGGGGCTGGTCTTTTCTCAGTGGTGCCCAGGGACAGGACAAGAGGAAA
>JAOTQQ010000023.1:62307235-62323078 GCA_026546715.1 Gallinago undulata
AGTGGTGCCCAGTGACAGGACAAGAGGAAATGGGCACAAACTTGAACACAGGAAGTTCCATCTAAACATGAGGAGGAGCTTCTTTCCTGTGAGGGTGGCCGAGCCCTGGAAGAGGCTGCCCAGAGAGGTGGTGGAGTTTCCTTCTCTGGAGATGTTCCAAACCCACCTGGACACGTTCCTGTGGGACCTGCTCTGGGTGGCTCTGCTGTGGCAGGGGGTTGGAGTAGATGATCTCCAGAGATCCCTTCCAACCCCATGTTATTCTGTGAAAAAAAGGTTTCTGTGGCAAGGCGTTTCTGACAGCATTTCCTGTGTGTTGCGTGACATGAGTTGTTAGTTGGTAGGTGCCACAGAATAGAAACTCATAGGAGATGCTCAGATAGGAAAAAAAAATAGCATTAACATGTTGAAATAGGAAGCTTATATATGAAATTGTTTGTGGGGAACACAAACCAGTTCATTTCTGGTGAATGTTTTTACAGAAACATCTTTGCAGATGACTGTAATTTGATGCTGTTATTTTGTAGTTCAAAATTTGGCATCAAGTGCTGCTGTAGGAGTACAAGTACATTTCTACCCTTCTTGTTTCTTTACCACTTGTTTTGTATATTGATAATCACTTTCAGTTCTTTCTTTTCCTACAGCCACCTAGTGTTGTTTGACACCAAATTCTTTCTTCTGGCTTGTTTTTGCATGTCTTTCCTGTTGCCCAGGGCTGGCCTGATATGGCTGATGTTTGGCTTCCAACATAAACCACCCCTCAGATAGTTATCTTTTTTGAGAGTTACTTTGTAAATTAATTTATCACCTGTGAGAGTAATCTGTTCTTTTGCCCTTAAACTCTTTATTTTGTCTTAATAGGCCTATTCTTACAAGTGTCAACTTGCCAGTTTGAACTTCAAGTCAATAAGTCTTTCTACAGAACTGTTTAAACAGATATTTCATCTTCTATTGTGATTATTTCCTTTAGGTTTTTTCTCATCTGTCTTTGTCCTTTTATTACTTTGCCTTTGTAGATGCAAATTTGAAGGACCTGGTTTAGAGTCTTTTTTTTTTTTTTTTTTTTTCCTGGAGTATAGGTTCTCCAGATATCCTTGTTTGAATCCCACTGTAGATAGAACATTCAGGGTGCTCTACTATTGCCCAGAAAAGTCCATGACCTCTCAGCAGAATGAAGCTAAACCTTGTACCAGGTGAAACCTATTCCTCAGTTCATTGTAATTTGAAATTCTTACTGTAGTGTTTCATGGTCTTTGATTTATTTATATTTTTTCCTAGAAATTGAACTGCAGTCTATTCTACCATCAGCATCTCTGCGTCGGTATCTTGGATGGTTCACAAAATATGTCTCTCTGGTCTGAAAATGATTAGTTTGTGTCTCAGCTACTTGTTCTGAGGAATTAAAAACTTTAAGTGGGAGTAATGTTATGAACTCTGATACCAGCCACTCTTCATACTTGCTTTATTTTGGTTTTTAGGAACATGGAAGTTTCATAAGGATGCAAAATAACCTCCATTGAACTGTTATATTTAAGCCCTTTGACTTTTAGTCTAAAATTAATACCGTTCCTTAAATCCACAGGTTCCCATATTAATAAAGTAGATTGATTTTCTACATTCAATAGCATTAAAGTAAAAATGTCCAGAGCCCTTTATCTCTAGGAAACTTCTGAAATATATTATGAAATAATGTTGTATAGAAATATACTAAAGAAGATGTTATGTGTTGACAATATGTGCCATATGTATAGATCATGAGCAATTAATTAATAAATGAAATTAATACCTTAAAACTACTGTAACTCCTAGAGTCCAGGTAGCCTCAGCCTCCTCAGAATAAAGCGTGAATACCTGGAGAGGACGAAAGAGGAAGAAACTATTTTTTGAGCAGTTCTGGAGGAGCATGACTTAAAACAACTTTCACAGGCTGTGAACTGTTAGAAACTTTCAATTACCATTTATTTCTTCCTTCAAAGGGAGTTCAGTTCACTTACAGGGGTAACAACACATAAGTGTGTCAGAGAGACTTGTCAGAGTACGTGAGGATGAAAGATATTCAGGGGTATTTGCCAAAAATTGTAAATGACTGAATCTTTGTGCTTGTTTGAAATGACAGGAACATATTAAAGGGTAAAATAGCCTGGATTCATCATTCAATAATGTAATATTTGTGAGATGTGATGGCAGTTGAGTTTTATTAGCTTGAGTGAACAGACTGTTGGAATGTTTGAGATTTAATTTCTAGAAGCAATTTTAAAAAAATTTTTTTAGCACTGCAAATGAGACAATTTTAACCTCCTGATAATTGACAAGTGATAATTGTGGGAGCTGTAAGTTATTGATCTTTTAGGGTGATCTACATGTGCCTCTTGCTTACATGAGGGGAGAAAAAATCAACTCAGCTTTTTTTCCCCTCTTCTTCTGTGGTTTCTTCAGTAGTTGAGAAGAAATTTTGTCATTAAATCTGAGATCTGTGATAAAGGCTTGTTCAGATTTTCTGCTTTGTATATAATCTGTGTTTTAGTAAGGGGATAACACAGGTTAAAGCAACAAAAAGAAGTCCTAACTGCATAATGATTTAATGGTTAGAAGTAAATGAAGATCCTATTGAGTTTGTTTACTGCAGTCAGTGGTCTAATTAAATATTTATAACAAAAAGCATTTAAAAGATGCCAGCATTGACCATGTTTTATGCACGTATGCACAGGTGAAATATATTGGATTTGACATAGATTCTATGTTACTTACAGTTTGCTAATACAAAGTAAAAATATGTTTGCTTAATGTACAGTTAAGATCAGTTTTTAACCCTGAATTAAGAAAAGTCTGAGAGAACTTGATATGAAACTGATATTTGTTTTTGAGTTTTGATTTGCAAGTTTTTATTTCCTGACTGCTGAGATGTGTAGACTAGTGTTTGAATAAACCTAAGTCGTCTGTTTTAAAGTGCAGCATCTTTTATTTAGAAAAAGAAAAATAGGTATGACATTAAATTTGACACATTTTAAAAATAGTAGTCTGGATTCAGCAGGCACCAGTGAAGGTAATGTTTATGTGTGAAGTCATCTCAAAGCTAAAAGCTGCTCTCTATAAAGTACAATGCAGAGGGAACCAAACGTCTTTCCTTTCACCCCTGGCATCACTGCAACCCTTTGTTCATATGGTTGAATGATGATCCACAGCTCTCACCTCCATTGGAAGGTACAAGCCTGCTTCCCACCAAGGGACAGAGCCCATGCCTAGGATGGGACATAATTCCCCTTTCCATCCCTTCTGCTGCGAAAAAGTGTCATTGGAGATTCCCTCAGCACGTACTGATAGGGAAAGGAGGAGGCAGGAAGAACAGAATAGAGTAGAATAGAATATTTTTCAGTTGGAAGAGACAATGATCACCTAGTCCAACTGCCTGACCAATTCAGGGCTGACCAAAAGTAGAGCTTGTTGTTAATGGTCCATGTCCTTCTTGTGGTGGGGTCTCCAGAGGTGGATGCCGTACTCCAGGTGGGGTCTCAAAGTGGAGTAGAGGAGGAGAATCACCTCCCTCACCCTACTGACCACGCTTCTCTTGATGCGGCCAAGGCAGCAGTTGGCATTCTGGGCTGTGAGAGCACAGATGTCAGCTCATGCCCAGCTTTTCTTCCACCTGTACCCCCAAATCCTTCTCGGCAGGGTTGCTCTCAATCCCTTCATCCCCCAGGCCATAATGATACCAGGGCTTGCCCCAACCCACGTGCAGGGCCCTGCACTTGGCCTTGGTGAACCTCGTGAGGTTTGCACAGGTCCACTTCTCAAGGTTGCCCAGATTCCTCTGTATCATCCCGTCCCTCAGGTGTGTCAACCACAGCCATCCGTATTGAACCTGCATCCCTAGATCTCTTCCTGCAGAGCATTATTCCACCTCAGGTGCAAAATCTGGCACTTGCTCTTTTTAAATTTCATGCCACTGATGATGGCCTGATGCTCCAAACTAGATCCCTCTGAAGGGCTTCTTGTCCTTTGAGAGGCAGCAACACTTCCAAGTTTGGTATCATCAGCAAACTTTGTAATGGTGTATTCAACTCCAGCATCCATATCACCGATCCCAATATTGAACGGAACTGGTAGCCCTGAGGAGCATCACTAGTGTTTACATTGCATTTATAGCTGGCAACTGTTTTATAGCCAAACAGATCCATAATACCCTATTCTAAATCCCAGCTGCAAATTTCCACTCTGTATTTGTGTTGCAGTGGCTTTGCTGTAGTTTGCTCTCTTTGTGAGGAGTTAAAGGACTGAAACCCGTTACCCCAGGTTTTATGAAGTTGTTTTATGAGGTGGCATCTGAGGTGTCTAAATACAGATGTGGAATCGGTACTGGAATAACCTTGGTTACGTATCTTCTTCTTATGTCCACAAAAAAAAAAAACCAAAAAAGACATAACTTGGGGGCAATATAGAATACCACTGTTCTGAGTACTGTTGGGTTTTCAACTACTGCCCTCACTTCTCAGCCTCTTTTTACAGCGGGGCTGAGTATGGACTTAGGCTTTTACTGACATTTCAGCATTAGAACCTAGAATAAGGAGATATCCTTGTTTTCTGTGCTAATATTTGCTGTACACACACATGTATATACCTATACATAAATGCATATCTATACATGTATATATAAGGTTAGCAATTATCATTTTACATATTTATTGTGACTATTGCTTGACACCTCAACTAACTGGTAGAAAAAGAAATAGAATCCAGTTTATGTGCAAACCATGATGCTGTCTTCTTAGAGTCCCCTGTTCTTCTGTTAAACAGTTTCTAACTTCTGATATGACTGAATCGAAGCAGTTGTCTTCTCTGTGGAACTTCAGTTCTTGTTTAGAGACACTCTTCTAGGAGCATGGGGTTTTCCAGAAAAATGGTGTTATGGTATAATTTAAGCTGTGTAGTGATGCTTGTCCCCAAAGGGATTACAAAAAAGTTGCACTTGAAAAGTTTGGTTTTGCAAATGAAATACTTTTTAGATTTTTAAAACTATATCACAGTATAAACCAAAATATTAAAGAACTAGGAGTCTTTTAATTTTGCAAGTAGGATTTTATAATGATAACTGTTGCTGATGCTGAGAGGCTTCTTATGCTTTTGAATTCACAACAGAGCTCTATAAATGTCACTTTCTGATGCTATAACTTCTTTGTATTGTGCTGCTGCCTAGAATGTAGACTAACATAACTTGATCTTCAGGACACGGTGGTGTTTTTCCTTACGTGCAGGAGCTATAAACTTACAAATATATCTTTAAAGATACAGTGGACATTGCCAGGGCATTCAAGTTCTGTGTTCACTATGACTTCCTTAAAAGAGACTGGGCAATATTTTACTGTTATGCTAATACATTTCCAACCATGAAGATTCTGTGATTAATGACAGCATATATTATTTCTGCATTAATCTGTAGTGGTCGGGCATTGGAATAGGCTGCCCAGGGAGGGGGTTGAGTCCCCATCCCTGGATGTGTTTAAGAGTCATTTAGATGTGGTGTTGGGGGATATGGTGTAGGGGAGAACTTTGTAGAGTAGGGTTGATGGTTGGACTTGATGATCCCAAGGGTGTTTTCCAACCTAAATGATTCTATGATTCCATGTATATTTCCTTTGCTGAAATATGCATACCTGGAACTTACCTTTGCAGGGTGTGATCACTGAAGTGCACAGTGACTTAACAAGAAAAATTGTATTTATTACACGCATCTAAGCAGGCTAAGATTCTTCAAACCCTCTCTTGCTTATACTTTTACTGCTTTTGATTTAGCTCTTCTCTATTGCTGATTTTTTTTTTTTATTCGCCTGAAGTTGAGGCTGTTAAGAAAACTAAGTGGTTACTTCAAACTGCTGGGGGAAATAAGTCATCTGTCTTTCTGAAGAGAAAAATCTCTAAAAGTTCCAAACAACTTCCTATATCAAAAGTGACTCCGTTTTCATCCCCTCACTGCAAATGTTTGGGTTACAAACTTTATAAGTGTTTCCTTGAAAAACTTTCTGATCTTCAGGACCGCTGAAGGATGCAATCTCGAATAAATAAAGCTTTTGGATTCTCGTGGAGCAGAACAACAAAGCCTTTGCTATTTGCTCAGCGCCTTACCTTCCTTTCTCCCCGCCGTTGTGCGCGGTGGAGCCGAGCTGGGGCCTGTGGTGAGGCCTCTGCCGCCGGGGACAATGGCTGCAGTGTCACCCTGGCCCACGCAGGCCCCGTCGATGGCGTTGCTGTGGAATCGCAGCGGTGCGTGGCATCTACTGAAATCCCTGGGATAAGCAACTGCAAAAATTCCTTTCAGCTGCCAGGCCTCTGAAAATGCCATGTTGTGGCCTCATTGATAAATGCCACAAATAGCAGAGCAGCCACCGAAGGAGCTGGTTGAAGCCGGGAGGCTGCGTGCCATTCATCTTCGACTTTTAGCTGTGGAAACAAATTCCACAATCTTCCCCAGCCCTGAGTGTTGTGTTGTGAGCTGTCTGCTCTCAAACTTTGTCTCCTGTCTGCTGCCATATTCACTACAACAAATCTTTTCCCTAAAACCTGGCGCACAGAAGTAAGGCCCAGACCTACTTTCCATTACCAGCACCAGGGAGGTACGGGGTGCCCTCATTTACCTTCCCAATTACACGTACAAGAACAACCATAGAAACTTCAGGGCTAATTCTTATTTGCTTAAGTTGTTGTAATGCTGAGCTGCAGCAAGCAGCCTTTTAAAGAGTGTTTTAAAATGATGATGTCTTCAATTACTACTTTAATGTAGCAGGCTACGATATTGAAACTACAAGTAAAAATGTGATTTTCTTTTTCTTTTTTGGTTACTGACATCCACAAATACTATTTTGTGGAAGAATGTACTTTAAGACTGCTTTTTATTTTTGAGTATGCAGTGGATTTCCTGGATACTGAGAGTGTTCATAAATCTACAGTTAGAAGGCAGCCCTCTTATCTTATTTTTTGCCCCTCAAAACCTCTGCAATGTAGAGAGGAAAATATATTCAAGAGGAAATGGGCGCAAACTTGAACATAAGAAGTTCCACCTAAAGATGAGGAGGAACTTCTTTCCTGTGAGGGTGGCAGAGCCCTGGAAGAGGCTGCCCAGAGAGGTGGTGGAGTCTCCTTCTCTGGAGACATTCCAAACCCACCTGGACACGTTCCTGTGGGACCTGCTCTGTCAGGGGGCTGGGCTGGATGATCTCCAGAGGTCCCTTCCAACCCGATGTGATTCTGTTGTTCTGTGAAAGTTCAGCATGTTGCTTATTCTCTCCTTACCTTTCTGTGCTACTTCTAGTGGTCTGATCATTCAAGTTGGCTCAAATGGAAGAATCTTTGGTTATTTTAAAAATAAAGATGCAGAAAAACTACTTTAAGAACTATTTAGTGACACTTAACGGTGCAAAACATTTAATTCGATTTAGGTGCTCAGTTTTCCATGTGCATTCAAGTCAAATTTTTTGATGAACTGAAAAAAAATGGAAATGTCTTTATTTTTGTTGGTGATACGTATGGCTTTCAAAATGTGGTGAACAGTGTATCATAAGAAAGCTAAAGTACTATAATCTATTTTATTGACACTTTAAATCTTCCTACTACCACTGATTTACAGTACCTGTAACTAAGGATTTTACTCATTTACTGATAATACTAATTCTTTTTTTTTCAGAAAAGAGCAAAAGGCCAAGTGCTGTTTGACAAAGTGTGTGAACATCTCAATTTACTGGAAAAGGACTATTTTGGGCTGGTGTTTTATGAGAATTCAGAACAGAAGGTAAGCCTGTATGAGGGGTTTGTTCATTTGTTTTTCTACATTGCTACTGACTTCTATGGTTCAGTGAGGTATATTGTATTAAATGTATACTGTTACAAACTGTTCAAAATGTCAGTTCTAGTCTGCTGTAAACTTGCAATGTGTGCAAGATACTGATGTGTATGTTGGTATCTAAACAAAGTGCCCATTTGTTCTTTAGAGTGGGGGAATATTTAACATTTTGAGAAAACTAATCAAGCAATTGCTAGGCTTAGTAGTAAACCAGTAAAATAGTAGAGTAAAACAGTATGCCATTCCTGCAAGTGAATATAGGACACTTTAATGAATATTGTCTTAAGAGTCTGGCAACCCCATTTCCGAACACTTTAATTATTTGCATTTAAAACAACAAGGAAACACACTTTGAATGATAAATAATTAAAAAAAAATAATCTTCTGACTGACTTTCCAATAACTTTGCTGTCTTTTCTCAGGTATATTTAATACAGCTTTGAATAGGAGCATGAAGGAAATCTTGCCTCTAAGTCTGTAACTATTAGGCCTTTAAGGTTCTTTTTGATTAATTTTAAGCTTATACAAAATTTTGGCATTTATAAAGGTGAGACTGGAGCTACCCCATCACTAGTAGGTGCTAGTTTTGGAAATAAAGATATGTTATGATATGACTATATTCAAATAGGATCTCTTAAGTACTTTTTGGTCTTCAGATTAACATGC
Source organism: Gallinago undulata (assembly GCA_026546715.1). Taxonomy (NCBI): domain Eukaryota; kingdom Metazoa; phylum Chordata; class Aves; order Charadriiformes; family Scolopacidae; genus Gallinago; species Gallinago undulata. The sequence goes on from JAOTQQ010000023.1 coordinate 62,315,730, forward strand.
CAGAAATCTCTGACCTCCAGTCCAGTCGCTACTAAATGCTGAATGATGTGTTCTTTTCATTCTTGCACACTAATCACAGCCACCCATTAATGAGCCAGCTGTTGAACTCGACGGCAGCTGTGGGGTATGGGAGCTGAATGCCAGGCACTTCTCAATTAGCGCTGCTCCCTAATGCCCCGTCGGGGTACCATCGGAGGAGGAGTCCCATTAACTTCTCTCTATGGCTGTTCTGTGCAGCTGGAAGAGAAGCTATGTCTCCAAATCAGACCGATATTTTTTTTTTTGTTTGTTTTTGTTAGCTGTAATACACATTTTAAAACTATTTAGGTCAAATTACTCATTAATGGTTTCTTTTGTTGTTCTGCAATTTGGTCTGAAGTTTAGTTAGTGATTCCATTGCATGACGCCCTCAAAAATTCATGAAGGCTTCATTGATACTGTAATTGGCCTGCAGAAGTTTTAGAAGGCTCCTGCTCTTATGTTCTGGGCACCAGCTGGAAATGCTGCTTTTCTGGATTTGTACAAAATACTTTTGTAATGGTAGAGAACATTTTGTTGTTCTTAGACAATTCTTTACTTTGTCTCATCTATAACCTTACCATTCACAAATTAAACCAATAGATTTCTGCCTCCTGGGGCGAAGTGGCACGTATACACTTTGTCTTTTGTTTTGAAAAACAGACCTGTCTATTCTGTGTTAAGAGGTCTATTTCAGGGTAGATTCTTTCAATCGTGTTTGTTTTATCCATAACAAAAAGCACAGATGCAACAAACCTCCTGTAATTGTACACATAAATAGAATATAAGCATCTGATTTTATTTGACAGAGCAGTAATGAAAGTTATCAGCAAAGTCTGCTCTCAACATGCTTACTCTAGGCTTGGAAAATAAGAAAATGAACTGTGTAACTTCTGTAAAGAAAGGATTATTCTCATCTTTCAGCTTATTCTGTGTTGTATGTTCTATTCTCTTACTTCATAATGATAAAAAAAAGCACTGAAACTAACATTCTATACTCGTGAAGCCTAGTTTTCTGCTGTCATTACACCATGCTATATTATATATTTATTTACTTTATACTATACTTCATCTAGAATTTAAGAGTTTAAGCTACCTGTAGTTATCTCTGTAATTGGAAGAAATGGCTGTGTGTGATTTTGGAGTGGAATTCATGCCCAAACTGAAAGCCTAGGGTGATAGCTATAGCTGAAGTGAGTCTCAGTTAAAACTATTTGAAGGCTTCTGTTGTCTTCCAAGGCTTTTTTCATGTCAAGGCTCTTCCATTAGAAAACAATTTTTCTGACTCAAGCAGAATAAATGGTATCCAGATTTTTTTTGAGGAGTGTTTTTATATATTCCTTTGCAGCAATTATAGGAGCTGTGCAATGTAGAAATTGAAGTCTGTCTACTTAAAGCAAGAAATGTGAAATTATTCTTTTTTTTTTTTTAAATTACACCTATAAAAATTATAAGAAGGGGTTTTTGCATTTAATTTATAATCAGTAATTGTGTGATATATACATGCTGTGTTTGTGATTAAATCTGCTTTGATCAAGGTCATAGAATCCCCATCCTTTAGCAACAGAGGTGATCTATATTAAGGATTTGCAGTAGTGCAAAAACATACAGGTCCACATCCTCCTGAACCACATAGACCCATAAAACTGTAGCCTGGCATGTTTTGTCTCCTGGAAATAAATTTGACTTTGGATGAAAAACCCTGTAATAAAGTCCAAGGGATATGGTATTGGAAAACAGTTGTTGCATCTGGAGTTTGGTTCCATAGAGTCAAATTACCCCATTTCACTGAATTTTTTTTTTAGAGTTGGAAGGGACCATAGAGATCATCTAGTCCAACTCCCCTGCTGAGACAGGATTTTATCCACTGCTGGGCTAAATTAGGCAAGAAACATTAGTAGAGATATGCCTTTAGCAGCATTTGTGCTGGCACAGAGGTTCCCTGTGACTTTAAAGCTGGAAACATGTGCGGTGGTTTGGGGAAATGTTGGCCTTGACCTTATGAGTCAGGGAAGTGCCCAGGGCAGTGGTGGAGTCGCCATCCCTGGGGGGGTTTAAAAGCCAGGCAGACATGGTGCTGAGGGACATGGTTTATGATGGGTTTGGTTGGACTCGATGATCTGAAAGGTCCCTTCCAAGCCAGGAAGTTCTGTGATTCTAAGTCAGTTGCTCATTTTTCCCTTCTTTGCACATCTCTGTCTTTGAAACACACCAAATCCTGCTGGCAGGGTGGTGGTGTGCATGGACCTTATAGCAGCCTTCCAGTATCTGAAGAGAGTCTACAGGAGAGCTGGAGAAGGACTCTTTGTCAGAAAGTGTAGCAATAGGATGAGGGGTAATTGTTTTAAACTGAAAGAGGGGAGATTTAGATTAGATACTAGGAAAAAAGTTCAATCTTACTGTCCTTGGGTTTATTTTAAAATAGAGAAGATGTCTGAACAATACAAACTTTAACTGCACTCTATGAATTTACTTCACCATCTTCAGTCTGCAATGATTTTAAATGCTGGGTTTGGTTTTTCTTTTTTTCAGAACTGGCTAGATTCTTCAAAGGAAATTAAAAGACAAATTCGAAGTAAGTACTTCTGTATTCACATGTTATGCTGCTTTTCTTTCCTTACAGAAATAGTCTTCATAAACTTAGTAGCCTGAATGTTGACTAAATTGTATACTTGCAGCATTAAAATATTGTGTATCTGATAATGATGTGTTCAGCCTTAGAACAGAAAGTCAAACCTTCTCTGTATGTCCACCGTGCAAGGAGGAGAGAAGGAACCACTCAGCCCTGTGCTGTAGGAGTTAATCTTTATATTGGCTTCTGCCCCCAGATTTTCCTGTGTTGTATATGACTAATAGCTGATCTTACTTCATCCTGAAACTGCAGATGTTTTTCAACTTTATGCTGATATTTGCCTTATGGGATGGAGAATGTCCTCTTGCAAACTGGTCATGGTTGTGGCTATGGGAATGCCTAGCTTCAAAGATTCACCAAAAGAATATGAAACTATGAATAGAGAATCAATATGTCTTATAGAAAATGTATATTCTTCGATACTGATCAGTCCAGCATTGGCTTTTTCGGTGTGTCCATCAGTTCTAGAATGGAAATGGAATAGAGAGTATAATCTTGGAATGTCTCTTCACAGTGTTTTTTAGACTGAATCTGTGTGACAAGTCTTTCTGCTTCCTATACTCATTAGACAATGAGTAATTGATTTTACTCTGTTTGCATAAAGCCCTGTCAAAGCTCTTCACTAGCCAGGTGGCTTTTGTAGTAGATAGGAGAGTGAATGGAGAGTAAGTTTAGGAGCTGAGATACTCTTCCTGAGTCTACACGTCGCAAAATAAGCAGACAGCCCTTCCCTTACTGCAGTTCTTCTCATTGCTTTACTCATTTGTGGCCAAGGCTGGGTTTTGTTGTTGTTGTTTTGTTTTTGATAGAAACTTTGTTTTGGTAGTGCCTGATAGAAAATGTAAATGGGGAGGAGGTGATGATGAGGCTAAGATTTACATGTCTACACTTCCCACACAACAAGAATTGAAGTTATTTAAGAAACTGATTGGGCTTTTTGGGTGGATGTTGAATCACTTGTAATTAAGAACAGAAATGCGTTATTTATTTAGAGTGATAAAGAGGTGGTTTCTTTCCTATTGTTACCTTCCTCTTTTAAGGCAGCACTCACATTTTTCCACAAATCACCATGGTGTTAATTCTGTTTTCTTATCACCTTTCCCAATTGATTAAATCCCTTACTAGGAATCTGTGGTTTATATTTTCAGTAAAGAAATGAAAGTTACAGAAGCTTCCTTGGAAACTATTCTTTTGATGTAACATCCTCTTGTATAAGCAAATGAGACCTAATGAACTTGATCCACAAATTACTGGCTCTGTTCTCATGCCTGTGAAGAAGGTAGAAAGCTTGTTTGCTTTCAGCCTGCCTGATCTCTTCAGGAAAATTAATTCTTGAAGGTTTTTTTAACTCATGTAATTGGATATCCACTGGCATGTGTTAAAACCTGTAATTAATTCAATCAAGGACAGGTGGGTAATTACACTTCTGTCATTATCTTTAAAATTGCGACACCTGAAGTGGATTCAGGCTTTTGCAAAATGGAGAATTTCAGCCTGGATATAGTGATGGTACAAGCAGTAGCAACCGAGCTTAGAATGGTAAAATCCCATCGGAGTGTGGTGGTTCACACTCATAAAATTTAATTTGATAATTTATCCGTGTGAGATGTTGTACATGAAGTTTGTATGGAACACGTGATGTTCTGCTCTCTTTTGTCTGGGAGTGTTTTTATTACTCTCATTCTCAGTGTAACAAGGTTAAATGAATAAACTGAATAAACTTGGTTTCAACGTAGTTAATTGCAGCTGAAGACCAATCTTTTAGCTATAATTTAACCGATATTGTGGGTAAAGATTAGAGATGTGAATATGCAAACCATCACTTTTGGGAAGCCTAATTATTTGTTCTTGTTGTTTGTGTAACTGAAGTATATGAAACTGAGTTACGGACCTTCTCACAATTTTTGAAATTATTTTTGGGATATATCTTGGTTTTAATGTGGATATAATTTATACTTTTCCAAATAGATACTTAATTTCCATGCTATGTGGAAACTTCTTTATCTCATGTCCTGTCCATTTTTATTCCTAAAAATGGGGAGGATTTGGATGTTCTAAGGGCAGAATGCACTGGTGTTTTTCTGTGCATTCTCACCTGATAAAGGATACATTTAACTGGTTTTGCTATTGAAGTTAGCTGTGAAATTGTCAGGAGACATACTTTTTTAACCAGACAGATTCTCGAAGCTCATCGCTGTACTTGGAATATGATTAATCCATCTAATTTTAGGTTAACTGTGTCTGCCTAAGGTAATTGCACTTTTTTTCCATGAGCTGTAAAGGGCATGAATTGTGTTTTATGTAGATAACTAAATTTCAGCAGTCAAGGGTTGAATGAACCTATGTTACTTGATTCAGCTCAATAATTGAGGGGGTTGAGGGAAATCCTCTGTAATTCTATGGAATTGGATTTGAACAGATGAAATAGTACAATTTCAGCTGGTGGCGTATCTTGGGCTATGAGTTTAGACCTTGCTCCTTATTCATGTTGGAAGACTCCTCTCAGCATCCTTTTGTTTATGGATACCCAGTCGTTCAGATTTGGGAACATAAAACCAGCCAAAGGGGATATTGGCCTCGTGTTAGAGACATACGTAGCCAAAAAGGTAGTTCTGGGAATGCTGTGGAATTGAAATGGATTTTTGGTATTGGTATGTTCTGCAATGCAGTCTAAGCATCTTAAGTGCTCAGGAAGGAGGATGATATGGAAGGGTTAAATAATATGGATATGGTTAAATAAGCTCATTTTCAAATTACAGATAGACCAAATGGTGATAAATTCATAAATTCAGTTATGTGAGAATACTATGGCATGAGTTCAGAATTGTGCAAGGCAACACAGGGTACTAAAATATGTAAGAAATTTGAAGTGCTACGGGAATTTAAAATTAAGGAATAGGCAGTGTACTGTCTGATTTTAATACTAACAAACCACAGTTAAGCTCAGGCATCAAAATACAGTGGTTACTTTATATCCATCTCTTTTATGTAATTAAATACAGATCTGTAAAAATTGTAGCTGATTTTGATCTAAGTTAATTGCAATAGAGTCTAGCTTTTAGTTGGTGAAGAGAATAAGCAGAGAAATAAGAGAAATAAGGGAAGGGTTGTCCTGCAGAAGGGGTATGTCTACTAATGATAAAGAATGAGTTTGGAGATGTCTGAGTTTGTCCTGTTAGTCCATCTAGGGCTGGCTGGACTCCAGGGTGGTTTTTTTATGTATTTTTGAAAATGTGGTTTGGATATAGGTCCTATTTCTTTAATTTTCTTGAAGGTAACTTAAGCAAAATCAAAGAAGTGGTAATTTTCTTAGTTTTACAGGGCTTTTTTTCATCTGTCTGTGAGCAGTGCATCCATCCTAGTCTCACAGTACCCAAAAAAAAGTTAGCTGAGAGAGGGAGGTATCATCAGTAAAAGCCAAAAAAAGCCTTTACTGGAAATAAAACCAAACAACCCTCACTGGTTTCCCGGTTTGAATGGGATGAATCACGTTAATTGTATGCTGCTAGCTGGTTAGTTATATTGCATTCTTCTTCTCTAAGAATGTGCCTAAAGTTGCCACGGAAGCATTTTTGAGGTAACAAGCTGGCTAGAAAAAATGTTGACATTTCTATAGCCCATACCATTAAACATCAAAACAGAGAGCCTTATCAGGGACAGAATGCTAAATATAATTTTAAATATCAGCTTTATTTATTTATTTTGTTTTGGATGCCAATTCAAAGCGCCAGCAATAGCGTGCATTATTTTGTGAAGGCAATTATGTTTGTATGCCCCCATTATGTGGCTATAAACAGTATTTTGTAGTGAGAAATATAAATATAGACTGTGTGCATTGTAATGTACTTGTTAGTTTATATTCAGGGGATAAATGTGCTTTCAGTACTCGGGCAAAATCTAAGGTCACCAACTGTCCAGAAAATATTTATTAGAAAGCCAACTACAACGTTATTTCTATGTATTAGCAATGGGAATTACTATGAGTAGACATTGAAATTTTTCACATAGTCTAGATTCTGGGGATTTATGCTTTTTTTTAGCTTTCTATAAAGAATATAGATTTATTTCTGTTTTTCTTCAAACGGGGTGTAGGTCTCCTGGCTACAGCGCCTTCTAGAAGCAGAAATGCTGACAAGAAAGAGAACTAGGTTATCAGGAATTCAGCTGTGACAAGTTGAACTGCAATTTTAGGCAAGGAAAAATTGCTTCAGAACAGGAAACATTGCTTCGTTCCAGGAAAACTTCATGACTGGTTTAGTTCATGCATCTCTCCACATCCCACAGCCCTGTTACTGTGACAGCCCAGTTTGGCTTACTCAATATCAGCAGCTTTTCATTAGACAATTCTAATTCCCTGGGAGATAAATGATGGAAGTGGACTAATCCCAATTTTTATTCTGTTCGTTCATCCTATATAGAGTCATAGAACTGTCTGGAAGGGACCTTTAAGATCGAGTCCAACCATCCACCTAACTCTGATAAAAAACCATCACTAACCCATGTCTTTAAGCACTATGTTAACCCAGATTTGAATACCTCCAGGGACTGGGACTCCACCACTTCCCTGGGCAGCCCGTTCCAAGGCTTCATAACCCTTCCAGTGTCAAATTTTTATCTAATACCCAATCTGAACCTCCCCTGGTGCAACTTGAGGCCATTTCCTCTTGTCCCATGGCCTGTTCCTTGGGAGAAGAGACCG
>JAOTQQ010000023.1:62323178-62334146 GCA_026546715.1 Gallinago undulata
AAGGTCTCCCCTCAGCCTCCTTTTCTCCAGGCTGAACACCCCCAGCTCCCTCAGCCACTCCTCACCAGACTTGTGCTTCAGACCCCTCACCAGCTCCGTTGCCCTTCTCTGGACCCGCTCCAGAACCTCAAGGTCTTTTTGGTGGTGAGGGGCCCAAAACTGGACCCAGCCCTCGAGGTGGGGTCTCACCAGTGCCCAGTCCAGGGGGACCATCACCTCCTGAGTCCTACTCCCCGTGCTGTTCCTGACCCAGGCCAGGATGGTGTTGGCCTTCTTGGCCACCTGGGCACACTGCTGGCTCCTGTTCAGCCGAGAGTCGACCAACACCCTCAGGTCCTTTTCCACCAGGCAGCTCTAATGGACTCATGCGTATTAATGAGTTTTAGGCATTTTTAAAGGTATTTTTGTCTTAATTCTGCCTTGCGCTGGGTTGCAGTAGGTGATGCAAAGAGGCTCGTTTTACCTGATTCAGTACTGTGTGTGCAGCTGGTAAATTCAATTTTCTCATTTAAGGAGTCCTGCCTTGTTTTGTAAACAAACTTATCGTTAACGTGAAGATACGCTAAAACCCTGAGCTCTCAGAAGGAACCGGTGACTTAGCGACCAGGTAGAGAAGGAGGTTCCTATTTAAGCAGAAATTGAAGTGCTCCAATGAGTAGCCGTGTCTGAAAAGCTGAAATGATTTTTGAAACGTTGAAAGACATTAGAAATTTTGACACAAAGCACCTCTTCACCTTTAACTGCTGTGACATTTTAAAATAAGGGGTTTTTTTAAAGAAAATAACCTTAAACAAAAATGTCAGCAGTCCTTTCTAGCATCGTGTTGGAAATAGCATGTCAGTCTTTTTGTTGTTATTGTTAAAATGCACTTTTTTTCAAAGCATGATTTATCTGCACAGGACAGGTTTTTTTAAAAAAATGTTAACTGTCCAAAATTCATCATTATCAAGCATTATAAAATGATTATCTTTTTTTACCAAATATTATTTTTGCTGAGTCTTTCACCACAATATTTATGTTAGAAGGGGCAAGAGAAAGACAAAAATGGCTACTTAATTCTTTTAATAATATTTTAATTTATTTCCTGATCTTTCTCCATGATTTTTAGTGGTTCTCCATTGTAGTGTTACTTTCATTATGTTTGGCCAGATGTGGTAAAGCTCAACTGCATTTGCTTTCAAGCAGCACGCGAAGCTAAACTATTAAATTATTTTCCTAGGCTCCTGTTTTGGGATTTTCTATTACATCCGTATGTCTGCATTGTGCTTAATAAAATCTGTTTGAAAAGTTCTCCATCTTTTCAAGTTATTAACACTTTCCAATGAACACTTTCCTTTTGCCCATAGTGCTACAATAGTGGGAGAGTATCAATCTGAGAATATATTTTAATTATTGATGAGTGACTTCAGCTTTCAAATCTTAAAATTTACTTAGAACTAGAGCTATGACAAAAGGCAATAATTTATGTTTATGAAATTATTAGTCTACTTTTAAACAGAGAATTTGGTGAATTCTAATATGTGAGAATTTAAGCCTAAAATATCATTGCTGTTATCGTTGCTAAAGCTATTATTTAAGAAAAAATATTTCAAAGAGGCCAATATTTTGTTTTCCATGCATTCTGTGTGAATATGAGTAATTTATGTATTATCTTTGTTGTATGCAATGCAGAACTCATTTTGACATCTCATGTTGATAGTTATTGTCTCTCAAACGGTCAGTTGGAGCAGGGGGAGACTGTCAGCCTTGCAGGAGTTGGAAGTAAACACAAATTCAGTGCAGTTTTCTTTGCAGAATATCTTGAAAGCATTAATATATTATGGTGACTTTCAAATTAAAAGCTTATTCTGCTATTTAGGTAACTTACTGTAAAACATCCTTCAAAAATAATTTTTAACATGCTGATCTTTCACTGTATGTGTGTATGAGTTTTTACCTGAGAATGGAAATAATCTCTGCTTCTTACTAATATACTGTAAAAAGAGGGAAAAGGAGGGAAAATCACTTTCTTCAAGATTTCAGAGATCTAAGATGAATATGACTGCCTAAAGTTTTAAATAAGGTTCTTTCTTTGCTTGCTTCAACTTGTTTGAGATTAACAATCAAACGTTTCCCATGTTTAGGTTTACCCTGGATATTCACCTTTAATGTGAAGTTTTATCCTCCTGATCCTTCGCAATTGACTGAAGATATCACTAGGTATGGCTATTCCTAATTTTAAACTTCAAAATTACTGTTAGTCTAATTTGAAGGCAATATAAAATTTCTTCTTTGGTTTCTGGATGCTATAACAGGTTTGGCTATTACTGGGGAACACCACAGATGTTCTTGCATCAACTGCTTTTTGGAGTTGAAAAACTTCAGGAGGAAACCTGAGAGAAGAATTTAATGACAAGTGGGGATATGATTTGGGCAGGGGATGAGATGTCAATGATCATATTTGAAAGAAGTCAGTGGTTTATTATATAGTAAATGAGGGTGTTGATATTAAGAGATGAAGCTCAAGGGATCCAAGGTAATTCAGCAATAATCTAGGCTAGGCTGCTGAAAACAGAGTAAAAACTGAAAACATATACATATGTGTTAAATAGAACCATAAAACTTCTGTTGGTTTAAACCTGATCTCTTTCGTGTGTTACTTGTCATGATTATTTCATGAACTGCAAGGGATATAAAATTTAGAATTTGAAAGCCAAAGGGAAATTTCAAACGAAATGCATGGGTTCTTATTTGTAAACCTTAGATACCCGTGAGCTGGAATGTCAAATGAAGGAGTTCCTAAGTCAGCTTTTGTTACAAACTGATACAGTTTTTCATTTATTTTTATTGGAAATCAGAATTTGTCATGCTCTTTGCTTTATTTATGAAAGTAATATTGACTCTTAAAAATGGAAGTGAAATTTACTGTGTGGCAATAACGCTCAAATAATATAATTTATAACAAATTAGTAATTTAAAAATATATTTTATATGATCCTGCCCAGGGCAGGGGGATTGGAACAGGATTATCTTTAAGGTCCCTTCCAACCCAAACCATTTTATGATCGCATCGAGAGGTTCTGCCATATCTCTCCTAAATTTGCCATTGGCGACACTTTCTCTATTCTGCTTTTTGTTTGTTTATGTTTTCCCCTTTGCTTTCCTTTGTCTTGCAGATATTTCTTGTGCCTACAGCTTCGTCAGGATATTGCTTCTGGTCGCCTGCCGTGTTCCTTCGTGACTCATGCCCTGCTGGGCTCGTACACGCTGCAGGCAGAGCTGGGGGACCACGACCCCGAGGAGCACCGCAGGGACTACATCAGCGAATTCCAGTTTGCACCCAATCAAACCCAAGAAATGGAAGAGAAAGTAGCTGAGCTGCACAAAACACACAGGTGTGTCAGATCTGGTGGGATTAATTTAAACCCTCATGTCACCTTTATGTCAGTTCTCTTAAGGATATGCGTAAAACTGCAAAGCTGAAGCTATTATTACATTGGAAATCTTTTGCTGTATAACTAAAGCTTCTTACTTCCATGTGTTTAAAATTTTCAGTTTGAAAGTAGTAGGTTCACAAAGATCTCAGATAAAATTATTTTCTCCAAAAGTTCTCATGTGAGCATATGAATTAGTTTAAGCAACAGACAGCTAGAGTATTTTGAAAGAGTGAAGATCTTAATCTCTCTTAAAGGAATATAACACGCTCTGAAAGAACACTTTCCTTTTAGTGCAAAAAATGCTATTGATACTTTACAAACTGAGCTTTTTCTGTGTGTCTGAATTCCAGGATTCCGCTCAATTTTGATTCAGTTTGTCAATAAATTTATTCAATGGTTTTAGGGGCTTGACTCCAGCACAGGCGGATTCCCAGTTCCTAGAAAATGCTAAGAGACTCTCCATGTATGGAGTGGATTTACATCATGCCAAGGTATTGGGGATTGGTTTGGGTTTGTTTTGTTTTAGGAAAGGCATGTTTAGTATTAAAGAACATATATACTAAATATAGATAATTCTAAAAATAATTCATTTCTTAGATATAAACCTTTATTATAAAATTACTCAGTTTACAGCTCTAACATACTTAGAATTTATTTTAAATCTGAGTTTATTTAATGCATAGACATATGCGCAGCTTAGAAATAATATTTTATATATAAGAACAGATAAATACATTTTGAATGTCAGATTTTTGCTGCCAAGGAGACATGGGGCTATAAAGTAAAGCCTAAAAGAAAAGGTAATTATTTTTGAAATACCATGAGAGTTAAATAAAGAGGGGGAAGGAGGTCTTGCGGGAGGGTGGATTTTGGGTCACTACTCCTCTGGGTAGGTCAAATCAAATTTGCATTTCTAGTGGGATTTTTTTTTAGTTAAAAACCAAGAAAACCAACTAACCAACCCTCTCCCATTCCTTCACGTAAGTCCAGAATCTCAAATCATTAGGAAAATTAATGCATTGTAAGCATGTCAGTTCTGTATTTAGACAAGAAAACCAAGACTTTTAAGTACTGGAGAAGCATTGTTTAATTCTGTTTCGTGTAGAAACAATATGCACTTGGTTTTGCAATTTTCTATAGACTTTTTCCTGTGTTCTGTTAGAAGCACTGGAAAGGAATATACTTAAATTTTTGTTCATGTACATTAACTATGTAACATTTATTCATTTCTTAATACAAGTGCAGCACGGCAATTCGCTCAGTCTGTCGTATTTTAAGGAACTTAAATTTTTTTTTTAGGGTTTTATTGGAGCTTTCTTTTGCTGTAGTGAAGTAACTACAAGCATTAAACCCACTGTTTGCCAGGATCCGCTTGCAGCTGGTAGTTGGGCTGGTGAAACCTCTTTTTAATGACAGCGTTGGCATTTGATGTAGTTGACTTGTTGGGGAGGACATGAGATTGTGCTCTAGAGTGTATAGTGTGTATAGTAATTTATTTTGTAGCTTGTAAAACTTGCATCAAACGTTGTCAGTGGAAAAGAATACTTAGAAACGCAGCCAGCGCTGGGAAATCATTATATTTTTCAGCCAACTACCCATTACTTTCTATTCTTTACTAAAATAGTAGGTGACTGTAAAAGATCACCGCGATCACCAACTCGTTCAGTTTTCCATTGGCTGTTTTAATTTGGAAAGGCATGTTTGTAATTTTTCTTCTTTTAATATTTGTTGAAATTTTTGGTAGCACACCCACCATACCTCTCCTTGCTTCTAAGTTGTTGACTCAGTCCCCGTTTCCAGAATATTGGAAGAACTGGGGCATATGCAGTGACATGTAAATGCCAAAGCCATTATTTAGAGTCCAAAGCCTTTCCTATAAATGAATATACTTGGCTTTAAGAATATCATTGTCAGGTTTGAATATAAAACAAGTCCCAGTTGCATTATTCCCTCAAGGTATGCCGGTGGTAATTACTTGTTTTTAGTGTAGTTAAACTGATTTTTATGAAATTGTCTTGTGATAGGATTCTGAAGGTGTGGATATCATGCTGGGTGTGTGTGCTAATGGACTGCTCATTTACAAAGATAGACTCCGGATCAACCGCTTTGCTTGGCCAAAAATTCTGAAGATTTCCTATAAGCGAAGTAATTTCTACATCAAAGTCAGGCCAGCAGAAGTGAGTAATACCTTTCTGTCTTCTTTCTTTTGTGAGATCATTTCTATCCAGCAACAAGAGAACATCCTCATTTTTTTTCCCAGATGCCTCCTCAGGCTTATGTTGAATTTGAGTGGAAATTAAGAAGGTTTTATTTTCCTCCTCAGGTTCTACTGATGGTATTAGACACTTGCCTTGATAAGTACATGCAAATCAAGAAGAAAATCTATTTTCTTTTGTTAATAGATGGCAACCTGTAACTTTTTTTTTTTTTTTTTACAAGGAAAACAGGTTTTTTTACAGGTTAACACTGGCCATGTTCTTACTGCCTTGCAGTCCTGGGGGAGAGCCAGCTTCTCTTCCTCTTTGGGTATAATTGTTCACTAAATGTCAACATTTAGTTGCATGGGTGTAACCAAAGGCTTGAGTTGTCCTGTAGGACGTTATAACTCTTTCTTTTAGCTCTTGAATGAAGTCAACTTTCTTTTCAGATCCCGTTATAAGTTTGTGGGAGTTCCAGAAGGAGTGGGGGTTACAACTGGAAATTTTAAAAAAAAACCCAAAATGTCAGATGCTGTAATGCTTTTTCAAATTATACTTTAAAATGTTTAAGGCAGCTTTTACTGTGTGAATAAGTAAAACCATAAGAGAAATCTAAATACCAACAGTACAATAAAAACATTGTAGTTCTGGAAGTTTTGGAACACACGTATTGTTCTTACACACGGGGATGGTGCATAGATGTAATATTTTTGCTAAGATACTATTATTTAGTGAAACAGTGCAATATGGACTTTGGACTTTTATTAAATCCAAGGAAAGCATGCAGCACAACCTGCAGTACAATTACTTCATGGGATTTAAGAATAAATACTTTGGGCAGCTAGTCAGGAAAATCAGCAAGGAACACTAAAGTATTATTGGATTTCTCATCAGAGTCATTAGTACAGCTAGGAAGTGATAATGTGATTATTACCCATCATGACTAGCCTGCCAAGTATAATTTTATTAAAAGGCTGGAAATTCTGATGGTGTATTATTTTAATTGTTTTTGTATCTTAAGATGTTTTATGAGACAATTACAGCTTGTTACAGTAATGGAACTATCTGAACTCTGCCTGCGAGTTAATAGTCGGCTTAAGGAAATGGGTTAATTTATTTGTGGATTCTTTCCAGCTGGAACAGTTTGAGAGCACTATTGGGTTCAAACTGCCAAATCACCGGGCTGCTAAAAGGTTGTGGAAGGTTTGTGTGGAGCACCATACTTTCTTCAGGTAAGTGGTAATTCTTTGCTTCCCCCTCTTTGCCAGATATGCTCAGATCATTCTTTGGAAAGATATGTGGAAAGTTAAGACTATTTCCTCCCTAATTTCTCAGTCCAGTAACACCTCTTAGACCAAAGACATTCTACCACTTTTTGACCCCAGATTACCACTTCTGAAAGCCTCAAGTACAATTAACAGGTATATTTAGACTTTCAGAGTATGGAACTAAAACTAGTGGTCATATGTAAAACTTCCTGAGGGATCAACTCTTCGGAGTCAACATCTAGAAATCCACTGTTCTCCTCCACAAGAAGCCCACAGGGCTCAACAGTAATCTTCATTCACTTCACTTTTCAGAATATTCTGCTGGGTGTAAATGATTACAGTTGAATTTTTGCTTATAAATAAGCCAAGTTCACAGCCATTCATTAAAGAACAGATAATCACTTGAAAAAGAGACTACTATTTGTTTATATAATAATAATAATAACAACTATCTGTGTCTTTTTTTTCCCCAGTAACTGATAAATATAAAATTCTGATTTGGTCATTGAAGCTGTGGTCTATTTGGAAACGAGCACTTTAACAATAAGCTACAGAGTTGCTCTTTCTACTTAATCCATTGAAAGGGAATTTGAAAAATTGTTTGATTTTTAGAATAGCACAAACTCCACGAGGGAGAAGCCCAGGAGTCACAGATTTAGTTTGAATCCATTATGCATTGAATAGGCGTTGAATCTGAGCTTCTTGCTCCAAATGAGCACAGTAACTAGGGTATGTAAAATGTAAGCTTTTCCTTCAGCAGCCTGGTTTTTTATTTTAAAAAAAGGAATTGTGTTTTAAGATAGGTGCAATCCTGTCTCTTCATACCTAGTCTAAGCTGAATATATTTGCTAGACTGAAACCTTCAGAGAACTTGAGAACATGAGGTCTGAGCAGTTCATTACTTTGTTACTCTCTCCCTGGATGGTCTTCAGTATTCCAATTTTCATCGAACGTAGAATATTCTTGAATGCCATGTTAGAATTTGTGCTGAGATATACACTTGGTCAAATAGCTTAATTTTGAAGCACTTTTTAAAATCTCGATCCAAGGTTTCTTTTCAAGTTTGATGTAATTCACTGGTTAGGTTTATTAAGATACATAATAATCCACCATTCTGTTCTTTAAAACTCAAAGTTCTGTCTGCCATGAAAAGTTTATCAACAGTCTTCAAATAATTCATGCAGTGGTTTGTTTTGCTGGGAAACTATTTCCTAATTCTACAGTAATAAAATGGACCTAAATAGGGAAAAAACAAATCTTATGGAAGTCAAAAATCCTAAACTGAGAACTGCCATTTGCAAATACATGTTTCCAGGAGCATTAACACATATTAGATAAATTTACCACAGAAATTCTGACATAATAAAAATAATTGGATTTTATTCCAATCAGAAGTGGCTTTTCTGAATCAGGAATGACATTATAATGAGAATTATGTAACAAATACTTGAAGCGTTCTGTAAAATTTATATACTCTGCTGATGTCATCTGACAGAAAATCCTCAGAACCTCTCATCCTGATTTAAAAACAGCAAAATAAATCCAGCTCTATTTTTCTCCAGAGATAAAAAGCAGAAAGCAATCGCTACAGTCCAAGAGGCTATTGCTCTTCCAGACCATGGGTAAAGTTTGTGTGTGATGCCACAGAAAATTCAATCTCAATGGTTTCCAGACCCCTAAGCGTGCCCTATATAACATTATAAGATT
This sequence comes from Gallinago undulata, assembly GCA_026546715.1. Lineage (NCBI taxonomy): Eukaryota > Metazoa > Chordata > Aves > Charadriiformes > Scolopacidae > Gallinago > Gallinago undulata. Next base: position 62,331,768 of record JAOTQQ010000023.1, read on the forward strand.
CCAGTGTTTCCATTTTTCTCAAATAATTACATTAAGATCCATCTTCTTATAATGTATGGGAAATTCAGGCAGCGTATGAAGTTATTTACAAAAATTTGTAATGAACTATATTGAAAATGACAACCAAAAGGCATTAGATTCGCTTGTATCAGCTCAGCCTTATAGGATTCCAGTAACATTTTCAAAGAGCAACAACCTGCTGTAAAAAATCCAGTCAGACTATGTATCAACATTGATTTTTTTTGAGGTAAGGTGAGTCTGCAATTCTGGATCTTAACCAATGGCTTAGAATTCTGCTCTCTGAGGTTTTGAAATTTTTATGATTGTTTCAGTGTCTCCTCAGAATGTCTGAAAATAGTGAAAGCAGAATCTTCAGTTATTTTATGTAATTAATCTTGTAATACAAAAAAAAAAATAATCCATTCAAATGCCTTTAATCAGGAAGTAATTAGTTCTCTTGTTTTTTTTCATGTTAAAAGATTAAAAGTTTATCTCAGCAGGGTGGAACATAAAAATGGCATTTAATGCTGTAGCCTTGCCAAGGCTGGAAAAGAACAGAAAGAACCTTGGAAAAACCCTCTTAGCCTTCTTCCTCTTAAAGCATAATGCGCTCTCTCTTGGAAATAATGTGGAGAAATACTTTGTCGCAGAGATTGCGTATGGCTCCTTTATAGAAACAAGGAAAGTGAAGCTCCAGATGCCTGTGGTTTTATTCTGTAAGTGGCCTTAATGCAGAAGGGTGGATTAATCTGCCTGGAATTCTGTTTTCTTTAAAAACTTGTTGGATGAAGTTGGGATTCAGGTGTGTGTGGGCATCTCGGGCACGCAGGGTTGGAGCCTTCTGGCCAATAAAGCCATAGACATCCTCTCTTAGAGACAAGGGTAACTTTCTCCCCTGCTCACCTCTCTTTTTTCAAATGTATGAAAATCCTTCAGTTTTGCTGAAAAATCTTTAGAATGACTGAGTTTCAGAATACTGGATACTGTCTTAACATATGTTGGGTTGGATTCCACCAAATCAGATACTCCCTTTGCAAGTGCTTCAAAAAAGTCGAACAAAGTCAACATAATTAATTTCCTCTTGCCCATCTGTGCCATCTTGAGTTGCTGATTCTGCGTGAAAGCAGCTGATGTTCAGTGAGTTTCTCGTTCCTTGCAGATCCTCAAATCAAAAAGCTTTGTCTGTAATAATCTGATGGTTTTACACAGAGGGAGACTGGGCTGTGGAGTGCTGCCCTGCCGTGTGTTTGCAGCGTTCCGTTAATCCAAGGAGCAACATCAAGGACCTTTCTAGAGAAGCTGAGACTGAGAAGAGTTCCTGCAGTGATGGCTTGTATCCTACCGGCAAGGGTAGCACTGGAGCCACCATTGCAGATGAGGGTTAGATGAGGAAGAGCTTGATCATCTCAATACTTAAGGAAATTCAGGGGGGTACAGAGGACCTGTCATTTCAAACTCACATGATGTCAAAAACTAGTGGAACAAAGCAGAATCCCTCACAGAAATTCTGCCCTGTTGTTACTTAGACTTTCTGACGTTATCTCAGACACTTAAGTAAAAAAACACCATACCCTCAGTCTTAGCACTTGTAACGGAATCTCTTTTTCACCCTTTTCACAGTATGCTTCATTCTTCCTGCTCCTTCCATCCAGCAAGCATCAGTTTATACAGGTCTCTAAATGGTATTGTAAAGAAACTGGAGCTTGAATCAGGTTTATTAAACTTCTTACTGTTGGGTCACAACTCTCCAGCCATCTCAAGTCTTTTTTCACTTGATAACAGCCTTTTGTGCAGCTTTGAGATTCCATCCCCTGACTTTGAGGAATGGCAGCTGCCGTATTGGTACCTCGGAATACGGGACAGACAGTGGAAGCAGGATGTATGGTTTCTACAATGAGTAATATTCTGAGGAGAGAGATCTGAGAGGTGTTCTACATGGACCTATCATGGCCTCAGCTTTCTAGAAAAAATACCATTTAACCAAGATAGCATCAAAAGAGAATGCTTAGTCATACTGTGAAAATGCGATGGTTTTTGGTATCGCTTCAGTTCCAACTGCAAATAATAACCAACACGCATTGTTTTAGAAGTTCTTCTCAGAGCTCCTGGTAGGATCCTTTCTTGGAATGCAAAAATCCTGCTCGGTGAACTAAAGCTAAAGCACAGCAACTAGCTTTGAAGCTACCCCTCTACTCTGCGCTCGTGAGACCCTACCTGGAGCACTGTGTCCAGTTTTGGAGTCCTCAGCACAGGAAGGACATGGACCTGTTGGAATGGGTCCAGCAGAGGACCACAAAGATGCTCAGAGGGATGGAGCACCTCTCCTATGAAGACAGGCTGAGAGAGCTGGGGTTGTTCAGCCTGGAGAAGAGAAGGCTC
>JAOTQQ010000023.1:62388122-62407039 GCA_026546715.1 Gallinago undulata
CCAGGTTGCCCAGAGAAGCTGTGGCTGCCCCATCCCTGGAGGGGTTCAAGGCCAGGCTGGATGGGGCTTGGAGCCACAGCCCAAAATAAGCACAGGAGTTGGTGTCAACAATTTGATAGAAAATCATCATCTTGGTATCACATCCCTTTGTTTTTTCCCCACTGCTCTCACTAGAAGTTTCAGCTACACACTTCAGTCGCTCTTGCAAAACTCACTCCCAGCCACTCGATTCCCCACCCCCCCGACAACAACAGAATTTCTAGTGGCTATTCTTGAAAGAGCAACATTAATCTACAGCCACCTCAATGAGGCCACCCCAGCAAACAAAAGAAACACAAATAATTTTAAGTCAAACCAACTGGCAAACAATCCATTTTAAATTCCAATTAACCACCATTAGTAGTCTAGATAGTTACACTGAAGATGAAACCCAACTCCCGTTAAATCACACGTAGTTAAATCAGTGTCAGTCTTTGACAGCTCGGTGACCTTTTCCATAAGCACTGATGAAACCATTTCTTCCCTGTAAATGAAAATGTAGATTAACAGGCAAGTCCTTCTGAAACCACTCAGCCGTGGCGCAACGACAAATTTAACACTGAAATAAAGTTCTGCTGTTCGTCAGGGACGCCGCTCCCATTGCAATTACTTGATTACAGGAGAGGTGGGTCTTTCACTTGGTTCCACTCTTCTGCCCCTGGGGATGGGGCTGGCTGCAGGCATCTCCCCGCTCAGCCGGTCGGGCAAGAGGCTCTCCTTGTTCAGGTTCATCTCCGAGTACGGGCAGCTGACGGCGCTGGAAGACGAAGAGAAACATCTCCTTATTCTCAGACACTTATTGACCCCACTCAGCTCAAGTGAAATGGCATCAGAGACCAGTCTTCTAGAAGCAGATGCAATCAGTTAACATAAAGATTAGGAAAAAAAAAAAAAGCAGTCAGGATTCATACTTAAAAATGTTAAATAAACTCCCTGGTGAAAAACTTCAACCTGAATGTTCTTCCCATTTCCTTTTGACAGCAACTCACACAACACAAATTATATTAATTTATATTAAAGCATACATTCTTGAAAATTGCTTGATGACTGTTTAGCTTTCTCCTTATATATTTTATACGTAATACACAGGATGCCTCTGAACATACCCACCTCTCTCCATACAAAATCATACCCCCATGGTTATTTTTCCTGCAAAGGAGGGTATTTCTTTCATGTAATGTCCCCACAGAAGCTGCCTTGAGAATGGCTCACAGCCTCTTACGGCGGCAAACGCCCCATCTTCCCAAATGCCATTTTGGGGTACAGTCTGGGGAGGTCGTTTGCCTGTCATTCAGCACCCCCTATTTCACTCCAACACGACTCTAACAACTGTGCAAGTGGCACCTCCCACAAGAGGTAGGACAGGGAAGAACAGCCACGCAACCAGGACTTTGTCTCTAGAAGAACGCAAAGTTCAACTGATTAGTCAGGCTACACACTCAACACTTCAAAGACAATATCCCAAATTCTGAAAGGCATACATATGCCACCCCAGTGAATAACAACATACTCAGCCTTCAAATGTGCACCGAACACAATGCTCTATTTGTGGTTCATGAGCCACAACACTAACTATAATCCAAAATTACGCTTTCCTACTCACCGGCGTTATTACAAGGACTTCTAGGGTGGGAAAATATAAAGAACCTGTGCCCTGGAATTTGTTTATTTTGTTTTTCAAGAATGTAACTATCTGCCTTTCCATAACCCACTGCAATGTTTATTTGATTCACTGTTACAGGCATGATTTCCAAACAGAACTAATATAAACAAGTCTACCTTGCCAGCCATATGCCCTGCCACCTCCAAATTACAAACACTAAATAGAAAAACAACAGATTTGATTATCACATTATTTTTACAAAGCACAGAATAACAAAAGGGCTTTTTATTCAAAATATGCCACACATTCTCCTTCTCCTTTAACCGAGGAAGCTCTGGATTCACAGCGGGGATGAATCAACTCCTATCACGAGATTGGACCAATATTAGTAATCTAATTTTGGGCTTACCAAGATAAACAGAAACTTGGTGGAAATTTACATTTCTCTCAGCACCAGAATAAAAGGAGAAAATTCCATCAGGCTACACAGGCCCCGTCAGTCAGAGTCAGTGGGGTTATCGACACATGAGTCCAACAGCGTGTCTGATTTTATATCAGTTGGTGAAAACAGGACAGTACCAACATCGTCTATTTGATCCTCGTACAGCTGGGCTGAACATGAATTATGGAGCAGAATGTGATTTCTGCATTTCTAATAAAGATGAGAGGGCTGTCTCATCTCTGAGATACAGGCACTGAAGGTTTTTGCCATGAGAACCTTCACACCAGAAGTTCACACAGCAGAATGAGACACAGCCCGATGGGTGGCTGGACTCTAGAGCACGACACTTGAAGCAGGGTATTTTTTTGTTAATGAAAATGTTTTAAAGACATGGAACAGAATACACAAAGAAAAAAATAATTATTTCTTAATTTCTCTTAAGCAGGAGGATGAGGCTGGTCTTTTCTCAGTGGTGCCCAGGGACAGGACAAGAGGGAACAGGCACAAACTGGAACATAAGAAGTTCCACCTAAACATGAGGAGGAACTTCTTTGCTGTGAGGGTGGCAGAGCCCTGGCAGAGGCTGCCCAGAGAGGTGGTGGAGTCTCCTTCTCTGGAGACATTCAAACCCACCTGGACACGTTCCTGTGGGACCTGCTCTGGGCAGACCCGCTCCAGTGGGGGGATTGGACTAGATGATCTCTGGAGGTCCCTTCCAACCCCATATAATTCTATGAAGCAGCCTTTGGTTTGGGGTTTTTTTTTGGATATATTTATATACCTCTACTTATATTTCTCTTTCAACTTACTGGTTTTGTCTGTTTTAGGACTAGCCACTGCCAGATGTCTAAAAAGAACAAAAACCACATGAACTGAAAGAAGAGAAGAGGAACACCAGGAAAGAGAGAAGTTGTTTTATACTCTCAATTCTTTACATTGCTGCATCTATCACAATGATGTCTTTTTTCCCTTTCAAATGAACTACAGGATGAAAGATACAGGCTTCTGTTCAGGAAAAAAAAAGGTTTTAAGGAGCCAATGCTTGTGGGATTTAAATTCTTGCTGCAACAAACTCATACGACCGTGATGAAATACAGTCATCAGAAACTCAGGAATATATTGGTTAATCCCTGCTCCACCATTGCTGTAAGGCAAAGAACACAATCTTCTTTTGGTTTCTAATGCTCACAGGGGCATTTGGAGGATTTTTAAGCAGTTGGAGAGTTGTCTCAAGGAAACACTAAACACTACCCATGTGGTATTTAACTTCAGTTGTGATTATTAAACAAGCCTTACACCACAACAAAATCTGAAAATACAACTTTATCTCCAGCAGGTCTTCTGTTTACCAACACCATTAATAAGTTTTAAATTTAAAAAAATCAGAAAAAGGACCTCAGAATTCAGTTCTTCGTTAGAACTTGCCTGCTTATATGCTGCCTTTTTTTTTAGCATTTTCTGGAAAAGCAGAAGTTGAATGACAATTTCAGACAGCAATAGCTGTAATGCTAACAATGCTTTAGAACACTAGATTCAGATGAGCTTTTTTTTTAAATTTAATTATTCGAGCTGCTGTATCGTTTCTTAAAAACTCCTTGATAGTCCTTTGATGTTACTGTTACTTGGGGCAACAAAAAGAACCCTCCTGGTTTCCACTGTTGGCTTTGTTTCAACACAACACGGCGTGAATGAACCTGTGCGTGAGTGACTTGCCTTTAGATCAATCAGGAAATCCTCCTAAACCTCATCGCCTCCAGCCTTCAGTTCAGTTTAACTCCTCTGCTACAAAGAGTGAAAAATTAATCTTGTTATTGCGACATAATAGAAGTATTTGATTTACACAGGACTGTAAGTTTTAAAGACAACTCATCTCAAGGGCTCAGAAGTCCTGACACATATGTTATTCAAAACGAAATCAGGATTTTTAACCCTTCTGTCAACTTAAACCTGGATTTCTGCTCCAGCCTGCAGTTTGCCTTAGCAAGCCGTTTTGAAAACGGCAGAATTTCAGAAGCCAGTTTCCAAAATGATCAGCTGTCCCAGACCCACCAAGATCTGGCAGAGGCACGGTAAGCATGGCAAGGGGTGGAAGCAGCAGCAGCAGGTACCCAATTTGAAACCTCTACTCTTCATCTGACAGGGCTTGCACACTCTGCAACTGCTCTTCTATCACTCTCATGATCTACCTCTAGGTAGGATTCCACACACATCTTTCTTCTCTAAAGATAAAGGGCAGTAGGATAAACCAGGCTACTGATGGGTGGGCATAGACTTCAGTCTTCCAGATGTCTGGAGATGCTCCTATCTTATAGTAGTACACAAAGATTCTGAAGCACAGAGTCCCACCGGATTACTCGGCCTCACCTCACATCAGAAGGAAAAATAAGCCAGGATTCTCTCAACCTGAAGAACGTTAAGGTGGTACTCTGTTTGGTAAAAGAAAGTTAACACTAAAGGGTTTTTTTTAATATAGATTATTCGTCTTTATGACTTCTTGGAGTATTTAACCCATGCAAAGCCACAGATGAGTCTTCTGGATCAGCTGTACGTGTTGGAAATTGCTCCTCAATGCCTTTAGGGGTGCAGGTTATTGCCAGGCAGTGCCAGGGGATGAGGCTGTTTGGCATCTCCAGAAAAACTCACCCAGATTTGCTCAAAACATCCTCCTGGATGGATTAAATAAGCAGACTGGACTAAGCAGCCTCTGTCCAGCTGACCACTGGTAGTGATATGTGATTAGTAAGAAACATCCAGCAAAAAGGTCCTGACAAGATGGTGGGGGATGTATTATTTTTTTCTGCTGGACTTCTCTTAAGCGATATCTTTACTTCAGTTGACGTTATGAAAACATTTTTAACTACAAACGTTCTCTTTCACAATTTACAATGCATGTCCATCATCAAAGCGTTCTTTTTTAGGAGAAGGCTGCTTCAACAGCCTAAACCCGACTCGAGTTGCTTATAGTGGATTTGGCTAGGGCCAATGACCTTGCATAAAAGATGAAACAAAAACTTGGGGAGGTTCAGGTTAGATATTAGGAAATACTTCTTTCCCGAAAGGGTTGTCAGGCCTTGGAATGGGCTGCCCAGGGAAGGGGTTGAGGCACCATCCCTGGAGGTGTTCAAGAGACGAGTTGACATGGTCCATATCCAGGGATATGGATTAGTGTTGGGTTGGTGTTGTTTTGGGTGTGGGGTTTTTTTGTTCGTTTGTGGTGTTGGGGTTTTTTGTGTTGGTTTTGTGTTGGTTTTTTTCATTGGTTGGACTAGATGATCTTAAAAGGTCCCTTCCAACCTAGGTAATTCTGTGATTCTGTGATTCCCTGGAGGAAAAGCTGCTCTTAACTCACCCCTTTGTTTCACTTGAGTTCCCCCAGCAGCTCTCAGCCTTCAAGATAAGTTTCTGTGCGGCGGGTAGACAGTTCTGCTGTGTGCGTGAGGACAGGAGATCTCCACATATTTACTGCCACAACAACAACAAAAAAAATAAAAATGGGACAGCACATCTCTGCAGTCTCTTTACGAGCCCGAGATGCTGCGTGTCACGGCGTGTGCAGGGCAGGGGGGGAGCAATCTGTGAGCCATAACTCTCTGCTCTCTTTCAGAAGCTCTTGCTCAGAAGGATCCGACCCCAAGAGGAGCCCGAGTGACCTTACAAATCCACCGGGATTTTGTCTCAGCGAAGAGAGGAGCCTCACGCCGCGCGCTGAAAACTGAGGAAGGGGAATTTATTCTGCCGCTGTCACTAGCGAGTGCCAAAAATAGCAATGAACACTTGAACTGGTGAAAACTGACTTTTTTCCCCAGAGAATTTTTTAAAAAGATTTTTAAATTTTTATTTTTTTTTTAATGCTGCCGTGTGTTTCCAGCATGTTTGTGCTCTGCCTTGCCAAGTTCTGCCTTGTGTAAGAGTGTGTGTAATTTGTCTTCCAGGCATGGTCTTGGGCCAGGTGGCTTCAGGGGCTGGTGTGATTTGTCAGTGTTGAGGACGATAGGAAACACTAAAAGGATTAAATAGTGCTGTGGTTTCCTTGCAATGATCACATTGCAAATTTTCTTCTAGTACTTCTGGGCAAACAGGTCATAAGGTCTGGAACGATTTAGAAAGCTTTAAAAATTGCTCCTAAGCTTTAGATAAATTCTCAGAGTAACCTTAGCACATTGATGTCTTTAGTGCTGGGGTGAGCGGGGTAATTTGCCATATGGACATGATCAAATGCAGTCCCAAAGTAATGCAAAACCTGTTCTTGGAGTGGGGAACAAGCTGAAAGGGGGTATTTCCACAGAGGGCATCTCCAGCTGGGCTCACAATCTCACAATCATTACCAAAATGGTTGTGAACCAGGAGTGTGTCTGTAGTCTTGTGTGTTGACTCAAGAAGAACTGAAGGAACAGCTTGAACGTACATTCCCCATCGATGGTCCCTAATTTTGGGTCAAGGCAGAAGCACATGCAGGGGTAGAGAGGGTCCTGTTGTCGCTCAAGAGTGAAAGGGGACTGCCCCGTTGGACCAGTTCAGCTCCCTCAGAGTGGCTGTTCCTCTTGGTGGAACATCAGGTTCAGCTCCGTGTCTCAAACAGCTTTCCTTCTCTTCTAGACTTATTTTCAAGATGTGACAGTGCAGCCCCAGCGACTCAACAAACCTAAGATGTCAACCTTCTCAACAGGTCTTAAAAATTAATTATTAAATTAGCCTAAATCTCGGAGCTGAAAGAAGGTGCTCTTGGATTAAATACACACAGCTGCTTAGTCTGTTTGTAATCCAGTTTTCCCTGTGGTACCTGGCAGTCAGAGCATAAAAAGGCATTCTTGAAATTAAATTATTTCTAGGACTCTTATATAAAAAAAACCATCTGGATACTTGAAAGATAAAAAAAATAAAAAGGGAAAACAAACATTGCTCAGACATTGCTGTACATATTAAAAGATAGATGCTTTCCAGGGATGTATTTCTTATTAATATAATCTTGAAAAATCTTTAGAAGACAATAGATGTAGACAATGAATGCAGAGTATGGGGCACATTTCCTTGCAATCCACCCTTGCTTGAAGCAAGAGTAATATTTTAAGTTACTGATTCCAACCAGTTTTCTTGGTTGGAATTTACATTTACAATTTACAGGTTTAATTTCCATTTAGGGCTGCCTGAAGGTGTTTTGAGGAGTCCAAATAAAAGAATAGCAGCCCTTCAAAGCTCTCTCAGAAATGATGTTGAGCGTACCTGTGGCTTGCACTTTTTTTTGTTTGTTGTTATCAAACTTATATTGCCTCTGGTTTTGAAATCTTAGGGGAGGATTTTCTCTGCAAAGTGGTGCCTTAAGATGTAAATGTGTTTTCTGAAATGCATTTTGTTATCGCTTCAGAAATACTTTTGATCTTATTTTTTTTCTTCTTTAATTTCTCCTTTGAAAGAACAAAAAAAAAAAAAACTCTACAGAAAACAAACACATGCCTTGCCCTGACAGCAAAAGTTTAAGAAAGAAGAAAACAAACCATCCAACCAGGAAACCTTTTCACGACTGTGGAGTTGAAGTAATTGTCATAGTAGCTCTTCAGAAATGGCAAATTTTGGCTAATTTCAATTTTTAGCAGAGCTGGGAGGGGCTGGCTCATGCTTTGCACTGGAACTTCTGAGGTCTGACTGCGCCAAGAGCATCCCTAAAAGCCCAAAAGGGCTTCAAGCTTTGAGAAGCCAGGAGCTGTTAGAAAACAAGCTGTGATTGTTAATGGTTTGTTTGGAGAAAAATCTGCAGCCAGGGAAGAGATGACAGAAATAAGAGGTTTGCAGCCCCTGCCACTCTGCAGGACTGATGCTTTCTGCTTTCCTTTCAGCCAGCTCACTGGATTTCTGGTTGTAGCAAAGTCTGTACAGTCCTCTGAGGTCCCGAGGAAGGTTGTTCCTGTCACCTGCGAGGTGACGTCTTATCTCTGACCCTCTCAGCATCTTCCCTGCTAAACCCATGTCTCTCACTGCCTCACCACCACCTTCTCCGTGGCACTGATGGGTCTTCCCCCAGTTGCCTCTTGGAAGATGATTGACCCTCTTCTCTCAGGGGGTTTCACACACAATGCCACTCCATTTCCTAAGGGAAGATCTGGGAACACACAACCAAAACACACATCAGCTTCACCTGCATTTCCTCGGAGCCCTGGGTGAGCAGAAAGGTGTTTCTGGTGCTGCAGGCACAGGGGACCTCTCAGTCAGTGTCCTGGTCTTATCCCAGAGAGTGCCTATTTACAACCAGGAATAAAAACCAAAGCCACAGAGTGCTCCTGGTGGCTGACCTTCCCCCAGTCTCCAGTAGTTTCAGTTGAGGTTTGAATTAGTTGGAAATAGACATTAACTCAGAGGAGTTATAAGGGATAAAATTTAGACTTTCTTTATTTCTTCAAGGTCTAAAAGATCAAAACCATCCTTATTAGCAACTTCTCTTGTTTGAGGGTTGGTTTTGTGTTTTTTTTTCGCCTGGATAAATGTTACTCATATCAATCAAGAAAGGCCCGGCATGCTCTGTAATCTCAAGAGATTAATTTGCAATTTATGGATTATCGTACAGCTCTCTGTGCATTATCTTGGGCACAGAAATGCAGTTAAGAAGTCTTTGTCCTCGGTCATTTATTCACAGTTCCCTCACTCGAGCTAATTCAACTCTCTGTGAAAACTGAACCAGAAAGTGGATTGCCGAGATCCTCAGCGATTAAGTAAGTCAAAACTGAGTTTTATTTTGTTTTTCTGTGTGATGGAGATGGAACAATTCGTGTTCAGCTGTGGGTAGCAAAGAGCAGAGAGGAGGCAGGAAGTTTTGCAGCCAAAGAGAAGGTACCTAAAACCACCTAAATTCAGAAAATAGTGCCGTGGTACTGAGTCACACCTTTTAAGCTCCTCCAGGCTCAATACCTTGTCCCCGAGGGGTATCAAGCTCAGAAGTCCCAAAGAGACTCTAATCACTAAGTGTCTCTACTTCCACCTCTCCATGGGCTTCCCAGATGACTGGGCTAGGGCAGGGTGCCCCTTCCACATGAACCCATCAAAGGGTGTTGGAAGTTCGCAGCGGCATTTGGAAAAGCAAAATTCAAAGGAAGAAAGTGGCTTTCCCCCCGGCTGCATCAGTTATAAACTGCTGAAAGGGGAGATGATGAGCATTTCTGGGCTGCTGATTATCCGTGTTCCAATTGTGATGGACCGCGTCGGGGAGACCCAGCTCATTTTGAAAGCCATCACACGCTTTCCTTTGAAGGACAACAGCCCCTCGGAAATTGAAATGTGTGGAAATACCTTAATTCCATTCCTGCCGGGAATGGGGGGGGGCTCCCCACCGGCCTCCCCCAGGCCACCGACCGCCGAGGAGGGAAAGCGATCCCATTGTCGTGCTGCCAAAGCCAATTAACACGATCCACAATCCTCCGCCATAACTCTTCCAAATTAAAGCAGTCGGTAATTAAAGTAACCCTCGCTCCCCTGGTGACACGTGCGAGGGGACAAACCCAGAATTAGTGGGGGGGGGGGCGCAGCAGAACCTGTCTCCTTTATTTACCCGCTGCCTCCCTGCCTCGTTCCTCCGATCTGCTGCCGCCGAGTTACAGCGGAGCAACCGAGCCAAATCCGAGTGAGTTCCTTGCCATCAAAATGTTAACATCAAAGTATCTCCTGCGACAGCCCACAAAGTGGAATCCATATTCTTCCAGACCCATCCTGCCCCTCCTGGATTGATTTTGCTGTGGGAGGAGGAGGAGAGATGCGGCTCGGCTGCCGGACGGAGCCTGGGAAGCTCTAACCCGGAGACTTTGCAGCTCAGAGGCCAAATAAGTTGTGTGGCACAGGGTGGGTGGCTTTGAAACCACCTCCACCCAATGTCACCTCTGCAGCCTTGGAAAAGGTACTTTTAAACACAGGAGCCAGCTAAAATTGGGACAAAACTTCAGTTTAAGTTCTATGGGCCAGGCTGGGTAGGTCCAAGCAGCGTTTTCTTCTTTGGGATAGTCTCCAGGGGAAGTATAGGATCAAGTGGTGTCTTCTTCTTTGGGATAGTCTCCAGGAGAAGTGCAGATCCAAGCAGTGTCTTCTTCTTTGGGATAGTCTCCAGGAGAAGCGTAAGTCCAAGCGGTGTTTTCTTCTTTGGGATAGTCTCCAGGAGAAGCATAGGTCCTACCACTGTTTTCCTCCTTGGGATGGTCTCCAGGAGAAGTGTAGTGCCATGGCTCTCTGGGAGGAGATCTTCCTCCCTCCTGCTGGACCAGCTCTGCTCGCTGTATGCCAGGTGGCGGGGCTGGTCTATCCCTTCCTGGCCCTGGAAAACCAACTTCTTACAACAAGGAGAAGTTGTGCCTCTTGCCTCCTAAGGACTGATTTGACAGAAAGATTGCTTTCTTGTATGATTAAAAGTCTTGGTTTAAATAATAGCCTGAATTCAGAATAAATTGATGAAGGGCAAAGAACAGGTTATTTTTTAATTTTTTTTTTTAGTTATGAGATTTTTATCTTTTTTGCCTTCATTTGCTTAAAAAAAAGGATGGTGACATCTGGGTCCTTTATGCTTTTGTACTGTTCCAGTAGCATAAATCTACACTGCAGTTAACAAATGCAACGTGAAATGCTCTTTGTCCTCAAGAGATACTGTGTGAATCAGGACTAAATCACAGTTTAAGGTAAAAAATAAGAAATAAGCTTTATTGAAGAGAGAACTCTTCTTCTTTGAGATGACTACTGAAAGAAACGCTGGATGGTCAGAAACAGCACCCAAGGAGCTGGAAACAAAGTTCATTTTAACTTTAGCATAGTTTGGAGGGAAGATTAAACTGAAAAGACACGATGGTTTCTATCCCGGTGGCGTTGTACAAGATGCTACGGCGGGCAGGGCAAAAGCCCCATCGTTATAACCCTTCATCTCACAGTCTGCTCCGACACGGCCCTTTTGTATGATTCTGGCAAGAGGCTCATTCCCCACATGCTTCTGCCTTCTCCCTGCCTGCTGTGACATGAGAGTAATAAATTCCTGAGGGTAAGGAAGGGAGACGTGGATTCGAAGCTTCTGAAGCACTCAGGCTGTATTCATTTCTCCACTTGCTAATTGGAGTTGAGGCATCACTATTTACTCACGTCAGTGGAAAATGGAGTTTCTCACTCTTATGGTGTGCAGCTCCATAAAGACAAGAAGCTGAATTTCAAAGGCTAAACTACGATCAGCTGATAAGTGTACCTGGGAAAAGAGCAGCTACTGTTGGCAAAGATTTTATTCCGTTGCTATAGAAACCTCCACAGCATGGAATGTCTTGTATGTGAGTGGTACAGAAGGAGGAATACAGAAAAACATTTTATTATGCAAGACCAAGAAAACATGGTCCTTCTTACGGTACTTGTGGAAAACAAGAAACATACTTTCAGCAAAGAGTGTCACTATTTTTAATATGGCCTGTTCCTGGAATATTTATTCTTAAGCACTACCTCCTCTGAGTTCTGAAAAAGTGCTAGCTCCACTTGGATTGCAAGCAGAATCCTGTAATTCTTTCTCAGGGACCCTTGAGAGACCGTTAGAATAGTTAATATTCACTCCCCCTGCTCGGTGTTTCTAAATTATTTAAATGACACGAGGAAAAATGCAATTAAAGCCACTTTGGTGTGCAAAGGTGTCTGGACAGGAGCTCAGCCGCAGAAAAAAACACAAACAAGAGAGTTGATATTTTTTCCAAGCTGTTTTTAAAACCACCTGAAACTCAAGTTATGGATCCGTGTGCAGCTGAACATGGTGGCCACAGGGGGAAGGCAGCTCAAGCAAAGACAAGTAACTTAAAAAAAAAAAGTTTAATTCCTCCTGTTGTTACCCAAGCTAAAATCCTGCATGAGGGGAAAGACAGGAAAGACATTCAAGTTGCTGATGCATTAATTCCATCTTTAAATCACAGCATGCTGCAGTCTATGATTACCTACACAGCAAAGTAATAATGTTGAGATGAAAATCTACCACGTTTTCTCGTTATTTAGCGTGTCCTCCTACTTTGAAGAAGTCCAGATAAAGTTGGGCTGTGTTAAACTTTTAAAACCTACAAGAGTATGAGGCACCGAGATGCCAAGAGATGGGATGGTGGTTGTGGCTGATGGCGTGGGGTTTAACTTTGTGGTTTTCAAAGTGGTCAAGTTCATCTCTGAAGTTCAGAGGCACCTCAGAGTGAAGAAAGCCACGGGGAAATGAAAGCCTGGGAAATCTGGGAAGTGTGTTTTGCTCTAGCTCTCCATCTCCTGGCCCGGTTGCTGCAAAGAGGCCACCAATGTTCTTACTGGGAGGGCTATTTCAGACACTACCAAGGCTCAGGGTGTGCTCGAGACCTTCTAAGACGTAACTCTGCTGAAAATCAGATTATCTGCATGCTTAGCAGTGAGATCAAACATACGTCCTTGGCTGAGTTCCCATTTTTGCTGAGAGCAGGGCAAATGGCTCAAAGCATGAATTGGAGCCCTGAACGCAGCTCTTCCCTTTCTGCTCCCAAACACCCAGGGGCAGTTGTTTCTCCTATTTTTTGACTTTTTTTCCAGTGTATTGGAAATTCTTCCAAACCCCACGTCAGCATATTTCGAGTCACGGGTAGTTTGTGAGCCACCCTCTGTCTTTGGTTTTCTGGAATATTTTTTTTTTTTTGGTCCAATTAAATTTTAATCTGATTTTGCCATTTTCAAGATGTTTTCTGTTACTCGCGTGGGTAAACAGGACGGGATTTAACTCTTGATTTTTGTGTTCTCATGACACTTAACAGTCCACTGTCCATTCCTTTATAAATGCATAAGTAGATTTTGATATAATTAGCTAAGTAAGCATATGGCAAAAGGCATAACTGATGTGTGTGCTTATGAAAAGCAAGTCAGTGCTTGATTTGCATCAGAACACACACAATTTGCTCTGAAACTATTAAAATTCCTTTTTTGGGGGGACACTTTCAACTTAGCGTTTTTGGCTCCTGTGTTTACGTGACTCAAAATGCATCTTACATGTGACTTTAATTTTTTTCCAGGGTTTGGTGTGTCAGGTTATGGCACAGTAGCATATAAAGAAAGTTGGATGGTCTTTCTTGCTTGTGTAAAGTAAATATGTTCCTGTCTTGTTCAGGTATGGTGAAGTGTGGAAGTGCATGGCCAGAGTCTACTATCCCAAAGGTTCCTCATGATCTTAAGATAGAAATACAGTTTTCTTGACTGAGGGCTGAAGAACCACCCTTCTTATAGTCTAATAGTTGCCTGTTACTGTCATTGGAATAATATTTCAAGTTATGTGTCTTATCCTTAAGCAACACCTATGAGTGTGTCTCGCTGACTAGATCCTAATTAACAGGGACCATAATTAGCCTTCTTGGAAATGGTTATAATTACTGTTGCTGAAGGGGTTGGCCCCTCAGCTGAACTCTGTGCTAGCCAACCACGGATTTTGATGTGAAGAAACTGCTTCACACTGGGAAGAACAACCATAGCTGGGGAAATCCATGCTTTTTAAACAGACAAATCACTGCAATATTTAATTCAATTAGAGAGAATCTATACAATCTTTATTATATAGAGATTATATATAATCTTTGTTATACAGAGAAACTATTATAGAGATACTCTGTAACAAAGTATGGTTTTTAACATTTCTATGTGCACTGGTATAGTCTCTCGTGTTTTAGTGCAGGACCTGGCACTTGGCCTTGTTGAAGCTCATCCCATTAATGTTGGCCCAATGATCCAGTCTATCCAAGTCTCTCCGTAGAGGGCTGTGAAAAATCTATCCTAACTGAATTTTGTGTAAAAACAATGGTTTTCCTGTTTTACACAGAGCTGGGTTGATGGTGCACTCTTGGTGGTGATGAGAGAGATGATGGTGATGGAGAGATCACTCTTGATGGTGATCTCTTGGTGGGGAGAAGGAGAACAGGCTTGTCCTGGTTTGGGCTGGACCAGGGTCCACTTTCTGTTCAGTGAGAGAGGTGTTTGCTTTTACTCATTGCCATGGCAACTGGGAGTCAGCTCAGGTGGTTGTTTACCCCATGGAGGGGTTGCACCTGTGGGGTGGGGTGGACAAGTCAGGTGAGCCAAACTGACCAATAGGGGGATCCATCCCATCTGCCATAAAAAGCTGAGGGGCCAAAGAGGTCAGGTTGGTTCTTCTTCTAGGGCTTGTTGCTAAGGGTTCATTTTTAGTGCGGAGGGCCCTGCCTGTTTGTTGACCTTTGAATCCTCATCAGTGAGTTCTGGAATCCAGTTCCTGTTGTCACTGGGACCAGTCTAGAACTTCCCCGGTGCCTGCTGGTGACATCTTCCCGAAGAGCTTGGTATGATTTTGTATATATTCTTATATCTAGCATCTAATTTACTGTTTTCATTTTATTTTATTATTAATATTTCATTAAAGCAATTAATTTTTTTTCCTAAGCTCATAAATCTCTTTATCTCTCCTCTTCTTCTCCTTGGGGTAAGAGGTTGAGCACAGCATTTTTTTCTTGTCATTGGCCAACCTGGACCAAACCACCACAAGGCTACACCTCTCTGATCTTGTGGAAGACCAAGCTTGGTACAGCTCTGTGTTTCTCTAAAAAAAAAGAATGTAATTCATGCTTGTTACCAAATTGGCTGTTTCACAGCGTTGTCAGTATAAAAAATTCAGTGTCATTAAAAGATGTGTTTAGTGATGGCTCGGTGACATGGTTTAGTGATGGCTTTTATCAGAGTTAGGTTGATAGTCAGACTAGATAAAGATCCCTTCCAGCCCAGACAATTCTGTGATTCTGTTCTATGAAACCACTCTTTAATTTTATTATCCTAGCAATCCAGGTAAAGTTGTACAATGTTTAAAGACATTTTTACTATTTTGTTAATGTCACCTTTCTTCTACTTACTGCAAATGGGCATCGCACCGGTGTGAGTTTATCTGTATTTAAATCCCCTTGAACTGAAAGCTTGATTGAAAGCTGAACTGTGATATCTTTGTGCATGAAGAAAAGACACTCATTTATTTATATTAATGTCAAGCCTGTCTCCTGCGCTTTTTTTCTTCATCTTAATTGAATGTGCCTGCAGTAGCACACAGGGCATGTGCTTAAATTGGAAGGACTAATTGGAAGAAGCTGTCAGGTTAACAGAGATTCAGCTGGATAGATTGCACTTCAGTAGAAAAATTTCCTCGGGATATGTTTGCACAGTTTATGAAGGCATATGATGGATGTATGAGGAAGAGGATAAGAAGATACCTTTTTGGGAAACATGTAAGGCTGCTATGTAATAACAATGGATCTTTTAATCTAGAATGGATAAAATACTAAGTAGATGAATTGCTTGTATGTTATAGAGGCTTCCACAGTTTTTTTCATCTTCTTTCAGCTCCTCTTTAGGGCTTCCACACTCTAGACAGGGAAGTTGGTTGGTTCCGTGTGTCACCACTGAACTACCAGAGGTATAACAGGCAAAAGAAGACACTTCTCCATCTGTTATGTCTCACTGCTATGGCTGCAAAGCTGGGAAGGCTTGTTCCCACCATCAACTTCCTGTAAAAAAAATATCTAATGCTAAATTGAGCACATAAACACAGCGTTAGTCTTGCTATTCTTGACGAAATTCCCAGAGAAGATAATGAACTGCTCCTAAGATTAATATGTCCTTATTTGAATTAAATTCAAACCTCTTTCATTTTCTCCCAAACATGACTTTAACATGTTATCATACTAACCATATAGTTTAATCTTTTAAGAGAGGGTGTGTGAACGCTCTTCAAGCCCAGCCTTATGAAAATGGTGGTGGTGATGTGGACCTTCCGTTTGGGAGGTCTCAGCTGCTCACTGACTGGCTGTTTTAAAGGCTGTATCTAGCCTAGGATCTGTTATTGCCTGGGAGTGCCCTCCCTTGGCGGTGTAGCTTTGGTACCCACTGGATCCCAATCTTATATAGTTTTCTAGGAACGGGAGAAGAAAAATGGCCTAGAGAGGTGGGGGGAGCCAAGAGAAGTTCTTGCCACTGACCCTTGAAGCAGGCAGGGTGACTGTGCCCTCTCGCTGGACCCGTTAGCCATGGGCAACCAGCTCAGACCCTGAGATGCTGACGAGCATCAGGAGCTGCGGGCAAGTGCCTGGGCTGCTCTCAGCACGGTGACCTATCCCAAAATGTTGCTTGTGTGTTGGTTTTATGGGGTGATACATTTTATTGTCATGTTAGTAAACAGGAAGGTAGATAACCTATTTTTAGCTTTCATTTTATAGCAATATTTATAAAGAGTGAGCTGCCCCCGGGCTCTCCAAATAAACAGTCCCACTCGGTGTGTGATTTTCCAGTGCTCTATGTAAAGAATGGCTCGGGGAGAAAACTGTGTTACCCAGATTCTTCTGAAACGAGCAAAAGCTTTTCTTCCAACCGAGAACGGTCTACCTGATTGCCCCCACGTTCCCAACCCTTACAGCAGCTGCAGATGGCCCAAGCGTGTTGCTCTTTCTTTCTTAAAATAGATTATACAGAAGCTCTCCTGTTCCCGAAGGTAACTGAGGCACTTCCAGAAGAGAAAAACTTCACTGCAATATTTATACAAGTAGATCCCTTCTCTGATACTAACAACATTTGCAGCCAGCTTGGTGGCTGTAGCGCATTTCCACTAAAAAAACCCTAACAGTTTTATATTTTTGAAGAATGCAAGCAACTGTTTTATACTCCAGGTGATTCCATCTGGAGAATCCTCCCAATATAAATTCACATTCCAGAAATGTATCTGTGTTTAATTTCTCCATACAGCTAGAGGAAAACAGGGAAAACCAACCCAGAAAATATTTGATGTAGCACTAGGATGTCTTCCAGTGTTCCTTTATTTACAGAAGAAAATTAAAAGAAACCTGAAGAAGTTGGGAGAATATATGTTCCAGGTGGATACATCGTACTGTTGCTTATCCATATCTCCCATAGTGACCTGCAAAGCACCAAAGTGCCTTGCAAAAAATCCAAAAAGTGGTTTACTATGGTTTAACATTTGCACTATTTCATAATTACACTGTACCAGGAAGAGGTGAATATTTTTTTTTTCCTCTCATTAAATTATAACGGGAAGTAGCATCAGCCTATTGGAAATTTCAGCTTCCACCCACTGATTGTCTGAGTTAATTACCAGTACCATGGGTTCTAGCTCAGCAAGCTACACCTGGTGAGCAAGACATTGCAAGCAGATGGTTTTAAAATTAAATATACATTTAAGCCCTCTTAGTCTTTTCGCTAGTTTTTAGCATGCATTTGATGTTACACTGAATAGAGGCTTATGGATTTACATGCATTTAAATTTTTTCCTCTGTTGGGACTTTGTCCATTACTTTGATTATTTGAAATGGATGATGCTCATTCTTATTTAATTTGCGAAATCTTTGTGCCTTAGCTTATTTGAGGGCTTTTTTGCTCTTTTCCTGGTACCTGGAGATCCTGAAGAAACTCCGGTTTCTTTGTTGGTCGGAAACAGTATTATTAAATTTTGCCACTTGGTGGCACTAAGAAATAACGCAACTGCCCTTGAACACGAGGCTGTAATGGGTGGCCAAGTGGCCCTCAAAGGAAGACATCAAGAGAGCAGAATTCCCACCACCGTTTTGCTCACTGTAGATGTTAGTGGGGTTCCAGCAGAGAACATGCCCGTTGGGATGCTCTTCCCTCCCCGTTGGGCTCTGCTGGCAGATGTTCTTATATTCCTCTTCCGTTTGCTACTTCAGAGCCAACTGTACCTACCTTGGGGGGAGTTTTGCTGGAAGTTGAGGATGTGGAAGTTGCAAAGCCTTCGTTTCCAGTGCTTTAGTTCAGGCAAGTTTCTCTTGGACAAGGAGTTTTGCATGAATCTCCCTGGGGACCCCCTCCCCAGTGTAAATATTATTGCCTGCATAGTTGGAAGAGGCACGGCGAAGCCATGTAAGGGATAAACTCGCTCCAGGGTGGGTGGGTATGTGTGGGTGGGTGTGATTTTTACTGACTTACAGATGCTGCTAGAACAGAAAATGAAAGAACTGGACCTAGCATTTATCCAGGTTCTTTGGCATCTTGGTCGATAATACCCAGTAAAGGTCAAGAGCCCGAGGAACCGATTTCATTTGTGGTTACACTCCCTCGTGCGCCTCTTCCTTTAGCTCTGAACTGAAATATTGTTTTTCTCTTTCCCCCTGCACAAGGTTTTTTATTATTTTTTTGGCTGGGATTATTTATTCAGAACTGAGAGCTGGTTTTCTGTCTTTTTTTTTTCTGTCAAAGTGTGTCTTTGAGTCCCATTAAAGCTCCTATTAAAAAAAAAAATATCAAAATTTGTCCCAGATTCTTAAACAGGGAGAAGTTTTCAGGTTGCTATCACAATATGTTAGCGAGGATGATGAAGTAGGCTGGCCTGGGAGTTTATTACTGACAGAAATTGTTCTTCATCAATGATTTAAACCTCTCTGTGGGGACTGGAAGTTAGCACCAGAGTGTGAGTGTCTTGTTGAGTTACTCTAACTGGTCCAGGAGGATGGTCCCCATGTAATGCATAGCAAGTGCTACTGATACTGCCCCAGTCCATGCTGGGAAGCAGATTTCTGTGTTTTGGGTGTCCTGGAAAACTCTTTGGAAACTGGAGGAGGCAGAGATGAGACTGTAGAGTTGACGGATTCAAGGAAAGTCAGGGACAGATGTCATGGACATCAGAGCCCACCTCTCCAGCCTGTCAAAAAAAAATAATGTGGGGCTCAAGTAAACCTAATGAAGTTCAACGGGAGCAAGTGCAAGGTTCTGGGCAGGAACAATCCTGGGTATCAACACAGACTGGGGGATGAGGGGTTAGAAAGCAGCCCTGAGGAAAGGGACTTGGGGGTGCTGATGGAGGAGAAGCTGGCC
>JAOTQQ010000023.1:62434938-62445671 GCA_026546715.1 Gallinago undulata
AGAGATGCTCCAGGCCCCTCATCATCTTCGTAGCCCTCTGCTGTACCCTCTCCAGCAGTTCCCTGTCCTTCTTGAACTGGGGAGCCCACTGCTGTGGTCCTCAGCCTGAATGCTCTTGTGCACGTTGCTTACTGTAAGCACTTGAGAGGCTCTACGGAAGAAAAAAAGTAAACTTACACATAATTATAATGTAGTATTGGGACTGTATCTCCTAGGAGTGATGACGTCACTTGACTCCTCAGCCTGCTCCTGTGTACCTCATACTGCATTTCACTCATTTGTAAATCAGGTAATCTCCCTCTTACATGCTCCACATCACAATAATAGCATAGCAGTGTTATTAAAAGGTTTGTGCAACACGAGTGCGTGGGTCTCTAAATAGTGTCACCTGCATCTTAGATATTTAGTAGGAAAGAAGTTATTATAATAGCAGAAGCACTGGGCTGATTTTCCAAGTGGTTATACCAGTTCAAAAACTGGTATATTTTCTGATTTTCAACTAAAATATCTTCCTTGCCTCCGAGGTTGCGACTGGCACGTGCAGAGTGGCGTACTAAGGGAGCTCCTCAAAACAGTCGAACAGATGAATAAACCATAAAGGTAGAGAACAGAAGAATGCAGTTTGAGGAGCAATTGGCGAAGACAAAACGAAGAACAAAAAGACAATTTAGAAAGCAAACTCAAGTGTAGTACAATGTTAGTCAAGGGGAAAGAGGGAAAATTAAGTAACAAGGTGTTACTCATCTAGGTACTTGCTAGATCAAAGGCATCTATTTTAGTTTGTTTATTTTTGAAGATCCTTTATAGCTGATGGAAAGAGAGAGTTATCATCCAATGACAATGTCTAAAATATTACCCTTTTAACATATTTCTCTCTCTCCAACAATGGATCAAGGAATACAGGTTTTGTTACTTTTAGGGTGATGATGGGGCAAGCTTCTCCTTGCAAGGATTTCCTGGATTATTCTTCTGGCACATTCCTGTAGGGCACACCAGGGCTGTAGCGCTGTGTGCTTCGGAGGTGATGGAGATGGCCAGCGCTGGCTCACGTGGCACATCATCTAACTTGTTTTCTTCTTTTCTTCCTTGACACTCTTTCTACTTTTAGATGTTTTAATTTCCTGCGATCTTTCCGCAGTCACATGTGGGCAAGTAAGCAGATTGTTTTGAATCAAACAGCTGCGCTGATTTATTGCACTGTTTAAAGCGAAGCTTGAACATATTCCTGACTACACGCAGGGACTGGATGTGCTGGCAGATACGAACGGGCACTTATCTCCCTCAAATTAAAACATCCACAGCAAACAGCAGACCGGCCAGCGGGCAGCACCCCTGAGGGGACCATGACCATCTCCCATTCCTTGAGCTGCTCCTGGAGGGGATTCACACAGTGCTGGGGGGCTGTGTCACTCAAGGCAGATGGGTTTCCAACCTCCCACGCTGTGGGACATGCAAGGCCTGGCCCCTCCACGTTTTTCCCTCTGGTTCTGCCATGTCTCCTTGCCAAGGCAATGAACGTTTTCTTCTCCAGAGCTCGTGCTCTCAACCAGAACATAAACAACCCATAACAGAAGATAAAAGGGACACTTCAAAGGCTGGGGCTCCCAAGTTCTCACAGCAGTTTATACTCCGCAGTTGAGGCCAGAGCAAATGAAAGGATTCAGGGAAATGTCCTAAAGCCACAGAGCAGGTAAAACTGGTTTTGAACTCAGGGGGTTCCTGGTGGTCAAGGTCACTCCACTGTTAATATAGCAATTCTGCCTTTTCCTGACACGAGGCGCGATCTTGAACGCTTTGCTTTTCTATAAATTCTTCTTTCTGTTTGGAAGGCATTTCAGGGACCCCAAACATCTTTATTAGATGAAAAGCATGAGAAGTGGAAAGCCATTATGCCCTTGTGAACTGGTCTGGAAAAATATGCATATGAAATAAGACTATGGAGGAAGCCAAAGGAGGTTGTGGTCAAAATCAAGTAGTATTTTTCCTTAGTTTGGGTTTTGTCATCATTAGATTTTTGAGTTCACGCTCCTTTGCAACTCTTGCATCTGAGATTGAATCTTCTAAAAGCTTCCGTGAATTTCTACATCGTGCTTCACTGCACATTTCTACATGAGTGAAGGAACAAAATTGCAATTGCATTTCTAATTGTCTAATGGCACATGAGAGATCTGCCTGTGTTTACCTCTGCACCATGTTCTGACTGTCCCTGACCTGAAGCAATCTTAAAAGTCCAGTTAAGCCTCCCTGGTCAGTAAACAGACCTTATGTCTATTCCTAGTATAGCAAGTGGAGTATTTAAAAAAAAAGACACTTAAACTAGGCTACAATAAATATATATATGTGTGTGTGTAGCTGTTTCTGCAAAGAACCGTCCGGGGATGATGTGTTCTGCAAGTTGTATACTGAAAATAAGCAGTGTGGATGGGTCTCTATGCTGACAAAACCCAACAATGTTAGACAGAAAAGAAACTTTAAAAAAAAAAAAAAAAGGAAAGAGAAAAGGAAACAGGTGGCTTGTTCCAGGCCTGCCAAGAACATTTTGGAGCCTTGAGAACATGCACTCCCCTGCTTGGCTGAGAGTTGTTTCTGTCTCGTCCACTGAGTGATTTCTTGTCTTTTCCCACAGCTTCCTTCTGCCGCCTGCAAACAACCTGCTCCCTGCTCATTTTATCTGTTCCCCTGCTGGGCCTTGCCATTTTATTCTCCACCTTTCCTCTTCCTGGTCTGCAGATGTCAGGTGCTGGTAGACGATTGCCCTCTTTGAGCTCTCACCTTCTCCGTCTTCCCCGGTCTTTGCCCCAACCAAAAAAGTCAACACTTTTCAAACGTTTTACCCAGTGATTGAAAATGCTGCGCTTTCTGTGTGATATATTGACAGTATTGGTGAACGCAGATGCTCAGGGCAATCGTGAGCAAAGGTATGGTCTTCCTCAGCTCACTTGTCTTCCTTCTTCACCACTGAAAACCTGTCCAGCACTTACAGAAGAATTGTCTTTTTACTTTAGCAGGAGCCCTAGTGAGTCCCTTGGGCTGCAGCTAGTCCTCTGGTTTTAATAAAAGCAGGATACTGGTCCTCATTCCTCATCCATGCTTTAGAAATCCAGTTCATTCTCACCAGGACTTGATTTACAGCATTGAAAAACAGATTTATTTATGCTTTTGCTTGCATAGGACCATATATTCCCTAAAATACTTATATACTCCCAGGATTACCTCCGTAAAATCTCTACCATACTTCATTAATACCAAAGCAGTGCTTTCACATCTTTTTGTATTTCTTAAACATAAATGACCATGTGTGTGCCAGACAACAGTGTGCAGCGAGTTCAGGGCATCCGGGACACATTAAACCCCAAAAGGCTTTGTACTATTTGTTTATGCGTGTGCAGTGTCTGTCCATCTGGGATTTCCAGATGTCTGGAGCCTGGCCAAAGCTGCTCCTTCATCACGGCAGCTGGGCAGCTGGAAATTCCAGACAAGAGGCTGAAGCCCACTTTGTAAGTGGACAGCATTTCTGGGGTGAAAAAGAGAAGGTTTGCAGAAACCCAGATATGTGTGACGTATGCAGAAACTCTAGATGAGGTGAGGATACTTTCAGTGTAATAAAAAGAGGAGTATTAAAAAAAATATATGGATATCCTACTGAAGGTCAATAGCAGATGAGTGCCAAATTCCACTCTGAGCCTCTCAAAACTTTGTCATATCTCATTTTGCCTTGGCTTTATTGCACCTCCTGTCGTTCCATTCTATTTGCCTAAACAGATACCCTTAGTAACTTCTTTCCTTCTCTCTCCTTAACGCTGTGAAAACGTTTCCGAATATCACATTATACAACGAACTTGAAAAGCCCCCTGTGTGGTCAGCACCAGTCCTGTTGAGTTGGCTTTTTCTTCTCCCATGGCTTCGTAATTTATGCTTCTTGGGGGACCAGCGAGATGTTTCTTACCGAGACACCACTCGCTGTATGCTCTGTGCCCATCTCTTTATATTACTGCTGTATAAATACTCGATATGAGCTGTGCGTGGCTTTATGGAACTACAGTTGATTAGGCCATGGTTTCAAAACCAAACTAGGCCTACATCACACTTGGTGGGGTTTTGTTTGGTTTTTTTGTTTGTTTTTCCCTAGAAATCATGAATACATTGTAAACCGAGTTTAATTTGTGGTGAAATCAGGTCAGCTTTGACCACTTTGACCAGCTTTGTGGTCAAAAGGAAGGTTCATGCTCAGAATATTTGGGTTGACGGAATTGCATGGCCACTGCGCCACTGCTGTGGAAGGAATCTGAGTCCTCATTCAGGGGTGTAACTTCAGTGGTGGTCAGGATGATAAATTAGACAGTAAGATTGCAGAGAAACTGATTTTTAAAAAGCTTTATGGGAAGCTCATAGGGAAAACGTTTGCATCCTGGAATCATCAAAGGAATTACACAACGCCAGGTGTTATTTTTGGCCAGATGGTTTGCAGTTAATTTCAGAGATTTGCTCTGGAAATTAACAATTACTTGGGGATGTTAAGAACACACTAATAGTTTGGGAAAAAAAATATCGTTAGGTAAAGCGTAAGCAGTATCAGGGTTAGGAAAATAGGAATTATTATTCCTAACACCTGGAATTAATGTCAGGAGTCACTTATAATGCCTGCACCGAGGGGTCTTTTCAGATGGTTAATTCTGTTACCGACAGGTTGGTAATCTGTGTTGCAGCTTTCTTTACATTTTTGTTTATAATTATACCTATATTCTGTTCCTCTGTGCAGCTTTTATATTGGCATGTAGGCTAAGAATGATGCATTTTGATCAGCATTTTGCAACATTATGACTCAAAGAATAGTAATTTGTAAGTGCCTTACCATTCTTGCCAGAGGTGGAATTTCCTTTAACGGCATGAAATTATTATGAGGAATACCAGACGGAGACAACAGATCAAGAGAAATAACTGGGGCCGTACTGTAAGAGAATAAATAATTGCAGGCAAATTATGTAGCCTGGAGAAAGCATGAGAAAATTTATTTTAGGATTAAATTGTGAATAAATCAAAGAATGTTTGAAAACTGAAATGAGTGCCTTAATTGTATATGAGCACTGGACAGGGTGGGTGGGTGTTGCTGTTGCCCACAGTAGGTGCTCTCTGCAGTACAAGTGATGTGGCTTGGTCTTTATTTAGCCCATGGGTTGAAATTCCTGTTGTTGTAAACTTATCATCCTGGTATTTTTATATGTTCATTAAATATCCTGTTTGAAAGGGCCTTGAGAAGAATAATTAGTACTGCTTTCTAAGCATGTGAGAATGAGGAAAAACCTCCATGCTCTGGTTTGAAAACTCTGGTGGAAATTTTTGCAGCTTCATCTGGGGATTTTTGTTGCTCTCCTGAGTTTTTTCTTGCCAGCAGTTCTGTTTTCCTAGACTGTTGCATCTTTCAATATCAACATTAAGTCCAGGTAGGAGTGCTGGGTTTTCCCAGGCTGCTTTCAGTTGTTCAACACTTCCGAGACCAAAGAATTGAGTAGTAACAGCTATAGGCGTTTCAAATAAACCCACTGCATGTCCATGTTGGCACAGGGGACAGCCTGCCTAGGAATAAATTCTAGAATCGAATCATATTTTAAGTTAATCTTAAACTTGTCTTAATTTTATAAAACCAGGAAAAATCTTTTTGATGCGTTACTTGGAACTATGTAAGATCCTGGAAAGCTTAGGTCATCCTGAAAAAAAAAAACCCAGAATGTGGTCTGTGCAGGGTGAAGGGTTCACGTGTTCATTTTTAGACTAAAGATCACATGCAGAATCTTTCTTTTCCTACTTTTTAATGTTTCAGAGCAGGTGAAAGTGGGCAGATAATAATGAGTGCATATATGTGCATTTAAGAGAGTATGAAAGCATTTTAACTCAAAGCAATGAACAGTAAATAAAATAGTCTGATCTCTGGGGGGGGGGTTTGTTGTTAGGTTTGGGGCTTTTAGTTTGTTGATGTTTTTTTTTTTCACACAAGGGCTCCTGTAAGTCCCTTTTTGCATTTACTCCCAGTGACTACAGTAATGCTGGATTTAAAATGAGGGGGTGATATCTTTCAGTGAAAGATGATATTGAAATGCAAAATATTTGTATTAATAAATGGTCATTACTCATTACTAGTATAATCATCACACTCTAAGCAAAAAGGAATTGAGGTTTAAGTCTATAATTAATGTTTTTCTAGTATTAAGATGTAAAGGAAATAGCCTCTGAGGGCAGTTGGTAATGTTATGAAATATATGATAAATATGTCTTACTGATGAGTTGGTGGAAATAATAGATTCCAAAGCAGGTTTCAAATGAATTTCAGATGGATTGAAATACTGTTTTAAAAAAAGGGGGGGGGGGGGAAGCCTGTTTTCCAAGAACAGATGTCATCTGTAATTTAATGCATGATAGTTACTCTAACCCAGACATTACCCTGCCACAATCTGACTCATTATTGTATAAAAATGAATACCTTGAAAATGCTAAGTGCTGTATGAAATCAAGCAGTATTTATATTTTGAGTGGCAAAATCTGCCAAAAGAAAAAAAACATTTCTTTCCAGATCTCTACCTAATCACACAGCTGACCGTGTTAGGAAAGGAAAGGTAGTAATTGTGCCTGCATAATACCAGCAAAAAAATCCCCCAAACTTTATGGCAGTTCTCATTTTCAGGAATGAAAAGCCTCTTTCTCCACCTGCAGGTAAAAGCTCATGTCCTGCTAATCCGTATTCACTTGAGAAAGCAGATGGGATTTCCAGAATGAGTAAGAACTTGCATCATTGGGTTCTTTGACAGATTATAACCTTTTAAAACTCAGTTTGAATGATCTTTCACTGTAACACATAGTTTTGAGAAGTGAAATGCATTTTCTATCTGCTGCTTGTTTCTCACTGAAAAATTGTTCCATATGAGGAGCAATTTTCTTTCTATTTAGAGTGAAAAAGAGATCAGATGAAAAACAGTTTAATTCCTTCTTTCAGAAATCCCAATTGTTACATTGCGCTCTTAGGTTTAGGGAGAAAGATGAGCTTTTAATTGCAATGCTTGAAGAGCAAACTTACAATTTTATCTTCCGTAGAAGTCTACCGTAAAGGAAAAGTTTAATTTGTTTTCTTATAAATGTTAAAAACTATTTCTAAAAGCCTTTTCCTGAAGGTCATATCTTGTCCTCAACTTGATTCAACCAATTTGCAAAGTTTCCTCCCAAACTGCCTCTCTTCAAACTCCTATTGACTGACCCAGTCATTTAGCTGTCTGAAAAGTGGGGTGGGTTTGACAGTGGAAGACTTTATTTCTTGTTCCTTGTTCTGTTGAGTGATATTGATCATGGCATTCGGAAGCAAAATGCTCCTTCATCCCTCGTAATTCTTTTCTCTCATATATTTTCTTGAGTTTTGTGTTTGGATGCATTTATGCAATATAATGCAGTGCCTTGGAAGTATATCCAAGCTACCTTGGGCAGGGAATTTAGTGAAGTATGGTTTAGTTTGCAGTAGGGACACTATAAGTTATGGCCAAAACAGAATTAAATTAACAGAAGCCCTGTTAATTACCATCAGTCGTTCATTTGTGTTCCCTTTGGAGAGGAACACAGTTCAGAAAATATGACATTTCTTCTTAAACAAATTAAAATAGCTGTGCTTTGCAGTGGCATTGGCTGGAATTGGACTTGTTCTGCACTGGGCACGTGTTAGCTGGGATTTTACATAGATAATTTACACCAAAATTATTTCTGGCAAGTACCAGGTTTGGCCCTGACCAGAACCTTAGAAATGACACTTCAAGCCACTGGGGGATCTCTGCATGAGGTGATCAGGCCATACCTAGAAGAGACAGGCAGGACCATGCACGATGAGCTGTTTTACATGGTCACAATCAGGTGAAGTCACGATGAAGGCAAGTGCCTCACATTCTGAATTGATTTCTTATCAGAACTATTTAACAGGACTTAGAGACTTTCTTCCAGGTTCCTAAATTATCTAACATTTATTTTTAACCCTGGTGCAAATATTTCTAATCCCTAAATTTATCTGGTCTTTTGTAGATTGGACACAGAAGGAAATGTCATATATTAATAAAGAATAAGAACAAGCAAGATATCTGACATCGCTGATGGTTGGGCAGCAGCCCCACTAACCACTGCTGATCTTGAGCATCGTGGGACTCTTGTAGGAAAACAAGACACCAGTTCTGCCTGGGAGAATGAAGTAAGTGTCTGAAAGCAAAGGCCTGTACTAAACCTCTTTAACCTCACCTACCCTGGCCTGAGTCTTGCTTAGTAGAGGGCAATGGCAGAACCCAGAAACTTGGAAAAGTGGATGTAGGGTTAGAAATGTCTCCGTGGAGCCTTCAATGGAGCCAAAGCTTGTGGAGGTGAAGCTTTGTTCAATGGTGGTATAACCACTGGATGAGAAGGGCTTGGATGTGGGGGAATAGACATGATGTGTAAAGTGTAAATAAGTGTTTTACAGAAGTAAGGAGAGGAAAGGTAAAAGGATTGGATTTTGAGGAGTTAGGGAAAAGGAAGATGAAGAAGTCTATAGCAGTTATAGTGAAAAGCAAGGAGTGAGGAAAAAGAAAGTAAAAGAGAAGAGGAAAATGATCGTCAAGTAGGAGACACCAAAACTAGGGAGACAGACATCTTCATTTAATTTGACACAATATAGAATAAGGAAAGTGTTTTTATTTCCTATTGATTTGCTCATGCTCTATTTCTGTGACCTGAATCAATAGCGCTTATATCTGAAACTTTCCAAAGGATCTCTGACATATAATTTTACTTGGGATTACTGTGAATCTGACAAATCGAGAAAAATGTGTACGGGTTTTTGTGGGCTGTAGGGAATGGCTTCAGCAGACCATGTGTTGGCTACAGGGCTAAGCTGGGTGTACCCAAGGGGAGGAGGTGAGAATAGACACCGAAATACTAGAGCAAAGCAGGTGAGGAGACAGATTAGTCTTGAGGAGGCAAAACCAGTTGGTGTACTTTTCCTTAATCCAAGATGATTCCTGAACCACATCAGGATGTAGAAGATTAACAAAGCTACTAGCCAGCCTGCTGACACAGCTCCTGCTCGGGAGTGAAATCCCTCATCAAACCGTAACATTTAGAAAAGCTCCTTGAATTTATCCTGTCCCTGTAACATTTGGGCACTGCTTAAACAGGATCATCAAATAGGAACATCAGTATCCAGTTATACAGAGCGGTATTTTCAAAAATTAAATCACTGTGTTTCACAACTGATGAACTTGTGATGTAAACTGCAGAAACGAGCACGAGTGAAGGGCCTGGGACAGACACGTGGGCTCCAGCAGCTTCACCTGAAATACTAGATCATCAGCTAGAGGTGAAATAATATTTTTAATGTACTCCTAGTAAGTTTCAAAAAAGATAATATGCATCTGAAAAGATTTTTATTCTCTTCAATTATGTCTCAATGGAACACTACAGTCACTGCATTGGCGTGTAAGAAACAATTATTAGAAAACAAACTTTTTAATAAACAGGTTTATCAAGGATTTTTGAGGGCACAGATTTTTTTAGACTGTATTTTTCAGACTGGAATCCACAGTGCACAGCCAACTATCGCAGAATGATTTATATTCACCCCTCACACCTGCACACACATGGAAGAGCCCTCTGGTCACACCCTTACTGATTTCGGGGTCATTCGATGCACATCCATAAGAGGAAGCTGAAGGCAGAATTCCTTCAGGAAGGTTCACTTGCTCTCGAAGCCATTTGGAAGCTGCTTTGTTTGGCAGGGCTCTCAAGACACTTTTCTAATATCTTGCAATCTTTTTTCATCTTTTTGTTTTTTTTTTTCCCCTTTTTTATTTGATTTTTCATACAGGGATGGAAGAAGAAAAGATCTTATGAATAAATAACGACTGTCTTCAGTTGCTAGATGGTGCAAGTTCTGCATTTTTAAGGTTTTGCGTGGGCTCCCAGGAACTGCAACCCATTATCCAACCTGCTCCTTGTGTAAGTGACTTATTTACAGTTTGGGGATGACGTGGGCGCACAGAGTTCCTGCACCTTTGATGTCTGTGCCTATGGGTGTGAAACAGCCTTAGTTTAGAGTTTCCTTCTAAGAGGGCTTAAGTAGTTTCCTTAGGATTTCATGCATCCAGTTCTGTGCCTGGGGTTTGCCCGTTCAGAAGTTCAGTGCAATGAATTCCTAAATTCAGCCTAAAATTCATACCATACAACACTTATGGAAGTTCAGGTGCAGAGGGCTACAGATACCAGTAGCTTTCTAGGTGCAGTAAAGTGCAAACTAGAATACCTTTGTCCAGAAATGTATAGTTAAGTGTGCAAAACATGGGATTTTGGTTTCTAGATCATGGTATCTAGATCATGGTTTGATCTAGATAATGCTGCCTCTTCGGCTCCACTGTGCTCTTGGGAATGTAGCTGTTGGTGGGGCACAGGCTGAGTCAAGATGTTCTCTGTTATTCATGCTACTAACTGGAACTGCTGGGAAGAGGACTTCTGACGTCGTGTTTTAACTGGTTGAAAGAAACGTGTTGAAAGAAACAAAAGATGGAAATTATCCAAAGGCTGATGCTTTATCAAAGTTGACGCTTTTTTCGACTTTGAGTTGAATTTTCCTGTGGACATTTTGTTTTCCATCTAGATTCCAAAGTCACACAGAATCACAGAATCACAGAATCTTAGTGGTTGGAAGGGACCTTTGAGATCATCGAGTCCAACCACATTAAAAA
>JAOTQQ010000023.1:62529275-62549107 GCA_026546715.1 Gallinago undulata
GGAGGGGTTCAAGGCCAGGCTGGATGGGGCTTGGAGCAACCTGGTCCGGTGGGAGGTGTCCCTGCCCAGGGCAGGGGAGTGGAATTCGATGATCTTTAAAGTCCCTTCCAACCCAAACCATTCTGTGATTCTATGATTCCAAGTTAGCTCTTTCGCTTCCTTGTGGAAGCTCTGAGTGCTTTGATTCTGCAGAAAAGGCACCTCCTAGAAAATCCTGAATAAAGTAAATGGATTAGGCAGATGGATTTGTGTATATATGCACAAGCCTGAGCTCATCATGGGACTAAACTGTGAAGAAACCTTGTTGAAGACAATAAAAGCACTGCAGCAACGCCACAATAAGCCAGATACATGATGAAGTAAGAGAGTAACTGTTATTTTTTTTCTAAAAATGTGTCCAAGAACTAGCAGAGCAAATATTAGAAGGAAACCGTTCCGTACAACGTGAACCGAGCTTGACATCTGAACTAAGGGGCTGACAGAGCTGCAAACACCGAGGACCACCCAGAGTGAACAAAGAGGTAGAGGAGGACGCGGAGAGACGAACCAGATCGTGCAACTGTGTAAACAGCCCGGAATGTCAGAGACAGAATATAACCTAACCGATGCAAATGCCAAAATCAATCAATAAATAATGAAGATAACAAATGAGAACCCGCTAGGAGGCAAGGCAAAACCAAACCAACAGAGACCTGCGCAAGCAATGAAAAAACATGCCAGATGAGGTTGAAACCAAAAGGGGAGGTAAGAGGAGCATCTGGTTATGAGAACTGTTTGATTTGTAGGAAACGTGTAGGAATCTGTGGGAGTTAACCAGCTGGCGGATTTGGAAGCTGATCACACCCTCCAGGTTCAGCTGGAGGAGAAGACTTTACAGAAACAAGAACCTCCTTTTCCTTTCAGATCACACTCTTGTTTTTTTCCTCCACAGAAAGAATCCACTACCTGCCCCAGGGGCTGAAACGACCACTTCCCAGGTGCTTCATTAAGGCTTTAAGTTTTCCTTATCCTAGAGCATCACCAAGACACCAACAAGAAGAAAAGTTGCTCCAGTCCTCGCAGAATTTCTGCAATTGTTCATGTCTGAGCTGCTGAGTGGGTGAAAGAATGGGTCAGAGCAGGGGGCACTCGCAGCATCTCCACTGCAGCCCCCAAAAGCTCCATTCAGAAGAGCTTTCAGAAGATCCAAAGATAAGATGCCTACTACATAACCAGGAATGTAATTTCTGTACTATCAGAAAAGAGGATAGAACATGTTGGTTTTTTTGTTGGTGGTGGTGGTGTTGGCAAATTTCTTATTTGTTGTCATGTTCAGTGATGCAGGATCTTTGAAGGACTGACTTGTGGCCAGCTGCAGACTGCAACCATGAACATCCCCAGCCTTTCAGATTGGCTGGAAGCCGTGTTTAGATTTTTCACTTGGACATGCCATCTCCTTACAGTTCCAAGTCACATTTTCCAAGCCGTGGAGAGATGCTTGTCTAGCAGACCTCTATGACATGCTTACTGACAACACGTAACAGGCTTTCTCTGCCATTAACACAGGAACCTTCCATAGACCTAGGAATAGTCATCGCAGCGACAAAACTCAACCTGATGGCTTCCCAAGGGCTGTCACTGCCAGACGTGCCGAAAGCAGGGATACAGTATTAGGACCCTTGTGCTCAGTATTTGCTTTATCTAAGCCGACTTAAACTTGCAAACAGAAACCCAGCTGTGCATTCTTCTCCTAACTTTTCA
This sequence comes from Gallinago undulata, assembly GCA_026546715.1. NCBI lineage: Eukaryota > Metazoa > Chordata > Aves > Charadriiformes > Scolopacidae > Gallinago > Gallinago undulata. Next base: position 62,531,016 of record JAOTQQ010000023.1, read on the forward strand.
GTTCATAATCCATAAGTAGATCCACAAATCTAGCCTGGAAAGTCCACATCTGAGACACAAGAAAATGACCCGTTTCACAGGAAGCACATATACACACAAGCAGAACCTTAGAGGATTGTGAACCAAGAAAAACCCAGAGGAGTTACCCTGCTTTGGGACCAGTGGGACAGATTCCTAAATAATCCCTAAATTAGCCTGGAAGGAATTATTAATTCTCCAGTTTGTAGATCTGGAGAAGACTCTCTCACATGCAGTCTGCATGTAGAAGCTTTCTTGATGAAACATTCCCACTTATAGTAAAATCATTACAGATATGTCAGTAGAGAGTGCTAGTGTTAATGGCATGATCCACCCCTGGTGCCATATATACCATCCCATGTGATCCTGCTCACATAGGATCAGCAAATTAATGAGATTTTCATTTTCTTTCCATCTGAGCTATGACACAACTCCTAAAGCAGGACCGTGGTGTCACCTAAACTGTTTTCAGGACCGCTGGGACACTCATGTCACTCTAAAAGTCTCGAGTCCTCAAAATGTTTAAGGCCAGGCTGGACGGGGCTTTGAGGAACCCTGTCTGGTGGGAGGTGTCCCTGCCCAGGGCAGGGGGTTGGAACTGGATGATCTTTAAGGTCCCTTCCAACCCAAACCATTCTGTAAGTCCTGCGAGCTCTGAGAGGTGGTCAAAAGTTGAGATGCCAACGTGTCACCTTTTTCTGGGCTGGAAACTCACGGTCCATGCCCCATGCAGCCCTCTACTCCCCCCCTGCTCTATTCTACTGTTATAGTCATGAATAAGCATAGTGACACCTGCCCTTGGTGAGTGTCACCCAGTCCTAACTGCATGACACCACCCTGTAGTACTTGTTCTGAAAGAGAATTACTGAAGAACACTGATGGAGTGCAGTGGAGCCAACAGATTATTTCTATGAAACCTTCAATTTTCCAGCATTTCCCGATTATCTTCTGATTTGAGCTGTGTGACCCAGCTGAGCATTAACATTGATTTTTTAATTTAATTACAGACACTCTGGCTTGGAGAGCTGTGACATGCTGAAACTCAATTGAATTGGGCTTGCCCTGGCCTCTTCCTAATACACACTGTACTGATTAATCCAATCCTGAGCTGATTTTCTGCAGCGAAGGTGACATTTATCTGTTCCCATTCCTTCACAAGGAATGCCATTTGCATCCCTGATGCAGCACTGATTGACCATGAGCCCCACGTCAGCTCCTTGTACTTCACCGAAGGAGATATCGCAGAAAACTACTGCTTTTAAAAGAAGAGGGATGCTAAGAACAAGGCAAAGGAAGGGCAGATCGGAACTCAAGGTGTGCTTTGGGGAGGGATTTGATCAATGCTTATAAATACTTCAAGGGTGGGTGTCAGGAGGATGGGGCCAGTCCTTTTTCAGTGGTGCCCAGGGACAGGACAAGAGGGAACAGGAACAAACTTGAATGTAAGAAGTTCCACCTAAACATGAGGAGGAACTTCTTTCCTGTGAGGGTGGCAGAGCCCTGGCAGAGGCTGCCCAGAGAGGTGGTGGAGTCTCCTTCCTTGGAGACATTCCAAACCCACCTGGACATGTGTGGGACCTGCTCTAGGTAGACCCACTCCGGCAGGGGGTTGGACTAGATGATCTCCAGAGGTCCCTTCCAACCCCATATGATTCTAGGATTCCTCTTTGTGGAACAACCAACACATAACAAAGCTTAGGGCAAAATTTCAAAGAGCGATTCAGAACCCAGAAGGTACCTGGGAACCTTCATTCAAAATGGAAAGTGAGTTCCCAAAAGGTTTAGCTTTAAGCATTTCCACCTTAGAGCCTCCTAGTTTCCATCTATTAACTGGGCCATGGCTCTTTTGCTCTGACCTTGCACAACCCTCCTCAAATTCCTGTTTACTAAGCACCAAGTAATTAAGTTATAACTGTCTCCCCCGACAGCTATTCCTTCCTCATTCTTGCCCTAGTCTCCACATACACCAACCTTATAAAGAATTAGGTTTCAAGACTTCAGGCAAGCTTTCAGGTGGTAATTCACACCTGGCTGCCTCTAGATCTCTAGAGCTTTACTCTCTGATGGTCTCTTTTAATGGGAAAGGGACGAAAACCGTTTGAAATAAGAGCACACAGGGCACGTTGTTCTTCTCTGATGTATTTATAAGGTGATACCTGTCATTATTTTGGGACAAAAACTTTGCATTTTTCACTGTTTCAGCAGTGCAGTCTGCTTGGGGTTTTGAATTGTACAGAGAGAGCAGATTTGAAATACGTTAAGTAATGCCAAACTCAGTAACACCTCCCTTAAATTATAGTATATTTTATATAGCAACAAAATATAGGATGTCTGTTTGTGTGTATAAAAAAAAACCCTGTCAATTCAGAAGGTGTTTGCAAAGTTACTATCAAAGATTTACCAGTCTCTTGCTGAAAGGACCTGAAGATAAAGTCTTTCGATTTTGCTTTATAAAATTATGCTGCCTTGTAGTTTACAGGCCACCTGTGAACATCTGAAGAGTTCTCCTGTAGAAAATTACAGGGGAAGGGGAAAAAGAATAATACATCATAAATGTACACGGAAAACATTATTTTTTTATAAAATATGCCTATGACATGGGCAGCAGCAATAGTTTCTCCAAAAGCTGTCAGTAAAGTATTCAACCTGGGGACTTGGCATCAACGTCATTAACATGCTCAGCAACAAGAACGCTGAAATGTATGTAAATTCAAAATCCTGCCTCTTTCTGTTGTCATACGAGAGATTACACAAGGGCAACATGACTGAAAATACCACGCGTTCGAATTCGGTTTGTTTCCACAGACAGAAAACGAGCAAATTAACAGAATAAACAAATTATATAATGGTTTATTTTTCCCCGTACAGGCTGCCTCACGGACACACCGAAGCTGGCCCCTAGACACCGTCTTCTTCGTAAGGATCACTTCACATTGTACATTTAATATTCAACTGCTCAGGGAACATTAATTGTGCTCTTTCTCCACACAAAATTAAAAAGAGCCCCATGCTTTGCACCATGTCAACGACAGCACTTAAACATTCAGGATAAATTCTACAAATACAAACTCTTGCCAATTAGGTGAAAATGTTTCTTGGAGTATATTTTAAACACTCCTCCTTCAACGCTGCTTTTAAAGCCAAACTAAAATCTAGGGAGAAAACAAATAGTTCCTTTACCAGTGGCAAAGAAAGCATCAGATACTATTTTAAAAATGCAAGATTGGAAAAGATGCCTGGTTCATCACTTTACAACCAAAACCCATTTATAATCTCTTTCATTAAATCTACTCCCCTCATTTTAAAAGTGATGTATTCGCTCCCACCCTTCCAACTGGGATTACCCCAATGTCTAGAAATAGTCTTCTCACTTCCAGCTCTATTTTATTCCTGGATTATGCTCATTTTGTGCTTATTTGGGTTTGTGCCACATACCCTGAGACAGTTGGAGTCAACTATCTTTTTGAGTTAAGCTGCCTCTCTGCTGTTGAAACGACAGTCCTATTTCTCTCTCTAATGAAACAATTTCTTACGGTACCTTCAGAATTCCCAGCGGTATCAAGCAGGACAGATTCATCACTTTTTACAGCCTGAAAGCACTTGTTTGACCCACCGATACGTTTAACTCTATGCTAAATTTTAAGAACAGGAATACTGCAGCTGATTTTGACTGAATTACCAGTGAGCTTCGCATTTTTTAAGTTAAAATGCTCTATGTGTTGATGGTTTGAAGAAATATGTTCCCAAAGTGCAGACTGAGGCCAAGGAAGCAGCAGATGAGGATCCGAGGTCACCAGTACAAAGAACCACAGAATGGTTTAGGTTGGAAGGGACCTTAAAGATCATCAAGTTCCAACCTTCCTACAGTGTACTCAACTGTACAGAAAGACTTTTAAAAGCTGGCTTCGGAACAATTATCCAGTTATAACAGCGAAGGCAGTAGTAACTACACAACTTTACTACACTGCAGGCAGAATCTTGGTCAGGTCCCTAAACTTTATTTGTGAAAACCATTCTGGTGAGTCGTGGCAGGGGAGCACCTAGCCTGGTGTCTGCCCTCTCTCTGGCATCACATGCAAGAAGCCCTGCATCGCCAGTTGCAAGGCGATGTACCAACCACAGAAAACCATCTCTTCTCCCAAGGAACAGGCCATGGGACAAGAGGAAATGGCCTCAAGTTGCACCAGGGGAGGTTCAGATTGGAGATTATCATGGAATCACGGAATTGTCAGAGTTGGAAGGGACCTCTAGAGATCAACTAGTCCAACTCCCCTGCCAAAGCAGGGTTGCCCAGAGCACATCACTCAGGACAGCATGCAGGTGGGGCTTGAAGATCTCCAGAGAAGGGGACTCCACCACCTCCCCGGGCGGCCTGTTCCAGTGCTCTGTCACCCTCACCATGAAGAAGATTTTTCTTCATATTTGAGTGGAACTTCCCATGTTCCAGCTTGAGCCCATTGCCCCTTGTCCTATCGCTGGAAAACACTGAAAAGGATCCGGCTCCAACATCCTTTAACCCACCCTTTAGATACTTATAAAGTCTCTCCTCAGCCTTCGCTTTTCCAGGCTAAAGAGTCCCAGCTCCATGAGCCTTTCCTTGTAAGGGAGGTGCTCCAATCCCTTAATCATCTTCGTTGCCCTACGCTGGACTCTCTCTCGGAACAATTTCTTCACTGGAAGGGTTATTGCACATTGGAATGTGTTGCCCAGGGAAGTGGTTGAGGCACCATCCCTGGAGATATTTAAAAGCCGGGTTGACATAGAGCTTAGAGACATGGGTTAGTGATGGGTTTTATCAGTTAGGTTGATGGTTGGACTAGATGATCTTAAAGGCCCCTTCCCACCTAGGCAATTCTGTGATTCTATGTACACGTTAGAGTGTAAATTCTATGGGGCAGAGATGCTGAATGTGATTTTTGGGTGTCCTCCAAGCTACGTAGGAGCTCACACCTCAGCATGGCAGGTTGTGTACATCACAACCACCCCCATGTGGCAGGGCATCCCTTCCCGCTTTGCATCCCCTCAAGTCAAGTCAATTAAATCTTGAATCATTTTTAATTAACACATGATTTTAAAGTGCTTTCTGTTGCCAGAAACATTTCAGAAATCAAAGCAAATGCTCAGAATGAAGTTTGCTTCGACTCTTAATTAATGAAATACTTTGCTAATATAGAAAGCAAATCTTTTGTTTCAGTTCTAGTCCTTGGACAGAAGTGGCCTCGTTGGAACCATCCTGACAGTCACCCCCAAAATTAGGCAATCAGATTGTGAACTGTACTCCTCAGGGGAACATCATTAAAACAAAGATGAACTTCCAGCCAGTGGGACTCAGACGGACTGTTTGTACTCAGCATAAACACAGATGTTTTCTTGAGTCACCACCTGAATCCAGGCCCCCCAGATGAACAAAAATTAAATTCTCCCATCATCAGAGACAACATACAGATAAAGAACCTACCGTGTACTCTCATAAACCACAAATCATAGACTTAAGAGAATATCTGTTGCATAATAGCAGTGAATTTAATTATTTTGTTTCAGCAGTGAATTTAATTATTTTGTTTATCTATGAAGATTCATGCGAAGGTATATATCTTTGCAGTTGCATCTTGACATGACTAATGAAAGCACAGTGTTTCCCCTGCAACTAATTCATTTTCACTTAATATGGCAATGACTGATTAATTTCATTTTCTGGTGGGGAGGACATCCTGTAACACAGTCAATGTTGCTTCAGAACCTTTGAACTTAATTATCTCCAAATAGAAGGCAGAGTAATAGATACAATTTTTCCCTCTCTCTTTTTCTCTTTATGTCTGAAATTACCTGTTGGGTATCAGAAGATTTTTCAAAGATTTATGGTTAAGCAAATGCTACTCTTATTGGTGCCCAATTCTCAACAGGAACTTTGCATTAGTAAGGCAAGTAAAATTTGATCTTCCAATGTCTGTTAGGATTACACTTAATGTAATTTATTTAAACTAAATTAGAAAAAAAAAAATCACCTACAATTAGAGGCCTGATCCTACTTTTGTAAGTGCATATAACATTATGATTGGCTTTTATGGGAGTTTTGAATGTGCAAGGAATACAAAATGGCATTAAAGGATATTAAGTTGCTCCTCTAACACAAAATAGGATTCTGAATACCAAATAACTAGACTGTGGTCAAAACACACTGGCGATGAGATCGCTCGAATTTTGAGAACACAAATGTACCCTCTCAGTGTAGAAGAAAGTTAGGTATTTCAATTTAATTTCTAATTGTTTTAAACACCATCCTTGACAAAATGGTTTTCCTTTCCACATCTGCAGAATGAAATCTTGAATTCTGAGACACTATCGAAAAATAATAAATCAAGAACCAAGTTGGCCATGCCACTACTGGGCAAAATCCTAATTATTCACATCAGTTGCAAAATCTGCATTGACTTAAAGAACGATAAGCCTTCACCTGTGAATTGTATGCTTATTTGGGGGATATTCTGAAGCATTCCTTTCACACACACTACCATAATTTGGAAGCTACGCAAACGTGGGCAACACCACACAGGAAAGGAAAAGCTGTAGCACGCAAGAATGATTTTTTTCTAACAGCGCTAGTTTATCAAAAGCAAAATATAATTCTTTCTAGAGGATATTTAGTAACATACGTGCCAAGTCAGCATTCCGAATTTTTACTTGCCCATATGCTGGGAAATATTGGGCCCAGAACACCTGCAATGATCCTAAAAATAGAAGGATATGGAAAATTATTTTGGATGTGAAGATAAATACCTTTTAGCTTTCCTAGAAAAATCTTAACCAAGCAAAACCTGTTCTGGGTCAGACAACTTTTTTTTCCTGTGTGCCATTACCAGTTTAAAACCAGTTATTTTTTGGGTGAATTTGAACTAAACCCATCCTTTATAGAGGAAAAAAGAGGTTTCATTTTCAAGCCACTAAAAAAATATTTTGGCTGCTTCAACTTTTGTTTTCAATTGTTATTATTTTAAGTCAAAACCACCTGCTGAAAGTAGTATGGATGCCCAGACATGGCTTGATTTTTTTTAATGTATACAGCATTTTTGGCAAAAAGATTTAATTAGCAAAAATGCTGCTCTGATATGCATGTAGTGTATCCTCAATTTTAGCTCCATCCTATTTCAAAGTTTTGACAACGATTAAATAAAAATGACGAAGGAAAGAAACTTTACAGCATCTCTTCTTTCATGTTATTGTCAACACTGTCGGAGTGAAATGTTTCGCACGTAAAAGTGATTTTTTTAACCAAAATATTGCATGTGCAGAATGAGTCATATTACAAATCGCACAACTTCTGTCAAAAAGAAAGAAACACTTCGCACAGAACTGACATTCATCCGGTTAAAAAAAAAAAATATCTGCTTTTATGAAATGTGATTTTGATCTCCACAAATCAGACTGCTGGTAAGGAACTTTTATACAATACGCACACCATTTTCAGATTCATAAATTACCAGTTGTCATGGATTGCAGCCAGGCTTGTCCCCCAAGGTTTTTCCAAATTCTTGTCTTTGCTATGGAACATCCTACAAGTTTGCCAAGAGCTGAAAAGTTGCTGCCCAAATACAGTAGATTTATTAGAAGAGCTGAAGATGTTTATGGCAATGATCAGTTATTTTCCCTTAATGTATCCCACTGTTCTCTCAATGAAATTTACCTCCCGGTTGCCAGAATTTTTTACATATTCCTGTTTGCTGGGTTTTATGAAGAATGGCATTTTAAACAGTAGCTAAAAAGACCTACTGTAAATCAGGAAGCTCCACCAAATGGATAATCTCTAAGGGTGCCTGACTTTCTGAACTTTATTTGCTGTACAGCGTTTTGTCAGACAATGTACTTCTTATCCGAGACATAATCTCAGTCAGGAAAAATTCCTCGCAGGGTATTAGTCACATTTCTGGGGATATTAATCACATTTATGGCAGACCTGTGGCATCTTCCTCTCTGCCAGGCAAAAGACCACACGTACCCACAGAAGCTCCAATTGCCGCCTGGGGACTTCAGAGCAGCATTTATAGTACTTTAATTAAAGTGTCCCCTTTGTCCCTGTTTTTGGGCTGCCAGCCTGGTCTCATCCCCGGGAAGAGAAGCAGAGAAGCAGAACAGATTGTGGCAACAGATGCCATCGCTCAACACAGGTGAAAGGCCGTGGTTAAATTCATGATTCCACAGTTCCCATCTTTCCCTCAGCACCCCTTCGCCCCCGTATTGTCACAGAAGTCCCTCGGCACTGGCAGTCGTCCTCGCCACCCACCCCAGTTGTGACTGCTGACTTCCACGCAGTCACATCTCCCCAACTTTGACACTGGCTTCAACACAGGTTGATTAACGTCAACGCTAAAATTACTTCTATTCAACTTGCATAAAGTATCGTGTATGTAACCTCCTTAGAAAAGGAGGCTGAGGGGAGACCTTCTGGCTCTCTCCAACTTCCTGAAAGGAGGGTGTAGCCAGGGGGGGTCGGACTCTTCTCCCAAGGAACAGGCCATGGGACAAGAGGAAACGGCCTCAAGTTGCACCAGGGGAAGGTTCAGATTGGAGTTTAGGAAAAATTTTTACATGGAAAGGTTTATGAATCGTTGGAAGAGGCTGCCCAGGGCAGTGGTGGAGTCCCCATCCCTGGAGAGATTTAAAAGCTGGGCAGATGTGGTGCTGAGGGACATGGGTCAGTGATGGGTTTGTCAGTGTTGGGTTGATGGTTGGACGCGATGATCTCAAAGGTCCCTTCCAACCCCGGCAATTCCATGATTCTATGAATCAATACTGCCGGGTATTGAGCACTCCTGCTCTAATTGCTCTGAAATTAATTTTCAGCCTGAGACATACCATCAGGAGAGGAAGCTGGTTACACCCCATCCTGAGACCCACACAGGAATCCTCCAATTCAGAGCAAGGCCAACACCTTAATGAAGCCTTGACTCCACGCTTAAAATTTCAACATAGCAAATTAAAATAAAAACAAATTTTTAAGTATTTTCTACTGTATGTTTTACTTCTTGCAGTAAAAATTGAGAGCAACTAGAAAAAGGACACATTTTACTTTTTCTTAATTTTGTCTATTTGTCTATATTTCTGTACAACAAGCTCAAGCTTCTCTATTTCGTGTGTGGTCATTTAATCTGTTATTTGTAAGAGCTTTTTACATGGCAATATAGAAAATGGAAAATAAGAAGTGTTAATATTTTCAGGAGCGCTGAGAAATCCAGCATTTGAAACTTACTTTAGGTACTGATTTCTCCTCTGTTATCTCCTTTAATATTCTTTAATACAAAGATAACAGCTATTTAAGGTAGAAGCACTTCAGAATTATTCACGCTGGTCCTAACATCCAGCCATAAAACTGGCAATGGAAAATAAAATGTGTATGTCTTCCAGGAAGAGACTTCAAGATAACTGCACGAGGCCACCAGCCAAACGGTTAATATCATATTCCAGTTTCCACAGCCAAAATGCCTAGGAAAAACTAAAAGCAAAGAGGGCAAAAGCCTTAGTGGTGGTAACTCAGCTATCAACACATTCATATTCTAGATGTTCTGAAGCTTGTAGACACCTAAAAAATGTCTAGTGCAACCTCCTGTAGAGCTAATATATGTGAAGTTTTTTCCTCAGTTATCTTTCATAAGTGTCTTAGAAGTTGTTCACAGTTCCACCCCTTTCCACTCTCCATGGAGTCCAAAGATCACACACCGAAAGCCACAACTAGAAATTCAGCAGCTAAAGGAACTGTCTTTTAAAAATAAAAATAATTACAGTTTTAGAAGACAGGTTTGTGAGGAGAAGTTACAGGGGAAAAGAACCACAATAAAACACCCACATTAAACTTTCTTATTGTATGTCAGAAAGATTCCGCAGAGGTGTCTGGATATTGTAGCAATTGTCCTCATCCCACAGCAAGTTCAGATCTCCATATCTCTGAGGGCATTAATGGACTGCTACTGAAAGTCAACGGCCAAGTCTCGTGTCAAGTGACTTCCAGGTGGCAGAACTGGGGAGTGATCAAATCTCTCTCCGTGCCTGTTACATCTCCACCAAATAACTCCTTAATCTTCATGGCAAACTTTTATTTTAATCAGTTTCTGAGACAGCTGATTTCCCTCAGCCAGAAGAAGTGTAAATGTGGGAACTGCTATGACAAATTAAGTAAGATCTCTGCAATATAAGTTTACCTGATCAGAAGACATGAAAAGAAGAAATTAGAAGACACAAAAAAACCTAGTATGTAACTTTTACTCACAGGAAGAAAGCACACGTAAATTAGCCTTGGATTAGACCTAAAAACTAGAAAAAAAAAAGAAGAGATAATGTCTGTCTCTAAAAAGATTAGTTTTCCTGGTGTTCATGGAATTTTTGAAATATATAAATATACAGTTACTTTCGCAGAAATGTTCGCATCGGTTGCTTATTATTCAATTCATCTGTGTTAGTGATTAAGCCATCATAACTGATTTATCATTTTCAATAGTCCCGGAATTCAATGTTCCACTCCGCAAATGCCGAATGGAAAAAACACTTAGGCAATAAAGTAAAAAGTCCCTGAATGCTGTTTATCAAAGCAGTAACATCTGAAGATGAATTCAAATACAGAACATCTGCTGACACGTTGTCATCAAGAAGCCACAGCTGCGTTGCAGGCCACGTACGTTCTCCCAGGATTTCTGCTGAGATGGGGGAAAAGAACCCTAACCCAGGAAAGGAAGAGGGGCTAGAAACACTTCACCCCCTTAATAAAGATATTAATACAGTTGTGGCATCAGCACAGACCTTAAATTTGGCCATTTTCTTGAACACAGGATAGAGATTTGCTGTCTATACTTGCAGGCTTTCTTGCCACCATCAGTACTTTGCTGGCCAGGGCCAGATGCTGTTGCTGTGACTCATGGAGGATATCACCACGGCGCAGGAGAAATCCTGCTGTGATGTACAGCCTGTTCGACGTAGGAGTATTCCAGCAGCTCACCGAAATCCTTCTGGGGCCCTTACAGATGCCAAGTCGTACCTCACTTCTCCTGTTACAAACAGTTCAAGTGAAACTGATTGGGGCTACTCAATTTGAGCAAGATTTTATTCATTGTTGGCCCAGATGCAAAAGATGGGCCTTTAATTTTCACAGAATCACAGGGTTGGAAGGGATGTCTGGAGATCATCCAGTTCAACTCCCTGCCAGAACAGGTCCACCCAGAGCAGCTCCCACAGGAACATGTCCAGGAGGGTTTGGAATGTCTCCAGAGAAGGAGACTCCACCACCTCTCTGGGCAGCCTCTGCCAGGGCTCTGACACCCTCACAGGAAAGAAGTTCCTCCTCATCTTTAGATGGAACTTCTTATGTTCAAGTTTGAGCCTGTTCCCTCTTGTCCTGTCCCTGGGCACCGCTGAAAAAAGACTGGCCCCATCAAAAAAGACTGGCCCTATTTCTCAAGAATAATGCATTTTCTAACACATGGTATTAATGCAGATTATACTTGCAGATCATAAAATCCTTGAGGAGGCTTAAGAACAGGTCATACAACTAATACACTTCCAATGTTTCCCGTGAATGCCTTCAGTGCTCCTGTAGAAGGCATCTCCTTACTCCACTCCCAGTCCTAAACTCTCCAATGTGCCACTTTCTCATTAGGACCTGCCAACAAATCCCTCTTTTTCCAAGCAGTGTCTGATTGTCTCTCACTTGGTCACCAAGGAATCATATCGTCAGGTTTCCTTGCCCTCCCCTGTCCCCATAACTCTCTCCATAACTGGGTCTGTGTGCCTCCGCCTCTTCTCCATCCTAACTGCACTACGTGCTTTCTTCATTCACTTTATTCAACCTTCCTCATTTTTCTCCTATTTAGGAGATGAACCATTCAGGACGTCAATCTTTCTAGAAGGACCCTAAGAGCCGAGATAGAGATCTGTTATGCCAAAAATGCTAGGAGCTGCCAACCACCAGCTCTTTGACCTACTGTAATGTTTACCACACTCTGATCTGTGCACAATGGGCAAGTGGAGATCCAAGAAACAGAAGAAAAACCTTTTAAAAAGCCAAATTTAACAAGATAAAACTCTAATGAAGATTAGGAAGCACATGGATGCTCTACTGCATCCAACCCCAGAACTACTTCGGTCAGCCTTGCGGTGCCAGGGCCAAAGTTACAGCAAGCTGCAATGGAATATATGAACATTTTGGTAATCTTCATTAATGAGACATGCTATCTTATCCATCTTATCCATCCCAGCAGCAAGACAGCGGTAAGTAAAAGTATGCCATAAAGATAGAGATAAGCACACATTTTGTTTAGTCATCTCATCATAGGACTGTTATATGCATTAATTCTTGGTTGAGGAAAAAGTTTATTGAGGAAGAGGCATGGAAGCCAGCAAATTCCAGGGTTAAGTGTCTTCTCCAGGTTTTCTCTCTATCCTTCATCTATATTTCCCCATGTGCTGCATAATATTCAAGTCATTTTTCTTATCAATTAGGTATCTGAATGCCCACATACGAGCTTTGAAAACACATAACAAAACTAAAGGTTAAATCTTAAGTTCAAGCAACAGGAGGTTGCCGTCAGTCTAAATGGGATCAGAATGTTATATGCAATTCAGAATTACTTTTTTTTTTTCCTTCTCGGTAATTCTTGATGGGTGCCTTGCTGCCTTTTCAAAATAATTGCTACTATGGTTTATTATTTATACGCTTAGGAATCTTTGGAGGCTGTCCATCTCAAATCTTAAGAGATCTGCTCTTGTTATTCATTCTTAAACTTTCATGCTTCAGCATTAAATTGGCTTATTAAACAATATGATGCTAATTACTGTGGAACTTTAAAATGCTGATCTTTTCATAACCCTAAGAAGTAGAAGACTCATTTTAATGTACCCACAGGAGTTACGGAAACTTCAATTATTATTTCTATAGTGACAAAGGTATGCTTTATATTTACAAATTTAGTATAAACCGCTACAGAGAGCCTGATTTATAAACATCTGCTTACCTGCACTAGCTTTCTTCTCATTTCACAGTAAATTCCTCAGTTACGGCACCTTGCATGCAAAATAATACTATAATCTTACAAGCTGGCTGTGGAATTGGTTCATAAAGAAAATGCCTTTGGTGAACCTAAATCCTGGAATTCCCTCCATTAAAATCAGCGTGATTTTTCATGCGACTAATGGCTGCTAGAACTGGCAAGAATTTGTAGAGCTGAAGCCAGAATACTACAGCTTTTCATTTTGCTGTTTGGCAGGTGAGGGAAAATTCTGTCATTCCACAGAAACCAGCAGATCAAATCATATGTGTAATTTCATGTGGTTTTGCTTATCAACGAACCACATGAGCTGTATGATTTTTCAAAGCTTGTATTTTAGCTTCTTTGCAGGTCTGACACTTTGACCAGTCAGAATGACTTCACAGCAGGCAAGTGGCCAAAAAGTTGAAAAACTATTTTTGAAAGTAGTCCTGCTGTGTAAAGTTTCCTTCCAGTTTTAACCTATGAAAATAGTTCAGCTCTTAAGTTATTTGCAGCAGGTCAGACACAGCAACAACAGCACCTACGAGCCCCATCACCATCCAGGACCTTTCGGCACCACGGGCTATAAAAGTAAAATAGAGCAGTCCATGTCTCAAAGAGAAGTATTCATTTCTTACACTTTAAGCACATTCATTTTCCTCACCTCTTTATACTTCTTATTTTCCTAATCCGTTCAATGAAAAAAAAATAAAATCAAACAAAACCAAATATGACCTGCCCATTGCCTTTTCCTCACCTGATTTGATGACTGCAGAGAACAAGCCCCTTCCCTCCTGAAAGCACATCCATTTATGTGCTTCTCCCAAATGTGATGTTACTGTAGCTCCCCTGAACTCCTCCTGGATTCTCACTTTCTATTACAGCACAGTGACTATCCTGAGATGTTCTTCCTCATATTTAAATAAACTGAAAGGCACATTCAGCAGTATATTTTCATGCTCAGCAATTTGACGGCAGCAAAGTATGGTACGACCACAGAAAAAAAAAAATTTTCTCTGAATATCTTCTTAATCTAAGCTTGTCATATGCTTCTGTACACTAAAAACCTTATTTTGGCTTGTTCCCAGACTTCTCTTTGGTAGATTACTTGGCAGCGCGTTAGCGTCCACCTTCAGATCCTGGAAATAGGGCTGGTTAGTTCCTCAGTTCTGTAGAGGAAGCAGGAAACCCCATGTGCTAGTTTTTAACAGTCACTCTGAAACGCTCATCACTATAAGAATGAGATGCTGAGATTTCTAGTGAACACCTTCCATTGCCTCACAATAAAGTCCTCATCCAAAGCAAACACTGAAGTCCACTACGTGTGCACAGAATAAAGCAGACCACGTGAAAAAAAAATATGAGCGAGTAAAAGGAGATTGATTACATTACAGGGAGAAGAAGGACATTGAAAATTCTCTCATTGTTGTTCTTAGCTCTCCCTCCTTCTCTTCGTCTTTAATTTCATAATTCTTAAGGTCCCAAGACTTTAAGAGTTTCACTCAGCACTATTTGGTAAAGATAAATCAGAATCGTTAGTAGCTTTAAATCATAAGGAAGCTATATTGGATTAATGTCTGCTATAAGCGCACAGCAGTATAGCTTTTACAGAAATGGAAAAAAATAAAATGTATATTAGTGTATACGTACTAATACTCATTGAATGTGGAGATCTCAAATAAAAAATAGTGATAAAATTATTAATGTCAGATAAAACCAGAAGCTTTACAGATAAAGCTAACATATATTACAAAATATTTGGGTTTACAAAACAAATAGCATTTTTACAACAACCATTGGATGGTATTTGTTGTCCAGCCTTTCACTAAAGATGTAAGGTCTTCTGCACACTTTTAGGGGAAGATCTTTACACAAGGTCCATCTCAGGCCACTTGCTAGTTTTGTAATGATTTGACATTAACTTAGATTTTGGGAAAGTGTATTAAGTCAAAGTATGTCTGATTGCAGAGCCTTGCAATTCACTAACAGATAAACGAAGGACTAGAGTATACGACTGTCAACAGATTTAAATTATGTGCATTAAACAAATTCTTAGTTTCAGGAAAACTACATAAAACTAGACCTCGAATGTGTATTTGTCAAATTAGTGGGAAAAACTCTGAAGTCTCCATATTAAGCCTGCTTGATGTGCTCTCTGTAAAATCTTCTGCTATAAGCATCTCCACTTAAAATGCAATGATTGTTAAGGATCACCACAGTTAGATATACTCCAGATGAAGAGCTTTTGCAGTTCAAGCCAAACTGAGCATAATAAAACCTCCCCTAGTTCACTGAAAGAAAAAAAAAAAGCATAAAGTATCCAGAGTATGACTCGCCTTCCTTTCCCTGAGCACGATAATGAAGATACAGTGATGAAAATCTGTCATTCTTTGGCAACTCTTGTCTTCTCCCTGCTGATGTTTTTCAAGATTATCTACCAAAGATACTGTGCTTCCTCGGTATTTTTCTTGTACCTCACTCTGCACTGACACCTTTGGTTTGCAGGAAAGATGAAATTTAGAACTAACTAGGAAGTAGATCTAAATGATTTTCGAGTCTTTTGCTAAAAAGATAATCAGAGCCTGCAGTTTAGAATGCTTTAACCTGCACTGGTGTGAGAATGAAACACGACGGCTTGACGGTATCTGGTCCACAAGAAATTATTAAAATGACCATTTTCCAAAGCTCTTCCTGTCTGATTTTCTGTGATACATTATATTTTCTATCATTACGAAGGAAATGGTTTCCTTTTCCAAAGCCCATTTAAAATGCTGCCAAGTGAACCAGTTGCCTGTTTTTTTTTCTTTGCAAATTCTTGTTTGTAATTTTGCCAGAATTTAATAGCTTCGGGCTTTTATGGAATAGGGCAGTTCTCCATCTGATGTTTTTGTGAAAACTCCACCAAAAACTGGTTGCTTGACTTCTAAATGAGATTGGGGAATAACATACAGCAACGGTGATATTCATATTTTTTAACCAGTTATTTGAAAATCTGCAGCTCCTAATTCTATGCAGACTGTTGGTATAGGTATAATATAACTGGGACATCAGTTCTGTGATGGCAATTTTTGTTCAGACTCTGCAATAACATGAAAGAACAGGATACACACACACAAAAAAAAGCATAATGATCTGTTCTGCCCAAAACTGTAAAATAGCATTTAAAGAAAAAAAAGATCATAAAACCTTTCTCTGTACTTTACAGGTTTTGCAGACTAACACCCAAATTCGCCATTATTAACCAACCACCTAAATAAGAAAGGGGATAATTTTGAATGCTTAACACAATGTTCCACCCACCTTTCTCATGTAAATCATTTTTCTTCTAAAAATGATATGTTCTAAAAAAAGAACTGTTCAATCGTACAGAGTTATGAAGCTGAACAATAACAAAGTTTGCTCACGTTAAATTGTGAAAATGAGACTTTGGGCCCGGCTCTAAACTCTTAGCAAACACAACAGCTTTGATAACATTCCTGAGAGTTTTGGGTAGCAAATGAGAATTTTAGAATTCACAAATCCTTGATGTTATTTAATTATGCATATGAAATTCTGGTCCCACTGATGGGCTCACCTTGCAACCACACAAGCAACATGGTAATTCTCCTTCAACATACCACCAGCCGGTAATAGCTACACATTTTTTAGCTGGTTAATTATCTCACCAACATGCCAAACCAATTTCTTCACAAACACCATGGTTTGTCCTTTTTATGTTCTTTGTTAAAATAGCCCAAACATTATTTTGCTTATAAAAGTATGTATTTCTCCTTAAACTATTTATTTGAGACAGTATTTGCATGGCAGACTAGAGGGATTAAGTGTGTTTAAAAATAATACTTCATTCATGGTCATCCAGACCACGCTTCTGTTAGGGAAACCTGGCTTGTCTAACCTTCCTTCTCCCAAGTCTATCAGCAGGAACAGTCCAATACCCCACCAAAAACAAAACGCAAATGTCATAATGCCCTTCTTCCAAAAATATGATCCGTCCTCATCAGTGCCTTGGACAGAATCTCCAAATCCCACACCTGAGGCTCACCAGGAGACAAAGCTGACCATGACCCAGCCACCAGAAGAAGCACAGGCAGGAGGAGAAACAGTCTCTTACAGTGATGTTTCTTTCTTTTTTGGGTGCCCTTTCAGGCACAGAGCTACCATGGGTGCCAGACAACTTGAAAGGCAACCTTCCCCAGGGAAGGAGAGCCTCCTCGCTAACTGGCCTCCAAAGGCCATCCTCCCCTCCAGGGCAGACATCCCACCTAGCCCCAGTAGCAGACAGGGTGTTACCTGCCTCCCCAGTTGGATTTGTCCCCAAAATTTCACAAAAATACAGGACCTTGTCATCCAAAATCTCAAGCAATACTGTTTTCTAACCAAGAAAAGCAGTTAGCTATTGCCTCTTACTGGCAGGTGTCAGTGGATAGTCAGAAGTCAAGCCAGGATAAGGAATTAATATAAAAACCACACAAAATGCTCCATCTGCCCAGAATCTATCAAAAAGGTAGCCCTCATGGACTTCTTACAATACCAGGTAACACTGGGCAGGAACAAAAAAATAGTCATATTCCACTAATGAGGTTTTAAAACATGAAAGGATTGCCCACTTTGGGCTATTGTTCCTTCAGTTCCCAGGAGAAGGCAGGCTCAGGCTTTCCTGATGAACTGCTGAGGCAACAGAATGGACCCCACCTCCACAGTCAACAGGGTGTCTACAGACTCCTCCACATATGGAATGGCTCCAACTATATATTTATCTGTCCAACTATGTGGCCCTGAAATGTGCAGACGCATTCTTAGATGCCTACATAGCAAAACTACTTATTATAGCATCACTGAACTATAGAATAATTTAGGCAGGAAGAGACCTCCACCACGAACTCCAAAGTTAGATCAGGAATGCACTTCATGTTTACTTTCCTATAAACTGCAAAGGAAGACAAAAAGAAAGAGTGATATTTCAACTTAGAAACAGTCCAGAAAGTGCTGAAATCATAGAATGGCTTGGGTTGGAAGGGACCTTAAAGATCATCCAGTTCCAACCCCCTGCCCTGGGCAGGGACACCT
>JAOTQQ010000023.1:62595811-62609975 GCA_026546715.1 Gallinago undulata
GAAGCTGTGGCTGCCCCATCCCTGGAGGGGTTCAAGGCCAGGCTGGATGGGGCTTGGAGCAACGTGGTCTGGTGGGAAGTTTCCATGCCCAGGGCAGGGGGTTGGAACTGGATGATCTTTGAGGTCCCTTCCAACCCGAACCACTCTATAATTCTATGATTCTCTGGACAGGTTCTATTTTTGGTGGCCAAAACTGATTGCATGCAGTTGCCTGTCGTTACCCATGAGGACAGTTTGTTCCGTTTCAGGGTTTCCTCGTACATCTTCCCAGTAATTTCTCCCCCTCTACCTGGCTGATTCATCCAACTGATCAAAATGCCAGAAGAATTCAAGAAGGTTGTTGAAGTTCTTGTTTCTTTGCTGTAGAGTCAGCCTCACAGGGCTAAATGTGACTGTTGTTGTGCACGCCTGTGGTTTGCTTGACACTTTCTGAAACGTTGGTATCTGCCCAGCTGCTTTTTCGGGACCACTCTTGGATGCCAATCCTTCTTACAGGATGAAACAGTGACCTTTCCACCATTCTAATGTATCTCTCTACTTTTACACTGCTTGGTTAGTAAGACAAGTATCTTTCTGCTTTGCATTTCGGGTTATCTTTCAAGTTTTTTGACTTCTTTTTTTTTTTCTTTCCCCCCCTACTCTTTGCAAGGAAGTAAGAAGTGTGACAGGAAGGTGTGATTTTTAATTTACACCAGAGTTCTCAACAAATAATGACTTTTCACACCCCGTTATTGCTGCTTAGCCTGGGGGAGGAGTTGTATGGCTACTGTTGTCATATCAAATTAAATCCACTCCTGTAATTCAGAAAGACATTCCTCTTAAACTTAACCCCTTTAAGTTGCTGAACTCTCCTGGCGCCAGAGCTTAAGCTGAAGTTCATCTCTTTTTGGGGTCTCTGGTGTAGAAGGATGAAAACGGAAACGTTTTAGAGCATTTTTATTTATTTTGTAGTGTGGTGGAGCAGATCCCCATGAGGTTTGTGTGGGTGAATCCTCGGGCTAGCCTGGAGTTGGCTGTGGGCTCGGGGTACCTGCGCCGATGTATTTTCAGAAAGACAATGTTTGGCCAACGATGCCAGACACTCGCAGTCTCCTCTGAAAAACTTGCCCGAATAATTCCCTCCGACGTCGTTAGCTGCGGATTGCGTGGTCATGGAGAGCTTTCTGCTGGCAAGGAGTTGGCAGAGCAGGACAAGCTTTGTCTTTACAAGTCATCTTCTTTCTCTTGAGGAGGTTGCTGGTGATTTTGGCATGTGATTCGAGCCAGTCCTTGGGGGAAAGGGCACATGATTCCTGTCGGAGTGATTCATCCAGGGGTTGGCATCCACACCCTGGGTACCTCCAGGTGCTCCTCCTTCCCAGGACTCCCACTGCATCTTCCCAGGGAGCCCTGGACTCCCAAAGGATGGGACTAGAAAATAACAGGAGGAGTAGTCCATTCCCCTCCATTTCCCAGGAGCTTTATTGCCCTGAATTGTTGGTAACTGAGGGTTAAGTATTGGCTTGAGGTACCTGCTTGGTGGCACAGAGAGGGTTAAGGTGCTTGATTTACTGTAAATATATATGTGACAGACTCTTCTCTGATGGTGGGGTGGTTTTTTGTGGTGTTGTTTTATTATTTTATTTTTTTTTTCTCTTCTCCTTCTTTCTGTAAAATGTCAGCCATTTCCTGAGGAGCCTGGTGGTGGTGAATTTCACACCTTTTTTTCTTCTCTGTGTGGAAACCTGGGTGTTAATGGTGCTGGAGCAGGTCGGGTTTTATAAGGAATGAGGCTGTCTCTGAGAGCAGAGGGAGAGGAGGTGAAGAAAGGGATCCAAGGCAACTGCCACTTGCAACAGGCATTAGTTGGATTATTTCATGTTATTTTTCTCCAGAGCATGTAAATGTAACATTATTTGCTAAGTGCCTTTTTTTTTTCCCCCTAACTGATGTTGCAGTTCAGTTTAGAGTTCAGCTTGGAAAAAAAATAAATAAATAAACAACAATCCTCTCTTCTCCTTTCGCAGTGAAATTGAGCATTGCAGCACCTGAAGATGGAAAATTGGTCGGTTGATCAAGTCTGCAGCTGGTTGAGACAGAGAAATTTAGGAGAACTAGTTCCTAAGTTTCGTGGTAAGCAATTTTGTTGTTTGTGTGGGTTGTGTCTAGTATTTTATTTTTTTTTTTATGCCTTTAATTGGCACTGCCTGCCTTGTTTTTGGGGCGTGTGTATATTTGCTGACTTCAGGCTTTTATAGAAATTTATTAGGGTGAGAACTGACACAGATCTGGCAAATTATATAAAACGAGTGTGCTGATTGATTGTGAAGTCTCTGAGAAATGCTGGGGGATGAGATTAAGCTTGTGTGTAAATAGATACACCTCCGATCCGGGCTGGCAGTCTAAAAGGCTCGACAGGGCCCTTTTTATATTGTATAAATCTTTTGAAATAAGGCAGCTGTGGTGGGTAGATGGATGGTTTATGCCTGAGTATATAAGCACTCCGCAAAAGAGCGCACGAGGAACTGTTTTAGGAGCAGGCTATTTGCGGTGTGCTCTCTTAAAAAGCTTGCTGTCCCTCATGAATGAAGTAACAGTAAATCAGTCAGGCCTGATTTAAAGCATTAAAATAGTCAGCTCCCTGCTTCTGGGTGTTTCAGGCTTGGCTTTTATTCAGGGGAAGGTTTCTGCCCAGGGACTGGGACTCCTGGAACTGTTAGGGAAAGGACAGGAGCTAAAACATCATCGTTTTAGCAGCTGCAGAAGACCATCAGAAGTTGAAAGCATCCTTGCCTTTGACCTGTCCTCCATCCTCATGTTTTTAGGCACAGAGAATGTTACCGTAAAGTTATTTTACAGTGATGCTTTCATCCCCTTCCATCTGCAGAAGAAGAAGTGAGTGGGGCAGCTCTTCTGGCTCTTAACGATCGCATGGTGCAGCAGCTGGTGAAGAAGATTGGGCACCAGGCAGTGCTGATGGACCTCATTCAGAAATACCAGCAGCAAAAGAGGGGGCCAGAGTCTCTTCCGTGCCGCTGTGAAACAGCTCCTCCAAAACTCCCAGAAGTAATCAGTGGGTAAGTTTGCACAAAGCCCAGAAAGCATCGATCTGGGTATCGTTGTCTTCTTTTCATAGCATTTTAAAACTGGCATTTGCCTGCTCTTCAGCTGTGAGTTGTAACCAGTTTTTATGCTTTGGTTATCTCTAACAACATGTGAGATGCAAAATAAGGTCATTACCTTGTGGCTTTAAGCAGGGCATCAGCATTAATTAATTTAAACCGCTCTTCATTCCCAGTTCTAGGACCTAGTTTTCCTTTGGATGAAGAATCATCAAACTTCTCCTATAGCTAAAACTTCCCGTATTTGTGAAATTAGGCTTTTGAAGCGCTTACTTCTCAGTGTTTGCAAGTCAGAGGTTGGTTGTTTGTGGGGTTTTTTTTGGCTGCGTGTTTTGGTGTGGATTGGTTGGGGTTTGGGGTTTGTTAGTTGGTTGATGTGTCTCGGGAGCAGAACTAAACTGCTCACATAGAAACATCTGCTTCTCCTTGTGGAAGTATTTATGAAACCCCTTGAGTAAATAGTCCTGCGTTTATTTTTTTTTCTTTCAGGGCTATTGACAGACAAATGTCAAATTCTTCTGGCCCTTTGGAGCAGAAAAAATATCTGTGCCCAACTGAAAATGAAGGAGGACTAATTGATCACAGAGTGCTGAAGCAAAAGTGAGTTTATAACGAGCTTACTAAATTTTCCTTGCCTTTTGAAAATGACATAAACGGTTCTTTTTGCTGTGTTAGGACTACATGTAGTTTACAAAAAGTGATCCTAATTATTGGAGGACAGGCTCGAGTATATTTAGCAAACAGCAGGAGCAGAAATTTACTAGGATTCAACTTAATGCAACAGTCAAATGATGTTTTTTCTTCTCTGTATTATCCTCAGTCCTCGCTCGCTGTCTCGTGTTGCCTCATGCAGAGGGCGAGATACAAGTTTGTCTTTATTTGTCTAGCTTTTAAAAATCCTCTTTTAAAGATGTGTTTTCAATAGCAATCTGGCAAATCCATCGTTACAGGGTGGAATAAGGCTATAAAAGAAATCGTGTGCTTGAGGCCCTCGGGACAGTAGCCGTAATGGTTCCATTTGTGTGCTCGTTTTTGTTGAATATCAAAATGTGTCATCTCAAAAACTGTTGTCATGCTGATGACAACAGCCTTCATCCCTTTGCTGCTTTCACCTTTGGGAGGACACTCTCAGCTAATGCTGTGCATAGGTCCCTTTAAGGTCCCTTCCAACCCTAACCATTCTATGATTCTGTAGCATTTGATGAAATGAAGCTGCTGAGCTTATTTTTACAAGTAAGGCAGCAGAACTGGTAGGAAATCCGTTACAAATGATGATAAATTTTGCAACGGTAGCAAGTCCTGAGGGACTTCCTCCGCTCTGCTTTCAGTTGGTGACCACCTTCCAGCATCCACTGATTAAAACATTTCACAATTGACACCTGGTTTTAACCCCAGATATTTTGATTGCAGCTTTTGTGGGTGTTCTTTATGCTGAAACCAAGACAGCATGCCTTGAATTTCGATAGCAAGGACTTCCCTCTGTGCTGAATTTTTGCTTGCTTTTTTCTTTCCCTCCTGCTTGCATTCCCATAGAAAAAGGCCATCATCATGATGACGTTTTTTGGGTTTTGGGTGGGTTTTTTTTTTTTCATTTTACAGAAAAAATCTGAAATCATTTTTTGCAAGATGCAAGACGTTGCAGTGGACAAGTTCTTACGCTTTGCCAGACTTCCCTTACGACGTCAAGTGCCTGTTGGCAGAAAAAAAATGCCCTGATCACAGTATGAGAATAAGGATTATTGAATTTTTACAAGCGGACATGACGAAATACCTAGAAGGATCTCTGTGAGTACACACTGTCAGACTGATGGGGGGACATTACCAATTGCCTGCAGAAGTTAATTTTCAAATGAACGTGAAGCCATTTGTCGCTCTCCACATCTCCCCAAAAGGAGGGTGTAGAGAGGTGGGATTTGACCTCTTCTTGAGGAAATGGCTTCAAGTTGCACCAGGGGAGGTTTAGGATGGGTATTAGGAAATATTTTTACACAGAAAGGGTTATCAAGCTTTGGAACAGGCTGCACAGGGCAGTGGTGGAGTCCCCATCCCTGGAGGGATTTAAAAGCCAGGGCAGACGTGGTGCTGAGGAACACGGGTCAGAGATGGGTTTTGTCAGTGTTGGGTTGATGGTTGGACTCCATGATCTGGAAAGTCCCTTCCAACCCAGGCAATCCTGTGATACTCTATAAATGTTTGCTTAAATAGAGGGGACTAAGGGCGTGAAGCCAACAGGAGGACTTCATACAAACCTTTAAAGCTGTTCCTTTTGTTGTTTGGAGGGGAGTTGACACTCTTGGAAACAGTAATTGTAACGTGAGTCCGTATAGACTCCAGGCAGTGTCCAATACTGTCTAGAATACCAAGTATTTCTTTTATATCTCCTCCTTGTGTGCACAGGTACCCAAACAGTCAGCAGTATAACATTGTTGTCAACGCTCTGCTGCAGGCGTACCCCTTCCTCGACGAAGATGGGAACGGCTTTGTGAGTATCGTAGAGAGTCCTCCATCTGGGAAAACACAAGAAAAGAACCCAGGGCAGGGGAAATCAGTATCGATTTCTTATACGCTGGCTCTGTTCCAAGCTGTAAGCTGCACTCTGACATTTTTGGCAAATCCCATTCTTATTTCGTTGTACTAATTAAAGGCTGATCCAGTTACAGCCACTCCTCCCAAGCCACTGGGTACACAAAGCCCCTGGTTCCTTCTTGGGTACAGTTTCTTTCTGCTTTGATTTCTCCCAAAGGATAAATTTAAGAAAATGTGACTTAGGCTGTTTTTAAAAACAAAACTATAGAAAACTGCCTGTATGAGGACTAACATGTGCCTGGTGCTCTTGCAACACACCCTGATTGCTTGTGTGTTAGATATTTAGCTACAGCATGGGTTAGGTATGCTGGGAATCTAGGCCTAATTAAAAAAAAAATAAATTTTAAAACCCCTGGTTAGTATCTCAGTGGGGACATAAGAGAAATCAGAGGAAGGAGGTGACTTAACATTTGAACTATGTTTTTTTCACTCTTGTGACCCAGAATATATATCTGGAGTCTCGGAGGACAGCGTTCACCTCTTGACTTCACATCCCTGCTTTGCCATGTGATACTTTTACAGCGTCCTGCAAAAGCTTGTGAGACTCAGTGGGGATTGTTAGCTTTAAACATATATAAATATATACCCCATCTGCAGCCGCTGCAGAAAGCAAAAGAATTTTGAGAACCAAAAAAAAAATAATAAAAAAAAAAAGGTGAGGATTAAGGACTGGCTATTCTGGTTCTCCCCTGAGCCCAGGCGCTGCAGGAGGGAAGGGACTAAGGAAAACAAACACATCTTGGAGAGGGGAGAGGGGGCTGAAGGATCAGAGAGCATCGGTCCACCCTCATTTTCCATCAGGATTCCTCTCTGAATGCCCCAGTGGGGGTCCCTGGCTGGGGTCCTGGGTAATGCCACGGCATCATCTGGCTCCCTTTGTGCTCCGGGTGCTTCCAAAGGCCTTTTTTAAAGCCTTTAATTTTTTTCTAAACTGTTTTTACACAACGGTTCTTGAGCCAGGTTTTCAAAGGGCTTTCACTGCAGCGGGGCCGTCGACTGCGTGAAACTGCTTCTAACCCCATCTCTCGGAGTGAAATTAATTTCCTTACCCCATTCCAAGATTAGCTTTTGAGAAAAAAAAGTGCTTAAATTGATTATTTAAGGAATTTTTGCCATGATGTTTCCTTCCACTTAAAGAACAAAGTTATCCTAAACTAACATATGCCGCATTCAAAAAGAAAAAAGTTATCTTAATTTAATAATGAAATAGATTATTAGACTTCTGATCTATAATGTAGCCATTATATTATTTTATATAGAAAAAGCCAAGATCGTAGTCACAGGTGTCAAAAGAAAACTGGCATCACAGTTTCTTGGCCACTCACGGGAGCCTGTTCTGTTTGAATTTATTCCTGTTACAAGGGTTACAACCAGGTTTGGGAAGAGTCGCTGCCCTGATTTCATTTCCTTCCAGCCCACGTGTTGAAAATTGTGTGGTTTCAGGAAAACCTTGGGTGAGGAAGGAAAAGAGAGGGCTCTCTCTCCTCCTTGGGCTCGGGGTGCCGTGAGGCCGGTGCAACCCGGGATCCCGGTGCCGACGTGCCCCCTTTATGTAACCACCACGCACAAAATGATGATTTGCTAGTAAATTCCTGCTTTTAATCCCAGTGTAATCCTTTCCCTCCTATATCAGACACAGACTAATCCCTCTGCTCCCTTGCAAGCATTGTAAGCCTTCCTAGATTTTTTTTTTTTTAAAGGGAGGAGGGAATTAATAGAAAACAAAGTTATCAGCTCAAAAACAGTAATGAAAGCATCCTTTTTGGAAGATGCGTTACCCACCAGGGAAACCACACAAATTTGTGTGCTCACAAGTCTCATTCATGAAACAGGTATGTGAGAGGGGACTTGGCCAGGCTCATGAGAATCCTATTAGAGAAACAGATTTAGTTAAAACTCTAAATTTATCTGAGGACAGGAGGATGAAACAGCTGAGTGTTTTAGATATTTAAAGCTCTGTAGAGGTGTCAGCATATTCTTTCATGTGGAAGAATAAGCAAAAATGTCTTCTAGCCACACAAAGGCTTTCAGAAGAAAAAAAACTCAACTAAAGGGGTATTTAAATTGCCAGCTGCTAATATATTCTGGGAAGATGATGTTTTAATATATTTTAAGATCTGCTGAAGCTTCAGAGAAGCTAAGGTTTTGGTCGCTTGTGTCTTAATAGTCTTGAAATAACAATGTTCCAAATAAATTCTGCTAGGCGTGTACCGGTGGGGTATTTGCATCAAAAATGTAAATGCACAGGCCCAGAACTGTATTTCGGAACCTGAATGGTTCAGGCAGCCACCGAGTGGGATTTTCAAGTCACATTACTGCTTTTGAAAACAGCCCTGGGATGTAACATTCAAATTGAGCCTATAAATTTGCCTCGTGAGAAGCCTGGGTGAGCTGTTGTGCTGGATTTTCAATTCTTATGTTCAGGTTGGTGATGAAGTGTCTCCTGAAGAGCTGAGGAAGATGCCACAGGGGCTGTGTTCTCATCCCTCTTCCTCTTGCTGTTTTTCAACCATCAATGGAGCTCTTGATTTTAGGATTGAGAGCCTCTAAGTCTGGTAGAACCTTCAGGAGGTGGGAGCAGTACGTTCAGCAGGAGAAAGGCAAGGTCACGCTGCCTTCACCACTGCCTCTTAAGAGACCATATCCCATGGGTGAGAAAGGCAGGCATCATGCTTAATACGTGAACCCTTTACGCAGAAAGGGTTGTCAAGTGTTGGAATGGGCTGCCCAGGACAGTGGTGGAGTCCCCATCCCTGGAGGGATTTAAAAGCCGGGCAGATGTGGTGCTGAGGGACATGATTTAATGGTGGCTTTTGTCAGTGGTGGGATGATGGCTGGACTCGATGATCTGAAAGGTCCCTTCCAACCTTGACAGTTCTATGACTCTATCAGACCCGCTGCAAAGAAAGACACTGTACTACTTAGCCAACTTCTACTGAATTGTGGTTTACACCAAAGTTAACCCTTAAAGTCACGTGACCTTGATTAACGAAGGACACCATTTCGGTAAGAAATTTGGCGTAATCATTCTTCTGTTTATATTGTGCTTTAGTCTGTCAATGAGTCCAGGCTTCGGGACAGCATCGAGTGAGTAGAGTGTTGGAGTCAATTTTAGAAATCGGGGTACATGCTATTTGAATCTCTCTTGCCACGTCCTGTCACTCACAGCCATTTTTCTAATTTCTGTTACCTCTGACTGGTGAAAACCCTTCCACAATTGGAATAAGCAGTTGCTTTTGAGGATCTGAGAACTTTTTCAACATTCAGAGCTGCAGGTTTTGCCTGAAGAAAAGTTTTAGCAGCCTTGGCTTAGTGATTGCTTCCCCATGTCTTGGTAGTCACCACAGCTGGGTCCCACCACGGGACACTCAGCCAGGGACTGCAGGTGAACAGCTGTCTGTCTGTCCCTAAGGATGTACCAGGAGGTGCCATTACACTGATGCCACCCTACAAGTCCTTTTTTGTTTAGTGGCAAATAGTTTTTTACAAAATAGAGTTAGATAAAACAAAGTGACCTGCTTCAGGAATGGGGCAAATGCTTGAGAGATGCTGGTTATGACATATTATTGTTTTTTCCCCCCCCGTGCAGTTGCTATGGAAAAGGGCCCTTAAAGATCGTTTCAAATATGTGAGGAGACCCATTGAAGATGATGAGCAAGTCCTGAGGAACAAATGCAAGTTTGGCCACAGGCGAGGACAGACCAGGAAATCTGCCTTTCCTGAAAACAAGCCTGATGACGTCGAGGTTCAGGCAGAGGTAAGAGGTTTGGTGCTCAACTGAGTCCTTCAGCTCTTCTGCTGATGGAAATGCCACCAGCCAGTAAAGAGGAAAACAGAGTGATCTCATCCTATCTAAACTCATTTTGTGTAGAGTGTCCTATAGCCAGACCCCTGACTTTTTTTCCCCACTCCTGAAGAACTGGAGGAGTCTTCTTAACTGCAATATTCCCATTCTGCTTTAGGTTATACACCTCCACTCCAGAATGAAAAACAGTAGAGGCTAATATCTGAGAGCTGAAACTTCTGTAAAGTAAGAATTGTGTTCCTCTCTGAGGAAAGGCTAATAGACTTGAAGCTGTTCAGCCTGGAGAAGACTGAGGAGGGATCTCAGCAATTCTTATCAGTATCTAATGGGTGGGTGTCAGGAGGATGGGGCCAGACTCTTCTCAGGAGTGCCCAGTGACAGGTCAAGAGGGAATGGGCACAAACTTGAACATAAGAAGTTCCATCTAAAGATAAAGAGGAACCTCTTTCCTGTGAGGGTGGCAGGGCCCTGGCAGAGGCTGCCCAGAGAGGTGGTGGAGTCTCCTTCTCTGGAGACATTCCAAACCCACCTGGACACGTTCCTGTGGGACCTGCTCTGGGTGACCCTGCTCTGGCCAGGGGTTGGACTGGGTGATCTCCAGAGGTCCCTTCCAACCCCATGGCATTCTGTGAGTCTGTGAAAGTGAGCAGTATCACATTCCCAGGACCAGATGGTATTTGTGCAAAATTTTCAGATATGCTCAAAGATAAAATAGGTAATTTTTGAATTGTGACGTACAATTTCACTTATGAAACATGATCCTAGGAAACTGGAGTGAGCTAATTTGATGCCAGCTTCTAGACTTTCAGGAGGGACCTCATTGACCAAGAAACCTACCTCCTTAACTGGCCAAATTGGCAAGAACTGTAATGCAGATTCACACATTGGGAATGAATCAACAGGTTTCTGTAAACAGAAGTAATTCTTCATAAACTCATTAGTTCTCTGAAGTATTCAACAACCCTGAGGACATGTCAAATCCAGCTGTTACAGTTTACTTCAAGTTTAGAAGAGGTTTCACCACATGCCTTCCAAAGGAGGAGATATAATCCGAGGGGATAAGCAGGAAGGTCCTCACACGGACAAACATTTAAAAGATAGAACAAAGAATTGCAGTGGAAAAGATTATTAATGCTTATTTTATGCAGTACCAGGTATTTCTAAATGATGTGGGAAAGGGAGAACCGTTGGCTGGTCACATTTGGTGATGCTACTAAGGGGACTAAAGACAGAAGACTGACTGAGGGGTTGCAGAAGGACCCCATGCTACTGCGTGACAGGGCAAAAAACCAGCAGCTAAACATCAATAGTGATAGATGTAAACGCACAAGGGGAAAACCCACTCCTAAAAGCATTTACAGGGGTGGGCTCTGAGCTTATTATTAACATTCACAAATGATACTTTCATATCAGGCCAAAGAAAATTTGGCACAATGCTAAGCAGCACTCCAAAAAAAAAAAGTATATTGAGGGCTCAGAATTATTTAAGAAAGATACAAAAGGGAGCTCATTATTCCACTCTATGCACCTGTGCTGTCCCAGCATCTCAACTAGTGTTTGAAGTTTTACTGGGCCCATTTCATAAAGGATGAAGTGAAATTAGAAAATATGCAAAGACGATAACAAGGATAATTGGAAGTATGGGCCAGCTTTTATATGTGGAATGATTTGGCTGGAAAAGAGGTGGCTGAGGACAGAATGTGACACAGCTATAAAACTACAGTGGGAAGGAGACGGTGAGCAGGTTTTGAATCTAAGCACAATAATGAGCAGGGAGAAGCAGCAGGAGAAAACCAACAAAAGAATGCATCTCTTCTGCCAGGGCATCGCTAAACTGCTGAACTTAATGCAGGATCTTATGGAAGGTACGATCTCATGAGAGTTGGAAGAGTGACTGGGAGGAATACTGGAAGGAAAAAAGTCTACTGAAGGCTATTAAATATAAAGAAATAACTCTTGGGAGTCCACCTTCCACCAGACCAGGTTGCTCAAAGCCCTATCCAGCCTCCTCCAGGAAAGTTCTGGCTCTTCAGTGATGTACCGCCTTGGGTAGCCACTCCTCTTCTTAGTAATTACTGGGTTTGGAATTACAGCAGGGACAAAAATAGCAGTTTGGGGGAAGATTGTTAACTATCTTCAAGCACAAAATAACTTTTTGAGCAGTCAGACTGCTCAAATAACACCTTCCATTAAGAGTTTTCTAAGTTCAGTTGGTTTCCTTGGGGGGGTAAATACGTTTGTTGCATAGATGTGAAAAGTTAATTGTCCTGGTTTTAGGACCCTCCTCAGTAAGAAGCAAACACTATTTCTCTTGGTAATACAGAGCTCAATATTGCTAAACACTGAGTCACCATTAGAACTGCCTCCTGATTTAGGATAAAGCACAATTAGGCTAACCAGACACGGAGACAGGAATTTCATGAATATCCTCAAATATCTAATTTGAGCTTGGGAGCTTGAGGCTGCTGGCTAGGGTAGTATGTGAAAACAGATCTTAATATAACTGTTAGAAGACAAGGGTGAGTTCCCAGGGCTGGTACCAAAACCACACTACGGGCACTTTCTGCTGAGCTCGACTACACTCAACTCACACAAACCACATCCGATAACAGGGACAGATGATTTGTTACTGTCCTTCTGTCCTTCGTTTCCCGATAGGAAGAGCCCGTTCATCTCGAAGGCAGCGCGATGGCTCTACACATCCAGTGGCTCAAGCAAGAATATATGAAAACTCAGAGGAACTGGAAAGAAGTGGATAACAGAATGAACGTGACAACAGAAGTACGGAGGAAGATGATCAGCGAGAAGGCACCTCTAAAAGAGATTCTTAGACTATTTCCTTTCTTAAGATGCCCTTATCAGGTAAGAGCTATTTTTAATAGTGACATTGAATCCTATGTTATAGATGTTCAAGGCCAGGCTGGATGGGGCTTGGAGCAACCTGGTCTGGTGGGAGGTGTCCCTGCCCAGGGCAGGGGGTGGAACTGGATGATCTTTAAGGTCCCTTCCAACACAAACCATTCTATGATTCTATGTGATACGACCGTAGGCATGTATTTTAGTGGATGTTGCTGGTGAAGTAGCCATCAACATTGTTCTCTTTAATTCCACTCATATTTTGGCTGCTAACCCCATGTTAAAAGATTCACTAGCCCTGTGCTGCAAAACAGCAGCCAGTTTTCTGATAAATTTCAATGTGACTTGATGCATTTCTTCCCTACTTTGAAAAGAAACGAAACCACCCCCTCCAGTTTATAATCTTATTTTACTGAGCTAGTCTTATCCTGTCTTCAAAGCGTGCACCCTATGTGCTGTTTTCAGTTTTGGGTTTGAGGATTGCAATAATACCCCTTTTTTTTCTTTCTCTTTTAGCTTTTTAGGGAGTTCCAGCTTCTCACACACACGGACATTTATAAGAAAACAGTTGAGATTTTGGAGATCTATTCCGAAAACATATTATCTTTGTATGCGGTGAGGAATAATCCAATTAACATTCTGCTGCAAGAAAATCTGAAGCGGCACACAGAGGAAGACATTCTGAAATGTCAGTACAAATCTTCTACGCTCAGAGTTTCGTTGTAGCTCATTGTTCTTACGTATGTAACCACACTAGCTCTGATTTTACTGCAGAAACATCTTAAAACGTATCACAATTGCTTGAAAAGTATATAGTGATGGAGAAGCATTAAGAATAAAAGGTAATAAGCTACTGGGAAATTCAGTCAGGTTTTGAAACTTTTTTTTTCCTACTGAATAAAACATTGCAGGTTTGATAAAGTTAGTCTTAAAATAAGATGAGCAGAATTATGTATTCCTAGATATGCAAAAGAGTGCTTATTATTTTCTATAAATACATGCAGACAATGAATTTGCTGATTTAGAAAGAGAAATAGTCCCATAAAAAGAGACCATTTCCTTCAGAAGGAGAGGCACTGTTTCATCCCAGTAAAGTAATGGAAGAACCAGTTACCACTGCTCATGGTTTCACGTACCTCAGCTCTGCAGAGACTCGTGGCAGGAGTAGGTGCCCAAACTGGTCCCTCTGGCCAGCGGGTGGTCGCAGTCACACCAAGAGCTCAGGGTACCTCGACGTGTTTTGGCTCAGCTTCTTTCAGCCTGAAAAACCCAGAGAGCCGTTCTGCAGGGACAAAACGTTGAAGGAGCTACTCCTCATCTTCATTCTTCCCCCACCGCAGCTGCTGGTGCCTCTGCCTGAGCTCAGCTCTGCCAAAAGTGCTCCTTTAACTCTCATTTTCTATCAAACAGGGAGAATGCCAGGATGTCAAGTCACATCATCACAATATAAACACGTGTGTTTCCTACAGCAGTTTTACTACTTTTATTACTAGGTTGTCTCTTAAGTAAGCAGAGTGGGTTAAAATACTGGAGTTTTCTTCCTTTAAGCTTAAAAACACAAGTACTCAATAGCTCATGACAGACTTAAAAGTGTCAACAAACAGCCCAAGCCAGAAAGCCTTTATGGACTTTCTACTCCTACCTTTGGCCTTAGAAAGCTCTGGACATTGTAAGGAATTTCACAGAATCTTGAAGATCTCCAGAGAAGGGGACTCCACACCCTCCCTGGGCAGCCTCTTCCAGGGCTCCATCACCCTCACCATAAAGAAGTTTTTCCTCATATTTGAATGGAACTTCCCATGTTCCAGCTTGAGCC
>JAOTQQ010000023.1:62612030-62627913 GCA_026546715.1 Gallinago undulata
AACCTGGTCTGGTGGGAGGTGTCCCTGCCCAGGGCAGGGGGTTGGAACTGGATGATCTTGAAGGTCCCTTCCAACCCCAACCATTCTATGATTCTATGACCCCCAACTCAACTGGAGGCTGAATTGGACTAACCCCCCCTCACTGCTGGAGCATGCACATATTAATTAAAGAACCTTGTAACTTTAAATGGAAGCGAGAGACTGTACTAACCAATTGTTAAAATAAGGTACTAACCAATAATTATAAGGTACTAACCAATAATTATAATTAAGGGTGTGTATTTCCATGTTTTGATCCTTATAAATATTTGAGCCTTGTAAATATTGATCCTTATAAATCCTTATTTTGATCCTTATAAATATTCCTAAGCATTTTTAGGCCAGGGGGTCTGGCTTGGTGGATCACCACCCAGGAATCTGGAGGAATGAAATAAATAGATAATCCCTCTACTCCGTGTGTGTGTTGGCTGAGTAAACAACCCCGCTTTGGGACAACAAAAGCAGTGCCATTGTGCATTTACTTCTCTGACCTGTTCACCAAAGCGATGCCGTGACATCCTTTGAAATATCCTTTTTTTTTTCTTTTCTTTTTTTTTTCCCAAATTTAGGTGAAGGTGGCGACGCCAGTACTGGAAGTGAAAAATCCCTTCGACGTGAACTCGTGCGAGTTCGCGCTGTACGTGGGAATGGAGGAGCTGGCCCAGCTCGACGACTGCACCATGGCCCTGGCCGCGCTGGTGGCCGCCTTCCGCGTCTTCGACATCCCGTGCCCCAGGAGGATCCGCAGGACGCTCGGCTTCCTGGAGTCCCTGCTCTTCGAGGAGAGCAGCCCAGCATCCCTCCCTGCCCAGGGAGAGAGAGAGAGATGGGGGGACCCCAGCACCCCAGCATCACCCGAGGGGGTACGCAGCACTCCTCTCGGGAGCGTTTAACATTTTCTCAAAATAAACTGCTTTGTGGTGAAGATAAATTAGTGCCATTCTTTCTGCTGGAAGTGTATGTATATTTATAACTCTGTTACATTTAATAATTCCTTTTTTGTTTTTTTTTTTTTTTGGACTGGCTACTTTTTTAATAGTTTAAAACCTAAGCGTTTTCATTATTTTAAATGGAAATTCTAGAGCAGTTTAGAGGCATTAGAGATAATAAAATTTTCTAGATTACTGCAAGTGTCGTATATTATTTTTCCACATGGAGCATTTGAAAAATTCAGATAGTCTTTTCACTGTCAGAATCTGAATAACACACTCGTGAGTTAAAGTGAGCACTTGGCTGCTTTGGGCGCTAATATATTTCATATTTTGAAGTGGCACAAATTAAAGATTGACTTGTTACCATCGTTTCATTACGTGATGATCCCTGAAAGGCTACTCTAACAATTTTTGTGTTTTAAAATGGTGGGCCTGATTTGTAATTCACAGGATGATGAGCTTTCGCTATTTTCTCCATGCATGAAACATACTTCTATTTTAATTTGGGGTTTTTTTTTCAACATTAACCCTGACCGTGTTAAATAGGGATTCTGAGATGAGCTCTCCCAGTAGGAAGAATGACTTACCCAGGAGGCTGCCATGGGCGTTTGTCCCCACAGTGCCAGGGACAGAATGGCTCATTTTCTTTCTGAATTTACTCTCTGGAACAAATCTTCCTTCTCCACGTGGCGAGTCTCCCATCTGCCCATCTCCTCTCTTCTTCCACTGCCTTCTCTTCTCCCAACCAGGCTCCTCTTAACTCCTGCCTGTCTGGAAATCCCAAGGGTTACTGCCTGACGGCTTTGGACGAGCACCTAGTGATGGGGAGTAACATCACCCACCCCATTAATTACAAATTAAAAAACAGCACGTTCTACTAAAGAGATGAGCTTCCCACCAGTTTTAACAACATCTGTGTAGGCAAAGCAGCATTTGTGGTCACAACAGTTCTTTCAGCACTCAAAACAGACATGTTTGGAGACCACAGAGGCTTTGCTAAGGCCAGGCTGGGCAGGGGGTGACTCCAACGCAGAGATTGCAGGGGGAGAGCCCGCAGCAGGAGGGGAAATCACAGCATTCAAAGGCCAGGCTCTCCCCCTAGAGTCTCAGGGTGCTTCGTGTGGCTCCCACCGCAATCAGGGGACAACCTTTACTGGGCTACCTCCAAGACAACACACAAAACAATACCAACTTTAAAGATTTTAAAGATTCAGCGTGTCTCCCGAGCGTTTTCAGTTTGCGAGGGAATTTCCTGGGTGTAATTTTTGTAGCAGAGGTGGCTGCACCCTGCGACCTCCTCCTGTGGGATACAAAAGTAAGGATTACACATGGTCCTCCTTGTTGTTGTAGCTGTACAAATAAGAAGTTGGGCTCTGCATCATTTAAGTGAGGTTTGTTCTACATCTTGCAAACAGTAGTAATTTTAACCCATTCCTTAAACCACACAGCACCTTGTAAATAGGTGTATAAAAATTCAGGGAGCTGCTCACATCCTCACGTAATCCCTGTCGAGCAGCAAATCTCTTCATGGGTTCTCAGTGTAGGCTACAAACCTGGCACGTAACAGAGACAGAGGGTGAGGGAAAATAAAACTACCTGGACCGACAGAAGGGAAGAAAACAGAAGAATATGCCATTTTACTGACCTGCATTGGCAACTTCAGCTGCTGCCAGGGACAAAAATCTGGCAAAAAAATGGGATTCTGATTGTGACAGCCTTAGAAGTAAGTATTTAGGGAGAGGGCAGAAGCTGAGTTGGTGTTTTAAACTCACGGCCCCATGGAGCCAGGGTGAGGAATGACTCCGCACCGCCCTCGGGAACAGAATCCTGGGCACACACAAATGGAACAGACGGCTCCAGTTCAGGTTTTATTTGTATCGTAGTACAATAAGAGTGCAATTCTGAATGTACAAATATCGAACAGAATGTAAAAATATTATTTATGCAATGCTATGGAAGGTAATTAACAGCTCGATGCAACTTACTTCATACCGACCCTGTTTCACCTCGTATTACTGCAGGTAGCAGTCACCTACAGGATGGGACACAGAGAGCACTTGAAACCTTGAGGAGCTCCAGCCACAGAACAGCCGAGCAAAACCCGTGGGAAGCTGCAAAAATTCTCCCAGCTCTGTGCAACGGGAATGCTCCGTTTTGTTCTCAGCTCTCAAGGCTGAGCAACTGCCCACCACAGCGCTGAGGCTCTTCTCAGGCTGCCAGGAACCTTCAGCCAACTTTTTCCCCCCTCTCTTCTTGCAAAAAGTTAACATTCTGGACCAGTCCTCAGTACGCAGGCAGGCAGGCTTTCTCCCGTTTAAAGTGCATCTGGTTTACACCTTACGTATACATACCAAGTGCAACGACTTTCCCTGACAAATCGTTAGAAAAATCCTCCAAGGAAGAAGGGCTGCCTCACCCAAGGACCTGCTGGTAGCATCTCCAGCCTGCTAAGGACCTTATGTATCCTTTTCCTCTGCGCTGTCTTTCCCCCTATGCCTCATTCGTTTATAAATCAGACTTTCCAAGACCTTCCACCCACGGGAAGCGGTGGGTGAAATGATTCTCCCACCACTGGGAAAACAAACCTAGGTGGAATACGAAGCCAGAGCAGCAGTCCCAGATTCAGCACACTTTTTCTCCATGGCTGTGGTTAACATAAATGAATATATTTCCTTTTTTTTTTTTTGCTAATATCCTTACCTCAAAACACATGTGTTTTCCTTCGTGTGCTGAAGGAACGTAGCAGGTTCCCATGTCAAAGGCTGGGACTCTATTGTGCAGCATAAATGAAAAGTCTTCTATGAAGTCAAACTTTATTTTTCAGTTGCAGCCTTCTCTATACTGGTCTTTTGGTAAAATACATTAAAGATGCTGGTGGAAAAACTCACATAACATTTTTGTAACCGTGCAAAAGTAAAAACATTCAGTTATCAAAAAAGCAGTATAATTTCAACCCCAACAAGGTTTGTTTTGTTTTCTTACAAGCAAACAGACAGTTTTATAATCTGTTAAAGTTATATGCTATAGCATAAAGTGTCACGTATGTAACATTAAGTGTTTCATTTTTAAACTATGGCACAAATAGGTATCAGCCGTAACAGTCTCCTCTGGCTACCTGTAGCCTAATTTTCGGCTAATGGGTTTTTATTTGGATAGCATGAAGTCAAAGCTCCTGAAAAGTAAAATGGGTACATGAAGTAGAATTCAAGAATTCTTAGAAAATATTAACATTCCCTTCTATAATACAGCATAAATAATGAATGAAGGTTTTCTTGATGCCCAGAGAAAGTCAGGGATCCCTAACAACCATCCAGGGAGGATGAGGGCCGTTAGTTTGGTAATTAAGACTAGTTGACTCCCTTGTTCCACAGTACCTTCCCAAAAGCTCCAACACTTCCCGGGGTGTACTGGCTCTACTGGAACATAAACAGTCCACCAGTGCTCACCTGGTTTCTTCCTTTCTAGGAGTCCTTACTCCACAGTTCTGGCAAGTCTTTGTGCTTTGAATAAAACATGAGCTCCCGTGGAGAAAGCCGGCTCGTACACATTTTCCATTATCCTCAAAGTTCATTGTGCGAGTTTTTCTCTGCCGCTTTGAACATCAGAATGGAATTAAAGATTTTTAGGGCTGGTCCCAGTTTAATGCTCATTATTTTGACTATGTCTGATTGGGTCATTAGTAGAAAAGCTTCTCCGTCGATTTGCTGTAAAAGAAAGAAAAAAAAAAAAAACAAACAACAACACACAGAGCTATTAATAGGTCTGACAGTGCAGCAGTATAGATGTTTCTGAAAACATGAAAAGAAAATTCCCAGCAATTTCAGGCAGTGTAAAGGAATGGCTGAATACAAACACTTCCAAACACTTTCAGGGTAGCTTTGATTTCAACCTGTCAGACAGATCAGCTACTCCAAAAGAACAGGCTGATGATCTTCCTTCTGCTTGAAAGCAACTGTCCGGCTCATTTTTAGGTAACTAGTTCTTATTTCCACACCAGCAGTATAAAGTAAAAGCTACTGAAAAGTAAAATGGGTAAATTAAGTAGGATTCAACTGTATTGCAGCACACGAATGCTTTTTAACAGCTACTCTTTTTATACAAATCTCCGTAAGAAAGCTTGTGGATTTCACTCCCAACTACAGAACTGGAACCCCCTTCAGGCCACCTCTTTCTGTTTATTAAATAGCAAATTAAAACTAATTTGGTCCCAGATGGAAACAGGGGCTGGGCTCCATAAAACTGCCTCGTTGACACAAGCACAACTTTTCAAAACACTGAATATTTTTCCTGCCAGCTTTGCAGCGTTGCTATTTTAATAAACGTTACAAGTGGATATTCTCCCACCAGCAGAAGTTCTAAATCCAAACATGAAGAGCCACAAGGTCCTCAATTCCAAGGGCTTCAATGGGGCCAACACTCGTTGGGTAAACTTCAGGTCACTTACATATTAAGTTTTCAGTGCAACATATGCAGGATAACTAAGCCTAAAAGCCAACTGCTGCTAAATCAAGAGCACTGCTTAGGCTTAAAGATACTAATTTGAGATAAAAAACAGTGTAATTAAGTTTCTGTAGGACTAGAAGACAAGCTTTCTGAATCAGAGAGGCTGCAAAGGAAGCCTGCAAGGTACATCCCAGCACTGTACGTCGAGGAACAGCACGGTGAGAACAGCGTCACGCAGCCACCACAAGTCCTTTCGACTCATTCTGTTGTAGTAAAATTGTCATTAAGTAGAAAATTGAAATGTAACATGTAATTGAAGCAACCAAGGGAACTTGCTGCTGCTGCTGAATGTCATCTACACAGCCCCAACCATATTTCATTAATTATAGAGAAACAGTAACTAGACATGATTTATCTAAGATTGAATCAAGCAACTACTAGACAATGTAGCTTAATTAATAAACAGGATCTTTCCATCAAGAGGGTGATGAACTGTCAGCCTGGTCAGCAAACCAAGAAAACCACCTGAAACTGCCAAGATTAGAGGAGAAGTAGGGAAAAGGTAACTTTGACAGGGAGAGATCATGACCACTAATACCACTACTCAAGAGAACAGTGGATGAAGAAGCCAGAGTCTGCGCACTCATTTACACGGGAAGCGAAGAAATCTTGACCCATCATTAAAGAGAATAACAATGAATATGTATTAATTGTTAGAATATGTAATAATCAGGGTATAAAAAGGGAAAATTTTGAAACTAAGCTGTGCTCCCTTGGGACAAGCACCCCATTTCTGCGCATTAATGGACTAAATTGGAAATTCCTCTGCTCTGTGGCTTATTGGCTTGCACAGCGGGCAAAGAAGACAGATTTGGGATGACAATTTCATGCACAAAGCCAGAGGGGGTGGGCTCAGAACCAGAGGTGTACAAACATGGGGATGCCCAGCTTTTCACAATATCTTAATATAAGCAGAATGAAGGTTCATTTCTGCAGCAGAAGTTTGAACTAGCACCTTCTACCCGAGAGACCAACTATGCCAGCCAGTCCATGCCAGTTGGCCTCACTGGGAGAAGTTTAATCTACTCACAGACAAAGCCCCTGAGAGATTGAATCCTAAAGAGGAGAAGTATTTTCTTACACCTCTAAGAATGAAAGCCATTAGGATTCATCCATCTCTGTGGCGCTTCCCACCTGCTGACTTCATTAGCGACACACCAGCTTTTACTGATCTTCAATTCATTGGTGAGACACCCTAAGCAATGATCTAGGCCTTCCAACCTGCTGCAGCTGTGAAAGCTTAACATCTAATTAAGTGCCAAATGCCCAAAGACACAGTTTGTCATTCCCTTGATATGCAACCCTCAGGACAATCTACAGCACAGCCTGAACGCACTCCTTTGTGGCAGGAGATTAGCAGGGCCATCTTGTAGGCCTTCTCCTCAGGAGGTGCCCTTCTCAAGTCTAAGCACCACAATTATTCCACACTTGAAAGGCTGGCTGGCTTGGGACACTGCAGTATCAGGTGGTCTGGCTGGGACAAGCACTGAACTAGTAGTCACTCTGGTTATTTAGAATCACAGAATCATAGAACGGTTAGATTTGGAAGGGACCTTAAAGACCACCCAGTTCCAACCCCCTCCCACCAGACCAGGTTGCTCCAAGCCCCATCCAGCCTGGCCTTGAACCCCTCCAGGGATGGAGCAGTCACAGCTTCTCTGGGCAACCTACACCAGGCTCTCACCACTCTCAGGATAAAGAATTTCTTCCTAATATCTCCCCTCTTTCAGTTTAAGACCATTACTCCTTGTCCTATGGCTCCCATCCCTGATCAAGAGTCCCTCCCCAGCTCTGCTTTAGCCCCCTTCAGGTACTGGAAGGCTGTTATAAGGTCTCCCCGGAGCCTTCTCCAGGCTGAACAACCCCAACTCTCTCAGCCTGTCTTCATAGGAGCGGTGCTCCAGCCCTCTTAGCATTTTTGTTGCCCTCCACTGGACCTGTTCCAACAGGTCATCAGCCTTCTTGAAACTAAGCATTAACAGGAGCAACAAACCTCTAAGCTTATATATTGTACCTAAAAGCCCTATCGCTTCCCAATGACAACTCTTGGCACAGCAATCTTCTCAGACACCAGAAATGCAAGCCTGGCATGGTCACAAAGTGAGTATACGCTCCTTGGAACCTCATCAGAAGCCTTCAGATCTTCTCACTTCCCACTCACTCAGATCACTTTCCTAAACTGGCTGTATCGGGAGGAAGAGCATCAAGAACTAAGTGCAATCAGACAAGATGCAAAGAGTTTTAAGAGGCGGTTCTCTTGAACCACTGCTCTGCTTTATTTTACTTACTAACATCCTGCAGAACTAAAAGAACATACTTACAAGTTTCCTCAAAGCATATTAAGAGGGAGAAGCAGTAAATCAAGAAGTTCCTCCTCTTCTATTCTAGGTTCTAAGCAATTTCAGTTGCAGTAATAAAGCTAGAGAAGCACCAGAGACCTGGCTGACACTTGGCTAGTTTTATCTTCTTTACTTCCCTTCCACTCCATGACCTGCAAACCAACCTAATCTCCCATACATTTGTGTCTGAATTCAAAAATACACTTCATCCTACTACTTCATATGTATTTTTAATAAATTTAACCTCTCCACCAAGTTCTGTACTGCCTGTCTTCTTGAAATAAAATTCACCCACCTCATCTTTAAACACCTTGCCATGTTCTTCGCATCCTGGTAAACTCCGTATAAACTCAGAGACCTGTCACCAAAGTATAAAACAAACGATTTAGTAAGAGTGGTGTTTTCTCAAAGAAGGCTTAAAGGCTGACCATGACTGAAGTTTTTTAGCTATTGCTTTTACAGCCTCATATTAGGTATTTCACCTTCTATAAGTGCGTGTGGTCACGCAGCTGGGTGTTTAAGGACAGGATTCACAAAATCTGCAAACTGAAAGATCACATGCCACTCTTGTCCATAGGACATCTAAGTGTGGGATATGGCTGCTCCCTCAAAATTACTCAGGTTATTCTATCCTTGTGGATCCAGAACCATGAATCTTCTCTTGGTGAATCACTTCTCAGGAACCAAAACGGTGCCTTCCTTTTCTTTATTCTTTACATAGAGATTAGCAAATCCTTCTTCAAAGTTCAGGCTTCCTTTTTTCTCTGATTAGAGGAGACCTGACTGTCCCGGCGGCAGAAAACTGCCTTAATTATAGCTACTTCTGGAAGTAAAGCAGGGACTAGACCCTGTCTGTCCAAGCATTATTACATTCTTGAACAGTGAGAGGGCTCTAATCTTGACATCGGGTGTCATGGCCTGGCCATATGGACGCCGTTCCTCTCTGCACTATAATCTCACCCTCAAGACCAGCGTGCCACCTCCAAACCACGCACCAGGAACAGCTCCTTGGTCCATGCTGACCCCTAAGTTATTCTTCCAAAATGTTTGTGTGGGTATTAAATGTTACTAGTGCAGACCTCGAGCACTTGATCTGCCATATACATTTAGCACTTTTCTTTCCTTTTTTAACCCCAAGGAATATATATGCAGACACATATATTTATCTCTATCTCTACAGATATGAAACAATACTAACTGCTTCTAGGGCTGGATAGCAGCTGAATAGGGGTTTTGGGGACCTGTAACATTGGGTCTGGCTGACTGTAATCCTCTGCATTATTGGTCATTTATGGGCTTAATTTAAAGCTCTCAATCAACCAGACCTTCAAGGTGGCGAGACAGAAGATACAGGGGAAACCTACCTCATCCGTGCTCCACTTGGAAACTTTACTGGCTGGGATCCCAGCTACACTTGGAAGGAGCTTGCTCTGCTGTTCCCAGCGCAAGGGCAGGCCAGGGATTTGCAGCTTGGAAGACACAATAACTGGTTGAGAAAGAAGCCTCTGCGTGTTGGGTTCTTCAACATCTTCAACAACAGGAAGCAACAAACAAGCATTAAATCAGCGAGGAGATCAGTCACAGTGAAAGCACGCTCATTTCTCTCGGTACATATGGGCCTCCTTACGGGCTGTACAGTTTTGCTTACGCCAGAACCAGAGGACACCACGACTGTTCTTCTACTGCTACGACTGTGATTATACTGGTTCTATATAAATATAATGACTCTTACATGCAAAAAGTCTCTTCCGACACAACACAATTCTCTGCCAACGTAACTGCTGGCATACCACACTATAGGGCAAATAATTTTAAATATTTTGATACAATAAATCACACCCACATTTAATAGTCGTAGAGTGGTACAAGAAGTAACTTAATTCCAGGGCTGAGCTGTTATAACTTCATGACAAGCAGCACTGCACTGCTACAAAATTCCACATGAATCAGCCATACAGTTCCAGCCCACACAACATTTATGCCTCAGCCATGACAAAATGTTTTTCAGTTCTTCTGAAGAAAAAAACCACAAATGTCTGCAAATTCCCTGTTCCCACCTTA
Source organism: Gallinago undulata (assembly GCA_026546715.1). Classification (NCBI taxonomy): domain Eukaryota; kingdom Metazoa; phylum Chordata; class Aves; order Charadriiformes; family Scolopacidae; genus Gallinago; species Gallinago undulata. The sequence continues at coordinate 62,621,905 of JAOTQQ010000023.1, forward strand.
ACTCAGTGTTTTATTTGGAAAAAAAATAACATTTAACTCCTCCGTGCTGCCGTGGGGTCTTTTTTACAAGGTCATTTTCCTTTTTATCTCGCTTATCCATAATGGAAGGGATGAGCTGCCATCCCACCAGCCTCGGAGGTGACATAGGGATGGGAGAAGGGCTTCAGCCCCGTGCTGCTGTGGTGGCTGCCATCTGCAGGGCAGCAGCAGCTGCAGATGTGTGTAGGAGGAAGGAGTGAAGAGGATGGCCGCGAATGATGCCAAACTGCGTAAGACATCTACCTTCATTTAGATCCATCGCGAATGCAAAAGCAACACGCCTGCTGGGAACTCAGGCCTGAATGCTTCCCAGTTGCCAAGTAAAACTGTAGAAAGACTTCTGGAATTCGTTTCTGAATGAAACAGCCAACAAAGAACCTATGCTTAATGTTCCTTACTAACGCGGCTTCATGCAATCCCAAATCCTTGTGCTATTTTTGCTTGGAACGCTCACTTCTATTACGGCTCCACTCTATTTCCATTTCTGGGAAGTTGCTATTATTCACAGTTCTTCCTACCCTTACTGTTCTAGTTTTAATACATTTGTGCCCAATAACTAGGGCACAAATTCCTATTATAGATGTTTTGCCAGCATAGTGGGACGGTCTAGAATACATAATGTGGCCAATATAGGATGTGATTACACTTTCTTGTGTTTTTCTGCTCCTCCAGCTTACATTTTTGTTACTTTCAGGACTTAGCCTCATTTTATATCAATAGAATCACAGAATCATATGGGGTTGGAAGGGACCTCTGGAGATCATCTAGTCCAACCCCCTGCCAAAGTGGGTCTACCCAGAGCAGGTTGCACAGGATCTTATCCAGGTGGGTTTGGAATGACTCCAGAGAAGGAGACTCCACCACCTCTCTGGGCAGCTTGTAATTACCTAGAAGTTCCCTCTTAAGCCACTTATGGTCAGCCCAATGATTAAAATTTTAGTCCTTAATTTTTTTCCTAACATTATACTCTTACTCTTGGAAGTGAGTTCCCTACATGTCTGTTTACACTTCACTGTCATTCTCCAAATGCTCCTTAGAGCTTCTCCTACTACTAAAAATCCCAGTGAGAAAAGGAGTCTTGTAAGGCAGCAAGCAATGTAAAGCCTATTTTACTGAAAAATGTATCTCTTGTTATTCCTTGGAATCCCTTTCCTATCCTTATCCCCTGATATTTTCTAAAAAAGGTCTCTTAAGTGTTGAAAATACAAGTTTTTAGCTTTTTTTTTTGTGTGTGTGTGCTTTCCATTCACAGAGCATGTACTACACTGATACTGTAAAAGAAATAGAATATAATACCAAGGAAAAAATTCCAAGGAAAAATGGCACTCCATTTTCGCACATGTTGGAACGTATGTAGACATAAGAGCACACAGGTACATGCACAGCGAGTAGCAGCAACGATGGCCAAGGTAACTCATCTATCCCATATGTCTCCATTTGCAACAGTTTACAGGTGTGTCAAATCCTAACAATTCCAGCAGGAAGGAAGTTCACTAAGGTGACATCTTGTACTCCATCTGTTCACATTCAAGAGCCCTATTTACTGCCACGGAAAGGAATGTGGTGCCTGATGCCTTTGAGGATGTGGGCAAAAAATACCTCTGCTTCTCAGCTGGTGTTGTCTCTGCTTCACAGGTAAGATGGACAGTAGAGAACTGGTCAAGAAAGTATGGCAAAAGTAGGTTGAAGAATAATAATTTAAGTGACAGGCAGAAAAACTAGGGCAATAAGCACAGGTACCAGCAGTCACAGTTCACAAAAGTCTACACAACTGCAATTATTTTAGCTTGAGCTTTCCGTGGCTATGATAGCAAGGACTCACTGAGCCATTTTCATCCTAAAGATTAAGTATTATGGCACATTTAAGCAATAAATGCACAAAATGATGCGTATAAAAAGGAGATTGAAAGGGTAACTTTGTTAAACAATAACATAAGAAAGTGTTATAGCTTTATAAATCTAATTATGCACAATTCTACACAGAAATGTATCCCATAAGTAGGGCTTGTTCATGAAACTTTATCCAAATACTCAGTTCTGCCAAATTCAAAATGTTTCACAAAAGCAGGCCAGTTTTCTTAGACTAAAAAAAGAGGATGCAGGCAATTTAAAATGCTCCAATCTATTTGATTTTAAATTTTTCGCATTGTGTTATATAAAGCAAAGTCAACATCAAAACTGTACATTTCCATTCTGCTGAAACAAAACACTTCGAATGACCAAAATCTCTTGTTTTCCTTCAACTTTTTTCCATGTGTTAAGTCCTTCAACCACCTAATCCTCTCGGTGGCCTTCTACTGGACTGTCTCCAGTTTTGCAAGTGAAGTGGGAATTTTAGCCATCCCTCTGAACCACTCATGAAAAAGAAAGTGCCCCAGATGGGCTGCTGAGAAGTATCACACTCCACAACAGACCGAGGTTTGGTTGAACAAGTCACCTTAAATTTGCATTATGCCTGTAATGTGTAAATGCTTTCACTTTCTTTCAATACACTTTAAAAACAATAAGCAAACATTATACCTTTACAACTCGGAGTGGTTTAATTAACAATTTGTTAAAGGTAGTGGAAAAATATTCTTGAAAAAGAACTTTTCCTACCAGTATTCATTTTGCACTCATCTTTACAACTGCGACAAAGTTCTTGGCAAAGCCTTTGATGATTACAGGAGAAAGAAACACAGCGTTAAAAGTGTTGCTGTCAAGAAGTTTTTGGAGACCAATAGTGAATGTGGAAAATATGTCACAATGCAGTTTCATGAAGAATTTCAAGGAATATCACGCTCCTTTAGTTCTGCAGATTTTTTTATGAAACAGATGAAGTACTGCCAATTTACCTTTAATTTCATTTGAAATGAGCAGCTTACTTTCTGTCTCCTCTTCTTCACACTCTTTGCTCTTTATGCAGTCCTTTGTTTGTAGTACTCCACTGAGGAAAAGAAGATGTTCATTTTTATTAATACATCATAAAAATCACTAAGCATGATGACATCTCTTGCTAACAATGCTATTAACACACCAGGATTCTCACACAAATGATGTCGTATCATCATAAAATTAAAAAACAAAAAAGGAGAGGATGTAATTTCTGACTTGCACAGATGGTGTGACTACAGACATGAATTTTGCAATGAAGGCTCAAGAGAAGTCTAAACTAAGATCATGTAAATCAGATCAACACACTTGACTTCGTAACTGAAACTGGAAAATACACAAATGAACTTGCCGACATTACGTGTATATTTATTTCTTTCTGCTTTAAAGAAATTGAGAACACTTTGGCCAATTCTCACTGAACCCTCACAGATGCAGAGCTCTCAGAGATAGTAAGTATGTAATGAACATTTCCTACAATTAGGCACCAGGCAGAATGATCGTGAAGTCAAGACTAGGAAAAAGCCAACTACATGAACATGCTTTACTATCTACCAGAGAAGCAGCCAACAGGAACCCTTTAACACATGCCCCAAACGCAGATAAAAAGCCAAATAAGAGCTACCACCTTGTTAGATATCAAGATTAGCTAACCTCAAAACCTCAAAACCCAAATCCACAGAGTAACAGACCTGATTAATTCAACTGTTTATATTTCTCCTATTAAATACAATTTATATATTTAATACTACTTCAACTATTAGAAACGTGTAAGCATTTGGAAATCAATCAGCCAGGAGCTGCAAGTTCAATATCAACAGAAATATATTTAACGCACTATTAATGGTGCAAAACAGAGAGAAAAAAATCAGAAAATCCAGCCTTTTTAGTATGGGAAGGCACAAATAATAATGGTATGAGAAGCTGTGCCAGGGGAAAGCGTACAGCAGACATGCCTTCTCATGCCACACAGGGCTTCTCCACAGTATCTTCCTCAGAAATATCACCTGCATTTACTTACTTAAACATTAATTTCCTAACCTCCACAAAGACAGAAAATTTCTAAAGTAAGATGGGACAAAGCAGTGCAATTAATTCCAAAGCCAAAGTAAATGATTACTGTAATTCAGTATGAGGAAGATCACCAAAACCTCTGAGGAAATATGTATCTTCAGGACAACTTGCATAGCAACCTACAGCCAGAAATTTTATCTCACTAATTAAATACAAGTTAGTATTAGGAATTGAAATTTTGGGGGTAGCGGTTGGAAGATAAATTGAATTTTCTTTTAAGAGGCAGTACCATTTCATTCCCAAGCCTGACTATTCACCTTCCTTAATTGTAAATATTACCAGAATGGAATTCCTATTACAGTGAAATTCTTTTGCTACTCTGAAGATAGTACAAAGAAACTTTCTTATTACAATTTAATATACTGTAGGCATATAAGTTTTATCTTGAATTTTCACGTCAGGAATATTCCAGAGTAACAGACTGCATTTTTTACACACGTATTTTTTCAAACCAAATTTTTCTAGTAGACTTGTTTATATGCACCGATACTTCTTGCTAGCTAAAAAGTAAAAAAACTAAAATAAAAAAAAAAAAACACCAAACCAAAAAAGGAGGAAATGGAACTGGAAATTAGCTGAGTACCACTTAGATTTAACACAACAAAATTAATCTAATGTTTGGCTTTGGATGTGGTTGGTTCCTCAATCAAGGACTTCTATGAAAGAAAAGATTACCTGCAATATGAAGGTCTAGAGAACTGTACTGAAGTCAAACATAATTAAATCCACACTATGAGCTCAGCAGCTGAAGAGCACACAAGTGTACACATCTATGTCTTCAATTATGCATGTGTACTTTGAATATACATCTAAAAAGCTCTGCTGGGTATTGCAGTAACCAGATGCTCAATATTTTATAACTCTAGCAGTTCATATGTACCTAATGTTGTGAACACTATTTTCCATGCCTTTTTCAAAGGAAGTTTATTCAACGAAATGTTCTGACTACGCTGGACACATAAAGAATGTGACAACCCGGATGATAAAATGCAGATAGTCATCAGTGTATTCAAACAGCTCAAATACAAACTGCAAAGCCTCTGGGGAGTTCAAAGTTGGCACGAGGCTGTTGTTCTCTGCACTAAAATGAGTCAGTACAGTGAACAGACAGCACACATTATCAATTATTTTAGGCCTTCGTAAAGATAATGTTTCTACATATTGAAAGATATTTGTACAGAAGGATCTCAACTTCCAATAATTTCTCTGTTTTTTATTTTTCCTCTCCTCTGAAATGCATTTCTTATTTCTTAAATCCATTGTGACACTCCCTTCCTCCCTTATTTCTAAATGTAAAGACAGCTGAAGAACTTCCATGTCTTTCCCCACTGCTTCCAAGAGTTTTGTAGACAAATCACTGCGCTGCATTGCCTGGTAAACTGCATTTTTAAACTGCCCATCCCCGAAAAACTCACACTTGGAAAGGAACCGATAGTTACCCAGGCGCCTTCTTTTCTTTCAGGTCACATAAGAGGGGCTTCTTGCAAGGAGATTTACTTTCTGCATCTTCCTCCTTCGTTGTTTCTGGTACAGTTTTCCCAGATGATCGATTGTGAGCTGAGGATTTCACACCTATGTGACCAGGGCTGGGGCATCTTCTGTCACTGTTAGAAACAAACAAACAAAATGTTTAAAACCGAGATCACCTGAGTTGTTCAACTTGTTTTGTCTGTGGGCAAAGAGTCACCAGTGGAACTGAAGAAATACAAGAATTTTGTTTTAAGAAACAGAAGTTTCTTACTTGCCACCAACAAAATTGCATACCTGGGATTTTCAGAAATCTCCTCCTCATGAAATCAAGTTTAGGCAATTCAATGGGAATTAAACTGGCCCTAGTATTATTTTTGATAATAAGCTATCCACTTCAAAAAAGGGGGCTACAGTAGAGACAGGGAGGGACTCTTGATCAGGGAGGGGAGCCATAGGATGAGGGGGAATGGTTTTAAATTGAAAGAAGGGAGATTTAGATGAGATCTCAGGAAGAAATTCTTTGCTGTGAGGGTGGTGAGAGCCTGGCCCAGGTTG